>VDFB02271358.1:359157163-359330504 GCA_007258455.2 Sequoia sempervirens | reverse complement strand
TATTACTCATTATGTTAATGAATCATTAATTTTTTTAACTATGATTTAAAGCCAGTTTGATTTTCTTGTTGTGTTAGCATGCCAAATGTATCAAAGAGCAATTGTGACCAATTTCACTAATAAATTATGATTTGAACAATCCAATTGCATTTTGAGGGCTATCTTGTAGACACTTTCATTTCGAAAGGTCAAGTATACAACTATAAATGACTAAATAAATGACTAATTTGATCATTGGGTAAAAAACACAACTAAATAATTAGTCACACAAATAAAAATTAGACAATATGATATTAAAGTGGATAATTAAAAAGAATATTTCAAATTGAGGGAGTGGGTGGTATTATAATATACTATAATAATATATTATATTACAATACAATAAAATATAATATATTATAATATAATAATATATTATATAATATATTATAATATAATCTGATAGCTATATAATATGATAGGTATACAATATAATATGGTTATAATATGATATATTATATAATATAATATATTACAATACAATATTACATAATATTCTTTAATTGTCTTAAATTAAGACAAAAAAAAAAAAACTTTTTCTACAATAAATTTTTTATTTCCCTCTTCTTTTTCATTTGCCCTCCTTGAATATTCGACATGCATTTTGATATGCATTTTTCCTTTTTATGAAACTTTAAATAGGTGTTTTCCACATCAGAAACGATAAGGGGCTTTTCAAAAAAGTCTAGGATCTTGGGCAAGCGACAACAATAAGGATCTTGGACAAACGACAACATTCAACAACATACCAGGTGTGCCCTACATTTTTGTCTTTTTTGTTCTATTTCATACAAATGTACACCCTCCTTTCTTAGATGAATTATGTGATTGTTGGATTTGATTGAGTGGTGTCCAAAATTCATTGTTTAATCATCAAGGCACTAATCTCTTGTTAGTTTAGAAAGAATGTTGTGGGTAGAAAAAAATTATCACCCTCTTGATGGCTATAATCTCTTGTACTTATTATAGCGTTAAATTTATCACAAATTTGAATTTTGGCTTGAAGCTATGTAGCCTTCTATCATCATTCTACACTTGTTTCCATCAATACCAGTAACAATTTTCTATTTGTTGATAAAACTATAAACTTGGGATTCATATTTGAGTTCAGTTATGAGTTTTTGATTTGACCTTGGAGAGCTGTGCTTTTGTGTATTGTGACTTTTCAGAAGTGTTTAATATAATATTTTGAGGATTTTTTATTCTGGTCTTAGTCTTGAGTTCTGTATGGAAGGTTTAGCCTCACTAGAGTTTTACATTTCTTATTTCTAGCATTAACAGTTTACTGTATCTATAATCTGGATTAACAAGTGTAATGGAGCATGGGTGGGGAAAATAGGGTTTTGAATCTTCGAACAATGGAGCAGGTCGTGGAGCAGGATTTGAGGATTCACAGGTGGAATCGACGCAAGTTCCGAGCGGTAAGAAAGGTAAGGATGATTCAAATGAGGACACCAAAAACAATATTCTGGTGGACCTGGGGGGAAGGCTGTCCAACCTGCTAACCCTATGGGATCTATTGAAGGATAGAAGGGGGATAAAACTATTGATGTGGTGGGGGCCGTTGGAGGGGAAGGAGCTAAATGCAAACCATGGTCTTCTCTGTTTGGAGTCAAGCCTAATGGTAAATCGGTTTTCCCTCCAGTGCGAAACATATCTAACCCAGTGAAAGGTAAGTTTTCCATCTCTGTGCCTAATCTAATTATTGATCATAATATTTCCTTAATGGACAAAGCACTAGTTGGAAAGTTTATGGGCCCTAGACCAAATATTGAAGTGGTTAGGGAGTTTGTCAAAAACAAGTGGAGAACCAATGGCAAAGTTACTATTGTAGTGCTTCCCAAAGGATACTTTACTTTTGAGTTTACCTACAAGGAGGATATTGTGGCTGTCAGGAGCGTCAGTCCTTGGGTTATAGGGAAATCCTCCCTGGCCCTTAAGAAATGGACATCTAATATGGACCTCTTTGACTCCATTTTTGAGAATGTTCCAATATGGGCTAGACCTCTAGGTATTCCTTTGGAGTACTGGAACAAGGATGTCTTCCATGGAATTGCTAACTCTTTTGGGGAGCTTTTGTCAATAGATCCCATGATAGCGGCTAGAAAAAGGCTTGTGTTTGCTAGAATATGTGTGGGAGTGTCCCACAATGCTGACCTCCCTTCTTCTATTGATATCCAATCAAAGTTGGGTACTTGGGCGCAAGCTATAGAGTTTGAATCGATCCCTTTTGCTTGCTTTAAGTGTAGAAAAATAGGGCATTGGGCTAAGAAATGCCCACTCAATGCCAGTAAGGAGAAAGAGAAACCTCTACCTAATCTGAAGCCTGTTTGGAGAAAGAAGCCTGAGGGGAAGGGTAAAGAGAGCAAAGAAAACTCCCGTATCGGTGAGTTAGGGTGTATGAAGCCTGAAGCTCAAGTGAATGCCCCTGAGTTCAATGAAGTGGTGGGTTTCAAGGAAGATTTGGGTTTTTAAGAGCCTCAACGAAAGGAGTCAGAGAACTTATCTAGAATGAAGGAGGATGGAGAGTGTGAACTGGAAGGCATTGGAAATGGACTGTTGAATCTGGATTCCTCTTTCAACAACCTTGAAAAGGAATCAAAAGGTAAGGAGGATGGGGGGCTAGGTTTGGATGATATTCCTATTTAGGGATTGACATTGAATTTTGGTTTTCCTCTTCCTTCTTCTGCTTCTAGAGGAGGCCTCCCCTTTAGCATGGACTCTTTTCAAATTTCAGGAACTGCTATCTCTCCTGATTATGTCAAGGATACCTTTGAGAACATGAGTCTGACTCAAGATATCTCAAGTGAAAATTCAACCTAGTGTAATAACAGACTAATGGACACCCTTCCCTTGGATCAAAGGAGGATGTCTGATAAGGAATGGGAATCAGGGAGAGAGTTGGAAAGCCAAGAAGATACAGATAGAGATGACACCAACCCTTTTTCCAAGAAAAAGAAGAAGAAACACAAATAGCAGAATACCCCGAGTGGAGTCTCTACTAGAACTAGAGCTAAGGCAGATTATGGAGCTACTAAGAGCAACCAAGCAAGACAATCTGTAAAGTGGTTGAGGGAGCATGGTAGTTTTTAGGATATTGTGGATGGTGTTCAAAAGACCATCCCATAGATTCTCCAATCCCCTGGTAAGACATGAAGATCATGTCATGGAATATTAGGGGGCTGAATAGCCTCCATAAGTAGGATGTGCTACACAATTTTGTTAGGGACCATAGACCTAATATATTACTTGTCCAAGAATCCAAAATTCCTAAGGAGAAGGTGGAAAAGATTAAGATGTTTAAATTTTCTGGTGTCCATGGAAACAACTCAGAAGGTGCCTCAGGAGGAATTGTCACATTCTGGAACCAAAATCTCATTAAAGGGGAACCATTGCTGGAGAACACTGATCATGTGGCTACCAGATTTACCCATATCAGAGACAATTTTTGTTGGATTCAGTCTAACATCTATGCCCCTAATGGGAAAGGAGCAAGAAAGTCATTTTGGAAGGAGCTTACTGCCTTTTGCAAGATTTTTAATAATGATGCATGGGTCATTATGGGAGACTGTAATACCCCTCTTCAGGATGATGAGAAGTTCAGAGGTTCCTAGGTTAATATGGAAAGTAGAATAGACCTTTTGGATTTCATGAATAACCAGGCACTGATTGATTTGGATTTGCAGGGAGCTGGCTATACTTGGTCGAATCGAAGAACTGGTAAGGACTTGATCCAAGTAAGGTTAGATAGAACATTAATTTCAGGTCAATGGTTTTTAAACTATTACTATTCTTTAAAATCTCTTTCTAGGGTGGGCTTTGACCACTTTCCTATAAGTTTTGTGGTGGATCCATTAAAGGAGAAAAGGAACTTTCTCTTTAGATTCAAAAGAATGTGGCTTTCCCATCCTCAGATATTTGAGGAAATAAGGAAATGGTGGAATATTGCTGTCCCTGGGACCGCCATGTTTAGGGTGGCAAAGAAATTTAGGGAAGTTAAATGTAAAATAAGAAGATAGAAAAAAGAGACCTTTGGTAACATTTTTGGAATCAAATTTGAGCTTCAAATGGAGTTGGTTGAGATTCAGGATAAAATATAGAGGGAAGGATATATTGAAGATAATAGGGAAAAAGAAAATGAGTTGCTTGTGAAAATGCATGAAATTATAGCTAGAGAGGAGCACTTTTTGAGACAAAGATCTAGAGCTTTGTGGCTTTCTGCTGGAGATAAAAACACCAAATATTTTCATTTGTCAGCGTCAAAACATAGGGCTGCCAACAAAATCTCTCACATTGAAAGTAATGGAAATCAGTTTGAGGAGGATGACATTAGAAGTCAAGCTGTCCTTTTCTTTAGTAATCTCCTCTCAGTGAGCGGAGGAATCAACATTGAAGAGCAAGATTACCTTTTAGATGCCATCCCTAATTTAGTTGAGGAGGAAGATAATACCAAGCTTGTTGCTATTCCTTCTAGGGAAGAAATTAAAAATAACTATTTTTTTTTGTGAAGGGAACAAGGCCGCTAGCCTCGATGGGTTTCCCATATTCTTTCAATGGTTCTGGGAGATTGTTGAAGAGGATGTTGTGAATGCAGTCAAAGAGTTATTTGGATCAAGAAGTCTCCTAAAGGAACTAAATGCTACCTTTTTGTCCTTATTCCCAAGAAACCTAGAGTGGCGGAGTTTAAAGCCTTCAGGCCTATAAGCCTTTGTAATTCTTTCTACAAAATCATTTCAAAGGTTTTGACGTCTAGGCTTCTCATAATTCTTCCTTCATTGATCTCTCCCTAGAAAAATGGCTTTGTTCCTAGAAGGAAGATCCTCGATTCTATTATCACTATCCATGAGAATATCCATTCCCTTGTGGAATACAAAACTGAAGGTTTTCTCCTTAAGCTGGATATTTTGAAAGCCTATGACCGTGTGGACTAGAAATTCTTATTCAAAATCATGAGGGAATTTGGATTCAACAATAGAGTCCTTTAGATGGTGGATCAACTTGTTTCAATAGTTTTTATTTCTGTTATGGTGAATGGATCCCCTTCGCATTTTTTTCAGAATTCGAGAGGTTTAAGACAGGGAGATCCAATCTTCCCCATCTTGTTCACTATTATGGTTGAATGTGTTGGGTGAAACCTAAAAATACTGATTGATTAGGGGTCTCTAGTGGGACTAAGGCCCTCTTCTAGTAATCTGATTTGCTCACATCAATAGTTTGTTGATGATACCATGCTGATGGGGAGATCTACTATGACTGAAGCTAAGAATCTGAAAAGAATTTTGGACGAGTATGAGAGGGCTTCTAGTCAATTGGTCAACATATAGAAATGTTCTCTTTTCTTTTTTAACACCCTTGATCACATACAGGTCAAGATTGCTATAATCCTTGGATGTAGAGTGGATTCCTTACCTTCTATTTATCTTGGCTTGCCCTTAGGCCTTAAACCTCCTAACTCCTTTTGGAGTTCGTTGGTTGATAGGTTCAACAAAAAGCTCGCTGGATGGAAAGGAGCTCTTCTTAGTCAAGCAAGAAAAATCTAGCTCCTCAAAGCTTCTCTTCAAAACCTTCTGATTTACACCTTAAGTCTTTTCAAAGTCCTTGCTAAATTTGTGGATGCTATTGAAAAAAATCAAAAAATATTTCTTTGGTTGGGGGTTGAAGAAGGAAAGAGAATGCCTCTTATTGGATGAGATCTTGTCTGTAGGCCAAAAAAGATGGGAGGATTGGGTCTAAGAAAGATAAAAATGATGAATAAGATGCTTCTTGCTAAGCAAATTTGGAGGTCTTTTTCATCTTATGGGGAATGGAAAGACATTTTAAAAAGTAAATATATGGAAAATTGTGGATCCCTTAAGGCCCTATTGGATTCTCCCTCTCCGCCCCATGAATCAGGTTGCTGGAATGATATGATTACAGGGAGAAAGATTGTTGACTTAGGTGTTGGGTGGAATATAAGAAGTGGAAATCAAGCCAGGTTCTGGGAGGAGAGATGGTTACTAAAGGAGCCCCTAATTAACAATGAAAGGTTTAACAGGTGGGCTAATATTTGTAAAATGACTTTTGGTACTCAAGTCAAGGACTATTAGCGTGATGGGGGTTGGGTGGACTTGTGCCAGCTTAGTTCAGAGCTTGCCTTGATTCACTCATCACTGATGGATGTTAGGATGGGTTTGAATCAACAGGATGACCTTTTAGTCTGGATAGATAACCCCTCAGGCAACTACTTTGTTTCTTTGATTGTCTCTCTGTTGTTCCTCTCTCAAGCCCCCTTTCCTTTCTGGACCAGAGCATGGATAAAACATCTCACCCCTAAAGTCAATATTTTTTCTGGATCCTTGTTCAAAATAAAGTTCTTACGGTTGACAATCTTTACAAGTGTGGTTTCCAGATACCTAATAGATGCTATCTTTGCAAGAATGAGGCAAAGTTTGCAAATCACTTGTTTCTCCACTATCCATTTACTGCTGCTGTATGGGGTAAGTTTTTGGCTCTCTGGAACATTTCATGGGTGTTTCCTTATTGTATTGAAGATTTTTTCTCTCAGTGGAAAGCTCCTTCTTTGAATCCTTTTATTCAAAGATTATGGGCTTTCACTTTCCCCTATATAGCCTGGGGTGTGTGGAAGGAACAAAATAATAGACTCTTTAGGGACAAGGAAACTTCAGAGAACAATGTGTTTGAAAAAATATTCAGGCTAATTTTGGAAAATTTTAATATCATTCCTCAGCAAGAGAATAAACTGGAGGTTGTGGTGTGCTCTCCATACGACTTAAAGATAGCTAAGGAGTGGAAGATTAAAAATGATGTGTCAAGGGATTCTAAACCAGCTAAAAAAGACCGAGAAGGGGTGTGTTGGAGTTTTCCTCCGAGTGGTTGGATTAAAGCCAACTTCGATGGTGCAGCTAAGGGAAACCCGAGGTTGGCTGGAAATGGAGATGTGATTAGGGACTCAAATGGAATTTTTTTAGCAGTGGTGGCGATCTCCCTTGGATCTTAAACTAACCATGTGGCTAAAGCTATTGGAGCCTTTCAAATGATTAAATTAACGCTTAGTTTGAATTTTAAAAATTTATGGCTTGAAGGAGACTCAAAAAACATTATTGATTGCCTCCTAGGAAAGTCCCCTCCCTCATGGACTATCAAGAGCTGGATCGAAGATGCTAAATCCCTTTTAGTAGAATTTGATAAAGTAAAAATATCTCATGCTTTTAGGGAAGCCAACAACGTGGACAATTTTTTTGCTAATGAGGGGGTTAAACAAAAGGGGTTGGTCCCGTGGTAGAACCTCAAGGGTCTAGGAGCTGACACAAGGGCCTTAATTGAATATGATATCATGCATGGGAAAGCAACAATTTTTTTGATGATGAAAGAGAGTAGGGTCAAGTACATCAACATCATTAGATTTGATGGGGCCACACTTATTACCTTAACTGGTAGTAAGAAGTGGCACATTTTGTGGGATTTTTGGTTTGGCTGCAACATTTTATTTTAGGACTCTTGCTCTGGAATAGATTTCAGGGAGGTGCTTGTGACAATGGGAGGAGACAAGAAAAGGGTGGAGCCGAAGAGTTATGAAATGCATAAGAGGAACCCGAAGGTATGGAGACAAGTTGAATGTGGCGGGCTGCTCCCATTCATTGAAAAGATTCATGGGCCTGAACTTAAGGCCACTGAGTACTTTGAGAAAAATTGGAAGAACGAAGAAATAACTCTTTTCGGGAGGAAGGTTAAGGTGGACAAGAACCTCTTAGGGGAAGTCATCAGCATGCCAACAGAGGGAATGAAATTATTTCGTGATAGAAAGTTCTTTGACGAGGTGGTTATTAGATTCCCTAGGAAAGATAAGGAGAAGACTAAGCTGATAAAAGTATCCAACAACTAATTTGAAGTTGATTCAATTAAGTCGTTATGGAGAAAAGTGCTTAGAATCATCATGGAATACATTACCCCAGACGGTAGATTCACCAGGGTCTATGGCTACCACTTTTCCCTTCTCAACCACTTCCATCACAAGGTAAGGTTTATTTTCCTTACTATCTGTATTGTTCCATGAGTAATAGCCTAGAAGATCATAAGAAGGATCCTAAAAAGTACCCAATTTTGCATACTAGCCTTATCAGGCTTATTTATGAACATTTTCAAAATATGCCAGCCTTATCCAACCTTGTCTCGGCTTCATCCTCTAAAGATGATGACATGGAAAATAGTTTGTCAGAGGATTAAAAAAAGCCTAACATTGAGCGTATTGAAGAAGATCCTCCTTCCCCTAACAATTCTGGTAAGAAAACCCGGTAGTGTAAACTCCTGCTTAAGAAAACATGCACTGTCAAAAACCCCAGTAGCTCTATTCTGAAAGAGAAGTCCATTCAAAAGGGTTTCCTTGCTAATAAATTGGTCTCTTAATAAGAAGATACCCTGAAGGATATTTCTAAGGTCCTTGATGTCGCCAAGGACTCTTTCTCATCCTATTCTGCCGTAGATAGAGAAAACAGACCTAGATTCCCTAGTGACCTTAACCCTAAAGATCATTATTTTAAGCAAGACTGTGAGTTTCCTAGGGATATCCTGGCCATCGCTAGAAATGGTGCCATTGATTACTTCAAAATTATGAAGTGGGCCTTCCATGAAATTAAGGACCTTAACCTTAGAAATAGGGCCCTCAACAACAAGCTGGAGGATTTGGAAGTTAAAGTCAGCTCCCTTAATACTGCGGAGGGCGGGAGGAATGAGGATAAAATGAGGATGGAGGTTGAGGATAATGAAGGTCAGGTTGAGTTCCTAGAAGCAGAAATTAGTAAAATAAAAGACACCATACAAGCTATTATGGAGCACAACCACAGAATGACAAAACATAATGCCATTATCATTAATGTTATGACTGAGAAACTGGAAAACACACAACATAGATCTCTGATCATGGATTTGGAGGCTAAAAAGGAAAAAAGTAGGACTGAGGCTACTGTAATTTCAAAGAGGATGAGAGCTGATCTGAAGAGGAAGGTACCTCCTATGCCCTAGATGGTTCAGGCCCTAAAAAAGTGTACCCAGAACATGCACATTCTCGAAGCTGAGGCTGCTGATTCTCTAAACTCCCTAGGATAGTTGTGGGTTGTTTCTGCTGCTGGTTTTTTTGGTTGGGATTTTTTGGTGGCCCTTGCTGGCGTTGGGTTGGGGGCTGCTGTGCTTTCTTGGATCTTTTATTTTTGCAGCCTTTTTGTTTTGGATTCATTAACACTTAATCTTTTTATTTTCTGTATACTCTGTGGTTTTGGGTCCCTGTAAAACCCATTTTTTCCTTTATAAAAAATAGTTTACTGTATCTACTTTATTGCATGTTGAGATTTTGCACTATTTTGGGCATATCTTATTCCCCTGGGAGTAATCATGCACAATATTTTGGTGGATTACCCCTTTTTCAAATTTTTGTATTCATTGTATTTTTTTCTCACCTTTTTCACTGCCACCTACTCCCCATGCTCCCCAAGCATTTTGGATAGCATTAAGATAGGGGAGCTTCTCTGACTCTAGAGATTACTTGAGCTTCAAAGGACCTATGCTCAAGCTTTCCATCTATACCCTCTAGTTGTGTTTGTATCCAAGCCTTATGAGCTTGGATATATCTAGGAAGGCCCAAGAAAGGAGTTTCATGCATATAAGTAGTTGATTGGATGTATGAGAAGTTTTGGAAGAATAACAATACATGACTTGTACATGTAACAATAAATAAAAATGCATTAGTTTCAAGTATGAGCTATGTTACATATACCCATCTATTTATCCATTTAACTAGCTTCTACATATTGAATTAGCATCACCTAATTCAAGTCATTGATTAAATGCATCAGCAACTTGGGTTTTGTCTATTTTTTTTCTAGAATGTACATATGTATAGGTGCAACAAACATTGTTGTAAATGTATATGAGTTTTAACAAACTCTATAACTTAAAAGATAGGGAACAAAATATAGAAATTGTGTGTCTAACTATAGGTCACTTTGTTTTAATGTTATTTATCATATTTATGAAAATATTAAGAAATAAAAATGTTGTATGCAAGTTCTGAAGCATAGTTTGTTACCTGATAACAGTTCATAGAAAAGGCCCTAACTTGGTGTTCTCCCTATTTTTCATTTTAACAAAGAAAATTTGTTCTACCTTTGTTCCTTTTAGCCTTTCTCGAACTCATTTGTAAGAAAATTAAACAATTTTCAATATGTATGGTTGAGTAGTGCTAGATTGAGCTGGTTTGTTTAAAAATAGAATTTTTGTTTAGCAAATAATTTACTTTATCTCAAAAATACATCTTTTTTATGGTTCTATGCCAAAAAAAAGGTAATTTATATTCTTCCTATAATAAAATTAGTCTCTAAGTTTGTTATTTTTCTCAACTAAGGAAAATGAGGTACAAGGTCTCAAGATAAAGGTAAACATTATGCATAGTTTCAAATGGTGGAAGTGGCACTTTTGAAGTTGTATTTCATTTCTCTATAGTCAAGGATTTTATGTATAGTAGATTTACTGCTTTCTGTAAAAAATATTTTTAATACTCTTTTGAAATAAAATAATATTATCCCTTATTTGCACTAAATACAAAGACAAGGATGCAACCCTATCTCATGTAACCCTTTTTGATTAACGACCTGTGTAATTTTTTCTTAGTTTCAAAAAATTTATATTTCTTTTTGAGACTTAGAAAAGGCTCCTGTGAATTAAGTCAAAATGCTAATAAAGAATTGAAGGTTTCTTTCAATTTCCATCTTTAGATTACTGTTTATATTTAATTTAATTGACTGTGCTTTTTTCCAAGTTTTGGTGTAGAAGCATTTTTGAATCTAGACCTGGAGTTTATATTATAGAGCTGGTGTTGTTGAAGTGTTCTTGGTATTGCCACTGCACACTGTTGCAAACACCATGGTAAGCTTTACAATGCCCCACTACTCTTTACTGCAGTTTTTGCATTTCTTGTTGGTTGTTGGAGATTAAAAGGTTGAAATGATTTTGCATTCAAGAATTTTTTGATTATTAGATTGTGGTCACTAATTATTCTATAACTCTCTACCACCTCAATTTCATTTTCCATTTCCAACGAGCATTGATTCTCCACATTATATGTCATAAGCCAGGTATAAATTAGAGAGTACAAGATAGGATAAGAAGCTAAAAGCAACATTCAATAGTTAATTGAGAATTTTTGCTCTAAATATCACAGAGATAAAGATTAAGAAACTTGTGAGCAAAGTAGGATTGGGTGAACTAGATGGTTACACCCACCCCGTTCTATTTAGACATTACATACCATGTGACCCCAAGAGAGGTGATTGTGTAGATGTGTCAAGTGGCCAGGGTTGCTATGCAATGGTGCAACTAACCCTAGCCTTAACTAATCTAGCTATTCTACATACTTGTTGAAATATTCCTAGGGGTCACAATACAAGATTTCCTTTGATGTGAATAGGGGTAATGATTCAAAAATTTAGATAGAACCACAATCTACTTAGACAAGCATATCCCCTACCTGCAATGAGTACACTTTACTCAATAAAATAAAAGATGGGTGATCAATATCTGTCCATCTAGAAAGTTAATAGAAGTCACCCAAAGGCTATAATTTATGGTATATTTCCTTAAGAAATAGCTAGGTTTGATTGTTCATCTTCCAGTGTCCACATACGTCTATAATATTCTTACTATCCCCTTTCACTAGGATATTGTTAACAAAAGCTTTTGGATAATACTATAGAGCCTCTTTGATCACAATGACTTTGACTATAGATTTAGCATTAGGATATTTGAATAACTGCTAAAAATATTCTTGTTATTGTTACCTAATTTTCACCCATGGGCTCAATCAGGAAGGATAAATCATGTGACAGAGGTTCGAGAAGGCCAAGTGGAACATTCACACAAGGGTAAAAGTCATGAATCTGATGCTAGGTTACAGGGAGCTCAGTTGAAAAGGAGGCTTCAGTCAAGTTTGACATAATTTTCCTTTAAGGAGAAAGTCAGCAAGACCTTCCAGATGTCTTGCCAACTACCAGGGGTTCCATCAAGTCTGAATGCTTCACATTAGGGATCCTATCGGCATGAGATTATTTGGGTCTCCCCGACCCATAATGCATTTTGGTTAAATACGCTTCTGTGTTGCCTATCGGGAAGACCCCAGGAATGTCATGGCGAGTGGAATTCATATGCAGGTACCTATCGACAAGACAAAATCATTGTCCCGACAACTAAGAATTTCCCCATCGGCATGAGGATCTCCTTCAGAGAAAGGTCTTGGCGAGATCTTTATGTCTCATCGACCGGCGGCAGAGGGATACACATATCGGTAGGAGCTTTTAAATCGGGGAGATGTCTTGGCGAGTGCTAAAGGTCTCGCCGACAAAGCACAAAAAAAAATGATCTCGGTGTAATGTCTCGACAAAAGTAGAAGGTCTCACTGAAAGAATGCCTTCAACGTATGTAAGCGGGCTTTGCTAGGAGGTCTTACCGAGGACGAAGGTCTCCCCGATAATAGTTCATGAGGTGGCATCGATGAAAGGAAACAAGCTCGAGGTAAGGTCTCCCCGACCACACGTTGACTCCCCAAAATGAAGTATGCCCTCGGTGAAGGAAGGGAGTTCACCATGATGTCTCAGCGAACGAAGCCTGTCTCCCCGACCAAAGAAAAAGTAAACCCATTGCCGAAAGATAAGGAGCTCAGCGAGAGGTCTGGCCGATAGGCCAATGTCTCGCCGACAACAAAGGGGCCTCACCAAGAGTTGAAGCCATTTCCATGAGGTCCCAGTGACCAACTGAAGTCTTGCCGAAGGGGAACCAGCTCGAGGAGAAAGATCCAACATCGCCAGGAGGTCTCACTGACCAACAGAGGGTCTCCCCGACATAAAAGACATCGGTGTAGCTTCTAGCCATCGAAGTAATGTCTTGCTGAAATGGTGCAGTCTGAGCAACTGAAGCAAGTATCGGTATGACTAGTGGGCCTCGATATGAAGTCTTCCAGACTTTCCAGAGTCTTGCTAAAGGAAATGTAGAGCTTAGTAGAATGGAGTGCATTCAGGGTGACCTCAATCAACTCCTGCCAAAGATGAGGGGTCTCGGGGTAACGTTCTACCTTCGGTAAAATGTCTCACTGACACTCGAGTGTCTTGTCGAATGAAGAGGAGCTCGGGGAGATGGCGAAGTGAACTCAGAAAAGGAGACAAGAGGAAGCTCGGCGAGAGGTCTCGCCAACCACAGGAGGTTTCCCCGATATGAAATAAGCTCGCCATGATGTCTCACTGACCTAAAAGGGTTTGACCGATATAGAATGAGCCCGAGGAGAAAGATCCAACATCACTATGAGATCCTTCCGACTCGGTAGTGTCTTACCGACATGGATGTGCTTGACGAGAGAGGAGGGGCTCGATATAAGGTCTTCCCGAACACATAATCTTTGGCCGACAATGATGGATTTTCCAATGAAGTGGCGATGTCGGTATGACTCCTGAAGGGCTCACTGTAGCATCTTTCTGAAAGCAATATGTCTTGCCAATGTTCTGAGTGATGACAAAGGCGATATCGGAATGAATTTTGGTCTTGCTAAGAAGTCTCATCGACAGTTCCATGTTATGTCGATGATTACAGAAAGATATAATCGCATCGAGGAGACATGATTAGTGTCTCACTGACATGCGATTCTACAGAAGGAGCTTTTGACCGCTCGAAGAATCTACGTGGAATAGGCTCAACCAATCAGAGAAAGCTAAAAGCAAGCCGTGGCAGTCTCACAGGGATGAAGAAGATCAACAAGATGAAAAGCAACGTGTATCTGTTCTGGGCTCGGGGGCATTCAATGCAGCTCAGCTAGGAAGATTAGAAGGTGGACACGAGGAGCCGAAGTAAATGCTTTTCTAAAGTCTGTGACTTCTACAGTCCTCTCTCAGATTAGTAGAATTCTATAACTCGTTTTGGAGCATGTTATATAAAGCTTACCTTGATCACTGTTGATGTTCAGATTTCCATCTTGTTCTTGCAAAGTGTTGTGCATTTCAGGTTCATGATTAAGTTATTTTTGTGAATTTCTTTCATTCCTTCATAACTTTATCTTGTGTTTCATGCCTTCCTTTGCAAAAGTATCATTATACAAATCACAAATTGTGTTCACTTAGTCACACAGGGATTCTAGTATGTGAAAATCTTTCTTTCCTCTTCGGAAAAAGTGTGTGAATCGAACCTGTTTGTGAAACGTTAGTGCAAGGCTTGCAAGATTTGATGTGTAATCCTATGTCCATCATCAGTATTCAATTGTAAATTGAGTATCTCATGGTTCCTATCATTTTGGTGCATCACCATAGTTTAGTTTTATTCTGATGTATTCTTTCTCCCTTTCCCTTCAAAGAATCAGTAGTTTAGGTGACACCAAAGGAAGCCGGCCTTCTCCGGAGGTTGACCTCTGTCTACAAGTGACCCACAACTTTAGAGGTCTTCCCATGTTACACTGAGGTGTTGAACATCAGGTTCAACAAGGGTGCAATTTCATATTGATAATAGTTACAATCTTTTATCACCTCTTTATGATGTGTCCCTTCATATTCCTATTTGAGGCCCCATAGGGATTTAATTTTACTTGGAAAGGATTAGAGAGATGATCACATTAGGATTATAATCTTCTTCATTCCCACTCCATTATTGTAGATAGCTCTGTGTTCGTGTGTGTAATTATATGTAAGACAATAATTTTTGTACATTGTTTCATAAACTATTTTGGTTTTATATCCAACATGAGTCTCTTACATCATTTATTGAGGACATGTTTCTTGTTTGGAGCCTACTATAGTAATATTATTATTGTATGAAGAAGTTCAAAATTTTGCTTTTAAACTATATATACATTTGCATTTGTTTTATGAAATTACATATGGCATATACATGTTGCAAAAATTCTGGCAAATTTGCTTGTGATGGTCTTAGGAATTTTGGCGAGCGCTTTAGTTCAGGCTTACCGCCAAGCTCTTGCAAGTAAGATTTAATCCATTTTTTGTATGCATCATGGTTGATGTGTTTTTCGCTGAATTCTATATTACATGCTAACAAAATATTTCAAGGCAACCGAAATGGGTCATTCTAATGAGAATATTAAGTGTTAAATTTCAAACATTGCCATCTTTTTGAATTAAGAATTCTAGTATTAAATATGGCGTAGTTATCACTTGCGAGGGGTAGAAAGCAAACCATTTCAGTTGTTTTACCAGCAATTTGCAAATGGCATTTGATTACAAAGTAATTATAGGTTTTTTTGGCACCTTAACTCTATTATCATGTTAGTTATCGATTTCAATCTTCAAATCTCTTTTTTCTAGTAATCATTGTCATAATATTTGTTTCTTGGTTCAGTATCGAGTCTTATGAATCTCTACATGCATCCACTGAAGGAAATTGTATATAGAATAAAAGAAAGGACTTATATTTTGATGCAATGTAGGGGTTCTTCCAATTGTCAATCACAATTTGAGACCTTTGAAACAACTTTGCAACTATTAAAAGTTCATGACATCAACTCTTCAACTTTTCAACTAGTTTCCTTTGTAGGTTTGCAACTAAGGTTTCTTGACCTTATCTTTCCAAAAACTCACTGAACCCACTAAAAAAATGTATTTTTAGACACCCTTTTATGCCAGTATAAAACATAACTCAAAAGCAGTATAGGTCACTTTGGACCATCATTCTCAAAAACAAGTTTCTATGCTGTCCTAAACCTCAAATAGGTCAATTTTACAAAGGATCATGTCTCTAAACTCTTTTCCAAACCCAAATTATTGTTTTCAAACCTTTTACAACCCACAAAACAATAAATTCATCAATTTTTAGCCACGGAAACATAGATCTAAATGCCAAACCAATAAACCCTCATTTTTATCAAGTTTAAGGAGGGTTTAGCGAAAATCCTATTTCGACACTCTACCTTCCTCTTCCAAAGAATCAAAAACTCTTCAAATGACCTGCACAAGCTTAATAAACCTTCAAATTTTTCTTCCCCAAAGGTTTTCTACCATTCCCCACCTTTAACCATCAAATTTCACTAAAAACTCAATGGAAACAACGAGGGTTTTAAGTAACTTAGCTCTCCAAACCTCCAACTACTCTAATAATGCTTCAAACACCTCAATATATACCTTCTCATTCCAAAACAAATATGTCCCAACCAAACCCTAAGCAATTTTCCCCAACTACCATTTCTAGCTATGCATTTTAGGCCAAATCTACAAAAAATTCACTAGGGCAACATTGATTTCTCCTTCAAACGCTTTCCCCAATCTTAAAAACCTATACCTACATCTAATACTACTTTATTGGTGCCCATTACACCTTTCTATAGCCTAATATAACAATGGAATGGGCTAATTTTACATTTTGAAAGAACTCAAACCCTCCAACAAGGTTGCAGACTCGCAATCAAACAAAAGCCTATAAGTTGCTCAAAACTCATTGATCAAACCACTGTCAAAATAAAGTAGACTCATTTCCCAAACAATTCTAGTTTAGTTCATAGTGCAAGGAGCTCGTACAAAATCATATAGAGCAAGAGAGCAACAATTTTCAGTAAAAAACACAGAAAATACAATGAATTAGGGAATTTTTATTTCTTGATCTTCAAGATACAAAGTCTCTCTAACTCCCTCTATCCTCTCAAGGATTTATTAGTCTCTTATACTTCATAACTCACCAGAATAGTTGACACAAACCAACTTTCTAACTACTTGACTCTTGACATTCCACCATTTGCAATTTTTTTGCATTTTTCCAATATTGCCATTACAACAATTTGGTAACTTTTACATCATTTATCAATATTAACCCTATGGACTCTATTGACTCAAATAACATAAAAAATTGTCTATTAGAGCTTATTTAGATGAAAACACCTAAAAATCACCTAAAACCCATTACATAACCAAAATTGAAAAAACTTGAAAATTGGACTCCTATGGTGCCCCTGTACCAGATTTAGTAAGTTTACTAAGAGTTGGTGTCAAATTTCAAACATTCCTATCTTTTTGAATTAATAATTTAGTATTGAATATGGATAAATAATCATCCTCCCTTAGATCTCTTGTGAGAATTCCTGAAAGCTCTTCAATTATCCATAATATCCACATGCTATGAGCTCTAATACAAAGATTCTACATAGTTCTTCTCAGTTTATTCAATTTGGTGCTATTATTTTTATCCTGTGATTCAGGCTTCAAACCGACCCCTCTCATTAGTATTTTTCTTCTAGAACTATCTAGAAGAGGGTAATCAAAATTAGTAACTAAATATCTGAAAGTCGAAGATCCTTTCCTTGAAACTAAAGCTTTGTTCTCGACAAATTAGAGCTGAGATGAGCCAAGAACTAGTGGAAGGGAAGTTGAATGAAAACTAAGAGCAACTAAAAGCCTTCCTAAGAAAAGTTCCCTTTCAATTATAACTGTCAGTTCTAGTGTCTCCTTGTTCATTTTTTCTGGCATCTCCTCATTTTTTATTTCTTGATAGAGAGCTTCTGAAAGATGTGCAAGATGTTCTTCAATCTCAAAAATCAATGTTGAGATAAAATGGAAGCATTGCTCTTGCAAATAAGGTGCTAAATCATTTATCCTTGAAGAAGATTTATGTGCATGAAGAAAACTTAGGAGGTCTTCCAAAATATTCTTGGACCCCTCATCTATGGTATCTTTTATTTGACTAGCCTCAATTCCAAAATAAGCATTAAGGTGACCAAACCAATCTTCATCATTTGTCATCATAAATCTAAAACTCAACCCAGGTAAATTGAAACTTTTTAGGTCCCCTCTCTTGACAAGCCAACCCTCACTAGTAGTTAATTTATGCAAATGGGTTTCAACATCTTTGTAACTTGCCAGAGATGTAACCATGGCTTCAAGGAATTTACCAACCTTAACTCTCTCACGTAGATCTATAAATCCATTGAATATTATTTGTTTCATCCTACTAACAAATAGGCTTTCAAAAATTTCATCCCACAGACTCTTTGAGTGCTTCAGAACAATCTC
Source organism: Sequoia sempervirens (assembly GCA_007258455.2). Lineage (NCBI taxonomy): Eukaryota > Viridiplantae > Streptophyta > Pinopsida > Cupressales > Cupressaceae > Sequoia > Sequoia sempervirens. Next base: position 359,312,436 of record VDFB02271358.1, on the reverse strand, counting down.
ACACACACATTGCCATGGAAACTCAACATTTGAACCAAAAACCATTTTTAGCCACTCCAAGCTCTCTTCAAATGCATCTGGATTGTGAAATGTTTCTCTGATCAATGTCTCATTCTCTACAAGTTCCTTGCCACTTTTCACAAGATCAAGCAAATAATTCCCCCCAAGCCTATTTGCAGAGAGAATATCATTTACACATGTCTTAAGCCACGCTAAGCAAGAATTTGATATAAATTCGCTCAAAAAAATAATAATGGTAGCTTGTAGCTTCTCTCTATGAGATTTCCACAACTGCACCTCATTGTCTGGGTTTAGAATCCCACCAAACAACTATGATCCAGGTGGCACTACCAACAAAGTCTTATAAAAAAGAGGCAAATCGTTTAGTACATCCAAGAAGAGCTCCCCAACCTGGCATAACATTTCCTGTATGACTCTTACCACATTATAGAAAATGGAATTGACTTCCCCCACCTTATTGGTCTATCAGTGGAGCTATGAGGGAAGTTCCCCCAATGTAGTAATGTTAGGCTGATGGTGTCCCTATTTAAAATGATGGAAATGGCTCACATCTCTCAGAACAATTTCTCTTGCAACAATCTTGGAGATGAATTTAGATGCGGTGTGGCAATAAAAGCATACTTGAAGGTTCATAACAACTCTAATAGTTGTACTTGGGGCCATGTTTAACAAACCAAATGCGATTACTAACTTTTCACTATGGTGGTAGATAAATGATTCTTTATACCTTGCTACCTTCATTTGCCAAGCCAATTTCTCCTACCTTGCATAGCTCTGCCATGTTTGTGGATGCAATTTGTCTCCTACACAAAAAAAATGTACCAGTTTACACCTTCAATCCAACTACATCTAGGTATCTTTTTAATTTCTCCATCTTTCATCAATCTCTTTACTATTTGAACCTCGTACAAATGTTTTAGAGAAGAACATAAATTTCAACATTTTTAGGATCCAACTAAAAAAGCAGTCTTGCTAGAAATACTCAGCCTATATTCATATATGATCCACATGTACCACAAATTTATCTAGCATCTTAGTGATAATGTTTAGGGTTTCCTTAATATAGCCAACACGGGCATGAAGGTTAACCATGCACACCTAATGATCAACTATATATGTAAATTGTAATGCAATAATGGTTTAGATTATTTCATCTAACAACCAAAATAAGCATAAAGAAGGATTCAACATGCTTGATTGTTGTTGAGGCCGTTAAGATTGATAATTGAACCCAATTCCACTTGATACTTTCTCAATGTTCTTGCTAACAATAACACAAAACTTAGTTGATGGCTAGGTAGTCTCTACTCTCTTTACAAGGTTGTTACAAATTATCAAGAAAATTTTATAGGGAAACAATAGTGTTTTCTAGATTTGCGCCCTTTCCCTTTTGATAATCTCCCCCTCATCATCTTTACAAACTCATAATACATCTTTAAAAAACTATTAAGATTCCACAATCAATGAACTAAAGGCTATACTTATGCTTGAAGTGAGCTCTAGATTTGTTAACAATCCCTTTCTTGAGAGATGTATGGCTATGCATTTTCTGCTATCTATTTTATATCTGCCTATGTTTTCTTGTTAACTGATGTGTGACTCCTCATCTTTTGATGGGCTAGTTTTCAGTTGCTCACCATGTTGACAAGTGTCTTGTCATGAAATGACTCTAGAAGTTGTGGAAAATGGTTGATTGCATGGATTTAGATGTTGCACAATGTTTTGAAAGGTTGTGTAGGGTTTTGTGTTGTGTTTTGGACTATGTGCCTTGTGTGCATAGATGTAAATATGGCATAGAATTCATACATAGTTGTTTGTGTAATTATGAGGAATGATCCTTGGAATTTTATGAATGACACATGATGTGAAGGGCTATGCAAGAGTTGTACGATGTTTTTGAAGTTGCATGGCATGGTTCCTAGTGTTGTGTGAATGGTTCATGGAGTGAGGAATTGTGACTTGACCCCATAGGACTCTTGAGTAGGAAACCCTCAAATACTTGAAGCTCTTCTTGGAAAAAGAAATGGCACAAAGTATTCAACCAATTTTGTGCCGCCTTTATTCCTTCCACTATCACAATTTAAATTCAAATAGTTATTTGCAAGACACAAATGAATTCCAATGATTTATTTAGGTTTTAAAGAAAATCATGAACCCTATAATAAAATATGAAGACAAAATGTGAAAATTCTATGCAAGTTCTCATGAGGTTGTCTTGGATGAATCCACAAGCCAAATGGTGAACCCTAGTTGAACCTTGCCAACACTAGACCGATATCCAAGATTGGTAACTTAGGGAAAAATAGTAGAGGTAAGCATCACATATGACACAACGACTAGGATGCATGCAAGCTGCAAGCAAGGAAAGATTCTTGTTTTACATACCCAAGTGAAAAAGTTACCATGTGAGTGAGCATGGATTTGAAACCAAAAAACATTTGGAACAAATCCAAGTCAAGAATTGGCTTCTTAAAACACTGAGACATTTCCCTTAAATAAGTGTGGTGCTTGGTGTTAATAAATCAAGAGGTTGTTGAACCCATACTGTCAAGATTATTGTCATTTGAATTATCACAATCACCAAATCCAATGGGTTCAAAAAATTTCCTGAGTTGAAGTTTAATTGTCGATTTGATTGAAACCATTGATGGCCCCAACCCATGTAGACATGTAGAGTGGTAAGTACATGGTGAAATTATTCAAACTTTTATTAGCATAATATTTTCTACTTAGAATCGACATAGTGACTATGATGTGTGCAAGTAGTCACAAGGAAACAATCTTTTCTTATGTGCCAAAGTGGTGTATTAAGCAAGTGAATGATTGTGGATTTGAAACCTTGAGACATGATGTATTAATCAAGTGAATGAGTGTGTATTAGTCAAGGGTTTGCATGCACATAATAGGTGGACAGGTAGCATGGAGCAATACACAGAGGCAATCTGATTTTAGAGATATGTAGACTCCTAAAGGCTATGCTCACCATACTTTGACTCCCTAATCATTCAACTATTTTGTACAAATACTATGATCAATTGGAAAATTACTTTAAAAGAAACTTATAAAATGAGATTTTAAGATAAAAATGACATTATTTAGAGCTTACTTATGCTGAATATGTTTGAAACTGTAAAGATTTATCTTATGTTGAATATGTTTGAAACTGTAAAGATTTATCTTATGTTGAATATGTTTGAAACTGTAAAGATTTATCTGAATCAGTCTTGATGCCATGCAGGAGTTGTATATATGGTGAACTCTGTTGGGAAGGACCATAATGAGGAGTAATTGAAAATTTATAATTGTAATGAAAGGATGCACATAGAGGAGGAGGCAAAAAAAGAGCACAAAATGATGAGTGATAGAGCAATGACTACTATCAACAAATATGCTACAACCTATTGCACCTTCTTGAATTCACCCATTTACATACCCATGACATTTCTCAAACTAAAATATTTTACTACAAAATGTGAATTCTCTCCATGAAACTAAGATAAGAATAGTTTGTACCAAGTGAATAATCATATTACATGCCATGGCAATCCAATTGGGCTAGAATCTATGAAATATGAAATGCATAATGGAAGGCTAATATGAAGTTATAGTCATGAAAGAGGATGGTTAGTTTAAAATCTATAGGTCAATTTTCATGAGGAATGACACAATTGTACCCCAAGTTCTTAACCCTAGGGTTTATATAAGAATGATAATGGTGATGTGGATCTAGTTTTGAAAGGTTTGCGTCATAGAAATGACAAGATGAGTAGTGCCAAATGAGCAAGGAAAGTGAGATGGAAGGGAATTCAAGAGCAAGGATAGTGATCATACATAAATTATAATTAGAAGATAGTTTCAAATCTATAGTGCCATGAAAGACAATAGTAGGATGTTAATAGTCTATAAGCTTGTTTTTCCAAGATAACAAGCAAGATCTTGCTATAATAAAATAGTCTCAATCATCAAAAAGTAGTGCCATCATAAGATAGTGGACTTTCAACCTAAGCTTTGATTAAGCATCAATTTTTTTCTCTATTTTAAAGTGAGGATGATGGTAGAGTATGAAAAAAGATCAATATAAGCATACTACATAGTCAAAAGAGAAGTGATAGTCCATGAGAAAGCAAGCCCATCAAGTATTTAATAAAAAAGTCCTTGAAAAAGAAAAGAAGTAAGACAATTATGAGAAGGATATGATGTGCCCATGATAGAAGAGTCTATAGAGGACATAAATGCTAGTATAAGAATCATAATGGCAACTAAGAGGCAATGAAAGCAAGAGGCAAAGGATTTATGACACAAATGCATGAATGGTTGTAGGTATGGTGATCATAGTCAGACTTAAAGTATGACTTGAGATCACAGTAATGGCAGTCATGAAGACCAAAAGACAATCACTTGTTGTTGATTGTTCAAATCACCTTGGCCAAGCAAGGATTTTAGATTGTTGTGGTCTATTCTTACTACCATGCATAATAGAATATGTTCGTTTTGAAATTTTCACCTTTTTTGTTGCAAATGTTATAGCATGACTCATTTGCATTAGCACAACTCCAATCCTTCACTTGAAGCATTACAATTTACCACAAATGGTTGTGAGAAATTGTGAATACCAAGTATTTGCATGCTAATTACTTTCTTAAGCTTCTCATAAGCTTCTTGAGCTTTGTCACTCCATAAGAAGGCTTCCTTCTCACCTTTATTTTATCAAATATAATTTTTAGTGATTTAGATACCAAAATTTTGGATTTAGGGCTGCCTTTGTGTTTTTGTTGGGTGAAAGCTCATTTTCTTTTTTTCCTGTTAGGGATTTATTGTACCTTATTTTCTCTTCTAATCATTTTATACCATTTATTGCTTTCTTTTAGATATAGTTGTTGCAGCTATTCTTTCGGGAAATAGAAACTTTGAAGGGTGTTTTCATCCCTTGACTTATGCAAATTACCTTGCTTCTCCCCCACTTGTGGTTGCCTATGCTCTTTTTGGAACTATAAGTTTTTTCAATAAAAATTATTGTTTTACTACTACATATTTAATATTATAGATCTAATGTGGAATTAAATGTCATGATATGGAGTTCGAATACATGTCATCTTTGATTTGTAGGTTGAAATTGACTTTGAGAGAGAACCAAAGTTATCTGCATAATGCATGTTAAGACTCAACATTAGAGATTAGCTATAGAAAAAGAAAAAGAAAAGAAATTAAAAGAAAAATGTAGTACATTTCATTCTCGTTGTTTGACCTCTATAAATTTTACATTTTTGGAGCTTAAAATTTTTTTTGTGCAGTTCCTGTAGGTTTGATTGCCCTGAAGTGCATTCTAATTTGTTTCTTAAGTTAAGAAAATATTTCATCATCTGTGTGTCCTCCTTGCATTTCATTCTTGCTACTTAATTGCCATATTCTATAGCTTCCTCCCACTAGAATTGTAGTTGTTTGCAAGTTCACTATAGTGTTGTACAAAAAATTCATTATCAAGAGGAAAGGTGCCTATTAAAGAAAGAAGTTCCATTTTCTTTTTAAAATCATGAATATCAATGGGATCGTTAGATCTAATATTTAAAGTAGGATCTGTAGTCATTTCTTTACTACATTTTGATTCTCTATCAAATTCATAATTCGACAAAAAAAGCCCCATACATAGAGTAAAAGGAATGAAATTTACCTATCTTTCTCCTAAAAAACTAAACAATGATATTATAGTCAATGCATATACAAAACATGAGATAGAATTTTAGAGCAGGAATGAAGTATAAGAGGGTAATGCTCTTTTCCAAATGTTAATAACTTAATAGTAAAAACTACCACAAGAACACAATACTTACCAAAATAGAAAAATCTATTCAAAATGAAAAACCAAAGAGGCTTACCTGAAGATGGAATCTCTTTTTTCATTAATGATCCTTTCACTAGCAGTGTACCTAGAGATTTCTCAAAAATAAAAACTCAAAATGCTCTCTTGCAACAATCCTAGAGATGAATTTAGATGCAGTGTGAAAATCATAGCATACTCGAAGGTTCTTAACAACTATAATAGTTGTACCAGGGGCCATGTTTAAAAAACCAAATGCAATTGCTAAATTTTCACTATGGTGGTAGATAAATGATTCTTTTTTCTTCTAAGCACAACAATAAGTAAAAGTCTTAAATCTGGAAATACCCTGCTGCCTTCATTTGCCAACCCAATTTCTCCAATTTTGTTCTTGTTTAGTATTCACTTTTGTTGTTGTTAGCATATGAAGTTTTTTGTTCTTTATGATTCTGTGGGGATTCTAACTTGGTTCACATGCTTTTTGTTTTGGACTAGGTGGATAGAGCTGAGGCTGTATAGAAAATGCAGGTGCCAACTGTAGCTGAATGTCTTCAACATCCTTTCTTCCAAGTTATTTTTATTTTTTTTAGTACTATGCAGTTCTATATTTTTCTTGTTTCTATTTTATGACTACATGGTAAATGGAAGTCTCTGGGACATCCTACATGGTGAGAAAATGATGTTATGCAGAAACATGATAGATTTATGAAATATGGGTCCAATCAATATTTGTACCATTTGATCAAAATAGATTGGGGAGAACCTAACAAAAATTTTAAGTTTTTGTGTAGGAACATCAAAGAAGATTAAATTAGATTGGGATACTCATCTAAAGATAGCCTATGGTGCTACAAAAGGATTAGCATATCTTCATCGTGACTGTAACCAATGCATTGCTCACAGGGATGTAAAGATATCTAACATTATTTTAGATGACAACTTTGAAGCACATTTGTCAAAATTTGGCATTGCCAAGTACATTTCCTTGGCCAAAACTCACACCTCCACCTATGTTATGGGTACTATTAGTTATATTGACCATGAATATGCAAGAACCTCAAGGCTTAATGAGAAATCTGATGTTTACAACTATGGTATTGTTCTTCTAGATTTGCTAACAGGAAGGAAAGTTGTGGACAATGGCTCAAATTTACTTCAATTGGTAGGATTTGTGATTGGTGATAAAGAAACCAACAAGATATGAAGATGAAGAGGTAAATGATCAAATTTTTTAAGGGACGGTTCAATGGTAAGAGAAATAATGAAGTAACAATTAACATGGTCATAAGATGATAGTAATTAGAATGAGGGCAGCGTACAAATGATTGGAGCTTTATCACAATAATGGAATGAAAGTTCCTTTGCAAAGATGTATCATGTACTTATGCATTACAATGGTAAGGGACTATAGGTTATGACATAAAAGAATAGTCATGTTCCTATTCTTTTGTAAGCTATTGAATAACATAAAGGCAAGGTTTTGGATTAGATTTCAGCTAGTTCTTTTATCTCTTAGCAATGTATTGTAATCTTTTCAAGTTCTTTCATGTTGGGACAAAAAATTGTAACTCCATTTTCAAGCTTACACAACTGGATTTATTATCTTTTTGATTAATAAAATAAGCTATTTTTACCTTCTCATTGTTGTTTGATTATGCAAATATTTTAGATAGTTGATAAGTAATCTTTTTTATTAATGGAAACCAGTAAATAAAAATGACTAAATTAATGACTAAATATATGAATAAAGCAATGACTAAATCAATGAATAAATATATGACTAAATGACTAAATATATGACTAAATTAATGACTAAATATATGACTAAAGTAATGACTAAATATATGAATAAATAAATGACCGCCATTACTAAATAAATGACCAGTTAACAACAATCAATGATTAAATTAATTACTAAATATATGACTAAATTAATGACTAAATGCATGACTAAATTAATGACTAAATATATGACTAAATCAATGACTAAATCAATGACCAAATCAATGAACAAATCAATGACTAAAAATGAATGACTAAATAATTCACTAAAACAATTTAGTCATAAATTTAGTCGCATTATAAATGACCAGCAATAAACTACTAATAGTCACGTGACTAAAATTAGTCATTTATATGCAATTTTTAGTAGTTTATTTAGTCATATATTGTTGTTTGTGTACTGGTGTTTGTTTCCAAACCTTCATGCAAATCATTGTTGTGTTGTATGATGCATTTGAGGTTGTGAAAGTTATTGTTTTGAGAATTGGTTGCAAGTTAAGTTGGTGAAAAAAGTTAAAGTTCTAGTGCATTGCCATTAGGTTTAGGATTTCATTTCAAGTTATTTTTCTAAACCATTTTCTCAGAAACATCATTTAGATTAGGTGATCTGTTAGGGGAACCAACCCTATCTAGAGATTCATTCTCACCATAGGTCATCCACAACTTGAGAGTGTTTCCATGTTTCAACAGGATAGTTGAGTCAATCTTAGCTAGGGTGCAATCCAAATTGAAAACATTAATAAGGGTGTCTTTGGTCGAAACCCTAGCAACCAATCTCTAATTGCGGAAAGATTCTTAATCTTAGGTGTTCACTTTGATTCCTCAATCTTCTTGCATCTCTCCAAATTAAGTTGAGTGAGGGCTTGAGCTAGAGTTTCATCATCGAGAATCTTAGGTTGAGCCTTAGTCTTGGTGTTTTCTTCCAATACAACTTTCTTGTTCGAGGTCCTAACGGTCTTCCCTTTCTTTCTTCCTGACTTAGACCTTCCCATACCTGCATTCAATCAAGGTTTGGTCAATCCTTAGGACAACTCAAGTTGGTCAAGGGTCAACTATCCCCTAGTCATGGCTATTGTGGACTCAAAAGGCCTAGAGTTGAACCCTAAGCACTGATACCAAAATAACCCATTCTAATAATTACTTAATTATGTTATTGCAAATAACATAATGAATATTTAATTTTAAAAAGGCATAAATAAGTAGTAATTTTAAATCATAGCAACACATATCTAATTAAAATGAGTCATATATATATATATATATTCAATTTCAATGTCAATTACAATATCCAAGTTGACTTGGCTCATAGGGCCACAAAGTCAATACAATATACAAATTTTACATCAAGGTTACATCATAGACCATGATAATTGTGAAAACATCCAAGGTTTCCTCTTGACGCTCGCCTCCACTAGTGGACGAGAACATGGTTGAAGAACTTTACCGCCCAACCATGAAGCTTACGCTTCCCCATAATTCTTCCAACTTGAAGAATATCTGACCCTGCATGGAAATTTTAGCAAGAGAACAATCTATAAGGTGGAATCTAGTGTGTGCCCATACATCAACATGCATCTCTATCTATGATTAGAAAAATGCAAGATCTATGCTAGGAATGGCAGAGGGTGTTATCACAAAGTCCATACATACATAATGGGCTATTTTCTTGGCCAAACATAAAAATTGAGTTGCAACAACAAATGATAAGTTTTGGATAAAGCAAAAACCTATACTCTCTGAACTCCATTTTGGCACCCATCCTAGAAGGTAACTTTCAGCAACACAGTTATTCCCTAGCAACTATCTACCCTCTAGCAACATCTACCTTGAGGTGCTCTAGTCTACTTAGGTATTGATGTTCTTATTCAAACAAGAGAATATTCTTTACACACATATCTATGGAAAAGTAATTCAGGCTACCTATTTCCTCAACTTATTAAACATTAAAAAAATGATTCAAAATGGAACTAATTATAACATTATCCACTCATTTCAAACACATGTCACATGATTACATTCACGTAATTTAGTATTCATTTAAGAATAAATAGATAAGTAACAAAAGAAGGTATGTCACAAGTATGGGTATGTACATAGACGAACATTTATGTGCATACATATATATGTGCCAACTTAAGTTATTTATTTGTGCATATATTCTGAAATACAAACCATTATATCAAATTGCTTCCATTCAAAATAATGTGACAGATTGGCATATCATTTGTTAGAAATACAAGAAGTAAAAAGAATTGAGAACATGTCTATTTGTATAGTTTCCACATACTGATATGCTATTTGTAATAAAACAAAGTTGTTTTTAGCATAACAATGTTGTTTGTAGCAGAACAAATGTTATTTGTAGCAAAACAAATGTTGTTTATAAAAAAACAATGCTATTTGCAACAAAATAAATGTTTTTTATAACAAAACAATATTGTTTATTGCAAAACAATGTTGTTTATAACAAAACGATGTTGTTTGCAACAATACAAATGTTGTTTTTAACAAAACAATGCTATTTATTGCAAAACAAATTTTATTTATAACAAAACAATGTTGTTTTCTTATCCTTCAAGCATGCCTTTTTATACAAATGTATATTTTTTAAATCATTCTATCTTATTCTTTTCACATTTTCGAAGATACAAGTTCGAAATAGACAATTAAATAACAAATAACATGTATATCATCATCAAGCCTACATTTTCAGTCATTGAATCAAGTCATTATGATATTCTATATGCAGTTTTCAAATTCAACTATCATGCCATTTGTGGTGTGTGCACCCAAATTCCATCGAGCTTACCATTTGATCCGACTAAACAATCCTACTTGAATCGTGTCCTCATCCTTCAACCTATTATCCTAAAAATGCACACACTTGCACTTACATAGTCCATCAGTAACGTTCAATCATGTTTACATATAAGATAGTTCAAAAGATCACATAGTCAATAACGGTCAACTTCTTTCAAAATTCTCAAAAATATCAAAAATTTCATTGAACATATTGAATTTCCTCAATAATTCAATTTTTCGTATTATAATTTAAATGCAATAAAAATTGGGTTGACACAAATGCAAAGATGATTGAAAAATATTCACAATATCTCAATTGAACTTGCCTACGCTCCTCAACTCCTATTTACATAAAAAAACTCATATGGACTTTATGATTTTCATGGTTTATATCAATGATAGTAGCGATAAATGGTTCCTCACACACTCAAACCTTCTTTTCTACCATCATTTCTAGTTTTCTTATCACAACAATATATTTGGTGCCACCATATTTATTGTGCATGCAATTAGGTAGTTGAACTATCCTTCTAATAATTTTTAAAAAAATTCATAGATTCATTTTATTGCAATTTAAATAAAGAGGGACACTTGGTAGATTTTGAATTCTTCTTATTCAAAATCAACACATAACTAAAAATAAATTTGTATCATGCAGTTATGTGAAAGAGGCAAACAAAAACCCATTCATCGGAAAGAATCATCACGCTTAATCTAACTATATATAAGGTTGAATTCATGTATTTTAGTTAAGGTGTTTTGAGAAGATTCTATTAGCTAAAATATTCAACAACTTATCATCTTCATTCTTCAACTTATAGGCATTAACTTGTTTGCATGCGACAATTTTATATGGACCACTCTATAGAGAATCAAAATTTGAATGTTGTCCTAGCTTGGCAACTCATTTCTCTCACTTTAATACAAAATTTCCTACTTTGAATTGTGGGTTAGTGGTTTTCTATTTGAACCACCACTTAATTATCTATTAATAATTGGCCATATAATTAAATGTTTGACACCATTTTCTCTTGAAGTTCCATTAATTCTTCATGCTAAACCTCCATTAGGCCATTTTATGTGATTTGGAGCTGCTTGATGAAATAGATAGTAGGAATATCCATCGATATTGACATTACTACATCTTTTATTATATTGAGGCATAAGGGGATGTACCTATGATCTATTTTGGGGTGATACAATCAGCCCATAAGGATTTTTTAAGATTCATGTGCCATTCCATTTTATTATACACTCTCATTTGTATATGATAGATATCCTATTGTGCTAATTTAGTTTTCACTTGAGAAAGGTTATATTATGCATTCAAATTTTGGCTAATCCCAATAGTAATTGGCTCATTGGCGTGTATAAAATTATTTTTTGAAATGAGGAAGATGACTTGGATAGTGTCCTATCTCCATGAAACACACCCTATCTTTTATCCATGACCATGATTCTTCTTGTTGATTAATAAAGACTATTTTAGAAGTTTGATCATCTCATGTTATTGAATCTCCATTCTGTACTATATGTTCATAAAGAGCTCTTCCTCTAACTAGCTTACTAGGATTCACTTCTATGTCACATTCTAAAATATTTGTAATCCAAATTTCAATTTTCATCAATCTCTTCCTCCATGATATACTCACAGACACTTGGGTGAGCCATATACACCTGAATTTTTTTCTTGATATTAGGTTTCTAAAGTTTTTAGGACCTTTGGCTAATGCATAAACTTATTTTTCAACAAAATTATGATTAGTCTAATAGCCTTTCATGGTTCTAGAACTTAAAGCAATATGATGCTCTTCTTTTCCTATTTCATCTTTTTGATTCAAGGTTGTTGCTATTTTGTGCTCACCCCCATACACATACATTAGAAAAAATAGGATTAACCATAATAGGTTTTGTTGATATGGCTTGCTTAATATTTTCAAAATCTTGTCTTCCTTCAATGGTCCATTTGAAATTTTGATCTTTTTCAAGCATCAAGGTGATGAACCAGACCAATCCTGTAGGATTTGAAATGAATCTTCCTAAAAAATTAATCTTTCCCAAGAAAGATTCAACAAAATTCTTGTTAACTAGCAAAGGTAAATATAGAATAGCTTTATCTATGTCGAAATCTATACAAATCCCTTCTTTTAAGGCAATGTCTCCAAGGAGTTTACTCTATGGTACTCCAAATACAAATTCTAAGGACTTAGTGAGATTAAAAATTCTTGGATCCTCATTTGAATTTGAAAACATTGTGAGATCATCTAAGTAAACTAGAATAATTTTTTTTATCAACTCGCCAAACATAATGCCCATAGCATGTTGAAAGTTAGCTCTCACATTCAAAATAACAAAAGTAATTTTAGCATAATAAAATATACCCCAAGTTTTCTTGTGAATCTGGTCTTATATTGATATTCTTCTTTAAGCCAAATTTGATTATACTAAAAGAATTTTTCAAGTAGAGAAAACCTTACTAATTTAATAATTGTCTGAAGTATTTTTTCCATTTAGGGGAGTAGATAGTGATCTTTAAGAGAAGATTTGTTCAAATATTTTAATTCAATATAAAGTCATATCTTTCCATTCTTTTTTCTTACCATGACCAAATTTTATAAACATGTTGAGTGTTTGATTGGAAATATAATCTTTGAGTCTATTAGCTTACCGAATTCTATTTTCATTAGAGGCTCAAATTTTGGATTAAATGATATTTGATTTTTTTGAATAGGTTTTGACCTAGGAGTTAACTTAATTGTGTGTTGGATCACCTTTCTATTACTTCCTTTAATATCCTTATAATTCTAGACCATTACCATATCATATTAGTTAAAAGAGTAAATCAACTTATTCCTTTCATCTTGGGTCGTGACATTTCCAACTTTGACCTTCCTTCCATTGCTGAATTCTATCTTAGTATAGTCTCCTTTATTAGAAAAAAAATTCCTTCTATCCACCTTGGCATCATCTAGACCAAACAAACTCTCGAAGGCTATCAATCCTCTTGAAAATTCATTTGATTTAATTGCATTATTTTCTCCTCGTAAGCCTCTTCAATCTTCAGTTGCAACTATTTTACGAATTCATCAGATTTTTGAAAAGAGAGAACATTTAAGAATCATTCTCAAAAAAATTCCAATATTCTCTATTATCAAGAATAATGAGTCGAATGATCAACTTCACTTTATTTTTATTCTTAAGATCTTTTGGATCAAACTGTAACTCGATTTGAGCCATTCTATCTACTTTTATATTTGAAGATTTGGGAATCACTTCAATATTTAATGATTTGAAACATTTAAATCAATCCCATAATCTATGATAATACAACCTCATTCTTACATTGTTTAACATAACTATTCCTCTTATTTATTTGATAACTAGCTTTGAATCACCAAAAAATTGTAATTATTTGACCTTCATCCTTTTTACAAAAAGGAGATCATGTATGAAAGCTTCATATTCTACTACATTTTTGGTGCAACTAAATTGGAACAATAAAACATTGAGTATCTTCTCTCCTTGATGACATACAATGAAAACAATTTTACTTGAACTATTAATGAATCTCACACCATCAAAATACAACTTCCAAGTAGATTCATCAGTTCCAACAACCAATTCTTTAGATGAAATGGTTATTTTAGGGACTATTTGTTCTTCATGATAAATCGCATAAGAACCTAGTCCCATCAAATCAAAATTACTGAATGGATTAGTTTGCATGGATTCAAATAAAAGTGCTTCTTCCTACTGATTTTGGATTTTCAAAACAACTTCTCCTTCCATGAGCTCCATGTTATTATTTAAATCATCCTTAAAAAACATGGTATAAGTTGGCTAAAAACATTGTACCACTTCATGAGTGATTTGTTCTTTATGAAGTGGCTCAGATGAGACTTTAATTTTTTAATCATATTTAGTTCGAAGGACTAGGTGAGACCAAGAAAGAGAAAGGTAACCTCAATTTTATTTTTAGTAAAATATTTTGGAAGACATATGCTAAAAACTAGTGGGATATCAATGACTTCAACCTCTTGAGGCACAATAATTTTTAGGAAAGCATACAAAGTAAGAGGTAACTCCTTAATGACTCCCACTATTGGCACCTTCTTTCCATATAGTTGGATGACCTCCATTTCGAAAGGCTCATATGTTATTTGAAGAGAATCTTCTATTTACTTAGGCATTAAAGTAGTACTAGCACCATAGCCTATCATTTAATTATGTAACAACTTCTTACCCACTATTGCAATCAAATATAATGGTATTGGTTTTTTTGTTAATTACTCTTGCATTCACATTAAGGAAAGTAGTATGGAATTGAACTTGTGCGGTATTCTAGGAATTTTCTTTTTTCTCTAGTCTTGACAATTATTTGATTTGTCAAAATTGGGTTTCCCTACTTTTGAAGAGCTTCTTGAAGGAGTATATTTTGTTTCAGGATAAATAACACATCTCATAAGGAAATGTGAGGTGAAACTTTCTTAAGTTATTCAACTACATTAAGTGGCCTAAATATTTGAGGCTTGGTTCTTTCAAATTGCATTTTTGATGCTTTGTTATTTTGTGTTAGTATATTTCCATTCTCATGCCTCTAAATTGTAAGATTAGATGTCTGCATGTTTGGATTCTTTTGTATGACTACCTTAGGATGAAAAATTTCCTTTGGTCCTTCCACAATTCTTCTCTTGTAATGGTTAAAGTAATATGATTGTACTTGAGGGGATTTGGAAGTATAAGGGTCGTTTTCCAACACATCTTCCTCTTCAACCCAAGAGAACAATGCATATTTAGGAGCAATTTCTTCTTCTTGTTTTAGGGACATGCCTTGCATTTGCACCATAGAAATTGAAATTTTAACTCTTGGTGACTAATATAGCTATTTTCCTTGTTGTATTCTTGGAAAAACACCTTGTCTTCTTTTTTTTTTTTTTGCTATTATTTATTAAATATTTTCCCTGGTACAAGATTTGGGTGTATGTGCATCATTGCAAAGATAAAACCAAATATATGTATCATCTATAAGATAATTTTTCCTTGGGACTAAATCATGTTTGGATGGGGTGCAACCTTTTCTAATAGAGCCAGTACCAAAATTTTTTAGCCTGATGGTTGGGAGGGGCCTGCTCCTTGTGAATCTTTATATCCATTTGTTTGGTATTATAGAATATGAAGCTTGTTATCTTTTCAAATTAATAATATCAATTCAGAAACTTCTTAGAATACTCTTCATATACTCTATTTTTTATGAAAATTATGACACCATCATTGGCATTGCTACTACTTGAGAGTAAGGGTAGAAATACATAGATGGAGGGGATTGATTTGTGTTAGGAATTTACTATTGCAATAGAAAATTAATAACTTAAGGAATACTAGTAAAGGAGGTCTAGGAGGTAGCTTCCCCATTTCTATTAAGTTATTTTATGCTCTAACTACTAAATCATATGTTGCTAGAATTGTTTGTCCTTATAATGATTGAATCATGACAACAATATTTGAATTAAGAGCCTTATGGTAAAATAATTAACCATAAACTTTGGTGGCCTTTCTATAGCTGAAATTCTCTATCGCGTCCAATGAAACCGTGTATGGAAATTTGTGGTTGCCTCCTATGGTGCATGCTTAATGGTTATCAATTGTTTTAATAGTAATAATATGTATCCCTTTTCATTAAATATTTCAAAGAAATCATTTCCCAATTGGTCCCATGTGCTATAGAGTTGGATTATAGAGATCTAAATCAATCAAGGGTCATCCCTTTAAAGGAGGCTTCTATTAATCTAAGAGAAACATTTTACTTTGTTACATGATGAAATTGAAACAATGAGAGGGGATAGAAAAGAGTTTAAGTGGACTACAGGAGTAGCAAAAAATTTTGATATGTTGAAGAAGAAAGTTATAAAGTAGCCAGTTTTGGTACTTCTAGATTTCAACAAGTTATTTCAAGTAGATTGTGATGCTAGTGGTAATGCCATTGGAGCTGTCTTGAGTCAAGAAGGTAAACCTGTTTCCTATTTTAGTGAAAATTTGAATGATGCAAAGAAGAAGTATTTTGTTTATGATCAGGATTTTTATGCTATAGTTCAAGCTTTGAAGAAATGGAGACACTGTTTGTTGCCAAAAGAATTTGTTTTATATACTGTTCAACAAGCTTTGCAGTATCTTAATAGTCAAGGAAAATTAAATCAAATGCACTTAAAATGGGTTGAGTTTTTGCATATTTATACCTTTGTTTTGAAGCACAAGAGTGGAAGGTCAAACAGAGTTGCATATGCCTTAAGTAGAAGGAAAAAATTGTTGATAAAGATGAATATAGAGGTTGTTGGGTTCAATGAACTAAAAAAAAATTATCCTGAAGATCCAGACTTTGTAGAAGCTTGGAAGGCTTATTTAGAACCTGTTACATTAGATAGGACAAGATGGTTGTATTTCTTAATCCAAGATGGGATGTTGTTTAGAGGAAGCTAATTGTGCATTCTAAGGAGTTATATGAGATAAAATCTAATCAAGGAGAAGCATTGTGGAGGATTGGTTGGACATTTTGGTTGAGATAAGACCATTGCTCTTGTTAGTGAGAATTATTACTGGCCACAACTACAACAACATGTGAATAAGTTTGTACAAAATTGTAGAGTATGTCAGATGGCGAAAGGAACAAGCCGTAATACTGGTTTTTTTCAGCTATTACTTGTACTCGAGAGGCCATGGGAGGATATTAACATGGATTTTGTTCTTCGCTTTCCAAGGACACAAAGAGGGAATGATTCCATATTTGTAGTGGTGGAATGATTTTCAAAGATGGCACATTTCATTCCATGTCATAAGACCAATGATGTTCATATTTCAGAGTTATTTTTTAGAGAGATGGTGAGACTACACGGTCTACCGAAGAGTATAGTTTCAGACAGAGATACCAAATTTGTTGTTTATTTTTGGAGGACATTATGGAAGAAGTTGAAGATAGATTTGAATTTTAGTTCTACACACCATCTACAAACTAATGGACAACTAGAGGTGGTGAATAGAAGTTTGGGAAACCTGCTAAGATGTTTAGTAGGAGATAATCCCAAGCGATGGGATTTGATTATACCATAGGTAGAATTTTCTTACAATAATTCTATCAATAGGAGCACTGGTAAATCACCATTCTAGATTGTGTATGGGAGTAGTCTAATAATTGCTTCTGAACTAAGAAATATGGATAAGGGGGAGAAGAGTAGTGTTGAGGCTGAAGATTTTGTTCAACACTTGAAGAATTTGTATGAAGAGGTGAGGAAATGTATCAATAAGATGAACTCACAATATAAGGCTAAGGCAGATAAAAAAAGGAGGTATAAGGAGTTCCAAGTAGGAGATGAAGTCATGATTCATTTGCAAAAGGAGAGGTTTCTAGTTGGTACGTACAACGAGTTAAAGACGAAGAAGTTTGGACCATGCAAGATCCTAAAGAAGCATGATTCAGGAAATGCATATGAGGTAGAGTTTCCTGATGAAGTTCATATATCACCTATGTTTAACATTTCAGACTTGACAAAATATTGTGAAGGAGGAATTGAAGAAGAAATAATAGAAGCACAGTGGAATATTCTAGCACCTACTTCGGAAAAGGAGGAGATAGAAGAAATTTTAGATAGTTGTATGGGAAGAAGCACAAGAAATAGGTAATATGCAGAGTACTTGGTGAAATGGAGAGGAGGGCTTGTTGAAGATTCATCATGGTTATCTAAGTCCGAGGTTAACCATCTTGGTTTCCATCTAACTCCTAAGCAGTGATAGGGTCACTTTTCAAATTACCTCGGGTGTCTGATGCAGGAACATCTAAGGTGTAAGAGCAATCTTACATCACCCAAAAAAAATGTTGTTTCTTTTCAATAAGCTTTCATTTATGCATGGTTGGACACAAAATCTTACATAGACCTCTAGAATGGTAAATTGAAGCCAATGGTGAAGAAATCACTTCAATACCATTTGCAATTTGAGAGATACTAAAATTTCAATTTTCAAAAATCCTATTAAAATCTTTGAAGTCAATTTTGAGGCACTTAGAGGCTCCAGATAGGCCTAAAAATTGGCAAAAAACAAAAGTAGTGGGCCTTTTGGCCCTAATTTCTAGCACATCTCTTGAGAGATTTCCGAAAAGGTATTACAATAGAAAATCTGATGTTTGGATCAAAATTTATGACCCCACAAAGTTGTACTACCAAAATTAATAAAATTTCAAAATATCTTCTTGAGGAAGTTACACTTTCTAGAAGATTTTAGGGCAGTTACACTTTCGAAATAAAGGATGAGAAAGGGGGCTACATAAGAGAGGTCAGACCAGCATAGATGGTGGCTTTGATTTGTAGATTTGCAGATTTATGTAATCAAAAATCCCATGTGATGGCAAATATAATGTTGTGATTTCATTTTTCATTTTATCGATAATAGAAAATATTTTCTTCCTTGCATTTTGTTTGTGCCATTATCTATTGTTTTTGTGAGTTTTATATTGTAAGGGGAGTACCCTTCATCAATATGTAAGCACACAATTTCACATCCTCTTCATTGTTGGATTGAGAAAAAAATATAAAAGACACAATTTACTCAATTACACAATATTCAATCAACCCTGAGAAACACTTGTTAAGGCTAAGATGTCTATCGATTTTCTTCCTAGCCTCTCAAAAGGAGATATCCTATCTTTCTCAAGATTAAATTTATTTTATATCATGAGGAAACCAACCCCCTTAGTTTTATTGAAGTTACAATAAAGGAATGTTTCATCGTTCATTATGAGGGATTCAAAATAACTACATATTAGAATAGGAAATCTTCAATTATTTAGATGCATAAGATTATTCTATCGCATGAGAAAGAGAGACATTATGTGCCAATCATGCAAATTTGAAATTGGGACTTGATTGCCACATTCTAGAGGAGTGTGAACATGACATTTATCTTCCATGTGTTTCCCATGGTTTTGTTGAATCATTTTCTTTGGCCAATAGTATATTCATTTTCCTCTTTACATTTTGACACCTTTCTCTCGATTACATGAACCGTTAGATCTCTTATCTTGACAATCAATACTTTGGAGTCTCCAACATATTTTGATGAAAATGGATCCTGCTTATTCCAACTTGGCATTTTACAACCAATGGCACAACAAATATAATTATAATATTTCTTTCCATTTACAAGCTCTACGTAGTGACATTATGTGTCTGTTTGATGAATTTACTTCCTTGATGAAAGCCATAACCAATTGCATGTTGAGTCATTTCCAATAGCCAATAATGCATCCAATTTTACCTTATAATGTCAATGTCTTTATAAAGGTGTGTAATGATGACACTTGTCCCATTAAAACTCTCTAAATCTTCCTACTTATCTTCAATCAAGCCAACTTGCACATGACTTGAATGTTTTCGCCAATGGCACAACATAAAAGATTTTGTAGTTTTGTGAGATTTCTTGTTGTACCAAAATAGTGAAGTCAGATGATGAATGGTTACAATAATGGTATGATTTTTAATCATTCAATGGTTACTATTATACATACAATAGAATTAGGCATAATGCTTTTGAATGCAGATCTAAAATGGCAAGAAGCAAGTCTATTTAGCAAAAAGGTGTCATATGTCATAAATGCAATAAACCTGGACACATAGCTAAGATTTGTAGAAGCAAGAATGTGAAACCTTATGTTTTACAAAAGGATATTGATCCAGTAAAGAATGTTGATCTGGTTGAGATGAATAAGGAAATAAACAAGACAAGGAAAAAAAGTGTAGACATGTGAAAATGCCTAACGCATATCACACATCCTGAAACTGCATTTTTCTATCATTAGCATCATTTCTATTACCATTATTGAATTTAGCATCATTTCACATAATTTGCATTATTAATCCCCCTTTCACATCATTTCCATCATTTGACCTTATTTTCCTCTGTTAATTAAATAATCTTGAATTGTTTAATTAATTCACCATTTCATCACTAATTTTCCCCCTTCATCCCCCTAGTTGAATAATTTTAATTATTTAATTAGGCACATCTAATATTTCTTCTAATCCCATATAATTAAATAATCTAATTATTTAATTACCCCATTTCTAATATTTTTCCTCTAGTAGAATATTCTTTTTAAAAGAATGGCATATTCTTATCCCCCATAATTTTTTTTTAAAAATTATTTAATTATCCTAATTTCCCTCAAAATATCTTGACTTAACTTGTCTCAACCATTTCTAGCCCTTGATCTTCAAATCTAATTTCAACCCTTGATCTAAAATATCCTAACCATTTTCCTAAAATGTTGGAGATATTTGAGTTCTAATTAATCATATCCTTTGATCTTCCCAATTCACTCTCATTTGTGGGTGTTGAGGATCAATCTCAACCCTTCTTTGTGGGTATTGAAGCTCAATCTTAACCCTTGATTTAGTTTCCTTTAATCTATGAAATAACCCTTCATCCTTCACATTCACCACTTAGAATTTTCATAGCTAAGTCATGTCAATTTGATTCTTGATTAATTGAGAGAATTTTATCATAGCATCTAGGTCATATTTTCATCACTTTCAATCAAGATTTTTCTAGCAATCATGGAGGCTTCAAGTGTTTGAGAAATCCAACACCATACTACACCAAGCTCTCCAACAATGAGATGGTGAGGTTGTATTTCTTATTTTGAATTCATGATGTTTGATTTGATTTATCTAACCCTTGTGTTTGAATTCATGGCTTGATTTGCAATCCAATTTCATTGGTAAGTGGGTTTGATCTTCATGTTTTTGGGTTCATTGATTGAATTCTTGTTTCTTAATCAATCCTTCTGCATTAGAAAGCTTCCTCCATCACCAAGAACATATGGAAGATCGAAGGAAATCAACAAAGCTCAACCTTTCACTATTAAATTCAAACTTACAATATTTACCAAATGGGGAGACATGAAAGATGAAGTGGTGTTTGAAGAAGATCTCTCTACATGGCTCTACAAAGAAGAAGAAGAGGAAGAAAAACGATTACCTTCAATCCCTATTCATCCAAATAGTAAAGTTTATCAACTTGCTAAAGGTATGGGATTCACTGGAAAAGGTGGACTTGGTTTGAATGAACAAGGTATGAGAGAGCCCATAATCATGAAAAAATGCAAGAAAAATCAAGGACTAGGCTATGGTTCATTAGACATTGTTACTCCTAACACCAAAAAAGCCTCTTGTGAGGAAGGTTATTCTTCTACAATGATTAAGATATTAGATGACTTTGATCCTATTGACAATGATCTATACATCACATACCTTTTTGGAGACATTTTCATAAACACCATTACTACCCTTTCCTTTAATCCTACATCCCAAACACATGAACTCCAACTCATTTACCCACAACTAATCAATTGGGATCAACAACATCAACCACCTATTGTAGACATATTCCAAAACCATGAAGCTATCACTGAGTTTATGGGACTTTGAAATGGTATACCACTTGGAGACAAGAAGCATACTTTGGTAGGGAGATTGTATGCTCTAGTGGCAAAAAATGAAAAAATATAAATATTAAAATTAGATCCCCTAGTGAAAACCACAATGTGGTGCTATCAGATCATGAAAAAGATAAAATAAAGGATGTATCTGAGGGTGAAAACCTCCTAGAGCCACCTGAGGATGGAGGATTCAATCTCCCTATCACATAGTATCAAGAAAGATCAGTAGTTTTGGTGAATAATATGAACCTATAAATGTGGGAACAATAGATGCACTAAATATAACCTATCATGGAGCCTCTCTAGATCCTAAAGAATGAACAAACTTCACATTCTTCATACAAGAATGAAAGATCAAATTTTCTTGGACTTATGCAGATTTGCTTGGTTTGGATCCATCGTTAGTAGTTCATCATCTTATGGTTTTTCGTGGAACTAAATTGGTAAAATAAAATCTTTGCAAGATGCACCCTTAGATAGCACTCCTACTTAAGGTGGAGCTACAAAAATTGCTTGATGTCAGATTCATTAGACTTATTGATTATCTTGAGTGGGTGTCAAACTTGGTACCAGTTTCAAAACCCACTGGGGGGATAAGGATCTGAACTAATTTTAGAGACCTTAACAAAGCATGCCTGAAGGATGACTTTTCCCTCTCAAACATTGACATGATAGTAGATTTGACATTCGGTCATGAAATGCTTTCTCTTATGGATGGATTCTCCGAATATAACCAAATCAAGATAACACTTGAGGATCAACATAAAATAACATTCACTTATACTTGGGAAACTTTTTGTTGGAATGCCATGCCATTTGGCCTAAAGAACGCATGATCGATCTACCAAATGGCGATGACTACTATATTTCATGACATGTTTCACATAACCATGGAAGACTATGTAGAAAATATTTTGGAAAAATATATCATAAGACAAGGACATCTAGGTAATCTGGCTAAAATATTTGACAAATTAGAAGAGTACAATCTATGCCTAAATCTAAAGAAGTATGTTTTTGGCATGAAACCAAGAAAACTATTGGATTACATTGTATCCCAAAGAGGAATTGAGGTAGATCCCACAAAATTCAAAGCTATCATGGAAATTCCTCCTTCGAAGATATTGAAAAAATTGCCTAGCTTATAGTGAAAACTGCAATCAATCCAAAGATTCATAACACAATTAGCAAATAAATTATATCCTTTCACACACTTGCTCCATAAGGATGTAACCTTCAAATGGGATAGAAGATGTGAACAATATTTTTAGTAGGTCAAAGACTATTTGATAACTCCTCCTATCTTGATGCCTCCTATGTAGGACAAATCTATGATCTTATATGTATCAATGACATCAATAAATTTAGGAGCTTTGTTAGCACAACTTGATGAAAATAATATAAAAAGATCAGTGTACTACATTAGTTGTACCCTGGTTGGTTATGAGATAAACTATACACCTATTGAACAATCTTGTTTAGCAGTTGTCTTCGAATCCCAAAAACTTAAAAATTACATGCTGAACTAACAAATCAAGCTAATATCCAAAGTTGGCCCCTTGAAATATCTATAGGATAAAGTAGCTCTTATTGGAAGAATAGTGAAGTGGGTCATGACACTTAGTGAATTCGACATAGAATATGTGGACAAAAAATCAATCAAAGGACAAGTAATAGTAGACCAATTAGATGAAGTATCTATAGAAGATCATCAACCATTGATATCAGAATTTCCCAATGAGGGCATCCTTGTGACAATTCAAGAAAACCATTGGACACTATACTTTGACAGATCTCATACTCAGCATGGATCAGGGGCCAATATCCTCTTTCTCACACCTCAAGGAGATAGTATACGTAAAGCATATAAAATTTCTGTTCCTTTCACAAATAATATAGTTGGATATGAAGCACTAATCTTTGGGCTAAAAATAGCTATCAAATAGAAAATCAAAGAGCTAGAGGTTTATGGTGATTCATAATTGGTCATCAAACAAGGTGACAATGAATACCAAACTAAGGATGATAATATGATGTGTTATAAGAGAATGGTGGATAATTTTAAACAATACTTTCTAGTCCTCCTCTTTGAACAAGTCTCAAAAGTCAACAACATAGCTACTGATTCCATGGTGACCATTGGTTCACTTCTTGATATATCGTAGAACATTCCTAGGTATGAATTCGTCATGGAACAATTGCTTATACCAACATTCAATATCCCAAAATCCAAACTTGTGTGTGATGTTGCTAGTCTCGATTCACCTTGGTACCAAGAAACCTACGCCTACATCCAACACATAACCATACAACCTCACCTTACAAGTAATCAAAAGAAACTTCTATCTATCGAATCACACACTTTACTATCCTTAGAAATACTTTATATTGAAGAAGCTTGAACTGCCTTACAAAGGTACATGAAGGTGTTTGTGGGTCCCACTCTAGTAGGCCTAATCTAGTTAGGAAGTTACTAAGAACTGGATACTATTGGCCATCAACAAGAAGCTATACACTATTCAAAGAAGTTCCTTGAATGTTAGCAACATAGTGATCTTGTTCATGCACTTGCACAAGAGCTACATCCAATCACTACACCTTGGCCCTTCTCACAATGAGGAATCTACCTTATAGGAAAGATATCCCCTACTTCATCCAATGAACATAAGTTTATCATTACTGCCATGGAGTATTTCACAAATTGGATAGAAGCTATGCCCCTAACCTATATCACTGAAAAACAAATAGCGAAGTTTATCCTTAACTATTAGATTTGTCATTATGGTATCCTTCAAACTATCATTACCAACAACAAAAATTTGTTTAAAAACTAAAATGTCCATGAGCTTTGCACTAGATTCTCAATCCAACATTGTTTCTCAACCTTGTACTACCCCCAAGGAAATAGTATGGAAAAAGTGTCTAACAAAATGATCCTTAAGAAGACTTTTAATGACGTTGGTCATAATTGGCACCTTCAGTTGAACCCTATTTTTTGGGCATAAAAAAATAGCATATGTACACCCATGACTATGACATCCTTTTCCCTTGCATCTGAAACTATCTTCCCTATAGAGGTCGAGATTCCATCCCTAAGGGTATCCTTAAAAAATCTTGTTAGCAATGAAGAATATCGAGTATCCAGACTCCATGAACTTGAATTGTTAGACAAAAGACATTTGAGTGCTTTGAACCATCTCCAAGATATTAGAACCATCTCAAACAAAGTTATAACAAGAGAATCAAGAACAAAAGATTTTGTTTTGGTGACGTAGTCTTTAGAGAAAATCAGAAGATTTAGCTTAATCAAGATGGAAAAGGTAAGTTTGAGCTGAACTGGTTAGGTCCTTTTGTCATCATAGTAAGTTACGGCTTTGGCGCATTTTAGTTGGCTATTCCAAAAGGTGAACCCCTAACAGAACTGATCAACATTAGCCATCTCAAAAATTTCTATACCTAATGCATCAAAATATCCTAAGCAAAAAAAAAAAACAAAAAAAAAACAAGAAAAATAGTAAAGAGAAATAAATTGTTCTTTAAGTGAAAACCACTTTCTAGCATGTTTAAATAAGTCCTACATCATCATCTATCTATCTTTTCATCCACCTCATCTCATCCTTTTCACATATGCTCCATTATATCCATCCTATTATGACATCCATTTCATTTCATCCATCACATAATAAACGTGCACCCAACCATGACTCAATAATGGGTTAAGTGTTGAACCTTGCTACACTATCTACCATCCGCACTATCTTTATCTACCATCCACCTTATCCAAATATCCATAATAAATGAAATATTGTTCCAAACTAAGGGCAACCTCTTGAACTTGGTAGATGGATTGGACCCTTTTTCATCCTATCATTTGTATAAAACATCAAAAATTCAAAAAAACTATAAAACATCAAAATCCCAAAAATCATTGGCCATTTTCATATGGGCTGCTTTGAGTCCAATAAAGAGAACTACAATGTCTTTGTGTGTATGAAATAGTCAAGGCCATCACTGATGAGCCCCTAAGGTACTAAATCAGTCCCCTTAGGTCCCCCTCTTGGTCCCTAAATCTCTTAAAAGCACCAAACAAATCCAAATATCTTGAAAATATATAAAAGAAAGCCTCAAATAACTTCAAAAGCACAAAAAAATTCAAAAAAACCTCAAAAATTCTACCTCCTTTATAACCTATCCATAATTGAATATCCATCCATAAAAAAAAGTCATTGCACTCACCCTTTGACAAATAAATCAACAAGCAAAGAAAACATCAAAATCTCTGAAACATTCAAGCAAAAATTGGAAAGACTGGATCACTATCAGACATAAAATTCCTAAGTGTTAATTACCTACTTATCAAAATCATCATCAACATCCTAACATGTTTCTTAATGGATAAACCATTCCTACAATAGACACCATCAATGGATAATATCCTAAAGCATCAAAACATTCATGGCAAGTGATACTGCAACATTGTTTATCTATTTTGATCTTTTCTTTTGATTTATCTTATTGTATCATTCCTAAGATCTCTCAAGGATGTCCACAAGGATTTAGAGAGGAAGGAATGGGGCATTTATTGTGGATTTCATACATCATGCTTGTTGGATATTTTTACAATACAACCTTGGCAAATACTTGCCTTGTTTGTGTGGAAGTCGTTTCAGGTAATTAAAGTGGCTTTGCATGTTTGGTTCCTCAAACCTCTCAATGCACTAGTCCAAAATACTCTAAACTTCTAACCCATACACTCAAACAATGTTTTTGTATGTCTGGTATGAGCAAGAATACTCCTTGTTTGTGGAGTCAAAGTCCATGAAATAGATACAAAGCCTCCTTGGTCATTAATACCCTAGTGTGTCTATTTGTTGCATTAATAAGGATTGCTATGATGGAAATTACTTGGTATTTTCCATGAAGAAAAAGCATACACATCATATTTTACACATCATCAACCATTATCAATCATCCATCCATGCATTCATCCACATCTAACAATCATAATCTATGGGTTTTTCAGCAATTAGATCAATATAATTTAGTTTCTTCTATCCTCTAAATCCTACTAACATTTCTTCTATCTAAAATCTCCATCCTGTATCACAACATCATTAGTATTGCATGCATCCTGCATCCAAAAACTCATCAGCATATCATATCAATCATACCATAGAGCATCACATCATATTACACCCATTACATACATGCATCATCATATATCGCCCACCTTATGCATATCATGTCAAAGCATCAAAAAATTAAAAAAATGAGCATTGTTATCAATAACATCATCATATACATATAGTATAAAGAAATCACTAACATCAATGCACACATCATCATTGCATAGCATAGCATAAATCCATCCATATCTCATAATGCATCATATGTCACATAAAAAAATGGTAGCCTCTCATATATCATCAAAAATAGAAATGTTAGTACATCATCATCAATAAATAATGTGTGATACAATATCAACTGAATCAAAATACATATATATGAGGCCACAATGGCCGATGAATGTATATACAAAACCATGTCTACATCAAGTCTATGGAAAATATATGAAATATCATAACCAAAATGTCATCCTTGCTGATCATCTCTTGGAGGACTATGGGTGTGCTAACTCACGATAGGAGAGTAGTATGGTTGTAATACATGCCTGGGGGTATGCTGGGAAGACTTGTGAACTAATCCCCCCTACATATTTGTTGGCCTTGGAACCTATGGTAGTAATTTGAACCCAAAATCTAGGTTCTCTCTAGGCCCTAGGAACCTGAGCCTCATAAAGGGTCCTATAATATGTCCTCTCCTCCATTAGCAAGTCCCTCTCCTGCTGGTAGTGGGCCTAATTGATAGTGGAGGCCTGAGTAATCTCTAACTATATATGGGCTCCCCACTCTATGTCGCACTATTGTATGGCCACATCTCTCTCCCTACAGGCCTAATCCTGCTTAGTAGTAATAATAACTATTTATGCATCAGATGCCTATCTCCATGCTATCTCTACATCTCTCTCACCTGCCTAAGCATCCCTATCCTGAAGCACTTGATCACGCTATGTCTGAGCCTAATCTCTCTCAACTATGATCTATGCTAGTTGAGTAGCTATGTATCCTTGAGGGGGAGGTGTTTGTGGTACATGTACTTACTGTTGTTGATCATCTAGGCCTTGTCCCTGTCCATCCCCCTAATCTTGGGGTACATTCCCATCATGCTACTCATCATCTTGATCCTGTTGTGCCCTCTACTACTACTCATGGTAAATACTCTACCTCTGATGAGCCCCTCTTCTCCCAACTACCCCGCTTCTCATCCTCTGACTAATAACAATTCCTCTTGCACCTGCTCCTCCTAAAGGTGTTGTAAATCTAACTGGTCGCCTTTATGCCCACTATGTATCAAAATCTTGAGACATCCTTGGATCCCTAGGTTTGACTGCCCAACCCCAATTGAATGGTGCCAACACTCTGAAATCTACCACCACCCTCCTAGAATCTGCTCGAGGTCCCCATGCATTGACCTCTCTAGTTGTGCGAGCATACCTTGCATGGTAGTCCTCTACAGGTTTGGTATGTCTCTCCCTGAACTAGTAGAGGAATCTATCTAGAAAATACCTCTCTAGAATGGTATCTACTCTCCTAATTAGGTATCACGTCTATCTACAATAAACCAACTGCTCATGATCATCATGGCATACCTCGCAATCTAGATATGGTCTCCAAACAAACTTTGCCATATCATCAAACATAATCATCTAATACTCTAACCTCCCAGGCCATCGGTAATGAAGCCAATCATGATATCTAGATGTATAAGGATCACATGGATCCCTCTGATCAACACCCTCTAGTCATGCGACAATGATACACTCCCATGCCCAAACATGAAGAAGTGTCACACCTGTTGAAATGTTGCTACCTCTAAGGTAATAGGCTTGGTGCATGCCATGATATAAGTGAGCTAAAACAAAAGGGAACCATGCATAGCGAATATCCTCCTCCATCACCATCTTGATAACCACTCCCTAGGCTATCACAAATTCCCACGATCTCCTATCTAGCATCAAAGGACCAATGATCAATCCTGCTAAGACGAATACCATGTTGTAGGCAACATCAAAGGATGGAGTCAAATCAATCTATGAATCTACCATTGCTAGTTGTTGGACACCCTATAATCTTTTCATGGCTTGTGTACCTCTCCTAACATCATAAGTAACTAGCTCATCATGAATAGGAATCTACAATATCCTCTAAACATCCTCGAGTGTGATGGAACACTCGCCTGTAGGTAGGTGTAAGGTGGTTGTATTTGATCTCCATCACTCTACAAGCACTGTCGTCATGGCTCAATGTGATTGAATCTCAGGTATATATGCGATATTCTCTAATCCAATGACCTCTATAAAATATCTCTCAAACTCCTAGAATTGTGGTATCCTATCAAGGATCCATGGTCTGTGCTCCCTAGCATACAAAGGACGTAGTGTGGCTTGCAAGAATTCAACCTGCAACATCAAATTTTGCTAAAAAGTCTAGTCGAAAAACCTAAAACTACACCTAAATTTAGTAAATCAATATTTTTTCTACAAAAGCGAGCATCTTTCTAAGCAAGCATGTAAGGTTTTTACAATAGTGAGCTTGCTATTTGAAAATAGTGGCCACCTTTTACAATAGTGAGCTTGTTAGTCTTACAATAGTGTCACTTTACAACATTAGCAACAATCTCCTAAAAACTTATAGCGCACAGTCATATTTTATAATTGCGAACTTACAATAGTGTTACTCTTTAACAACAATGTCACTATTTGAAAATAGCACTAATTTTTCACAATAGTGATTGTCCTAAAAGAACAATAGTAGTAAAACCACATCAATAGTGGCAATCTTAAATCCTACTGCGCTTGTCTATCCTAACTTTTCCTACAAATTTTACAAAAAATAAATGAAACAAAAGTGAAAGTTAGGAGCTTACATACCACAACCCCCACACTAGCTGGCCATTGGTATTTTCAGATAATGTATGCTTGATGTGGTGCACTTAGAATCCTTGCCATCTTCAATTCACATTTGTAGAACTAGATCGCCATAGAGCGATAATATCCTAGATCTAAGTGCGTGAACGACAAGAAAATGAAACCTTATTTCCTATTTAACCCTCCAAAACCCTAGGTTTTTACCCTCGACCACCCTCCTAGGTGATATTTTGAGCACCTGGATCATCCTGAGCTTAAACTGTGACCCCTAGGACCTAAATTTTTGTCTTCTATGCATCTGAACTAGTTCTAAACCTTGTCACGAGCCCGACCTTAAAAAGTAATTTTTTTGGCTGACCTCTCAAGGGGGCAACCTAGTGTCTTATCATTCTTTCGCTGAATGTTGGGGCATAGTGGAGCATCTTTAAAAAAATTCCATCTTGATCTAAGCATCAATTTTTTTGAAACAATGTAGCAAGTACATTGTGTCAAAGAGGGGCAAAATGTGGACATGTAAAAATGCCTAACACATATAGCACATCCTGAAATTGCATTTTCCCATCATTGACATCATTTCTATTACCATTATTTCATTTAACATCATTTCACACAATTTGCATTATTAATCCCCTTTTCACATCATTTCCATCATTTAACCCTATTTTCCTATGTTAATTAAATAATCTTGAATTGTTTAATTAATTCACTATTTTATCACTAATTTTCCCCCTTCGTCCCCTTAGTTGAATAATTTTAATTATTTAATTAGGTTCATCTAATATTTCTTCTAATCCCATTTAATTAAATAATCTAATTATTTAATTACCCCATTTTTAATCTTTTTCCTCCAATGAAATATTCTGTTTAAAAGAATGGCATATTCCTATCCACCATTAATTATCCTACTTTCCCTCAAAATATCTTGACTTCACTTGTCTCATCCATTTCTAGCCCTTGATCTTCAAATCTAATCTCTACCCTTGATCTAAAACATCCTAACCATTTTCCTAAAATGTTGGAGATATTTGAGTTCTAACTAATCATATCCCTTGATCTTCTTTGATTCACTCCAATTTGTGGGTGTTGAGGATCAATCCCAACCCTTCTTTGTGGGCATTGGATCTCAATCTTGGCCCTTGATCTAATTTCCTAAAATCTATAAAATAACCCTTCATCCTTCACATTCATCACCTATAACTTTCATAGCTAATTAATGTCAATTTTATTCTTGAGTAATTGAGAGAATTTTATCATAACATCTAGGTCATCTTTGCATCACTTTAAATCAAGGTTTTTCTAGCAATCATGGAGGCTTCAAGTGTTTGAGCAATCCAAAACCATAATAAACCAAGCTCTCCAACAATGGGATGGAGAGGTTTTATTTCTTGTTTTGAATTCATTATGTTTTATTTGATTTATCTAACCCTTGTCTTTGAATTCATGACTTGATTTCTAATCCAATTTAATTGGTAAGTGGGTTTGATCTTCATGTTTTTGGGTTCTTTGATTGGATTTTTATTGCTTAATCCATTCCACTTTAACCCCTTACAAAAAGGAAGAGATCGAAGTGAAGAGTGGGTCTATGCCAACCCTTGGTGCAAATGTTTCCTCCAAAAACTAGATAAAGAGCTTTGGCTTAGGGGGAGTTTTAATAAAAAACATTCAATTCCCCCGCCAAAGATTTGGTGCTGATAGCCTCAACATACTGGTACATGTGTATATTTACATGGTTGATTTGATGATTGTATCTTCAGTGTGATATCCTATTGTGAAGATTTGTAGAGTGATTGAAGGTGCCTGTGATGATATAGTAAACATTGTATAGCTTTTTTATCTAACTTTACTTGCTGCAATCAATGCATTTTAGGTCATTGGAAAATACTTTATGTGTAATTTCACATATGTTAAATTCATTTGCAATCGAGAAATTGAAGTGGAGAGCGAAGCAAAGGTGATTTTAAGTGATTATGAAGTGTTGTTTGAAACCCTACCAGTGAAGATTATACAAGGTATTTATCATTTTCTTGCAAACCCTCACTTTGTGAATATTCAAGATGTTTACTCCCTAAGTAATTGATGTTCCAGAGCGACCAACATAAATTTAAGAAGCACCATTCAAATCTATGGAATCATATCCTAAAGGTGCATTTCCAAGGGTTCCATACGATGTAATGCACACAGAGGATGTGCGAATCTATATTCGTACTAAAATAGAAGAGTATGATCATGGGAAGATGGAAAAATATTAGGTAAATGTGTTGATTGGAGATGATTTTGAACTAAAACCTAAATATGAGATCTTAACGGAGAAGAAATAGGATGTATGGAATAAATTTCCTAATTTTTGTTATGAGGATGAGTGGGTTAAATATGTGCTAAGCCGAATTCATTAAAAATTCATGTGATTGGATATGCCACAAATGATAACCAAGGAAGCAATTAGGGTTGTGATAGGGTTGTGCTCAAATGGACCAGTTTTGGCATTAAAGGCCATAAAAAATGATGTAGTAATGAAGCTCACTGGAGTGAAGTTTGACAAATGAGCCCTAATAGTGAATGATATAGATGATTTGATGGTGTTCAGTATGCATCTATGATGATTGCGTACAAAAATTTCTATACAAATAGAGATAACTCTATGTTGGCCACCGCAATCACACAATTCGCTAGATGGTGAAAAAAGGTGAAGACATTGATTTGTGCGAGCTCCTAAGACAACAATTGATTGAGAACCTAAAGAATAGAAAAGAATCAAGGTACCCCTTTCGATATGGTACCCTAGTTATCTATTTTCTATTTTACTTTCTTAGAGAAGTTCCTAGAGAAAAGAACATTATATGGTTATACAATATTCTAGTTGCTATTCAAATAAGAGATCGTTTGAGAAGGTTAGGAAACCTGGAAACCCAAAAATATATGTTGTGGGGTTTTTTAAAGAAATTTTAGGGAAAAATGCAAGAAAGGTATAGAATTCTAGCAAGTGTAGTTGAAAAGTATAAGAGTGATTTAACCTTCATGGTTAGCAGAGATTACTGCATTATGGAATTAGTTCAACCCATAATAGTTTGGTTTTCAGAGCTTGGATATGAGTTAGCTGAAGCAAAGCTTACCAGTTTTGTAGAAGTTGTGTTGAGCAAACTAAGAGATCCATCGGTGGACAAATTTGGCACATATGTAGAGATAACCAATTAGGTGAATCTGGAAAAGAAGAAGAAAGATATTGAGGAGAATGCTAAGCAGTTGAAAACTCAGTTGGAGGAAATGGTGAACACACCCAAAGGTTTTATGGAGAAATTCAAATCCAATACTTTTTCTCTATAGGGTACTCCAAGTACAAGAAGGCTAGTTAGGACCTCTTCCCCCTATCTTGCTATTCCTAAGTCATCCGAAACAAATCCTGTAGGAAGTTCAAATAAGAAAGAAACATTTTCCCCCTTTGTACAATAAATGATTCCTAAGAGGAGAAGAATAGAAAAGGCCACTAGGGAGAGATACATTAGTTGTGAAGATGAGGAATATGTAGAAGAGAAACCATAGATGATCCAAAAGAAGAAGACTCAAGCAACTGAGGAAGAGACAAGTCTAAAGAGAACAAAAGTTGATATAGTTGACATTGAAAGTGAAGAAGAAGTAGAGAAAGAAATGAAAGGTTTTACTTTTTAGAGAAGAGAAAAGATCTCTAAGCTAGGAGAAAAATAAGAATCAACTAAAGATAAGGAAAAGAAGAAAGAAAAAACCGCTTTGGTTAGGGAGCATAGTCCCTTAAAATTTGAAGAACTATTTAATAGTATTGCAAAATTTGGTCTTTTGGAAGAGATAACTAAAATGTTTCTGGATTCAAATGATGAGGATAAGGTAACAATAGAAGAGGCTATTGTCAAGTACATGGAAAAATATGACACTGGCCTAGATAAGATAGAGGATCAATTTCTTGATGATCTAAAAAATGTGCTGACTGCAAGAAGACAAGAAGCTATTAAAGAGGACGCGAAGATAAAGGCATTTTCCTTGGAGAAGATTGGTTCTTTATAGTCTCAAGAAGACAAACACAAGTTATATACGTTGTACAGTAAGAAATTGAAGAAAAAAAATAGTTAACACTCTTATTAGCAAAGGCATGAAAGATATTGAAAGAATGAGTGAGACATTGCAAAAGGTTGAAGAACTTGATAAAGGGTTGGGAGTCCCTTCGGATAGTGAAGATCAAATTCAGCATAAAACATCTATTCCAAAAAGCAATGAACCTAATATTGAATGGCATGAGCATGTACTGAGCATGAGGATGGTCAAGAAGACATGGTAATAGGTGATACCCCTCTGGATGTGAAGAATGTTGTTGAAGAAGAAAAGGAAGATGATAAACAAAGTGTCCCAGAGAAAGATAAAGACTAGTTTAGAAGAAAAATTGGAGAAGGAAATAGCATAGAAGGTCAATGACAAGAGATTGATAGATATTTCTTATAAATGTATTGCAACACATGGCAAGTTACAAGGTAATTTGAAGGAAGTATAAAAATTCTTGGTAGAAGCTAAAGTATTGTTTCAATTTGTCTTAAAATGGCCTAGTTCTACAAGGAGCATAAAAGATCAAATAGACTCAGTTGAGTCATAAATTTCTCAGGCCTCCATTGCATATGATCTGGAAAATGATGCAGATGGTGCTACATTCACTTACATTTCTACAAAACTCAAACCAAAAAGGGTAGATCTTACCAAGAGATTTTCCAATCCAAATATGCAAGAATTCCTCACTTTCTCCAAGCATTCTTATTCACCCATCCTTTCCATTTATTTCGATAAAGAAATCTCCTCCCAAATGAGGAACTACATGAACAACAAAAAAGAAAAGGAGAGAAGACAAGGAAAAAGAGAGAAGCCCCTTCTCCTTTCAAAGAGAAGGAATATATAGAAGGGAAAAGGCAACCAACTCCCCATCACTTCCCAACCACCCAACCAACTCCAATTTTCGCCACTTTTCATAACTAGGTAATTAGAGTGGGTTTTGGACTTTATTTAATGGGTTTTATGGAAATAAAGACCCCTAACCCATAGACCTACCACCTAGAAAACTTGTTAAACAATTAAAACCACATAAAGACTTCATAAAACATAAAATGAGTAATCATATTTAAAAGGTGACTCAAGGGTCTAATAAAATAGCCTCTCACACATGCACAACCCTTAAAAACAAGGTTAAAACACTTATCCTTGACAAGACTAAAAATTCATGAGGGAAGTAGCTATGTGACCCCTTGATCCACATTGGCCAATTTCAACTTGTCTACTTAACCAGAAAAAGGTGTCAGTATTACTCATGATTAACAATAATTAAAAGAAATGACATATGAAAAATAACCATATAATAATAACTAACTAGAGAATTAAATCTACACAAGTAACATATAATTTAACTTTCCCTACTTGTATAATACCTTTTAGAGTTAAGAAATAATTGATAATACTATTTATCATCAAAATATCACTACTTATGACAATAATACTACTATAAACATTAAATATCAATCATCATCTTACAATCACACCTACTCACACCCATAGTATATAATCACCTAACATCATGTAATTCACATAATTTACGAAGTAATAATACCAATATATGAACATCTTGATCATTGTGTACCTACACAGATGAGGAATAGAACTCATCTGGCTATCACATGAAATCACAACAACCATAAGTTAGATATATTTAGTTAGTTAAAAATTAAAATATGAGAATATTTGATGTATAGGAACAATCATTACTAACGTTTATTATCCAACATAAAACGACATAAAATATAGGGCATAAACCATCAACAACTAATAGGATCAACAAGGTGACAAGAGACGAGGTCTTACATCCAACTAAACTACACTTTTCAATGTTTTAGCCAATTCACTTTTTCCTTCTCTTAAGCCCCCTTTTAAGCCATTTTAACAACTTACAAATGTCTATCCCCCATCTAATCTTGTGCAATTATTTTACCTTTCATCTAGTTTAGATGGATTTTCCCACAAGGTTCAGTTCCATTGTTCTTTCCTACATCCATACATTAATGATGTTATCATTATTACATCCCACAGTAATGACATCATGATTGAGACTTTTCATCCAAACTAGAATTTTAAGGTAGTACAAGTTTGTTGGTCCGCTTGGTTTTTTCTATAGGTTTGGATGTGTGGATTTTTAACGCAGTTCTAGTTGGGTCACTTTTTACCATGAAGGTGTAGTTTAGGCAATTTTTCTTGTAAATAGTCCAGATGGACTCTAAAAGATGATAAAGCTTCATTTTTATGTGTAGAAGGCTCCAAAGGTGTTTGAACTTTTGAATTTTTATGGTTTTTCTATGTGATTATCTCCCACTTGCTCCTTTAACCAATTGAAGATGACATTAATATATCTCTCACCATCTTTGGATTACTTGGAAAAGAACTAATGCATCTCGGTACCAAAAGTTCAAGAAAATGAATTTTGATTTCAATTACTGCCATTATTGCAGAATGAACACCCAATCACCAAAATTTAATGCTAATTTCTTATTTCAATCTAAACATCCATTTTCAGCATGACCCATCCTTGACCATGGATTCAAATCTACTATAGAGAAACAACTTAGGGGTTTGGCACCCAAAGGTATATGTATTTTTTAGAGTCTTATTTTTAGGGAGATTAGTTATTTTGTGGTCTCTATACACCAAGAAATATTGTAGGGCATCCATTGATGCCATAGTCCAATTTAATGAAAGATTGAAAACCTATAGAATTGAAGAAGACTATAATATTGTAATTGGATTTATGTTGCATAATGTCTCCAAGGTACTATATGTATACATCTAAAAATGGTATGGAGAAAAATAATTAAATACTAGTTATTTAATTAATAAAATCTTTATTTCCCTACTTATAAATAAATTGCAAAGTTTATTTATATAGTTAATTTTTCTTAACTCTTCCTATCTGAACCACTTTCTTCATGATTTACTTAAATAAACAAATTTAACTAATTTTTTTTATTTGATTAATTCCCTCCAACTAAATTTGAATTTGAAAATTGGAATTTAGTCACATTTCTCCATATTTTTCTAACTTCCTTCCACCTCATCTTCCACCTCACCATGTGTCACATGAAATTAATTATTTCTAATTTCTAAATGGACTTTTATCTTCAACAATTTCAACAACCTCAGAGACACATGGCCTCTTATTTCCATTTATTCCCTTCCACACTTGGAAAACTTGTTCTATTAAAGGGGACAACTTCCTTGATTCTCTCTAACCTCTTCGCTTCTCACTGATGATCTCTCCATACTGAATCCTGATCATCCATTGCTGCCACATCACTTGATGCCTTGGTGAAATCTATAAATAGAGGCTCATTTACAACTTTTCATATAAAGAGCATAGCATAAATTTACTCTACATAAATACTTTTAGCATTAGTGAGCTTGGCATTTGCATTTTAGCTTAGAATTTAGCATTTGATTTCAATTAGTGTTATAATGGAAATTTCATTTCTAGGAAATTAATTTGTTGCATCATCATTACATCATTTCCATAGAATATCCATTAGCTTAGCATTTTATCATTGCATCATTTCACATCATTCTATATACAACATCACATCATTTAGCATATCATTCATCCAATCCACAATCATGTAGATGTAGGCATAGTTTCTTGCACTTTAGTTGAATGGATTCTCGTTTCTTAGGTTGTCATCCCAGTAGTTTAGTGAATACCTAAAATCTGAGAGCACTAATACATGATCCTTAAGAATAGAGGATAATGGAACAACTTTGAGGAATCACTTTATCAATTATTTTGTTAAATTTGATTTCATTAATATAACACGTTGCA
Source organism: Sequoia sempervirens (assembly GCA_007258455.2). Lineage (NCBI taxonomy): Eukaryota > Viridiplantae > Streptophyta > Pinopsida > Cupressales > Cupressaceae > Sequoia > Sequoia sempervirens. The sequence goes on along the minus strand of VDFB02271358.1, from coordinate 359,274,686 downwards.
TTGATTGTGTGTTTTAATGCTTGTTTATTTTACACAAAATTCACATGATTCATTTTGGCACCCACCATGGGGCCGGGCCCCTGTTATTTTAACATTTTCTGGAAAGTGTGCTTACAGGTTTGGACGTAAATTCTTCTGGCACAACCGTTGATTCTTCTAGTGCACTCAAAATATTTTCTAGTGCATTCACTGACTGTTATGGTGCAACCACAAGTTCTTCCGGTGCATCAAAGCAATTCATTGGCACATCAGGGGGTTTCTATAGCTCATATGATTGTTTATGTAGCACATTCATTTATTTTTTTAGCGCATTCACTATCTTCTATAGTGCATTCATTGCATTCTCAGGCGCATATGTCTTTTTAGTGCATTGAATTACTGTAATGGCACATTTAATTTTCATTGCAATTTATTTTTATATTTTGAAAATTGATGAATGTTTTTCTGCTGTGCAGGTTTTATAAACGCTGTCAGAGACTCTGTTGAAACTCTTGAACACTGCTAGAGAACTCTTATTGAAAACTACTAATAATTTTGATGCAAGGGATGGAGTTGATTTATTTCCTTTTGGTGAATTTAGGAATCTAGATTTATTAAGAGGGAAAGAACACCATGTTTTTTGTGCTTGATGAATGGTATGCATATGCTCTCCCCTTAATTGGGTGACCAAAAGTCTAGACCCATTTTTTTTTATCTTATTTTATCCTTAGAGAGCCTACCTTGTGGGAAAAGTAATCACCCAAGGGAATGACTCAACCGGTAACACACTAAAGCCAAGCGACTTCCAACCAGTATATAAGTGTGGGTACTTGAGGAAAGTTCAAGTATCACAAGGATTGTTCCAACAAGAAGGGAAACAATGGTCTCTTGCCATATGGATGATCCCCCATGAATGAAATGCCTATACTAGAACCCTTTATAATAGCAAGCCAAAATCCTTATTCTATTTACTGGCATAAAAGGTTTAACCTTTGAAGTCTTCCCACATTTTTGTGGATTTTAGTAGAGATGAGAAGTATGCCATGGGAGATTCATGGGTATTGAGGCTTGGATGACCCGAGAAGTGAGTGTTGTGGAGGGTAGCTAGTGTGGTCAAGCTTCTAATCATCCGCTAAAAGTAGATGTAGCTGGAGTAAAATCCAAGTGGGAATCTAGTAAATATTATCCTACACAGCCTTCAGATTGTACATGTTTGATGTGTTTTACCAATGTGATTTTAAAAAAATTTCAAACAAAACAACACACACTAGAAGTGAAAACCTTCATTCAGAAAAAATCCTTTGAAACAAACAATTCTTTGACAAGAAAATCAAAAAATCAAAAAATCAAACAAAATTGCAAGAAACTGTGATATTTTCCCAATTTAGCGCATCCACTGCTTGTTCTGGTGCTTTTACGCCATTATCTGGTGCATCCATATGCTTTTATAGCACATACACCATATTTTTCAGCACATCCATTACATTATGTATCACATTCACCCATTATTGTAGCGCATTCACCCAATACTTTGGCACATTCAAGCTATTTTGTAGTGCATCCAATCAATCCTGTACCATATCCAAGCCATTTTGTTGTGCATACAAGCTATTCTGTATCACATCTATCTTTTAGCACATACATTGACTGTTATAGCGCATCTGCTAGATTTATAACCAGAAAGCTAAATTTGACCCCCTATCTGACATTTTGAACACAAATTTAGGGATCTTTTTCATAGAGAAGTTCATTCCTTATCCCAACATTGCTTTAAACTTGGAAAAATTAGCATTTACAAGTGAAATCATTTACCTAAACTTTGATCAAACATCTAAAAGTTCCCAACAACCATCAAACCTAAATTTGATCATCAAGTTGAGTTTCATCATCAGGATTTGTCATCGTTCATCCAAAAACAACACATTTTACATCAAATTTCCTTACCTTAGTCCCATCGATAGAATTCATCATTAGATTCAGCCTAAGTATCTCTTTTGGCACTCCTAAATAATGATCAAAATTTAGCAAACCTTCATCACTTGCATGCCCATTTTAACAAGATCCCAAAAGAAAAAACTTAAGGATAAGGAACTTGAACCTCAAAACACCATGGGTGAACAAGAAAGAAAACCCTTTCCACAAAATCCCTCAAAATGAAACAAAAGAAATAATAGAGGAGGATATAGGACAAGCAAACCAAGATCCCAAATTTCACAAATTCCTAGAGAGGATCTTTGAAAAAGATAGAAAAATACCTTCTAATGTTAGCAAACCAAGGGGTCAAATTACCAAGTGATTTTGATATCAACAAATTGAAAGAGACACCAAAGAAAACTGAAATTGAAATACCAAATGTGGATCAAATGGCTACCCTAACACATTAAATGAAGAAACTTCAACAATAATTACAAGACATGCAAAGAGGGACTACCAAAAGATATTTGTTACAAGATATTTGGCCCTACCCTTTTGATAGGAAACTGAACACGATACCATTCCCCCCAATGTGACCTCCCAAAATATGACAAATACAATGAAAAATTTGACCCCATAGATCATGTAAGGGAATTTCAAACCATGAGTCTTGAGTTTTTTCACGAAGATACCTACTTGATGAGACTTTTTCCTCGTAGCTTGGGAGGCCATTGTATGGAATGGTTTTCAAAACTACCGCTAGACATAAGATCCTTTGAAGAACTTGTCATCAAATTTATCACTCAATAGTCATATAACATTTCACATGAGATAACCATGGAGGATCTTTGCAATACCAAATAGAAACAAGGAGAATCCTTTCTTATATTCTTACAAAGATGGAGAAGGTTATTTTATCGATACATTCGTCCTATACCCGACCAAGAAAAGATGGAAATTTGTATTGACAACCTCAACAGTGAAATGAGCTATAGGATGCAATTGCAATGTCCCCCTAGCTTTGAGAAGATGATCGAAAATGGTGTCAAAATTGAAGAAGCTTTAGTCAAAAGAGGTGTGTTGAAAATTCACAATGAAGGATCAAACAATGCTAGCTCTTCCAATCATCATAATAACAATGAAAAATCCAAATTTTGGGCAAGAAACAAGAATGCCAATGATGGTGCTGCCGAAACACATAATGCCAAACCAGTCTTTAATCTATCAAGAACCATAACCAAGACTAATCAAAACACCAATCAAGGCACTAATCAAAATGTTAACCAACACAACAATCAAAACAATGACAATCAAAGTAATACCACATCTAAACCTCCACCCTATCAAACATAATCAAACCATAGAAAATTCACACCTTTGGGTCAATCACATAAATCTGCATTGAGAGAACTTCTTGCAAATAACCTTATAACATTACCTGACACTCGAGGCTTTGAACCAAAAGTAAAATTTTCATGGTGGATTGATGCTTATTACTGTGAATTTCATTGGTGCAAAGGTCATCAAACAAATAGTTGCATGCAATTGAAACACAAGATACAAGACTTAATAGATGGCAAAGTCATACGAATAGAAGGACCCCAAACAAATGCTGATCACAGAGCATTCAAAAATCCCTTACTGAACTATGAAAAAGGGGAGTGCTCTACAACAAACAACAAAGGGAAGAATGTAAACTATGTCCATGATACTCTTATCCTTCATATCTCAGCAGTGGAAGATCAAATGAATAACATTGAAACCAATCACAACCAAGACATTATTGCAGCCAACAATCCAATTAATGACATTCCAATTGAACATGAACAAGACATTATTACAGTTTAAAATAAAATTAACGACATCAAACAATACATGGCTGCAACTGATACTCAAATTAATGTCATTAAAATCAATGGGAAACAAGACAATATGCCAATAAATGTGACCACGAGAGCACAAGCCAAATATGTACTAAAAGGAAGCTCATCTAAAACACCTATTGCCTCGTCCAATCAATATAACATAGTAGACCAATTACAAAAGATTCCCACGAAAATATATATATTGGAACTACTCAAGATTTCACCTTCCCACAAAGAGATTCTGGAAAAAGCCCTATTGAACACAATAGTACCAACAGATTTGGAAGTTTGTAAATTCGAGGCCATGGTGGGACATTTGACTGCACCTCATTGCTTATCCTTTTCAAAAAATGACGATGCATCTATTTCTCATCCCCACAATGCCCCTCTCCATATTGAGGTCCTAATTTATAAGCATTGTGTCAAACACGTCCTAATAGATGGAGGAGTCAACCTGAATATATGTACTTTAAAGCTTGATCGTGCCCTAGGATTTTCTAAAAATGCATTAGATTCAAAGAAAAATATTACAATAAAAGCATATAATGATGAGGAAAGATCTTCACAGGGATTTATTTCCTTACCCATTCAAGTAGGACCGATTCAGAAAGATGTAATCTGCCAAGTCTTGGACAAGGATTTGACCTACAACATACTATTGGATTGCCCATGGAGCCATGAAATGCAAGCAGTCCTGTCAACATACTGCCAATGTTTGAAATTCCCTTGTGGTGGCCAATAAATCACCATCTTGGTTGATTCTAATAGTCCTCAGTATTACAACACCCTTAAATTAGTCCAAGATGTCTTTGTGCCTCATAACAGAGAAGTTTCCACTTCCATCTCTACTAGTCATCAAAGCCAATCAAATTCCTTGTGAAAACTACTGGTCACTTCCCCAAATCATGAAATCCAATCCTGTTATGTCTAAATAGTCTGAGAAAAAGGAAGAAGTTGCTCGTTCTACGCCCTCAAATCATGAAACTTGATTAAATTCCTTGTCCAAACAATTTGAGAAAAAAATCCAAGTCAAAGATAAAGGTGTGGGTGAATATTTCATTGAAAAATATTTATGTCTTTCACAATTGTCTTCCCAAAAGTCATATGGACAACCCATAACAACACAACAGTCATAAAAAATAGTCACACTCTTTGATGGTCAATTTGTAAAAGTAGGCACCATAGTTGATGAAGTTGAAGACAAAGATGTTCTAATCTAGCTTTATAAGGATGAAGAAGAGTCCCGAGCAACACCTGCAAATGTACATACAACACAATATGGAAAATGCTTCACAATCTTGGAAAAGATGGGATATGAGGGAAAAATCCCTATGGGAAAAAGAAAAGAAGGAATTGAGGAACCAATTCAACCCCTTTTAATCAATCCAAAAGACAAGACTAGGGTGGGTTATAAAGAGGAGACAAAAGAAGAGATAACTTAGAGGGTGGGTGAAAGAATCTTGCAACTACAAGCTAGTGATGATCATGAAATTGATTCAAATGAATATGACTGGGATTCACTATCCGAAGATTCTTGTCATGACAAGGAAATTGATGTGGTACACAAGTATGCACCCCTACTTGAAGAGGGACAAGGTTCAGGTTCTAGACCACTTGAAATAGGATCACAACATATTGATGACTCCAGCGAAGATGATCAGACTCAAAGTGAAACAAATAATTCGAGGGATCCTACCTTATAGGCCTTGATTTTTCTATTGGAAAAATTGAAGACATCACCATCGAGACTCTTACTATCTCCGACCTTAACCAACCTGATGATTCCTTACCCCTAGTACATCCCAAACTCATAGATTGGGACCAAACTGAGGCGTTCAATATCCCCACCTTTTCAAATGATGATTCCATCATCAACTTCCTCTATTCCGACAATCCCAAAGTAGATTCCTCCATTGAACATCATAACGAAGCTTCCAAATAGGGGAGTGTCAAATCTTTCAGCTACAAAATGAATAATAAAGGAAATAGATCTGATGGTGAAAACCAGTCAATGGCAGTATCAGATCCAAAAAAAGTAAAATCAAAAAGTGCATCCAACGGCGAAAAACCTCTCTAAGGCATCAAAGGATGGAAGATTTGACTCTCTCCCATAACACTTTCAGGAAAGATCAAAAGTATTGATTGAGCCCACATAATCCGTCAATATTGTCAATGCAAAAACAATGAAGACTATTCATCGAGCAACATCTTTGATAGACCAAGAAAAACCAAGCTTCCTCAAATTCTTCACAGAGAAACAAATCAACTTTGTTTGGTCATATGTTGACATGCAAGGGATTGATCCAAATCTTATCATGCACCACCTATCCTTACCACTAGGAGTAAATCCAATCAAGCAGAAGTTAAGGAAAATTCATCCACATATTGCCCTACTGGTAAAAGTAGAGCTAAAGAAGTTATTAGATGCAGGATTCATCAGACCCATTGACTATATTGAATGGATCTCCAACATTGTACCAGTCTCAAAGCATGAAAACAACATCCACATTTGGAAAAAATTTTGAGATCTTAATTAGGCTTTCCCTAAAGATGATTTTCCTCTACCTAACATAGACATCATAGTGGACTTAATAGCAGGACATGGCATGTTGTCACTTATGGATGGTTTTTCCAGTTATAATCAAATCAAGATAGCTCTAGAGGATCAAGATAAGATAGCCTTCACATGTCCATGGGGAACATTCTATTGGAACATCATGCCATTCGGATTGAAGAATGCATGAGCTACTTATTAGTGCGCCATGACAAAAAAATTTCATGATATGATGAATACCTTCATGGAAGACTATGTGGACAATCTATTGGCCAAATCATACACCAAAGAAGGACACTTAGAGATCCTAGAAAAAATATTTACCAAACTAGAGAAGTTCAATGTATGATTGAATCCAAAGAAATGTGTGTTTGGGGTGACTTCAACCAAACTCTTGGGATATATAGTTTTAGAAAATGGCATTGAGGTAGACTCGACCAAAGTTAAAGTTATCATGGAGATGCCACCACCCAAGAGCATCATCCAACTACAATCTCTACAAGGGAGGTTTCAATCAATCCGAAGATTTATCTCACAACTGGTAGACAAGACCCGTCCTTTCACTCACTTGCTACACAAAAATGTTTCTTTTCGATGGGATGAGAAATGTGAAGAGGCCTTCAACCAATTAAAATAATATCTAATGATTCCACCTATCTTAATACCACCAGTAGAAGGAGAGCCACTTTTAGTATACATTGCAACAACTAAGATATCATTGGGAGCCTTGTTAGCGTAGGAAGATTCAACAGGAAAAGAAAGAGCAATTTATTACATCAACAGGACGCTAAATGGCTATGAAATCAATTATACATCCATTGAAAAGGCTTGTTTGGCAGTAGTGTTTGCTACCCAACAGCTGCAACACTACATGATAACTCGTACCATCAAGTTAATAGCCAAAATAGATCCACTAAAATACCTCCTCAACAAAGCTAATCTAATTGGAAGACTGGCCAAGTGGGTTATGATACTAAGTGAATTTGACATCCAATATGTCGATAGAAAAGAAATAAAAGGACAAGCAATGATAGACCAATTGGCTGAAGCACCTCTGCTAGATAATCATCCTCTACACATTGAGCTTCTAGACACTAATGTCCTCACCTTGACTACACAATAGTGGACATTATACTTTGATGGATCACACACACAACATGGATCAAGGGCCAGAATTCTATTTGTCACTCCACAAGGACATACCATTTCAAAATCATACAAATTGATGTTCCCTTGTACCAACAACATGGTGAAGTATGAAGCATTAATCATTGGCATTAAAATAGCAATAGAATGGAAAATCCCAGAATTGCAAGTCTACATAGATTCTCAGTTGGTCATTAATCAGGTCAATTATGATTATCAAACAAAGGACAACAAATTGATTCCCTAGAAAAGAATGATTGATGATTTTAAGAAATACTTTGCGGATATCAAATTTGAGCAGATTTCAAGATTGGATAATAAAGTTGTCGATGCCATGGCCACTATTGCTTCCTTATTACAAATTCCAAAGAAAAGAAGTTGTTATGAATTTATGGTGGAACAACTGTTTACCCCTACTTATGATGATACCAAATGCCAAGTTATATGTCACCTGGTTGATGTTGATACCTCAATCTATGGTTAAATTTATACCTATCTAAAAGATAACACCCTTCCACTTGACCTATCTGGAAACCAAAAATGAAACTTCATTCGCCAAGCCACCCGACATACTCTTATCATGGATTTACTTTATCGACGAGGTCTTGACGAAACTCTCCTCCAATGTTTGGAACGCGACGAGTCTAAAATGGATTTACGTGAGGTTCATGAGGGTATTTGTGGAACTCATTCAAGTGGTTTAACCTTAGCCAAGAAACTCCTCTGTTTAGGGTATTACTGGCCAAACATGGAGGAGTATTTTTAGTTCGTCAAGAAATTCCAAAAGTGTCAGATTCATGGCAACGTCATTCATGCACCAACACAAGAGCTTCAACCATTCACATCAACATGGCCTTTTTTTCAATGGGGATTGGATCTGGTAGGTAAAATTCATCCACCTTCATCAAATGGACACAATTTTATCATCACAGTGATAGAGTACTTCACGAAGTGGATTGAAGCTATTCCTCTAATCACCATCACATGAAAGAAAATTTCATCCTTCATCTTCAATTATATCATCTGTCAGTACAACATCCCTCAATCCATTGTCACTGACAATGGAAGACCATTCAAAAATCAAGACATGCAAGAATTGTGTGAGAAGTTCAATATCCAACATCGCTTCTCTACACTATATTACTCTTAAGGAAACAGTCAAGTAGAGGCCTCCAACAAAACTATTTTGAAAATCTTGAAGAAAACCGTCAACGAGGTTGGACATTATCGACACATCCAATTAAACCCTACTTTGTGGGCGTACCGAACCAGTATCTGTACACCAATAGGAGCCACACCATATGCTCTTGTATATGGATCTAAGGCCATTGTACCCATTGAGGTTGAATTACCATCACTCTGTGTGTCATTGAAGGGTATTATCTCTGATGAGGACTACCGGGTATGTAGATTGCAAGAGTTGGAATTATTGGATGAATGACGTAAACATGTAGTGAACCACCTAAAATCCTACCAACAACGAATGTACAAAAGCTATAATCAGAAGGTCAGATCAAAAATATTTCAAGTTGGTGACTTGGTATTGAAGGAGAATCCACACAATCAACAAGATAGGGAGAAGAAATGAAAGTTTGAACCAAATTGGTTGGGTCCCTTTGTCATTGTGTCAGTCTATAGATCAGAAGCATACCGACTATCCACGCCAAAAGGAGACCTATTTGAGAAGCCCATGAATAGCCTCCATCTCAAGAAATTCTACACATGATTCATCTGATGCACCATAAAAGTCTTGAAGAAATCCAAAAAAAATAGAAAATATCCTGAAAAATGGTTGCCCTAATGAAAACCTAGCAAACAGGCATCTTGACAACAAAAAAAATAAATTCCTAAAGAAATCCAAAAAAATTAGAAAATGTGCTGAAAAAATGGTTGCCTTGATGAAAACCTGGAAAATAGGCATCTTGGCAACAACAACAAAAAAAAAAAGGAAAAAGAGAAAAATGCAAAAAAAAAGTGAAAAAGTAAAAAAATAAAAAAATCATAAAATGTGAAAAAGTGCAATAAAAGTAAGTAGTGAACACCTGGCAACATGCACTATTTGTGATGGGAATGTTTATTCCTCTATTGGAATGTGTGTCAACCATTAGCGCTTCACTATCATTATCCACATCTATCATTTGAGCCTCATGTACATATCTGAGCGTCACGGTTGTGTCACACCTTGGCTTGGTGATCATTGTACATATCCATAATAAATTGGTTTGTTTCCCCTGGAGGAAAAATCCTGAACTCACTGGGGGAAATCTATCTTTGAGCTTAAAATGACAGACAAACAACAACATGGCAACATGATAAAAACACAATGATCAAGTGAATATAAACATTGAACATCAATCATAATCACAAAACCAACCATATGAACCAACAACAAAAAGATCAAACCAAAAAAAATCTCATTTGATGGCCATCCTCTGAATCAAGGTTTCATCACTTTAGCACAAATGTTCAAATTATTTGCATCATGATTGTTGTTATCATTTCTTTGGAGCAACTCAAGGATGTCAAGAACTAGAGAAGCTATGATCAAGAATGATATTTTCCTTTGTCTATTGTTTGTGAGTTGATCATTATTACTATTATAATTGTCATGGGATGTGCTCTACAAAGTATCATTGATGAAATTCCAGATTCATATAGGAAAATGATTAACTCTTGTCTGTTTACGCAAGAAATGCTCAGGTCATCTCAGTCCAATTATACCTAGATGCTTGTATTAACTTGCACTATGAAACATCATGAAAGAAGTACTTAGGTCATCATGGTGTAATTATACCATTGATGTTTGTACTTACTTTCAACATTTCAAAAGCTCAATGATGATACCAAGCACAATAAATTGATTTACTGGGATGACATCATTTGCATGTTTAGGCTGCATTTGTATTTATAGATTTTTCCAAGGCTGGTACAATTTAACGAGGGATGTTATCTCTATCATTGATGGATTGAGTACATTTGAAATTAACAAAAAAATCATTTGCACTTAGATGCATAAGCATTAGGATGTCATTCACATTATCATATCATTTCCATCCATCTATACATTTGCATTACAAAAATCCAAAAAGGAACATTCTCATAATCCATTTCATACATGTGTTCATACATTTGCATTAGAAAAATACAAAAATAGAGAGTACAATGCATCTCATACATCATAATAAAGCATCCTCCATGGGAGTACATAGAATTATGCATCATCATTCAATCATTCCATCCATCCATTTCTGCATTAACATTATCATATATATTGCATCATATATTTTCATTAGAAAAGTACAAAAACATAGCATGCATAACATTTCATTCACATAATAAGATTCATCGCATATACCATATAGACATAATTCATAAGAGCAACATAGAATCATAATGCATGTTGCATCCATAACCTACCATATCATCATCATATAGAACATCACATAGCATACATAATAAGAAATCAATGCATCCATCATGATCAACACACATAAGCACATAGATCAACCATCACCATCACTGCATATATATATCTCACAATAATGTCAAGTGTATAGGGATATCCAAATATGAAAAGGTACATAATAAAAAATGGTAGTGAATCATCAATATCAGTGTATATATTTCCACAATACAACAAACATCATGAATTAGAGCTATGTAGTGCTCCCCCCAGACAGTGCCGACATCTCTGGACATGTTCCTCCTCCACCTTATGGACCTGTGCCTGGATCTCATGGAAGTGGTTGCGTCACACCCATAATAATAGTCCTCATACGAGTATGACTGGCTGACTACGAGTAGCTCTCATGACGCTTTGGAGGAATTGCATCATGATATCTCACTTTGTAAAACTCTGCCTCCTACATGGTACGTTGTATCTCTCTGAAATAGTCTGTCGAACCTATGTCCTTTGTGGATCTATTTAGTCTCTTGGAAATTCCCTCAGCCTAACCCACACACTATCTCAAAGTGTCCCTCTTTGCAGTCAGTGTAGCAATCTGCCCCTGCATGTGTACTTGTGCCTAACCTTGGGTCTGAACCTGTGCAAGCTGAGCTTGTGTCTGTTGAACCTGCTGTCTCGCAACATCCCTCTTAGTTGTCAGTGTCTACAACTGTCCCTAAATTTGTGTCAACTAGCCCTGAAGTGTTTGGACTTGAGCTTGTAGGGCTGCAATCTGTGCCTACTACTACTAAGAAGGAAATTGTATCTGCATTTGTTGTTGTGCTGCAACTACTAAGGGCCGCCTCTTCCGAGGAACTATGACATCTAACATAGGATGAGCACCATCTCCTCTATCCCCGTCACCACCATCTCCCTCCTCCTCATCCCCACCACCTCTGTCTCTCCTCCATTTGGGTGTTCTCTCCTCATCATCCTCCAACGCTGGCACTGGCTCATCAAGCCTCGAGATCCTTAGAAATGGATGTCCACAAAATTACTGTGAGTACTCCTATGTCATATATCCCTCCAGAATCTTCGATTAATAGTCCCAAATCACTGGCTGTAATATGTGGTACTCATCACAAGTAGCATCGTAGGATAAGGTGGGTCCCCACTCTGTGGCATTTTTTTGTCTTCATGCATATGTAGCCAATCCCTATGAAATGCCATGCACTCTATCGTACTGTCTAAGTACCCTCATCAATAGGAATCTCTCAATAATGAAGCATGTATGTCCAATGAGATATTTGGTAGTGCAAAAAAAAGGCATCTCTAAGTGATCCTCGGCCCACTGCTTGCAATCCACATACGACCACCATGTCACAGAGTCCAGGTCATCCAGTACGTGTCTCCAATACTCTAGTTTTCCCAGCTTATACTAGACAACTGGGCCGATATAACTATAGACATAAGGTCTCCCAATCGACTGATATTTGTCTATCACTGGGCATGATATAACTGAGAAAGCATGCATGAACCCCAGACGTACCGAGTCCCATGCAAAATCATTTTCTCTAGTGTCCGATCCCAACTGACAGACAATCCCTTCGACCTCTTGTCGGGATATAGAAAGCCACCAAAAAACCTGCAAGTATGAAAGGTAAAGGGGCATAACTCTCAAAAATTTCCTCCCAGGGCATCTCATATTCGCTGATCTAATCATCATGAAATATCTGGCATAAAGCATGTGTACCACCCTGCTCAGCGTGATCATACACAACAATGTCATCCATCATAGGAATCCACAAGATCTTGTAGACATCCTCTGGTGTCACAATCATCTCTCTAGTGGCCAGATGAAAGGTGTTGTGGTCGCTATGTAACCTCTCAGCTAGTGCGGTCAGCAATCCTTGATTAATCCTAATTTGGGGCATATCAATCATTGAAGATAATCTGCATCTCTTAATAATATCTCTATCGGCCCGTGACAGATGTGGAATCAACTCTCAAGTCCGTGGGAAGTGCTCTCAAGACTGAAGATTACCTAAATCACTCTCCTATCATTATAACACATCACAATCAACATATCAATCAATCAAATCAACAAATTAATCAATCAACATTAAGCAATCAATCATCTATCATCTCAAGTGATATTTTCATCAAATCTCAAGAACATCTACTTTTGATCCTCACCTATCATGAGGACAACACAACATCATTATTGTATCTCACCTATGATGAGATCAATAAATCATCTAATCTATCAACAACAACAAATCACTAGATGAAACGATTAAACATCATCAAAATCAAGGAGAAAAACAAAAAAAATCTTCAATTTTGTCTTGGATGCACTACTACAATGCTTCTATGCACCCAAAGATAGATGCACTACCAAATTCGGTCAATGCGCCATAACAGTCTGTCTATGCGCCATTTCATTCAATGCGCTAGAGAATGTCTCCAATGCACCACAAAATCACTTCAATGCACTACAAGAACTTATGCGTTGTTTCTTCTGGCAGATGTGCCACAACACTAGACCTATGTGCCATTTCGAAACCCTGATGTGCTAAAACTTCATTCCTATGCGCTAAAACATCTATGCGCCATTACAGACCTCCAATGCACTACATTGGGCTTGGGAGGCGCCAAATCTCTAATTCTATGCGCTAATAAATTCATCCTATGTGCTAAAATAGGTGGCCTATGCGCTAAAATGCATAAAACATAAAATTTCAAAATTTTAAACACGAAAAAAAAACAATTCAAAATTCACGAAGAAAGATTTTGAAATTCATACCAGAGGTCCATATCCTGCTGGCCAGTTATGTCGCTGCACACACTCGAATTGATCAGTCTCATAGGGGATCACCATCTTTGGTTAAATTTCTCAAATTCCTCTCACTTCAAACTTTCAAAATCACAAGTGCACAAGTGAATCTATTTTTTTCAATTTTTTCCTATTAAAAGGGGTAATTAAAGTGGGATTTGAGATGGGATATTTTAATTTTTCAAGGATCAATTAATCAACTTGCAGGTTATTTCTTCTTTATTGGGATATAAATCATTGGAATATCATCAAATTAGAAAATTACCATCAACATCATCAAAAATCATCAAAAATTTCAAAACTTTCAAAAATCTTCAAAAATAAAAAAATTCCCTGATTTATCTCCCGAGGGGGCATACATCCGTTCTCCTGAAAATCACTGTCTGGGGCATTATCAAAATTTCATTGGCACTAAAATTTTCTTTTTTCTTTGAAGCAATGTGTAAACACATCACTTCAAAGAGGGGTAAAATGTATACATCTAAAAATTGTCGCGAGAAAATTAATTAAATATTAGTTATTTAATTAATAAAATCTTTATTTCCCCTACTTATAAATAGATTGCAAAGTTTATTTATATAGTTCATTTTTCTTAATTCTTCCTATCTGAACCATTTTCTTCATGATTTAATTAAATAAACAAATTTAACTAATTTGTTTTATTTGATTAATTCCCTCAAACTAAATTTGAATTTTAAAATTGGAATTTAGTCACATTTCTCCATATTTTTCTAACTTCCTTCCACCTCATCTTCCACCTCACCATGTGTCACATGAAATTAATTATTTCTAAATGGGTATTTATCTTCAATGATTTTAATAACCTCAGAGACACATGGCTTCTTCTTTCCATTTATTCCCTTCTACACTTGGCAAGCTTGTTCTATTAAATGGGACAACTTCCTTGATTCTCTCTAACCTCTTCACTTCTCACCGTTGATTTCTCTAGACTGAATCCTGATCGTCCATTATTGCCGCATCACTTGATGCCTTGGTGAAATCTATAAATAGAGGCTCATTTACAACTTTTCATATAGAGAGCATAGCATAAATTTACTTTGCAGAAATACTTTCAGCATTAGTGAGCTTGGCTTTTGCATTTTAGCTTAGAATTTAGCATTTGATTTCAATTAGTGTTATAATGGAAATTTCATTTCTAGGAACTTAATTTGTTGCATCATCATTACAACATTTCCATAGCATATCCATTAGCTTAGCATTTTATCATTGCATCATTTCACATCATTTTGTATACAACAACACATCACTTAGCATAGCATTCATCTAATCCACAATCATGTAGATGTAGGTATGGTTTCCTTCATTTTAGTTTAATGGATTCTCATTTCTTAGGTTGTCATCCCAGTAGTTTAGTGCGTACCTAAAATTTGAGAGCACTAATATAGGATCCTTAAGAATAGAGGACGATGGAATGGCTTTATCAATTATTTTGTTAAATTTTATTTCCTTAATATAACATGTTGCATCGATTGTGTGTTTTAATGCTTTTTTATTTTACACAAAATCCACACGATATACAATGTATGTATTTGGGAGGGCTTTGTAGACATAGATAGGGATTTTACCTCTCCACACTTGTTGGAATGAATGTAATGATGAGTTAGATGACTCTGATAGCATTATAAAAATATTGCAAGGCCTATAATGATATTTCTCATTTTATGTATGAATATATGTAATTATGTTTGGATTACTACGTATCCTCTATAGCAAGGTTTCATATTCATTGGTGTATGCAAATACATATCTACATGTTCTTTCATTCATGTTTGTTCTCTTCTCAGTGTTGTGACTTTGTTTCCCAATAGATAGGAACTAGTTTGGGACCATAATCCTATGTCAGATCATCAAACTAAAACACTAAATTTGTAGCATAGGGTGAGGATCTTCTATGCATTCATAATTAGTGATATGACTAGTGATCTATTTTCAATGAGCCTAAAATGAGTTGTTTCCTTATGGGTTATGATTGTATATTGTTATCAGCTATATAGAGGTTTTGAGATAACTATTTTTACTTTGTTCAATGATAATTTTTGGGGCAAAGTAAGTGGTTTGGGTTTAGCTACCATTCATTTCATTATCACTTATCATAGGTAATTTTAATACATAATAAGGTATACCCTTCAGAACACCCTCTTGAGTTTAAGTTGATCTTAAAGTGTAAGAGATACAACCCACTCTCATTGAGTTAGATTTGAGTCCTCCATAGTTCTATTGATGAACTAATTTCATTCCTTTGTTGACAACCCAAATACAATTCTAGGAAATGGAACAATGATTTTGAGACCTAAAAGGAAGAAAAAATTCATTTTTAGCATGGTCAAATGGTATGGAGTTGAAAAAAAATAGAGTAGGATATTGTAGACAAGCCTAACATCCATCTATAGCCCCAAAAATTGTATTCCTAGGTGCCACAACTTTTGATAATCTTTGTGTGAAATTTTGACAACACTTTTCTCTTTAAAGGTCTCTTAAGAGGCTCTCTTGGTACAATGTAGCCCTAAATGATTGTGACACTTAGGGAATGATATGGGACATCTTGTAGCATTCATTGACCCACCTTGACATGTTTTCACTATTGGTTTGGTCTAACAAGGTGTGGAAGAAAAAAATTATATTGTCAACATTACACTAAGTGTCATTGAGCCATGAGGCAAGGGACCTATCTCGATTTTCTAAAGCATCCTGTCGCAAGAAAGAGGTCATGAAGTTTAGTCTCCCCCCAAATCTGTGGTATTGGAGGGTGTGTCGCGCCAGTGCCACCGGTCATGTGAAATTTTTCTACCAGGTGCACTACAGTTTATAGGGGGACGAATACCTGATTGATTCCTGTAGTCTAAAAAAAAAGTGTCATTGAGCCATTCTAGAAGAATGCATTTGTTGTGGGCAAGTTCAAATGATTTGGAGCTAAAAAAATTGAGTAGGCTATTGTAGACATTCCTAACATCTACCTATAGCCATAAACACTACATTCCTAGGTACCATAGCTTTTGAGAATTGTTGTGTAAAATTTTGACAACCCTTTTCTCTTAAGCCTCTCAAGAGACACTCCCAATATAATGTAGCCTATAATGGTCAACACACTTAGGAAATGAGAGGGGATCTCATGTAGAATTCACTAGACCATACTGACATGTTTGCACTATTGGTTTAGTACATTGATGTGTGGAAGAACTATTGGCAACTTTACACTAAATGATACTAGGAAATAGTGGAAGAATGTATTCATTATCAACACAATAAAATGTAGGCTATTATATAAAAGCATAAAATCCACTTATATGCACAAACGATATGTTTTTAGGTGCCACAAATTTGAGAATCAGTGTGTCAAAGTTTGACAACCTTTTTCTCTTAGCTCTCTTAAGAAGCTCTCCTAGTACAATGTAGCCCAAAACTATTGGGACACTTAGATAATGATATATGACCTCTTATAACATTCACTGGCCCATCCTGACATGTTTGCACTATTAGTTTTCTCTCCCTATCCTTGTAGGCTACATTATTATGATGTACTCTTAAGAGCCTTGAGAGAAAAAAATACCAAACTATGACAAAGTAGTTCTCAGAGTTTTTCACACCTAAAGATTTATGTCTAAACCTATCGGTGGATATGAGATGCATCCAAATTAACCTCTCTCGATTCTATTCAACTCATCACCATTTTCCCATGCCAAGAATAAATGCAATATTCTTGCAAAAAATATCAGTTGAGAGCATTATAAATGTGGAAATAGACATATTTTTATGTTTCATGTATCATGGTGCCAAATCGATTGTACCAACATGTCAAAATGGGTGAGTCACTAGTACCAAAGGCATGTATTTATTCCTTAGTTCTCTCAATCCTTGCAGGCTACACTATTTTTGCTCATCTCTTGAGAGCCTTAAGAGAAAAAATTTACAAACTATGACAAAGTAGTTAGTGGACTCCATGGAACCTATGAATGTTATGTATGAATCTACATGTGGATATGGGATCCCTCCACATTAAACTCTCTCATTTGTATTCAACTAATCATCATTTGACCATGCCAAGAGAGAATACATTCTTGCAAAAAAACATCAATTAAGAGCAATGTAAATATGGAAACAAACATATTTTGTGTTACATGTATCATGGGGCCAAATTGGCTATGCCAAAAAATTGGATTGGGACATAGGTGACTACTTTTAGGTGCATGTGTTTGTTCTATGGGTCTCACAATCCTTGCAAGATGCACCATTTTAGCCTCGTCTCTTAAGAGTCGTAAGAGAAAAAAAATACCAAAATATGATGGAGTAGTTCTTGGAATTCATGGCACCTACGAATGTTCTATCCAAAATAATAGGTGGATAAGGGGTCCCTCCATATTAACCTCTCCCATTTATAGTCAACTCATCACTATTTGACCATGCCAATAATGAATGCATTGTTAAAAATGCAACAATGGCATTTAGTGTAATGGTGCGATGAGCCATATTATTTGTTCTTCATCTTGTGAGTCCAAACCAATCATACCAACACATCAAGATGGTTGGTTGAATGCTAGTGAAGGTCTCATTTTTTACCCAAAGTACAACCCATTTTTGGACTAAAGACTTCCAAAAAAATCTCTTAAGAGACCTAAGAGAAAAAAAGTGTCAAATTTTGATGGATCAATTCTTAAAGTCTATAGCACCTACAAATATTTTTGTTTAGACCTACAACTACATGTGGGGTCCCTCAAAAATGAACTATTTGACTCTAAAATATTCTTCAATCAGACTTCTTTAAGGTGTACAATATTACCTAGTTTACAATATTAACATGGCAACATTATATTCTACTCAAATGCATTATAGTCAACTCAAACATGGGAACATCACACAAATTTGGGAACATTATTCAAGTACATTGTAGTAAACTCAAATGCATGTATGAAAATCCTTAGAGGGCTTGACCTAAACCTATGGTTAACCACATGATTTCCCTAAGTACTTAAAATATCTAACACCAACTCATTGACAATAAACTAAGTTGTGCAAAGTTCTTATGAGGTATTGAAAACAAAAAATAGGGTATATCGAAACCTCCTATATTTTATGATTGTTAAAACTAAGCATCATGGTAATAATTAAGCTAAGGATAGTGCCATTTGGAAATACTATGATTATTATGATTATCTAAACTAATCATCCAAGTAATGATCAAGTTAGGGTTGGTAGTTTCTATCATTTGGTACATTTTATATCCAAGGTCATTTAAGAGACTTCATCTATTTAGTGTATCCTAGAAGGCATAGTAGCCACAATTTGATGAATGATACCTCTTCTAGTAGGTGTGGATCATGGGTTGGCATATGTATTTAATTTCATAGCATGAAATATGGTTTTGTAAATTTCTCAATGGATTCCCTAACACAAAATTTATGCTTTTTGTAACATTTAATAGCTTTCTATTGCTTCAAAATCACTTCAATTTGGTAAGAACCATTAGAGGAATTTGATTGAAACATTTGATTGTTTGCCATTATGAGGAAAAATATTTAAGATGGAAAGATATTCTAGAGTATTTTCTAAAGGAATTATTTACATAATTATTGGAATACATGATTCATGCATATGTGTGACTACTTGTATTCATAATCCTGTCAATTTTTGACATATTTTCCATATTATGTCTCTTGAGAGCATTTTTCTAACCAAAATATCACAAAAGGTTTGAGATATGGGTGCAATAATGCAACCTACTTTATTGTTTACTTACCCAGCCCAACATATTGTTGCAATTCATTTTTACCCACAAAATTTGATTCCAAATTGATCTCTCAATTCCCTAACATTGCCATAACGTATTGGTATAATTTACAATAAAAAATATCAATTGGACAAGTATGTCATGATTTAGCATAAATTAAAATAAAATGATAAATATATATTTCTTATGATTTTGATTATGCTTATTTTTATTTATTCTTACTAATTAAGGTATTTGAATTTAGAGAAATATATCTAGTAACTCATTTGATGGAGAAATGGTCACATGTTATTATAAGACAATCATATGTAACTATGTCATCATGGAAAGAAAGATTTTAATAAATCAATCTATAACATGTTATTTTTTATAACTCAACCATTGTAAAGTGAGTATACATTCAAATTTAAAGTCTAAAAGTAGGAAAGCATGGACACAAGGAACAATTTTATGTTGTATATTAATTTTATATTTAAAATTGTAGAATAATTGTGTACACATATATAAATGTGGCATATATTCCAACTCAAAACATTTTTTACAAAATCTAGCATATACCATCTCAAGACCTATATATAATGTACAGGCCAAATAACTATGTATCAATTCCTTATTGTCCAATTGACCCTATATCTCTAGAAAATCCTAAACTTGTGGTGGATCATCAAAATCTAGCCTCTTTATGCCACTTGATGGATGCAAAGTTGATTTCACAATAACAAGTCAAACCACAAATTTAATTAATTAGTTCAATGGTAAAAAAGTTAAACTAGTTAATAGAAACTTATCTACTATAATTTAAACTTTCAAATTAACATATAAATCATTATACTTAACTATAATTTCTCTAAACTATCAATTAAATTAAAATTCAATTTAATTACCTCAACTCTTTACTTTTTTCAAGATACATTATAAAAATTAAGGTCTCTTAGGATGATTAATAGTTCTAGCAAAGCATGATGGTAGAGGATTTGCATCGCTCAATTTTGGAACAAACGATAATAGGTAAAATAAAAATAATAGAAATTGATATATAATCATTGCCAAAGAAGGATTTGTGTACAATAAAAAGAGTTCAAATGTGTGGATTAAAAATCTAGACTACTATATATAAACTTATCTACAAAAAAACATATACCACTGATGAGGCTTCTATTGTCAAAGGAGTCAACGTAGATGAACCAACTATGGTTTCATGTATAAAAATGATAAGAATGTAAGACTATTTATATACATATAATCATAATAAATTTCAAATTAACATATAAATCACTATGATCAACTATAAGTTCTCTAAACCATCAATTTAATTAAAATCAATTCAAATACCTCAACCCTTTGTTGTTGCTTTGATATTCATTCTACAAATGATGCTCCCTTAGGATGGTCAGGTGTTCTACTAAAACATATTGGAAAATGTTCCACCTCATTCACATTTTGAATAGATTACGAAATTAAAATAAGATCATGATATAAATTAATATATAACTACTCACAAAAAATGAAATGAATACAATAAATTTTTTTTATACATGTAGAATAATTATACCGTCAAGTATAGGCCAAATTGAATGGCTGAAAGAGTACCATGATCAACTTCTCTAAGCTCCTTCTCAATCATCAATTGTTATCCCTCTTATATACATTAGTACTAATATTTGTTATATTTATTTTAAATTTTACATGTACGAAATATTGACCTTTCTCTACTCTAACCCCTAATGGCCATGCTTGTGTTATTGCCTTTGATGCCTCCACTTGTGATTTGCACCTTGCTAGCTCATCTTGTGAAGGTTCCATATGAGGGATATCATTTTCAAATGTGTTTATGGGTGGCTCACTAGTCTCTTTGAGAGGACCTAAACACAAATTATTGTATATAGTGCAATGATGAGGCACACAAATATGTGTAGATAAGGCAAGTTACCAATTTATTAATTGATCCACTAGGAGGAGCATCATTATCATGCATCTATGCAAATTATGAACTCTAATCAAATGGTAAGTCAAAGAGTGTGTGGCATGGAGTCCCTAATTTTTGTCATCTATAACAATGAATGGGTTTGCTATTGGAGGTGGAGAAGGAATAGGAGGGGGAATAAAGAGACCTTGCATTTGTCACATTGCCCCTAGTCTATATTGAGGCATTAGCTACCTACTCCTTGGAAATATCAGAATTTAAAATAGCTGTCATGGTAGACTAAAACAAACTTTGCATACAATTTACAGAGGAAATATAGAGGGAGATCAAGGTTTATGTTGGGTGGTTTACCAAAAATATCCACCAACATCCCAAAAATTAGTTGTCATACCCTCATGTGTGCTCCATTTGATTGAAAATTTGGGCTTACATGCATCAACATGTAATCCAATTTTAGGATTGAAAAAATATTATATTAACACAACTTTGGTTATCTCTAAGTCTTTCACTTGATTATATGACAATTCAATAGAGTGTTCTTGCCTATTGGCTTCTCATCATTTTCAAAATGACTCATGTTAGTTTGTGAGGGTTGTAACATGGGAAAAAAATTCCCTCTAAGTTGGATGTCATTAGAGAAAATTGAAGGTGCTGACGATATATTTATATAATGGTATTGTTAGCAAGAGAAATTGGGAAGTACAGTCTGGAGATCTATACCCCAATACTTCTTATGTAGTCTATTTATACCTCAGATGATACAATAAGAGAAACAAGCACTTGTGGTAAGATTCTAGAAGGAATACCCAACACATATCATATCAACATCAAATAAAATATTCATACATTAATCACACACATATATAACCATTATAACTCTATATTATATGAGAATCTCATACAATATCAGGTCTTAGTCTCTGCTTCATAATAGTGCATATATCTATCTATCTTATTTGTTTCTATCATCCCATCTCTTTCACATATGATTTACATTGCATATATACATACATTCCCTTGAAGGGACATGACTCCTAAAGATATCTAATATATTTTTTATATTTCATGGACCTTTTTTGGTAGCCTACAGTAGGTTATAACCCCATATCTAACCTGATAACATCATCCCCCTTTCAAAATGATGTATTATCCTCAAGAAATGATTCTTCAATTGGGTAGGAGATTCTTGTATTGTATCTTGAGTCCTGCCATGGTGGAAGTCCAATGTACCTGTGCTTGCAGCAGTGTGCCCATTTACCCTTAGATCTGGGCTAGTGTAAGCTTTGCTTCTTAGAGACTAGCTAGAATGGAATTTTTTTTGTGTTATTTGATTGGCTTCCTTCATAACTATTTGGATAAATATCAACCGGCTACTGACGGTCTCCCTTAACTACTTTATTTTTTCTTTCACTTGCTCCCATTGAGTATGGAGATATTGTAGCTGATTATGGAGATTCTCCAATTGATCCCTTATAGCTCTAGATGGGTCCTATAGAGGGTCATATGCCACTTGCACTATCTGGTCTTCAGTTTATAGCATTTACGTGTGGAGGACTTTTGTTATTTTAGGCCATTATAGAAAAAATTGGTATATGAACCTAGCCTCTTAAATGTTATCTCCCAATTTTTTTACCTATGTTTCCAATTGGGAGTGTGCAGTAATGCATCTCTTTGTGTACTCTTATGTATTCTTTGTAAGCTCCTCTTGGGCCTCCTTTCTTATGTTTTCCCTTTCAAAGGCCAACTCTGCCTATAGGCCATCTACCAATTTCTTGCATTGTTGTGGCATGGAGAGGGATGTATCTTGAGAAAAATATGGAATGGCCCCTTATAGTGTGTCCACAACCTCTTGTAGTTTCTTTGCATGTTGTACATGTTCTTGTAGGAGCTCTTCCTAGGCGGTAGCATGAAAAATATCGCTTAACTGCATCTTTTAGAGGGGTGAGATGTTGGACAAATCAACTTGTGACCCCACCATTAGTAGTTGCAACAACTAGGGAGATGACATTATTTGTATCTATTGTTGCCACACCAACAATATCTTAATTGTAGAGATGCTATCTGAGGGAATGGATGTATCTCTAGAATCCTTATTTTTCTTTTGTTCTCCTCCGAGACTTGTACTCTCTCCAAGTTTGGTCATTATCTTTGTGGGAGTGTTATCTTCTGGTATTGGGTCCTCGACTTGCTCTTCTTTACTATTTTTCATCATATCCTCATAGAACTTTTGGGTTACCTCCTCTATTTCTTTCTAGATGGCCTCTATGTTCTTTGGATCATCCTTCATAAGTCTATCGACTCTTTGTTTGGTCCCTTTGTTTGGTCCAGAGCTCTTGGGCCTTTACCAATGCCAGTGTTTTCTTTTGCTCCTGAGTTATGTTTAGGTTGACTATGGAGATTACTTGCTCCCTTATTTCTTCTTCTCTGCTCAATGTATTCACCCTTTTCTCCCTTATTGCAAGAATTATTTCTTTCAAAAAGTCATTCATGGCTTCTTGACAAGAAAATTCATTATTATCCTCCTTATCACTTCTCACGGTACTGTGCATGTCTTGCAATACATTGTCTCCTTCTTTGGGTGTTTTTATTATCATAAATACTCTTTGGGAAATGAAGATTCTATCATAATACACTTCTTGTTCATCCCGCATGCATGCCTCTAGTACGGTTTCATTGTCGGTACTTCCATCAATGTCATTTACCTCAATTTATCCTTCTGAATTAGGATCTTCCAAAGTTTCAGTTGTAAATAGTACAGTTATGGTGTTTATAGTCCTATCATTATCCTCATAATCTTCCATATTGACTTCCTATACATAGGAATTTTCTTGATTTCTACCTAAGGGGATGTGAACAACTCTTTTGTCATCTATAAATGAGATCTCTATCTTCCTAGTGTCTATTACTCCTTGAGAGTCTACCAACCATCTAAATCCCAATAGTGCATCGAATGAGTCAACGGTTTCCTTCATTGTAACTACAAATTCTACCATTTGTTTTACCCCTTTCACATTAACTTCTACATTCCTCCAGGTGTCTAGTTTCTTCATCTGGGTACCATTTGCTAAGAAAATATTGTATGGTGTAAGCTCTAATGTCAGTCTACCTAGATACTCCTAGATTCTCTTTGGAAGTAAGTTTACATCTGATCCTAAATCAACCATCACCTTAGGAATCTTGTTATAATGAATGCAAAGATTGATCTTTATTGGTTTGGTCTTCCAAATTTTTCCCACTGTTATGACTTGCAAAATGTTCTTTTTATTCTAGTACTTAAAAATTCTTTCAATTTCATAAGTCGTGTTGTCCTTCCAATTATGCTAGTTGTTTGTGTTGAACACTCAAAATACTAAGATGGGGGGTGAATCAGTATTCTCTAAAACCACTTAAACATGTATTCAAAACATTTTTTCCAATTTGCAGAAATGAAAAGAAATTAAAACATGCATCACATCACACAACACAAGAACTCTAGATTTACGTGGAAAACCCAAGAAGGGGAAAACCACGATGAGGATTAGCTCACAATATATTATAGAAAGGATCACTGCCAAGTGGACTGATTTCCCAGAGGACTCACTGTCTAGAGAATAAAAACTAAAGAAGAAGGGGTGGCTTATTACCAAGATTTGAACTGATACAATACATCTATAATATGTTGGAAACGGTTCCACTAAAGCTCAATATACTGACTTAACACACTTCATGTTTCTCAACACTTACACCCACTCTAATCTTCTTCGCATCACATTCACATACTCTATTTTGGAATTCATATCATCACTTTTCTCTACAACTTACAACACTGAATAATCTTACATTTATATGTATTACATTAGTAAATGCCTACAACATCAATTAGGTTGACCTAATAGATGAAACATTTAATACAACCTATCAACTCAAGATCTAACCACAAACACCTCAACACTTGTAACACATCAAAATAGGTCAAAAAGGACCTGTAATTACTCCCTTAAGTTCACTCAATTCATAATTTAACTCCACACAACCCCAAGCATTTTTAGGTTGGCATCAAATAGAAAAGACTAGTGATATGGACCATTTATTCATCCACAACACAACATGTGAACTACAAAAACACTTCCAACTTGAAGCATAGACACTTCAGACACTTGTAAGTACTTCCTCAAAACCGCATAGCAATATATTCATCCATAGTGGAATGCAGAGCATTACAATCATGCACTTTGCATTAGTAACACTATCATTGTTGAGTCTGATACTTTTTCATCATTATCTTCAATACCAAAGGAAATCAAGACATGAAACTTTGGATCTAGGTTCCACCAACATACACCAAAATTTCTTAGAACCGCATAACCTAATTCTTCATGGCAGAGCAATGCGGACCTCAAAATTGGTTCACTCTATATTTAGAATTATACTCTAGGACTTAGAAAAATATCTAACACATCTGATATAGATTGGACCAACTCATCTGCACCTCTATAGTAGATTGACATTACTGATAATACTAAATTCAATCATGCTCATCAATCAACTATACATAATGTTAACTTCAATGTTGACATGAGTGACAACACTATACACAGTCATGCTCATGGTTCCAACAATTTGCTCAATGACAAACAACTTCCAATAATCTCCCCCTTTGTCATTGATGGAAACATGCCCAAAAATCTTCTCCCCCTTTGATATCAAGGGAAAAGGGATCACTTTATAAACATAGATATTCACATACTCCCCCTAATTAATATATATACAAATATGAGAGTGGCTCCCCCTTACTAACATACTTCTCTAACACTCAAGATAACTTCCCATAATAATGATATCCATAAAAAAAAACCAAAATTTGCATTGCTACATCATTCACAATCATCTGCATATATATAATGAAATCATAAGCAAAATAGAAGTGTACAAAATCAACTAGAAGAAGGAAAAATGATTTTATAAGACACCTGCAATTTTGCAAGGTGTGCCTCCCAATCCTTCTTCCAAATTTCCCATTCCTTCTTGACTACGACTAGCATACTACATTGACTTTCAAATTGCATAAAGACTTCTTCACCTTCATTCGGGGAACTAGGTACCAGATTCAATCTTACTACCTTCTGTACATTAGCTAGAGCACTGGTTAGGGATGTAAGTCTTGCACTTACTAGATCTCTGAGATGACCGTAATCCATAATGATATTTTCTTTTTGTTCTTGTAGTTGGAAGAACTGTCCATGTATGTTATTTATTGCTAATCTTGTAGTTCCATCTACAACATTAACTAGATTATATGCTCTAGAGGCCATATCAATTTGTGACTCAATAGAGTCCATTTCATCCTTTATGTTCTTGGTAGAACTGGGCCATTTCAAACAAAACTCAATTTTATTTTTTGCCTCTTCTACACAATTATGAATCTCCTTTAAGTTATTTTGTAACTTACCATGAGAGATAAAACATTTTTCAGAGGCATCAGCTAACCTCTTATTGTTTACCTTCTTAATCAGTTCCTTTCCAATCTTCATTTAAGCCAGTAGAATATTCTTTAAAATAATCAAGGAGTAATCTTAGATGTTGCACACTAGATAAGGATTTGTCAATATTTGCATTGGGGAAGCTTTCTTGTACTATTTTCACCACCTCATCAGTCATCTTAGCACTCTTTTGTTCAGAATGAAAAATATCCTTTTTCATGGAGGCATGAAGTGCATCACCAAGTTGCAATTTGTGCAAGGGAGATATTTTATCCATGCCAACTTGGCCTTGTTGCAAGGGGATCTATAGCAACTGTGTTGACACTATCGGTTGGAAGTAAAGTTGCATATCTAGTAGACCTTTCAAGAAATCTTCAGAGGCTCTAGAGGATTCACCAATCATCTTTACACTTTCTCCTTCCTTCTTCTCATTAGCCTTTTCCTTGTCACCAATGCACTTTTTCGCTTTTCCATCATTAGGCTCCTTATATGTACTATTAGAATCTTCCTCGGTCTTCTTCTCTTCTTCAACTAATTTCACATTATCTTTTTCCATGTCACCAATGTTGGATTCTTCCTTAACATTCTTTTCTTGTTCATCAGACTCTTTATCTTTTGTGAGAGGCAAGTCTTCACTGTTTTGTGCCTATATATTCTATGGGTTGTCTTGTATGACTTCTTCTTGCTCTGTAGTTTTTTCTATGTCTGGAACAGGTGTGTTATGATTTTTTTGTGCTTCCTCCTTTTTCATTTGACCATTATTTTCTTCTCCAAAAATATTTTCTTCTACTTGAGGTGTATTATCAGTAACATCTTGCACATTTCTACTTCAGCTACATACTCATGTTGTGTACCTTCTGGTTCATTCACTTCAAGGATAGACACATCATCATGCAATTGTTCTTTGTTGTCTGTAGACATTCCTAATTTGTTTTCCAGCTTGGAAACCTTTTCTACTTTCTCATTTCTTAATCTTTCTATATCTTCTTTGTCCCTAATCATAAGGGTGTTGAACCTCTACTTATCCCTTAATTCCTTATTATACAATTGAGCTAATTTAGTTCTATCCTCATCTTAAAGAGAAGAACTAATCTTCTCTAAAGCAAATGTCCTTAACTTTGCATTTTCATTTATGGAATTTTTCCTTCTTACATATAATACAATTTTCAAATCCTTAAGTAATTGACTCTCTATATCCTTCTTGCTAACATAAAAAGCAACAATGTACCTAACAATGGCTTCTTCAATGGTTTATTTATCTGTTTCATCTGTAGTTGGGTATAGTATGATAGTCTCCTCTAGGTTCCCATATTTTGAAATATAGCTCACCAATGCTTCAAGTTTCATAGGACTTTGTTTTTGAATCAGAGGAGTCTTCTTCTCCCTCATATGAATCATGAAATCTTGTTTCTCCTTCCCCACTTTTGTCTCACTTTTACTATCCATAATATCCATTTTCTTTCTTTTTAAACTTGCCTCTACTTGAGAGACACTAGTTTTTCTCTTTCAGACCAATTGTGGTCCTTCTTCTTGTTCTTTTTCTTCCATATCATCAACATTTACACTCACATATTGTTCTCTTCTTTGCTTCTCTTTTCTTCTCCTCCGTGGAGCACTTTGTTGTTTTATAGGGGCACTAGAAGAATCTTTCCTTTTCAAAACAACTGTAGGTTTAGTCTCAGAGGACTTAGCAACAACTGGAGAGTGGATAGAGGTCCTAGTATACCTTCTTGTGCTTGGGGTACCAATCAGAGTGTTGGGTGTGATTTTGGCTTCTTCCACAAGGCTTTTTGATAAGTCAATCATTTCCACAACTTGAGCCTTCATTTTCTCTACATTCTTCTTGATTTCCTTTATTTTGTGCTCCATGTACATAACATTGTATTTCTCCTCATATGTCCCATATTTCTCTTCTTGAAGATCTCTTGGCATGCTCAACAATTGATTAGTAAGACCGGTAATCACACTCTCTTCTACCTCATATCCCATTTTAGGGATCCATACTATCCTTAGTTCAACAAATTCCATCATATAGTAGTCTTTTCTTACCACAAAGATAATATTATTATTATACTTCTCAACCCCACTCTTAGGAATTCTTTCTCTTTCTTGCATTTGAGTGGAATGATTTGAAGAATCCCCACAGGGCTTCATCTTTAGATGTTAAATCTGGATACCTCAACATATGATCTCTGATTTTTCTAGCCATTGGCACATTGTCTAACCATCCTACATTCCTTACACCAGGAAAATCCCTAAGAAAGTAAAATAATAGACATATGATCAAGGTACCATACTAGAAAGGGTATTGAGAATCCTTATTTTTTTGTAGGTTCTTCAATATTTTTTGCCTCAACAACTCACATAGGTCAAAGTCTACACCTTTCTTCACCATTTCATATGGAGTATTAATTGCAGTAGCAAAAATATAGTTTTCTCTATTTGTGAAGAAAATTTTATATCCAATCATCATGGTCAAGCATATTTTATAGCTGGGTCTTCAATTTTCTTAACTGTCAAGGCTCTCTTATCAAATTTTGCACCAATTAGATTCATCACCACTTCATTTTTCATATATTTAAGGGCCAAAACTAGTCCTTCAAAACATAACCCTATCACAACCCTAATGGCTTCTTTATTGATCAAGTGTGGTAGGTATAACTAGATGAATCTGTCATGGATTCTGCTCAACATACATCTAACCCATTCATCAACATAGCAAAAAATAGGAAAGCAATTCCATACATCTAATTTCTTCTTCATTAAACTTTCATACTTGGGTTTCAACTCAAAATATTCACTAGTGAGGCCATCTACCCACACTTCTCCCAACTTTTCATGATTGTACTCTTCTAATGTTGCATGAATATACATCCTTGTATCCTCAGTATGTATAACCCCTTAAGGAACATGTGAAAATGCACCTTCTAGATCTGTCGCCATTGATTTATCAAGGTGCTTCTTAAATTTGGGACAAGGTCGATCCACAACCTTAACTACTTGAGGTGTAATTTTTTTTGAAATACTTCTGAAACAAGGGAAAAGCAAGAAACTATAAATACCTTTTAGATCTCTATTTCTTAGGGTTTCGTGCACCAATTAAAATCACTTCAATTTGCCTCTTCCCTACTCTTCACTCTTCAAATGCTCAATCACAAATGAACTTTTCATAAGTGAAATCACTTATAAACACCTTTTGAATGACCTAAAATGCATTTATTGCATTGATTTATCTGCACCAAAGGATGGCACAAACCCATTCTTAACCTCATTCTCTTCTTTATTTTTCCATATCTTGTTCAACTCTTTCTTTATCTCTATCAAATCAACATTTTTCATTGAATCATTCTTTACTAGATCAATCTTCACATTCTTAATTCTAAAAAAATTGGTTGTGTCTAGGTTTATTACATTTGTTACATATGACAAAATTTTCAACAATCTTACTTCCACCAACTTTAGATTTGCATTCATTAGCCTTATTCCCAAATATATTGCATGTATAACAATAGCCATTAAAAGATTGAAACCTCATGTCATTATTGTAACCATTCGTTATCTTATTTATGTATTCACTAGCCTTATGACTAAATCTATTGCATGTAAATTACTAATCAAAAAATGATTTAACATACTAATTGATTATGCTTCTACAATCTATAGCCTTATGTCCAAACTTATTACAAAAATAGCAATAACCATTAAAAGATGGGTACCTTTGTGTGTTTGATTGTCTAATAGGCCTTTTGAAATCTTTCTTTTGATTTCGAACCTGCTTGCCATTGCTCTTCTTCTTTCCAATCTTCTTTTGTTCATTTTTCTTCTTTTTAGTACTTGGTGTTTGATCTGCTTTTGAAATTTCTCCTTTTTCAAACCCTAATCCTCCTTTGTCTTTAAATGCCTTTTGGCTTGCAAGCATATCATCAAGAATTGTGGAGATCTTCTCGAATTTGTCTTAATTTATTTTCTTTCTCCATATATGATCTCAAAGTCACAACCTCTTCTTCAAGTCTTGAACATTCTATAGATTTTGTTTTCAATTTTTCATTCAAAAATTCTTCATCTCTTTTTCCATCTTCAACTTGCACTTTTAGACTGGTGATTGTCTCATTTGAGTGCTTCAACTATTCATTAACTTCCTTGTGTCTTTCTATGAACTTATTGATTTTCTCCCTCAACTTCCTAATGCATTCATCTACTTTCTTGACATTTTCTTTCAGATCTCTATCCTCACATTCAGTTCTTTCTACATCTTCAAGGGATAATTTGAGTTATCCATTCATATCAACCACACACTTCCTCTTCAATGAATCATACCATAGGAATTTCTTCTGGAGGGGTAGGATATCTCCTAGTAGCCATGCGTTCAACCTCCAAGATCTTCCTCAAGCAGTTAAGCTTCTTCTAAGGAACCAAGCTCTGATACCAATTGTTGAACACCCAGAATACTGGGAGGGGGGTGAATCAATATTTTGTGAAACCACTGAAGCATGTCTTCAAAACATTTCATGCAATTTGTAGAAATGAAAAGAATAAATTAAAACATGCATCACATCACACAACACAAGAACACCAAATTTACATGGAAAAACCAAGAAGGTAAAATCCATGGTGAGGATTAGCTCAATATATTATAACTAGTTACATGATATTACAGAAAGGATCATTGCTAGGTGGAATCACTATTTAAAGTACTCACTATCCAGAGAATAAAAATAAGGAAGAAGAGGTGGCTCGTTGCCAAGATTTGAACTAATACAATGCATCTACAATATGTTAGAGATAGTTCCCCTGAAGTTCAATATACTAACTTAACACACTTCATGTTTCTCAACACTTACACCTACTCTACTCTTCTTTGTAACACATTCACATACTCTATTTTGGAATTCACATCATCACTTTTCTCTACAACTTACAACACTGAAATAATCTTACATTTATATGTATTACATTATAAACACCTACAACATCAATTAGGTAGGCCTAATTAAATGAAACATGTAATACAACAACCTGACAACTCAAGATCCAACCACACACACCTCAAAAAATTTAGCACATCAAAATAGGTCGCTAGGGACCTATAATTACTCCATTAAGTTTTCTCAATTCATACTCTAACTCTACATAACCCCAAACTTTGTAGGTCGGCATCAGCTAGCAAAGACTAGTGACAAGAACCATTTTTTCATCCACAACACAATATGCAAACCACCAAAACACTTCCCACTTGGAGCATAGACACTTCTGACACCTGTAAACACTTCCTCAAATTTTCATAACAAAATATTCATCTATGGTGGAATGCAGAGCACTCCAATCAAGTACTCTCCATTAGTAAGACTATCACTATTGAGTTCAACACATCGTTATCATTATCTTCGACACTAGAGGACATCAAGACATGAAACTTTGGATCTAGGTTCCTCCAACATACACCAAAATTTCCTTAGATTTCATAACATGATTCTTCATAGCGGAGCAATGTGGACCTCAAAACTAGTTCACTATACATTGAAAATTGTACTCTCAAACTTAGACAAATATCCAACACATTCGATCTACACCGAACCAACTCATCTGGGCTCTATACTGGATTGAAATTACTAACAATATTACATTCAATCATGCTCATCAGTCAACTATGCATAATGTTAACTTCAATATTGACATCAATGACAACACTATACATTTTCATGTTCATGTTTCCAATAGTTTGCTCAATGACAAACAACTTCCAATAATTTGAGTGCTTTTAGTTCCTATTCTAAAAAAATAGCTATTATGCTCTCTCCTTTTCTTGTTCATGAGCAATGATTCTCTTTGTTTTTTCTAATATTTGATCATGTTGTAGTTTAGTAGGGCAGAATCCTTCAACCCCTTTGGATCTTTCTTCCTCCATGGTTACCACATTTATCCTTTTGGTATTGGTACCCTGTCTAGTCATTACTACTACCTTACCCCTTTTATTAGGTCTACACTTTGTTGTATTCTTCTTCAGTATTTCTCCCTTTTGTGGTGTATCCCTCATCCTCTTCAACCTTGTGGCATATTATTGTTTCTTCCATAGGGTTCTTAGGTACTTTGCGGAGGAGCCTTGCCACCATAGTTGCATTTGAGTCATGTTTATCATTATTTCCTTGTGGTTGTGTATTTTTATAGTTTTTTCATGCCTTTTCACAATTAAAAGCATAATGGTCCTCCTAACCAAATAATCCACATGTTTTTCTCCTTTCACCCCAATATTCAGTGGATTTTTTTATTTTTTCACAATTGAAGAAGGTGGTATTTGCTCTCATTCCTCTTCCCCAACCACGATCTCTTCCTCCCTAAATTAGACCATTATTGTCGTACAGTTCTAGATTTTGAATGGAATTGATATTCTATTGGTTTTGTTGCCATGTTAGTACTTTGTACCCATGATCCTATGTATACAATGGTACTTCCACCAATCCTTGGACATATGCCATCATTCTATCAATGACTGATGGAAGTATGAGTAGCTTATGTGTTGTCATTGATGTCAACAATTCTAGATTGTTGCATTGATGTCAACAGGTCTATCGAGAGATTGTTGGAGGTTTGTAATGATTCTATGATAAGATTCTATTGGTGGACATTCAACCTCTTGTATGTGGTTGAGTTTCTAAATAGTTTGGTGGTGATAAGGAAGTGTTGAAGATGATGGGAATGTGTTTGTGGTTCTTGATTTCCAAGTGCTTTTGAGAAAATTTCAAGAAAAGAGAAAACAGTGTGGTTGAGAGGTTTTTAGTGTAGCAGAGTAGTGATTTGGTTTTGCTAAAAATTTATTTTGTTTTTAAGATTTTCTTATGCAGTTTAGATATGTTGATTAGAGGTATTTAAAGGTGTTATATCTAGATTTTTAGGTTTTGGATCATTACGTAGAGAAAGTTGTGTTCACTAGTGTGTGAACAGTGTATTACATTAGTGTTTGGGAGAATTAAATTTGCTTCGTATTTCTTTGTAGTATTGTTTCATCTTGTGGATTTGAAGCTATGCTTACATTGATGATATCTAGCTTCATTTTGAGTTGTTAGAAGTTTGGTGCTCTGCAAGGTTGGATTCAGGTGTTACAGTGTGTGGAAGGTTAGCTAGTTGTGCAGAATGAATATGTTCTTTCGGTGTATCACGTTGCGAAGAAGCTTTTGGATTTTAGGGAGTTGATGGAATATTCTAGATTGTGTTTAAGTGATGTGTGTGGTCCATGAATATTATTTGGATCTAAGGAAGTGTGTACTTAATTGTTCAATAGAGTTAACACAAGTTCAATTGACCTTGGATGTTTATGCTAATTACGAAAATTATTCAATTTTTTTGGAAGAATGGTGTGGTATATATGTATGATTGTAGATTTGAGTTAAGGTGTGGTTTAGTCATCTTTCATCCCTTTCCATCATGAGAATGCTTAGTACCAACCTAATTTGAATTTGCATAGTTGAGGTGCATAGTCGACCTTGGAGATTGTTTTTAAGGTTGAGGATGGTATAAATAAGTATTAAGTTGATGGAGAATTAGTGTGTGAAGTGTGTGATGCAAAGTGTAGAGTTGTGAAGTGTGAAAGTGCAAAATATAGTGTAGGATTTAATGTGTTAGATTGCTGGAAGTAGTGAGCAGAAGGTGTCTACATTCTTCAAAGAAGCTGTGAATGTACTGGTGGTGTTATGGTGGATCTTTCTTTTGCTTTGAGATGGATTTCTCTTGTAACATTCTTCTTTCTTATTTTTTGTAATTTGGTAGTGAGCACTTCTTTTCTTTTGGGCAGTGAGCCCTCTGGTAGTGAGCCTATTGTATTCGATGTTGCAATTACATTATATTGTGAGCTAATCCTCACCATGGTTTTTCCCTTCTTGGTTTTTCCATGTAAATCTAGTGTTCTCATGTGTTTGAATTGTTGTTTTTCATGTTTACATTCTACTAATGCATGATAAGGGTTTAATGGTTGTTAAGGGTTTAAGGACCCATGCATATTTGAATGTTAATGAGGGTTTTGATGTTTTAATGTACAATTGATTCACCCTCATCTCAGTTGTCTTGTGCATTCGACAACAGTTTGGACTTCCTTTACCTAGAATAATTGGGATGGAAACTCTTGGGTTGCGTGATCATCCCATTGCCCACAAGTGCCACAATATAGAGAATTTGTTTTATTAATTGTGTGGAGATCTAATCTTATTGCATTCACCTTCTTTTCTTCAATTTCTTTGGGATATTCATTTCACATATGTTCCTTTGCCACAATATTAGAACCATAGTTTAGGCCTCTATGATCCTATCTCTTATTTCACTAGTTCTCGTATTAGTCACAATTGAGCCATTTCTAGTTTTAAATGTTTCATTTTCTTTCTCTATTTTCTACCATAACTGAACTTCTATTCGACAAGCTAGTGTGACTAATTCTAAATATGAGGCAAAGTATTTTCCATCTAGAGCTATTCTGAGATCTGAGGTTATTGCAGAGAGGAATCACTCTCTCTTTTGTTTATCATTCACTTCTTCTTCTAACCTCCAATTTACTTTGAAACTCCTATCAAATTCTAAGATAGATTCATCTCCTCGATAATTCCCTTAGTTTTTTTACTCCATTTTAAGGAAAATCTAGATCGTCAAAATTTTCTAAAAATGCTTGCTTCACCTCATCCCAAGCCTTATTGTTTTTTCGATATGATTTTTGGCACCAATTAAATGGTTCAACTCTTAGGGAACCAATGAAATAGAATAGTTTAGATCTTTTGTGTTGTTCATTCCAATGTTTCCAAATTGTTTCCAATAAGAAAATATGTTGTGGCATTTTCGTTATCCTTTTCAAAGATAGGCATCTTCCTCATTGTTCTCATTTCATCTTCCTCTAAGGATTTATCTTCCTAACTTACGGTATTTCTTTTTTATATATTGAAGATTGAACTAGTTTTGACGTCACTTTCTATCTTTCTACAATCACTCTGTTCTTCTATAATTATCCACTCAATATTTTGATTATTACCTTCCAAAATATCCCAATTCACTGTGTAAATTGTCCATATTTATGGTTTTCTACCTTCAAAATTTCCTTTGTTTGTATCTATATGTGTTATATCTAGCATAAGGGGTGACTCCTAGTTTGGGGGTGATTTATGTTCCTCATAAATCTTCATTTTCAAATGCATCTCTTCATTAGTGATTGGTACCTATTTGTGCTTAGTTAACAAATTCTCAAGATTAGGATTAATTTTCACCACTTCTTCATTCTGCTCCTCTTTTCTTTTATTTCCTTTCTTCTTTCTTTCATATTATTGGTTACATCCATATCGGCATGCTAAAAAACACCCTTCTTAGCATTCCCCCCTCTTCTTTAATTTTTCTTTTGTCATTTTTCCAGCTCGATCCTTCCCTTTCTTTTCTATTTCTTTTATTTATTTATTTTGTAGTATCTTTCCTCTCTTTCCTAGTTTTTTTTTCTCTTCTCTCTCCATCATCCCTATCCATTTTATTTTTTCTCATTTCCTCTGTTTCTCTTCTCTTTTTCCTTTGCTTGTGGCATTCTATTCCAAAATCTTCATTAGTCTATATATCCTTAGATTTTTTAAAATATGAATAGTTGTATCTTTTCAAGGACCCTTTTAGGTACTCCCCCGTTTCCATTCGTCATAACCTAATTTCCTACCCCCTCTCACAAGGGTGGCCCTTAGGGTCTGATGCAATTTAATTTTATGCCAAATTTCCTTCCCTTATGCTTCTATTTTTTGGGATTTTGAATGGAATTCACATTCCATTGGTTTTGTTGCCATGTTGGTACTCTATACCCATGGTGTTGTGTATACAATGGTATTTCCACAAGTCCTTTGAAATATCCCATCATTATATTGATGGACGGTGGAAGTATAAGAAGCTTGTGTGTTGTCATTGATGTTAACAGTTCTAGATTGTTGCACTTATGTCAACAGGTCTATGGAGATATTGTTGGAAGTTTGTAATGAATCTATGATAAGCTTATGTTGGTGGATGTTCAACCTCTTGTGTGTGGTTGAGTTTCTATAGTATTTTGGTGGTGATGAGGAAGTGTTGAAGATGATGAGAATGTGTTTCTAGTGCTTGGTTTTGAAGTGCTTTCGAGAAAATTTGAAGAAAAGAGAAAATAGTGTGGTTGAGAGGTGTTTAGTATAACAGAGTAGTGATATGGTTTTTCTCTGCATTTATTTTGTGTTGAAGATCTGATTATGCGGTTCAGACATGTTGATCAAAGGTGTTCAAAGGTGTTATATCTAGAGTTTCAGGTTCTGGATCATTGTGCAAAGAAATTTGTGTTCACTAGTGTGTTAACAATGGATTACAGTGGTGTCTAGAAGAAATGGATTTGCTCCACATTTCTCAACAGTATGGTTTTTGGTCTTGTTGAGGTGCCAAGTTGACCCATGACATGCAGGTAAGATAAAAGTAAAAGTATCTCACCTCTCTTAAAAGAGACAAATCAATAATCAAACTAATCACCTCCCAAGGTCCTTGATGTTGGTTCACAACGTTGATGTTTCACGAAGTGGTCAATATGGCTGTAATATTCAAGGGGCCTACTAGTTTTGAGCTTCTGGATTGTTGCAAGATCAAACATCTATCTAAACCTACTTTAACCAGGTGTTTTAAAGAAATGGAAAAAGATAGATCAAGGTTTTCAAACTGAAAAGAATGTTGATTCATTCAACTAATCAGACTTGTTACCTTCCAAGGAATTCCTAAACTAGAACTGCAAAATAAAATTAACCTGTAATTGATACAAAGTTTCATTCATTCACAGTGCAAACTTTAATAGTAGATTGCAAATCATCATTCAAACAAAACATAAGATAAAATTTCATTCCTTGAAAGCTTTTCAAATCAAATGATCAACCCAAAATAAATACCATTCTAGAGCATAATATAAAGTAGGTTTAAGTCTGGCTGCTCCTACTGTCAATGAAACAGATAAGCAACATTTAAAAATCTGGCAAGATCACCAGTGTATAGAAACCCATGTCTTCAAATTGTCTCCATCTATGCTAAGAAAATCGGGAAGATACATCACCTTCTCCTCCTGTTGAACAAGAACACAATGTCTTCAGTTGTATTGAATCACCAAAGATAGCAACAATTCAAGTCTTTTGTATTACAGTGACTGCTCAGAAAAAAGAAAAAAAAACTTCTAACTCCTCTACTTCTTGATTTTCTCTACCCTCTGAATCCTCTAGCTTGCTAACTAATCTGCTAACTTTTTCTAACCTTTTCTACCCCTTACAAAAGAGGTGAAATGCCATATTTATAAAATCCGCCAGATGTGTTGGCCGAGTTAGGGTTTACAATAAATCGGTCACAGAACAAGTCGGCCCTAGAAGAATTCGAAACAAAGTCAAATGTGCATTAAATGCACGGGCACCAACCAGATCGGCCCAGGATCTCCCACATAACTCGGACCAAAATGCGTGAAGAAGAGGCAAAGTGAAACAATGAGGAAGCACGACCCTCGATGCAGCTTTGCATTAACTGCTTCCCCCACTTCGCCCATACCTTGTTCCATTCTGGCCTTCGTCACCAAGGATGTTCTCTGCAAGCTAATCACAAGTGGCATTGGCAAAACCCTAGTTCACTATTCAATAGCATTAATATTATTCTTTAGCTTCCCCATCGTATTGTCCCAGTCTCTCTTGTTGGATTGATATTCATTAATGATTGCATTGTAGGTCGCTACGTCATCCAACTGGTGCCCAGTCACTATATCCCATGATAGCCTTAGTCCTTTGTAGCAGGGTGTTCATATTCGTATCTGAAACCTTGAACCAGACTGAAGTCATCTTTCCCTCAGGAATCCTACTCTTTTCATCCAACTTCATTTTCTTTTGCTTCAGAGATGGATGATCCCTTTGTGTCCTTTAGCCTCTCCAGCCACCATCGTCCTCCTAGACTCAATCTACATTCATCAAACACCAATGTGAGAATCCAAATGTTGACAAAATTTTCATCCAAGTGTTAGCTTAAAATCATGATAAAACCATTAAATTAGCCATTAAGCATCAACACTGTGAAGTTTGGGATTTCAAGTTAACCAGGGAGAAACAATCTAGAAAGAATTTCAGAAAATTCTAAACCAGGTGGATTCTCCCGATGAAGCACCAATATCAATAATAGATTATCAAAATGAACACAAGCAACATACAACAGTGAACTTCATCAAGCTAAAGAAAAATATGTTTAAGCATTCATCATTAGATTCATCAATTTTATCCAATTTCTTAAATTCCACAAAGCATAGCAGAGAATTCAAAAAAATCCGGCAGGACCGGATTTATGCGAAAAGGGTAAATTTCTGAAGTTTCAGCACACTCCGGGAAAATGGAGGGAAGGAGGAAAAACAAGGAAAATCCGACTGGGCAGGAAAATCTTGAGGTCAATAGAAAACCTAAAAATCAACAATCCAACACGAATTCGCTCAAATTGACCGAAGGTCACAAATTTGAGGATCCCGGGCACGAAACTAGCTAAATCTGAACCTTCAATAGATCTTCCTTGAATTCTAGGCCCAATCGAAAGAAAAAAAAGATGAGATTGCAACGCCCTAGGCATGAAACCCTAGATTTTAACCATGAACGTATAGGGCAAGCCATGAAATGCCCAAACACACAAGAATTCAAACTCGAAGAAAGACCATAACGTTTTAAAGCATAACAAGATTGAACATCTCAACTCAAGAGAACATAAATGATAAAGAAAAATGGCATAAAGCTCCAAAAATTGATCAAACTTGGAAACCCGATGGCCAGACAGAAATTCGGAAAAATCTAACCCATGCGGAATTCTACGAAGGCCAGAAATCTCCAAACTACAGTGTAAAACAAGCCGAGCCAAACTTCAAGCGCAATCCGGGAAAATATGACTAGGGCGGACAATCCCGAACTGGCTCAAAAACCCGACTAACAACATTGAAACTGAAGTTTGAAATAAATCTAGGAAAATCCGAATGGATTGGAAAATCCCAAACCAGGGCAAAAACCCGAACTTCACCCAAAACATAAGATTTTGAATATGCAACTTGGGGAAAACACTTGGGAAAGCAAGATAAACATATTAAGCACATGCCAAGGCAAAGCAAAACCTCAAAATCGAAGGGGAAAAAACACAAAGAGCGAAAGCAAAAGAGGGTCCCATTTTAATCAAATTTAAAATGGGGTGGTTATATAAGGCATAACAATTGGCGACTTGCCTGGGAAAATGGTTTAACCATTTTCAAGAAACTGAGGGATTTAGTTACCCATAACTCCTAGTTTATGGACATCACAATTTCAGTTAGGTCAGTTTCAGTAAACAAGGTTGAGCTAGAATCTCAAATGTAAATCAACATTGGCTACCCCTGAATCTATGTGTGCTTGATGGTGCATCACCCCTTTTACAAAGTTTTCCTCATCTTTTGAACAATTATGAGTAGGATTTGAACTACATGAGTTGATTCCCTTTAATTGTTGTGCAATGATATCTTGGGAATTGCTCCGTTGCCAGTCAAGTGTCCATAGCTCCGACGGAGATACCTCTAGTTTTCTCACAGCATTGTTGTACTACTAGCCAGACATCCAATACCCTGGTAGAGATACTGGAATCACCCATTCAGTATTGAGTTTTCTTTTCTTAGATAGTTCTCTTTTTTTTTTCTTTTTTTTTCGAAGTTCCTTCATTCAATTCCTTCTCAATATGTCAGATGTCCAACATCTGTACTGGGTTGAAAACTACCATGGACCTCATAACAGCATCCAGGGAATCATATTTTTCATTCAAATTTTGCAACACCATCGTCCTAAGACAAATATACTATTACAAAAGGAGATGTTTCTAATGATTTGTGACAGATTCAATCATAGTTAGTGAAGATTGCTTACTTTACGCCTTGTTCTCAATGACCTTCCACAACTCTTATTGACAATGGACATAAAACAATGAATTTAGAACAAAATCATCCAATCAGAAAACCTGAAAATATCTAAACTAACTTCTCCCATAGTAACCAAAGTATACTTCAAATAACAACCCCCTTCCTCAATTGAATAAAATGGAGGTCCCCACAAAAAAAAAAGGAACAAAAAGCAAAAAAAACACAAGAGAAAGACAAAACCAATGGAAAAAAAAAACTATTTACATATATACAACCCAACAAAATACTAGACCTTTTACGACCCAAAATAATTTTTGAGAAATTGTTCATTGACAGGCAATGCAACAGGTTCTCCTGTTAAACTACTCAGCCAAAAAGCATTTTCTCCTAGGATTTCAACAATTTGATAGGGACCCAACCAAAGCTTATCAAACTTGTGGTGGTCACCCTTCTTTTCATTGAATTTATCCCACAGTAAGACAAGGTCTGATATCCTGAAAGCCATGACTTTGGCTCTTTTGTCGAACCAAACATTTGACAACAACCTGGTGCCTAAAGAATTGTTGCAAAGCAACATCTCTCTGCTCTTCTAATTTCAGTAAGCCAGCTAACCTTACTTCAATCCTATCATCACTAGAGTAAAATTCTTGCATAAATTTCAAGACAGACATTTGCAAGTGAATAGGGAACATAGGTTCTTGGCCATATACTAGCTTAAGCGGTGAAGTCCTCAACGCAACCTTGATCCTAGTCCTATCTTCCCATAACACAAATCTTAACTGGGTATGCCAGTCTCTAGGATTGTTCTCTAACAGTTTTTTGATTACTCCTAGGAGATTCTTATTAGTTGATTCTGCAACTCCATTTCCTTGCGGATAATAGTTTGAAGAATACTTTAAAACAATCCTATGATCATTAGCCCATGAAATGAACTCGGCAAAAGAAAAGGCAGGGCCATTGTCACATACCAGTGCAGAGGGTACTCCAAACTTGGTTGTGATGCATTCAATGAGGAACTTGATTACTACCTCCATTTTGCTATTCTTGCAAGGTACAACTTTTGTCCATCTCGTGTAGTAATATGTGGTAGTCAAAATGAATTTATTTCCTACAAAATAATTTGGGTTAATTACCCTAATAAAATCAAGTGCCCATTGGGAAAATGGCCTTACCTCATAAACAGGCTGCAATGGCATGGTTGGATGATGCTCTCTTGATGCAAAAGTTTGACTTATATGACATGTATTTACATGTTGGTGGGAATCCTTAAACACACATGGCCAATAATAACCAGATCTGAGGATCTGATGTGCTAAAGAATCCTTAGAACCATGACCTGTGCCATGTTTCCCATGAAATTTAGCAATTGCATGCTTAGCTTCTTGTTGATCAAGGCATTGTAGATAAACTCCCTCAAAATTATTTTTGTATAACAATCCTCCTTTGAGCATATAATGGGAGCATTTCATTCTCAATGCTCTCCTCTGAGTTGTATTCATTCCCTCTGGGCACCGATTACTGAGCATGAAATAAATAATATCGGCATACCAAGTGTCATTAGAAAAGGACTGTGTTGTGTACTACTGACAAGTAATGTTCTTACTAGCATCTGCCATTTCTTTAGATAGGCCTTGACCTCAAACAAGTTTCATAGGGTGAATCTCCAAATTGAACTCCTGCAAAATAGCCATCCATTTCCCCCTTCGTTCTCCCAACTCGCTCTGCATAAGTAGAGACTTCACAGCAGTATCAGGAACCACAACAATGATCTGAATTCAAAGGATATAATTCCTAAACTTCCTGATAGCTCTAACCAATGCAAAAGATTATTTCTCAAGAGGTGGGTACTTGACTTCAACATTCTTAAATGGAGAGCTCATGAAGGCAATTGTCCTTTCACCCCCCTCCTCTCTTCGTTGTGTTAGGACAACTGCACATGAATGTTTAGAAGCAAAGAATAAATATAAAATGGCTTCAAGTAGTCAGGACTGGTGAGGACTGGCGCCTCTGAAATGGATTGCTTAACCTTAGAAAAAGCAACCTTTTCCTCATTACTCCATTCTATTCTAGCATCTTTCTTCATCATTTTGTTCAAAGGTTTAACAATTTCTGCAAAACTTGTGATAAAATTTCTCACAAAGTTGATATTTCCAAAGAAAGATCTCATCTCTTTCTTACTTCCTAGCATGGTTAACTTCAGAATAGACTCAACTCGGTCTGGATCTATCAATACCCCTCTTTCCGAGATTATGTGTCCCAAAAGTTTCCCTTCAAAAACCACAAACAAACACTTTTTAGGATTCAGAGAAACACCATATTGGATACATCCTTCAAGAACTTTAGCCAAGTCTGCAGCATGGTTTAGTCTATCTTTAGAGAATACTGTCAGGTCATCCATATAAATGATGATGCACTTACCAATCAAATCTTTGAACACTACGTCCATTGCATGTTGAAAGGTTGCTCCAATGTTTATCAAACCAAATGGCATCCTCCTGTAAGCAAATGTTCCCCACTTAGTAGTGAAGGTTGTCTTCATTTTGTCTTCATAATTAATGATCACTTGATTGTACCCAGAATAACCATCCAGGAATGACATTATTTGAGACCCATTGACAGTTTGCAAGACTTTGTCCAGAGAAGGGAGTGGGTATTTGTCTTTTTCTGAAGCTCTATTCAGATTCCTGAAATCTACACATAGCCTGATCTCCCCATTCTTTTTACGAATTGGAACCAAGTTAGCCACCCATGTTGAATGTCGTACAGGGAAGATTATTCTTGCAGAAAGAAATTTATGAACTTCCTTAAAGATCAGTTGGTCAATCAGGGCATTGATAGGACGTTGTTTCTGCCGAAATGGTCTAGCTTCAGGCTTCAAAGGAATAGTATTCAAGTTATCACAGAAGTATCAAATGTTTTGAGATCTTCATACCCCTAAGCTATTGCAGCAATATCTTTCTTTAGTGCCCTTAATATATATTCTCTAATTGCTTCAGGGTAGGATTTCCCTATGTAAACATTCCTTTCAGGGCCAGAG
The DNA here is from genome assembly GCA_007258455.2 of Sequoia sempervirens. Classification (NCBI taxonomy): domain Eukaryota; kingdom Viridiplantae; phylum Streptophyta; class Pinopsida; order Cupressales; family Cupressaceae; genus Sequoia; species Sequoia sempervirens. The sequence continues at coordinate 359,230,959 of VDFB02271358.1, read as the reverse complement.
TGAGCTAAGTTAATAGTTTCATATTCACCTCCCTTATCTTCGGTTGATACCTTTTCCTGAGCCCTTGCATCTAAATCAAAAATTATTTCTAAGGCCACCATTCCCTTGGGAATGCTATTACTTTTTAAATTGAGGACACCCTCTGTATCACAGTCTTCGGGGTTCCAGTCTCCTTGATCCCTGTTAGACTCATCGATGATTTGTCCTTCAAAAACATCTGAGCTTGGTAGAAAAGCAATTATATGTCGATCATTGTCGAAGACTTGAAAGTTCCTGACATTATCAGGAACAGCCGGGGTGGATATCAATTCTACTGAGAGTCTCTTGATCTTGGAGCCTTGCATGGGCTCTAGGGTACTTGCAGCAACATCTAATGAATTAGCTATTTGATTCTCCTCTCTAGGGATTAAACTAATCCCAAAAGCATCAAAGTCTTCAATCAAGTTCCACACCCGATTTCTATAAGCTGTCGGCCTTTTATTGTGACATGTGTACTGGCTATGTACTTGCTTGATAATCACTTCTGAATCTTCTTTAACCATCAAGGCAGTAACTTTCTTCTGATGTGCAAACATCAGTCCCCAAGCTAATGCTTCATATTCTGCTATATTGTTAGTGCATCGAAACTGTAACCTGTAAGAAGCAAAAAATGTTTTCCCTTTTGGGCTAGTTAACTCAATTCCAACACCACACCCTATTTTAGATCTAGATCCATCAAACATGAGGGTCCATAGCTGATTATGAGTTGGGGTTGATCTCTTTGAGCTTGTTGTGGGTGATTGGATAAGATGAACCATAGGTGGGGCCACTTGATCTTTTGCATCAAATATTGGGAATGGGTATTCAATAGGTTCATCAGGTGCAATATCTAATTCCTGCTGAGATATATCATCTAATCCTAGGATATCTTTCAGACAGTTATTTGTATCTTTTATTAACCCCTTGGGTTTTGGTATACTTGTGAGTGCAGGGGTATCAAACAAACCCTAGGGTTGTTCAACATAACTATGTTGATCTGGTATTATGACCGGGGTAAGTTCAGTTTGAGGAGGGACTTCCTCTGAAGGTATATTATCCCTAGTTAACATTATTGCATTTTTGGCTTCAAATGAGAAGTGATCTGAAATGGTCTCAAGGTGACTTGGGCTAGTTTCTTCAGTTTGGAAAACATGATTTAGAACACTGATGCAGGGTTGGCAGGTCAATTCCGAATCATTTTGGTAGTGCACCCTGAACCAATTTGGGAGTAGAAGACTCCACAAATCGATATCTTCCCCTAAGACCAACTTATCCTATTGCAGCTTCCTAATCAATACCTGTTGGTTTACACTAATCATGGGATCAGGGAATTCTTGCATTGACAAATCATTAGAATCAAGAACCGAAAGAGTCAGAATTTCCTCTCTTTTATAAACCCCTATCTCGGTTTCAAAATAAGCTACCTCGTTGGGATAGTCATACTTAGTGATGATTTGTTTGAGGTGAGGTTCACTCTCAATCCTAATCTACGTAGGCATTCCCCTCCATGGTAGCCACATATGTGAAAAGTCGAGGGAGAGATATCCCCCTATGCTCTTCATTAGATCTCTGCTCAAAAGCATACCGTAAGTCTCAGGAATGTCTACTACCTGAATATCCATATTGGTTTGAATCCTAGGGTCAGACCCTACTTGTACATGTATATTTCTCAATTCTCCAACTACATTAACCTCTCTTTTATCAAGTTGGATGACCTTCTTGTTTGTTTGGACATGATTCAATCCCAATTTCTTGCATACAGAAAATGGCATAACATTGCCAGAAGCCCCTGAATCTAGCAGACAATTGTGCAGATTCTTTCCACAAATTCTCAAACTTAAAAGAAATGGTGGGGTCCCTACCTTATTTCTTAACAAAGCTGCGTTCATGTCCACAGTGGGTGCCACCTTGGTCTTCCCTTTTGATTTATTAGCTTCTTCCAAAGCTTTTAGCACTATATCTCGTTGGGAAGGGCACCATTTTAGGATGTCCAAGTATGATAAAGAGGTTTTCTGTTTCCGCATCTCAGAAACAATATCAAATTATGTGTTATAACTTGCATTATATTTGAAAACACCAGATGAATTACCTTTGCTAGGGAATTCAGGTGGACCCTTCGGTGGAGGAGGGTTGTTATCAACACTCTGATTTGGAGGCACCATGTGGTTAGGTGGTCATGATGTAGTGAACGGACCCTTATTCTGGTTTCTTAGGAAGTGTCCTCCCTTTGTCTGAAAGGCTTGGGCATCATACACATCTTCCTCTGGTTCATTCTCATTCTGCATTGGGAATGAAGGTTCTTCTTCAAAGAGGGCATAAGCCATTGTTGTATCCACTGAGCCACCTCCTTTATTTGAATTCCCTTGGAATGTTTGGGCATCTGCATGTGCCATCTTCACAACCTTCTCCATTTTAGGACAGTTCACCTCGGAATGAGTTGTAGTATCATGCAACCTGCACCAATTAGTCATAAAATTGAGGTTAGCCACATTTGCAGTATGTGGCCTATCCTCATTAGCTTGATAATTGTGAGAAAACCCACCATTATTTGCCCCTGTGTCCCATTGTCTATTGTTATTAGGCCTCTGGTTATATCCTCTATTCTGATTTTGATAGCATTGGTTAGGGAAGTTTTGGCCTTGATAATTCCTCTGGCTATGATTGTTGTTGTTATGATAATTTCCCTAATTATTATTATTCTGATTAGGGTAATTACCTTGATTAGCATAATTACCTTGGTTCTGAGAGGGGTTCAGTTTAAGCTAAGCCATGTCATTTGTGACTTGAGACAGAGTTTTCTTTAGGGTCTCCACCTCGTTTGTGAGTTGAACTGTCCTTTCACTCTCAACATTCTTAGCAATAGTTGGCTGACCGACAAGATTCGGTATTCCAGCTTGATTATGATGACCATGTGGACTATGACGAGTCTTTGATTGTTGAGAGAAGTCAGGAGCTCCATTGGCAAAGAATGGAATAGGAGATTGAGTCTGCAACTCAGACATAGGTCCATAATGAGAAGGAGACATCCCTGGGACAGTATTGAATAAAGGGGTTGGGTTAGGCATCTGATACCCCATAGAAGGAAAACCTCCTCCCTTGTTGAGAGCTAGTTTGTTGTTGCGGCTTGATGGCTAGATGATAAATTTAGACAGAGAATCAATATATGTCGGCTGATAAGTCCTTTGTAGGAACAAGCCAAGAAAAGGGTCTATAACTCTAAAATATGTCTGAATGGCACTATTCTCAGCAACTAGATAGGGGTCATGCAATCTCCTATACATTCGTTGAAACCTTGTATTAAACAAGGGCAATGATTCACATGGCTCCTTCCTAATGGTAGCAAATTGATGGAACAAAATGGTTGGATCCACATAAACTCTGAAGTAATTGATGAAAGAATTCTCTAGATCTTTCCAACTCAGAATAGAACCTTGTGGAATATTTAGGTACCAGTTTTATGCCATATCCCCTAAGGAATAAGGGAACAACCTACAAACCACATCATGGTGAGCTATCTGGGCTCTAGTACAAGCAGCCTTAAAATCTTGTATGTGCTCCTCAACACTCCTTGATTCACCATGAATGTATTTGGAACAAAATCTCTTAGGATTCTTAGGAATATCATGAAAGCCTCTGGGAATAGTTCCCAATGGAGAGGGATTATTCACAAAAAATACCATTGGTGGCGGTGGTGGAGATTGAGCCAACTGTTTGATGGGCTGAACCAGCTGTAATGGCAATTGAGGTGGATTTGGTGGTGGATTTATGGGTATCAACTAGGGTATTGGTGAAAATCCTGGTGGAGTGAGTGGAGCTGGCAAGGGTGGTAGAATGGTTGCCCTGCGAATCTTGTGTCTCGTTGGGGTCTCGAGCTCTATCAAAGGTGGTGGGTTTTCAGTTGATCGAAGAACTTTATGGGACCTCTCTGGTGAGAAAGACCCAATGTTATCCAGTTTTCTCTTCTTGCCCTCCTTCTAGCACCAGTTTTGTTGAGGTACCAAGTTGACCCACGACATACAGGTAAGATAAAAGTAAAAGTATCTCACCTCTCCTGAAAGAGACAAATCAGTAATCAAACTGATCACCTCGCAAGGTCCTTGATGTTGGTTCACAACGTTGATGTTTCACGAAGTGGTCAATATGGCTGTAATATTCAAGGGGCCTGCTGGTTTTGAGCTTCTAGATTGTTGCAAGATCAAACATCTATCTAAACCTACTTTAACCGGGGGTTTTAAAGAAATAGAAAAAGATAGATCAAGGTTTTCAAACTAAAAGAATATTCAACTAATTAGACTTGTTACCTTCCAAGGAGTTCCTAAACTAGAACTGAAAAATAAAATTAACCTATAATTGATACAAAGTTTCATTCATTCATAGTGCAAACTTTAACAGTAGATTGCAAATAATCATTCAAACAAAACATAAGATAAAATTTCATTCCTTGAAAGCTTTTCAAATCAAATGATTAACCCAAAATAAATACCATTCTAGAGCATAATATAAATTAGGTTTAATTCTAGTTGCTCCTACTATCAATGAAATAGATAAGCAACATTTACAAATCTAGCAAGATCAACAGTGTACAAAAACCCATGTTTTCAAATTATCTCCATCTATGCTAAGAAAATCAGGAAGATACATCACCTCCTCCTCCTGCTAAACAAGAACACAATGTCTTCAGTTGTATTGAATCACCAGAGATAGCAACAATTTGAGTCTTTTGTATTACAGCGACTGCTCAAAAAAAAAAAAAAAACTTCTAACTCCTACTCTACTTCTTGATTTTCTCTAACCTCTGAATCCTCCAACTTGCTAACTAATCTGCTAACTTTTTCTAACCTTTTCTACCCCTTACAAAAGAGGCAAAACGCCATATTTATAAAACCTGCTAGATGTGTCGGCCCAGTTAGGGTTTACAATAAGTCGGTCACAGAACAAGTCGGCCCTAGAAGAATTTGAAAAAAAGTCAAATGTGCATTAAATGCATGGGCACTAACCAGATCAGCCCAGGATCTCCCACATAACTCGGACCAAAATGCATGAAGAAGAGGCAAAGCGAAACAATGAGGAAACACGAACCTCGATGCAGCTTTGCATTAACTAATTCCCCCACTTTTCCCATACCTTGTTCCATTCTAGCCTTCATCACCAAGGACGTCCTCTACAAGCTACTCGCAAGTGGCATAGGCAACACCCTAGTTCACCATTCAATATCATTAATATTATTCTTCAGTTGTCCCATCATATTGTCCCAGTCTCTCTTGTTGGATTGCTATTCATTAATGATTGCAATGTAGGTTGCTGCATCATTCAGCTGGTGCCTAGTCATTGTATCCCATGATAGCCTTATTCCTTTGTAGCAGGGTGTTCATATTCGTATCTAAAAACTCGAACTAGACTGAAGTCATCTTACCCTCAGGAATCCTACTCTTTTCGTCCAGCTTCATTTTCTTTTTCTTTAGAGATGGATGATCCCTTTATGTCCTTTAGCCTCTCCAGCCACCATCGTCCTGCCAGAATCAACCTACATTCATCAAACAACAATGTGAGAATCCAACTGTTAGCTTAAAATCTTGATAAAACCATTAAATTAGCCATTAAGCATCAACACTGTGAAGTTCGGGATTTCAAGTTAACCGAGGAAAAACAATTTGGAAAGAATTTCAGAAAATTCTGAACCAGGCAGATTCTCTCGATGAAGTACCAATATCAACAATAGATTATCAAAATGAACACAAGCAACATACAACAGTGAACGTGATCAAGCTAAAGCAAGATATGTTTAAGCATTCATCATTAGATTCATCAATTTTATCCAATTTCTTAAATTCCACAAAGCATAGCAGAGAATTCAGAAAAATCCGGCTGGACCGGATTTCCGCAGAAAAGGTAAATTTCTGAAGTTTCAGTACATTTCAGGAAAACGGAGGGAAGGAGGAAAAACCAGGAAAATCCGACCGGGCAGGAAAATCCTGAGGTTGACAGAAAACCTGAAAATCAACAATCCAACATGAATTCGCTCAAATTGAACGAAGGTCACAAATTTGAGGACCCCGGGCACGAAACTAGCTAAATCTGAACCTTCAATAGATCTTCCTTGAATTCTAGGCCCAATCGAAAGAAAAACAAGATGAGATGGCGATGCCCTAGGCATGAAACCCTAGATTTTAACCATGAATGTATAGGGCAAGCCATGAAATTCCCAAACACAGGAATTCGAACTCCAAGCAAGACCATAATGTTTTAAAGCACAACAAGATTGAACATATCAACTCAGGAGAACGTAAATGATAAAGAAAAATGGCATAAAGCTCCAAAAATTAATCAAACTCGGAAATCCAACGGCTAGATGGAAATCTGGAAAAATTTGACCCAGGCGGAATTCTGCGAAGGCTAGAAATCTCTGAACTGCAATGTAAAACAGGCCGACCCGGACTTCGAGCGCAATCTAGGAAAATCCGACTAGGGTGGACAATCATGAACTGGCTCAAAAACCTGGACAATAGCATTGAAACTGGAGTTTGAAAGAAATCTAGGAAAATCTGGACGGACTGGAAAATTGCGAACCAGGGTAAAAACCTGAACTTCGCCCAAAACATAAGATTTTCAATATGCAACTTGGGGAAAACACTTGGGCAAGCAAGATAAACATATTAAGCACATGCCAAGGCAAAGAAAAACCTCAAAATCGAAGGGGGAAAAACACAAAGAGCGAAAGAAAAAGAGGGTCCCATTTTAATCAAATTTAAAATGGGGTGGTTATGCAAGGCATAACAGGTCTTGTAGATCTGAAGGTGTTCTTACATTTCTTATATCTATTTTCAGTCTAATTTGTTCAAATTTTTGTGCTCCACAAGGTTGGATTCAGGTGTTATAGTGTGTGGAAGGTTAGCTGGTTGTGCATAATGAATATGTTCTTCTGGTGTATGATGTTGCAAATGAGTTTTTATATTTGAGGTTGTTGATGGAATATTCTAAATTGTGTTTAAGTGATGCGTTTGGTTTGTGAGTTGTCTTTGGATCTAAATGTGTAATTAATTGTTCAATAGGGTTCACACAGATTCAACTGACCTTGGGTGTTTATACTAATTGAAAAAATGCTTTGCTATTTGTGGAAGCATGGTGTGGTGTATATGTATGATTTTAGGTATGAGTTAAGGTGTGGTGTGGTCTGCTTTCATTCTCTTCCACAACTAGAATATTTAGTGCTAACCTAATTTGAATTTGCATGGTTGAGGTGCATAGATGACCTTAGATATTGTTTTCAAGGTTGAGGATGGTATAGATAAGTGTTAAGTTAATGGAGAATTATTGTGTGAAGTGTGTGATGTGAAGTGCAGAGTTGTAGTGCCCCTCCATGACTCACCATGTCTGTATGCTAGTTTGGGCTGGTCATTATTGTGAGTACTATCTAGTATTTGGTTTATTTGATTTAAATTGGGGTGGTTTGTGCTTTAATTGATTATTATATTAAAAATAAATGCTTTAATATGTTGAAGTATCGATTAAATAAATTATTATTAAAGTATTTATTTCATTTTAATTAATTGAAATTTATGGGTTAAAATGAAATATTTAAATAAATATATTAAACCATAAGATTGTGCAATAAATTTTATGAAAGATTAAATTAATAAATTTAAATGCTTTAATAGCTGAGTTACTTGTGGGTAAATGATAAGACATGGTTAAAGATTATAAAAGATAATTAGTGGCAGTTGTGAATAGTGTGGGAAAATTAAACTTAATTAATTTTTGGAAGTGGAATGTAGTTACGGATGGGGTAATAAATAAAGTAGCTGGAGTTAACTAATAGAGGGGCTTTTGGATTATTTTCAAAGAAACTAATTTTGCATTCTGTTGTGTGGGAGATTCTCGTTCTTGGAAGCTGTTTTCTCTGGTTCTCAAAAAAAAATTTGTAGATTTTGGAAGCTGGAAGTTTGGGGGTTTTGCAGTGTAGAGGAATCTCATAAGGAGTATAAGCTGGAAATTGGAAGGGCTTTGCATTAAGACTTCAACTCTAACAAGTTGTAAACCAGGTTCCATTTTCTTTTGAACTCCTATGTTTTGGAACTATTTTTGTTGTATATGCTTTGTTTAGATAACGATTTGGCTTTCATCATGTTGAAATTTCACTTGCTCAATAGTCTTTGAAACCTTGCAAGAATTCTCATCTTGTTTCTTACTGTCGAATCTTTATGGCTGAATGCTTTCATTTCTTATATGAGAAATCGTATCCCCAAACTCTCTTTTTGGCACCCTGAATTCCATGCTTCCCCTTTTGAATTGGCGGATAAGGAGTGTGTGTTAATAGTTGGATGATGAAAACCCTAAAGCAATTGCAGGGGAGAATGATGAATATTACAGAGTCGAGCTATCTCGACCAAGAAAAGGAACTTCATAGCTTATAAACTTAGATGTGATCATGGTGTTAATAGTCGGCCGATAGCCCTCTCAATATTAATCAAATGCATTTGGTTGAGTATTTATGTATCTGAGCAAAAAAAACAATTTATGATACTAGATTTGCATTGTGAACTTTATTTTTAAAATAATCATAACGGCATGCGATTGAGATAGGTATTTTAGCAAAAAAAAAAAGGAATTTAGTGAGCTTAGTACCGTGTAAAATTTTAGCAGTCAATTATAACTATATGCACTCTTTGTATGGTCTAAGGGCCAATACTCATTAAAATTCTCATCAGGAATCCCTATTCAATATATTTTGAAAGGAGCAAATGTGATTCGTGGAAGTTACAAAATTTCCCAGTCTTGAATTGTCATAGGAATTGGACCAATTGGCATACGAAACAACTGGTAGGTTCTTTAAGCATCGATGCCAGTACTTTGGCCTTCACTTTGTTTAGTCTTCAGTTAACTTTAGATTGCATGATTCGTATCGTTATCTCTCTATTCTATTGTGAACTATTGTTCCTTATGATTTCACCACCACCCCTGTTCTTTGTAAACTGTAGGAATATGTTTAAGTTCAAATATAGTCATAAGCGATTAATGCTTAGCAATTATCCTTATTTGTATTCCAACTGTTCCATAGACATAGATATATTGTGGTGCATTCATTCATTTCGATGGCAGTGAATTGACTGAAGGCAGCCTTGTAATTATCACATTTCTCTAGATGACACCTCTTATGTGGCATTCACGCCTCTAGAGATCATTGCATTCCTTTGCAATTGTTTGAAAATTTCTTAAACTTTGTCACCAGTGTAGCTCTCTCTTCCTTATCTACCTGTTTCATTGCTTCAGATCGTCTGTGGGATTCAATCATTTGTACCACATGGTTGATGTGCTTTGTATTCTTGAATATAAAAGGAAATTTCCTTAACATAAATACTGGTAGGGAGTTTCAATGTTGGCATGTAGTTGGCATTAAAGTCGGTACCTAGAACATTGAAAATTATCCTTATATAAGAATTTCCTCCATCTTGTTGGCTTGTAACAGTCTTAATGGTGGCTACATGAAATGGAAACCTTGATGCCATATATGGGTACCTGAAGAACATCATTTTTTGTATCACCTTGAATCAAGAGCTCTCTAGGATGGGGATATCATCCACATTTTTGTAGGAAACCATCTTAGTGGATGGTTTGGAAGAGCCATGTCCATCTCTTGTACCAATGCCCTTGCAGTCAATCTTCTTGCAGTCCCATCATTCTTTTTCCTTGCAAGTTTTTCTTGGTGTTGCCGACATTGCTCTTCTTTAGTCACCTCATGATTATTAGATTGTAGAGTTTCCTTGGAGATGCTTGATTCTCCTTAATTTAGCTCAGCCATGGGTTTTGATTCACTTCCTCATCCTCATCATCGTCGTTAAATGAGTATGCAACATCAATGTTACTTATAACTAGACCACAAAGATGTATACATATAACAAGGTCAAGAAGATATACCAAGGCTAAAGAAATGTGTACTTATACCAGACCGAAGAGATGTATGTCAGTAGTAGACCAAGTTTCTATTATTGTCTTTCCTTTTATTATAGCTGAGATGTTTATATTTGTCTAGAATCCAACTGATCCACCCAGGGAACTCTAATGTGATATAGGAGATAATATCTATGATTAGGATAGTGATGAATCTTATTTATCTTGTTATTACATTTAATATTGTTTAGTTTTCATCCTAAGACTTAGTATAAGGTTTCTTTTATTCTAAGGAAACTAGAATGATTATGAATATCCTTGGAACACCAAGGCATGAACATAGTCTTATATATTGCATTCGTGTTTACTTAGTATAGAATTTGAAAATAAAAAATTAATAGCATGCAATTCATGTGGTCTTGTTAAATGTTTAGTGGTTTGGCTTAGTAAGTAATTTTATATATATATATATGTGTGTGTGTATATGTAGGTATATATATGTGTTTATATATGTAAAAATATTCAAATAATGTTGCTATTTATATTTTGGAATATTGTATTTAAATCCACATTTTATTATACATATAGATATCATGATCATAATAAGATATGTCTGTGCTTTAAGGTGGTAGATAAAATCAATTGTTATTTTGTGACTATTTGATTTAGACAAGTAGATTGGAAAATTAAATAAGTTAAGAGATTTATTTAATTGTATTAGGAAGTTAGAGGACTTATTCAAAAAATTAGATAACGTTGTCAATGTTGAATTCTTTTAACCCATTTAACGGATGAATGATATTTTATGTTAATTTCATAGTTGTTTAGGTTATTGTGTTCTTGTTGAAATATGAGATTGTTTTATGAATTAAGATGGATTTAAACTTAGATATATAATTGAGGGATTTGTTTATATGAGAAAAATAGACTATTTGATGTTTTGTTGAATTCTTGATAACTATTAGTGGTTGAAAAGTAAATTTATTATGTACTTTATGAATTGCATTATTGGATGTCTCTTTGTATCAAACACTATGTGGATTAATGTACATTGGAGTAATTATGTTCATTGTGTAAAGTGGGAGTCCCTTTTTGTGTTTATTGGTTTGAAAGTCTTCTAGAGGCTATGGGAATTTCCATCTTGATGGAATTCTTTGTTATCCTTTGAGATGAATGTTTTGTGTTGAATGAGTATATGGCGGTCATTAGCTTTGCACAGTGTATTCACTAGTCTAGTTGAAACTTGGGTGCAGGAAGGGTTATGCATCGTCTCATTTTTTATGTAATTATATCTTATGATTGTGCATTTTGGCTTTTACTCTTTGATTTCATTGGGTCTCCTAGTTGTTAGTAGGGGAGTGGCTCTTAATGGGGGTCTGGCGCACAAAGTGGTAGGTCTAGGGTAAGTCATTGAGAGTTTAATCAAGTGATAATCTAAAATGAATTAGGGGGTTGGGTAGTTCACATTAATCAATATAATGCCTCACTCATGGCTCAAGTGCTTGTTTAGGCTTGGGATGGGTGGGAAGGCCTGGAATGGCAAGATCAACTACCTAGTCCGACTGGAAGGTATGTTGATCCTACATAGTTTATATAGGGGTCCAACGACAGGTAGAGGTGGTCGGGATAGTCCAATAGCCTAGGAAGGTTATACTAGGGTAACCCATAGCAAACTATGTGATGACACTCCTCTTATGACAACCTAGTATTCCCTTGTCGAGCTCATTTCCCTTGATGTTTTTTGCCTCTGGAAGTGGTGTTACTATCATGTGTTGTTGTACCATACTTGTACATTCGATTCATGTTATCCTTTATGTCATCATCTGTCTCTTGGATTTTGTGGTGGGGCCTTAATGCTATCTCCTAGCACGGGGAGTGGACCTTAGGGTTCCACATGGTTGGGTGGAACATGCCATGCACTCCATTGGGTTCCCTTTTCTTGTTTGTGATTGTGGCGACTTCTCTTGGATTGAAAACTTTTGCATTCGTACCAGTTCATATGGATTGTTACTCAAGTACTTGTATTGAACCATACATTTGATGTATCATGTATCATATTTTATTGTCTTCTCCTCACATGTATACGAGGAGACATTGTTGTTTTGATGTATAAATGTAATGATGTAATTATTGTAACTATATGTAAACTCTCTATCGTAATGATAAATGTAATGGATGTTGTTGAAAATTTAATGATCCTTGATGTTATTATATTATTGATCATGTAATAGCTACCTCATAGTAATTAATTTTGTAAATATAATGCTTAAACATACTTTCTTATTGTAGATGGAATCTAATTAATGTGAAGACTTTCAGTTCTTGCTCGTTTAGCTATGGGAATTAAGTAGCGTAGTCATAGACCTTAGAGGACATAGGCTAGAATTTAAGTTAATTTTTCATTTGTAATCATGTGATTGTTGCACTTTCAAAAAAAATTGTTTCATTTTAGGTGTTAGTGTAATGTCCTCTAGGGTTCCGTGGTGGGGCGTTACAAGAGTTGTGAACTACGAAAGTACGAAATGCGGCATGAACTTTAATATGTTAGACTATTGGAAGTAGTGAGCAGAAGGTGTCTACATTCTTCAAAGAGGTTGTGAATATACTGGTGATGTTGTGGTGGATCTTTCTATTGCTTTGAGATGGATTTCTCTTTGTAACATTCACCTTTCTTCTTTTTTGTAATCTAGCAGTGATCCCTTCTTTTCTTTTGGGTAGTGAACCCTCTGGTAGTGAGCCCTTTGGTAGTGAGCCTATTGTATTCAATGTTGCAATTAATTTATATTGTGAGCTAATCCTCACCGTGGTTTTCCCATTTTTGGGTTTTCTATGTAAATTTGGTGTTCTCATGTGTTTGGATGTGTTTCCATTACTGTTTCTCATGTTTACATTCTACTAATGCATGATAAGGGTTTAATGGTTGTTAAGGGTTTAAGGACTAATGTAGATCTAAATGTTAGTGAAGGTTTTGATGTTTTAATGTACAACTGATTCACACCCCTCTTAGTTGTCTTATGGATTCAATAATTGGTATTAGAGCAAGGTTCCTTGGAAGAAAGCTTAACCACTTGAGGTAGATCTGGGATGGCCCACAAGTAGGATCCTCTATTTGATGGATCTAATTATGCATTCTAGAAGACTTGGATGGAAGGTTTTCTTATTTCTCTATGGTTTGGAGTTTAGAAGTCTGTTGAAACTAGATATACAATGCTTGAAAAAGGTTTGAAGAGGAGTATTCCTACGTTATGTCTATTTTTTAATAGACTATTTTGTAAGTGTTCTTATAATAAAATATGTTATTTTTGGGGGCTTTTTACCAGTAATGGTTTTCCCCATGTATATTCTATGTACTATGCAAATTTATTATTATTTTTCATTAATTTATTTTTTAATAATTTCAAATGCTAATACTTTTAATATATTTATGCTGAGAGGTGTAACCTACAGTGACAACACGGGGTGGAGCATGACCGTGTTAGAAAAAATGTTAACTTATAAAAAAATTAAAAGCCAACAACTAAAGCGTTTTATTAAATATTATATCTTTTCGGTCATAAATTTTCCAATTAATAAATTAAAAGCCAACAACTAAAGAGTTATATTAAGTATATCATTTCGGTCATAACTTTTCGAACTAATATAAATAGTAAGTAATAAGTAAAAAACAATGTAAATGAATGTGTTGATTAAAAACAAATTATTACCGACAACAGGTGCTAATAGTGCGAATAAAAAACAAATTATTACCTCCTAGGTAAGTCATTTCTACTTTATTTTGGCTATAGTGTTTTCAATCTTTACAATTGTGAAAATATTTTTATGCATTATAATACTTTGTTAGATTTTTTTTTAGGGTAAAAAGGTAGTTCTATTATAATGCTTTTTCAATTACAAATAACAAAGTAATTTAATATAAAATTTAAATGTATTTTTTTTTTAGTTTTATTTGGTAAAAAGTTAATTTCATTAAAATGTTTTTAATGCTTACATTATAATATTTGTTTTATTATAAGTAAGTAATTTTTTTTTTTAGTTTTATTCTTTATAGGGTAAAAAGGTAATTCTATTATAATTCTTTTTCAATTAAAAATAAGAAAGTAATTTAATACAAAATTTAAATGTATTATTAATGTTTTTTAGTTTTATTTTTTAGGGTAAAAAGTTAATTTCATTAAAATATTTTTAATGCTTACATTATAATATTTGTTTTATTATAAGTAACTAAATAATTTTTTAATAAAATATTTATTATGTGATAATGTTCACTATGATATAACACAATAGTTTAATATATAACATAATAATTATATAATTCATATATAACATGTACAATTCATATCACATACAAAAACAACCAAATAGTGTAATGGATTAATAGGTTTGATTTGTAATTGAAAGGTTATGGGTTCAACTCTCATTGTGGGTTTAAAAATTAATATATTTTTTAATTAATTAATTTATTACTAATTTTATTGAAAAAGTTATTAATTAACAAAATTGTAATCATAAAAAAATCAAAATAAACATGTAGTGCAATTCATTAGTGTGTTTTGTTTATAATTGAAAGGTTGTGGGTTCAACTCTCATTTGGATTCAAAAGTTAATATATTTTTCAATTAATTTATATTTTGAATTGTTTAATAAAGAGAATCTAAAAGACTTTTTGTCATTCTCTCTTAGGATAACTATGATTTAAATTAGTTTTAGACTGACCGTGTACAAATATTTTGTAAGGCCCATAGTTAGTTGGATTGTGGACATTATGTTTTGTTATTATTCACATTATGGTACTTGTATATATGTGAGGGCTATCATTAGTTGGACTTATGGAGATCATATTTTGGTTGCTATGCTCATGATCACGCTTTGATACATTATACTTTTATCCTATACTTTGTGTTGGACAGTTGTGAATATTGAAACTATTCAAGAATATCTTTTTAAAAATATCTTGAATAGTTTTTAGCTTTAAATATGTTAATTTAGAAACTTACTTTTATATGAAATATTAAAAAATTGCCACCTGCATGTCAATTTTTACTTGAAGAGTTTTTCTTCTCTTAAACAAATTAGTTAAATAATTATTCAATTAAATAAATATTGTTAAACCATTATATTTGAGCAAATAAATAAGCTCGATGATGATGAATTACTTTATATTGCTATCATTGAACATTCACCTTCACTCTTATAAAAGAATGAATAACTTCATCATATTTAGTAACTTTATGAAATTATTTTAAATCAATCAAATTGAAAACATATTATGAATAGTTTTATTCTTATCATTCCTAGATACTAACCTTAATTTTATTGAATTCCACTTTGAACACCAGATAATTGATACTATGGATGTATCAAAAAATGAATCAAAAATCATCTTTTCAAGCCCACATGGCTCTGTAAACTCAAACAATGTTGTTGAAACCATTAGGGAAAAATGTGAAAGATTTGT
This sequence comes from Sequoia sempervirens, assembly GCA_007258455.2. NCBI lineage: Eukaryota > Viridiplantae > Streptophyta > Pinopsida > Cupressales > Cupressaceae > Sequoia > Sequoia sempervirens. The sequence goes on along the minus strand of VDFB02271358.1, from coordinate 359,215,601 downwards.
TTTGGAGCACTATAGCAAAATTCTTGAACAAATTGAAAACACCAGCTTAATGATCAAAGATGTTGATGAACTAGAAATATTACAAATGGAAGATGTTGGAAAAAAAGTTAAATTAGGTGTATACAAAAGTATTTGCATTTCCAAAGTTTCTCATCAATGAAAAATTTGTCATGTATTTACACCATTACAATGAAGTTTTATTTTTATAGTCTACATCTTATTTTACCTTCAATAGATCTTATTTAATTTGATATAGTTTCAAAATGGTTATATGACTTATAGGTATTACTTATATGATAAATTATGATACTTATGCATTTATGTATTCAAATATATGTTGCATAGTTTAGAAGAAGGTTTTTATATACATTATAGATGGTTATATGGGTTTTGAATTACATTTATGACATGGATTATTAATGTTATGGTTTATGTACAAACATAGAGAATAAAAGATTTACATAAATTCGTACAAACATAGATTTATATTGTCATGGATAATATTTAATTTATTTATAATGTATTTTAAAGTATATGATGGATGGTTAGAATAAACATGTTTATATAATTTAACAATGATTATGTCTTATAGATTTTCATTATATGATGGATAATTAGTGCTATGGTTTATGTAGCATAATATGATTTCATTTATTTTCAAAATATAAATATTACATATATATCACTAATACCTCAATATATATAATCCGAACTCTAGCCATAATCCTAATCCTAACCGTAATCCTAACCTAAACTCTAACCTTAACCATTTTTGACCCCTAACCATAATTTATATTAAATATACTAAAATACTATTATTTATCTAATAATATAATGAAATAATATTGTATAATTATATATTAATTCATGTTGTGTTGCACTGCAACTACTAGCTTATCTATCTTAATATATTAATCTATATATTATACACCGAGAGATATCATTTTTGAGGCATATTTTTTAAATTCAAAAAAGTAAAAAAGCGAAGAAAAAAATGCCTCAAAAATGATATCTCTCGACGTATACTATATAGATTAATATATTAAGATAGATAAGCTAGTTAATTATCATAGTTTAAATATTTTACATGTTTAAACATGGTATCAAATCCAATTTAAACTATGATAATTAATATTTATAGATTGTTGCAAGAAAATATATAAATTATGGTAATTTTATATTTGTAGATTATTGCAGGAAAAGATATAAGTATTATTGTAGGATAACTGTGATAAAATAATAGTGGTAAATTTGTGGAGGAAAAATAAAAATATGATAATTTTTTTTAAAAATATTACTTAAATAAAAGTTAGTTATAAAAGTTAATAACTTGAAAATCATTATAAAGTGAAATATTGTTTTCCCTTATTGTTTACCTTTTCACTAAATTTATTTTTTTATTATATTTTTACCTTTATTCTTTTTCACAATAAAGTTAATTTCCTCCTACTAAAAGTTAAATATCATTTTCCTTTTATACATAGAATATATATTTTTAATAATTATAAGGGATATAATATTTTATTCTCTCCTAGTTATTAATAACTCTCATTTTAACCAATGAGAACTTGAGTAATTTTTCTATTTGAATTTTTTCAATCTATTATCAATGTATAGATGCGAACTATATATCAAAATATATTTCAAAAATCAATTCTATTGAATCTAATTGGTACAGTAACTGCAGTGTAACAAATCATACTTAGTATTTATCTATTAATCTTATCGCTTGTATAATCCTGCATTGTAACAAATCATACGTAGTATTCATCTATTAATCTTATATATATTGTAATAAATCATACTTCATATTAATTTAAAATATTTTTAAATTAAAATAGTTAAATTATATTGATATTAATATTTTTAATTTTTAAGAAGATTATAGTTTAATCAACAAATTTATATTTAATTTTTTTTTTTTAATAACTTCCTTAATTTTTAGATGGTATGAATTATCTTATCATTCAACCTATTCATTAAATTTATAGTTATATTTTATATTTTGAAATATTTATTTTATATATAATTTAGATTTTTGTTTACATTCTTTTAGATTAGTGTTATAAATTGACTATTCTTTTCATTTTTTTAATTAAAAAGAGTTAATTTTTTAATAAATAATATTTTTTTAATTAATAATTTCTACATTCTTAATACATAAAAAAAGGTGCTAATATAATAATTAGGTCTTTCAATTTTACCAAGTAAAGGTATATTTTTTTAGTTTCTATAAGATGCAGTTTGAGTTTCCAATTTTACAAAGTAAGACTTTTTATCTCTTTTTTCATTCTTTTAGGTTAGTGGTATAAAGTGGCAATTATTTTTATTCTTTTAATTATATTTTTAAATTAATTAGAATTTGTGCTATTTTTTTTTTTAGACTGCAGGAATTGGAATTAGAATTTGTGCTATTATGCTATACTATAATATTTATTTATTTTATTAAGAATTTTAATAGTCACTATTTAATAAGTGAAAAAAATGTGTTGCTATAAGTATGATGTTTTCCAAATTTTTAAGTGAGAATAATTCATTTTCATGTGATATTTACCCTTCTTTTAATATAAACAAACTCATCATTATAATAATTAGGTTTTCCAATTTTACAAAGTAAGACTTTTTATTTTTATTTTTATTTTTATTTTTTGCATAAGATTTGACTACTGATATAATTTAATTTTAAATGGTATTGTTTTTATATTGAAAGTAGGGGAAGGCCCCTAAACCTATGAATTCAATAAAACAATCAAAAGAAAAAGCATAGACACCTCAACCCACCGAACAACTAAAAGGAGAAACACAAGCATAAACAAAGAGAGTGAAAGACAGATGGGAAATAGCCTAGCACAAACAAATCACAGAAGAAAAATAAAAACCACAACAAAAATTGTTAGCCTTACCATTCAACCTATAATTCATAAATTTCTAGCTCCAAAAAAGTTGTTGCTATAGATAGTATAAATTTTTATTTTTTAAATATGAATAAATTCCTTATACCTTTATTAATACATCTAAAATTGTGTCATTATAATAATCATGTTTTCCAATTTTACCAAGCAAGAATTTTTATCTCTTAGTTTTCATTTTCCCTACATAACATTTGACTAACAATATAAATGCTTTAACTTAGTGTACACATCATTTTATTGAAGTATATTTTATTAAAATTTTATGTTGGTTTCATTCTTAGTTTTTATATTTCCAAAAGAATAATTGTTTAAGACATCCACTATAATAATTAAGTTTAAAAATTTGATCAAGTGAAACTTTTCTCAACCCCTTTAATTTTTTTATTATCTTATATTTTAATTATTAATATAAATAATTTTAATTTTAATAATTTTCTTCTTGAATCAATCTTTTATTATAATTTTTAATTTATTCAATCTTTAATACTTACCTTTTTTTTTAATCAAAATAAAAAAATATTATCTATCCTATATTTTTCTTGTATCAATGAATTATGGTTAATGTAAGCATGCAAGATCAAAATAATAAAAATAGGGAAAAATAGAAATCTAAATCTAAACTCTAAAAAATAAATTACCACATTTTAATTAGAATTTTATATTTTAAAATAAATTAAATTTATGTTATATATTTTAATATTTATGTTTTTATTTGAAATTTAAATAGTAACTTCATGAAAAAATAGTGTTATAAATAGCATATTTTTAAATTTTTATAATTTTGAATAACACATTTTCTCTTAATTTTTGTCTCCTATGTTACCAATATAAATGATTTAACTTATCTTATTTATTTTTATATTTTCCATTCTATTAAATTAATAACAAATTCAAATAAATAATATATTATTAATTTAACCACATATTATAATATTACAATATATATACAATATATATGTAACATATATACCATCTAAAATATAATTTATTTTATTAGAACTAAAGTTATAACAACAAATAAAATCCTTAACTTAATCATTTGTTCTTCTTACACAACAATCCCACCTCATCAATAATTTCATTTATTTGTTTATTTGTTCATATTTTTAAAATGTACTAATATATATTTTATTCAATAAAGAATCCATCACGAGGTTAATTTCTACAAATTTTAAAATGGAGTCACATTTCTTTGCCAGTGATAAAGCACACATGTTATGTGGGAATAATTACTCTGTATGGAAGATCAGGATAAAAGTAGAATTTATAGATAGAAATTTATGGGACATCATTGATGGTAAGGAAAAATAACCTACAGGTAGAAACATTAACCTTGATCTTATAAATTCTTTCAAAAATAGATCACAAGAAGCATTGTCAATTTTGTTAAGTATCGGAGATGAATTTATTTTGCATATTGGATACATGGAATCACCTTAAAGTGTAGCGCCCATCGTGAAAACCCGAGAACACACACATAATGCGAATAATTTTTTTTTTTTTTTTAAATAATAAAAGTAACATGTAATAACATTAACCAAAATCACATAGCATAACACATAACATTAATACACTTGGTTCTCTGGGGCACGCGAGGTTACATCGCAACAACTAAACAGAATAAAGATAAAGAAACTAACATAACCATTTAATTTATGAAAACCATATACAAGGATACATCTGATAGCCATGATGCGAGTATGACAACATCGCATAATTACATCCATGATAAATCTTTTAACAAGATCCAAATTAAACCTAACTATTACATCATTGAAATAATATTACATTACAATTTTCTTTGATACATGAATTACATTGAATTTCCCAACATGGGGATTTATACAAGTAAAATGAAATATGAAGTACAATTGATCACTGGTACAACTCCACTGCGGAAAGCTGAGATGACAAGACGCTGACGGGGAACCCAACGGGTGCGGAGCACGTTCCACCCAACCATGTGAATTCCAAGTAACTCACCCCCCGTGCTCAGAGGTGACAAGGAAGTGAACCCGACCATGAATGTCAACCGACTCAACAACAACATGATACAAAACAAGTACAACCCAAGTATGCAATGCAAAACCATCAACGTACTCAAATCACATAACAAGTAAAACCAAGAACTCATTACGATAACATGAAGTACTAACACTTAACAATCATGAATCAAATCACAAGAATTCAAAGAAACATCACAAAGAGATAACATCCAGAGGCAACAACACAAGCAACAAGGGTGTCAAGTGGAGAGTGTCATCACATAGCTCTCATGGGATTCTCCTGGCCCTTCCTCCAACTGAGGCGCCCACACCCATCTATGGATCTCCTGGCCCTTCCTCCTAACTGAGGCATCGACACCATAGGGTAGCTGATGCAGAGCCAACAGTCTCTTGTGAAGACGAGACTATGACTATGCTAACCACGACCTTCTTAGTCTATCACTAGTCTAAGGTAGCCCTAGTGCATAGCCGAGGAATCCAATGTTTTATTATCTTATGTTTTTAACTACCCAACCCCTAAATCTATTCTTTAGGTTATCACTTGTTTACTACTCTTTCGTGGGTTATCCTGGCCCTTCCTCATCCGAGGCGCCGGTGCCCACGAAGAGCCACTCTCCCTCCTATGACCCCTAACACATCTCAAAACAGGCAAGGGTTGGACCAAATCATAAAAAGTAATACTCGAATCCACACATGCGAGGTATTATTCCTCTCGCGACAATCCATAACAAACTATCATAAGAAACGCCCAACCCTTCCAAGCACAAATTTCAAAGCTTCAAAACCAAAGGTATAATCAAGACGAAGACAACTCCAACATTAAACATGCCTCTGGACTAAGGTTAAAAATACGATAGGGTTCCCACGGGTCAACACAAAGCTATAAAGAAAAACATATGACATAATAGGAAAATTCACATCACAATTACAAAGTTGCACCAGAAAATTTGTTTTCCATTCCCATTTATGCAATTGATTCAATTGTCTCAACAAGGTTTACAATCACAACAAAAGACCAAAATCTTGTCTAACATACTTGTTAAATCAAACAATAACTTAAACGGTGCCCATTTTAAAATATATAAAAATTATTTATTTAATAACAAAATCGATCATTTAAATCAAATACAAAATTACATTATTAAATTATCATTAATTAATATAAAAAAAAATTCATAATCCTAATTCCACTTTAAAATAAATAATATTAGATAATAAAAAAAAAAATCATAATTTCACTTTTAACAAAATACATCACTATTATAAATATTATTTTTTAAAAAAGCGTATATATATATAAATATATATATATATATATTAATATATGCATATATATATATATATATATATATATATATATATATATATATATATATATATATATATATAGTATATATATATATATATATTATATATATTATATATTTATAATAAAATAAGAAAAACATATAAAAAGTTAATAAGAATTAAAAAATAAAATAAAATTTGCAAACGTGAGCCCTTGCCGTAGGCTGCCGATATATAGATCCAATAATGGCTGGCGTGAAGTCGTCAGAGGGAACTAAATGACGATGGAGTGTGAGTAGAACTTGGCGTCCTCCGAACCCCAAACAAATAACTTTATATGTATATATATATTTTTTTGATATGATAATTTTTTTAATAAAAAAACAAAACACAGTTTAATATAAAAATAACACAATTTCGAATTTCGTCCGTCTAGTACAGACACGGATTCGGACGGCCAATACGGCCACCACAAAATTTTCGATTGCATAAATATAATCTCAAATAAATTTATAATGCAAAGAACCTAAAAATAAATGTATAAATAAAATATACAAATTTTCTATGTGTACCTATATATATATATATATATATATAACATATATATATATATAAAACATATATATATATATATATTACATATATTATAGGTATATATTTTACTTGTATATATATTAACATTAGAAGGTAAAATACAGAGAATTAAATAAATCTATTATATACAAATATGTTACAAAAACAAAACTTTAAATTTATTATTTGCTACAAGCAGACTATCTTTTCCAAAAATTTCCTATTGATAAATTGATCATTTCAGAGACAGAGGTTTTTTTTTTGTTTTAGACAAAATGGAAAATAGTTCAATACTCTATATATTTCCTTCTCTTTTCAAAAGTTTAAATCTAATATCTTTTCCTAATTTTCAATTCAACAACAGTTTTTCCCTATTCACACCAATCACGTCTAACAGATTTTGTTCTGTTCTTTTTCTGAAGTAGAAAGATAAAGAAAGAAAGTACTAGAAGGAAAATATAAGAGGAACCTGATGTCCAGCGCTTATTCGAAAGTTTGAAGATGCCTGGTTGATTTTGATGCCCTCGAGGTGTTCCTTGATCGTGCCTCCGAATCTCCTCCACAGAACTTCACCTTCGAACTTGAATCCTATTTTGTTGTTCAGAAGCCTCTCCAGAACATTCACCAGAAACTGATTGACAATCTCTCTCTAAAGCTCTTTTCCAAATACCACAGAAGATTTCCAATACCCTTTCAAAATTTTCAGAATACAAAGCCCATCTCTTGCACAACTTCTGTAACAATATCTATGTGTGTAAAAACTTGCAAAAATTCATAATTAAATAAAAATATTGCCCATCTCTTCAAAGCTCTCCAAAAATCCCAGATTAAAAGAAAAATCAATTCTTTAAAACTAGCTTTTTCCCAACTCTCAATTCCTATTGGCTCACACTGTCTTTTTATTCTTTTATTGCTTTAATTCCAGTTTTGCAACTTTTCTTGCACCTCACATTACATATTTATTTTAAATAAATTATTCTCATAATTATCCACCACCAATTTAATTGATTAAAATAATTAAGCCATATTTAATATTTAATTATTATTTAATTTGCAATGTATGATTTTCAAAATAATTAAATTATTTAAATATTTAAATACCATTTAATCCAACATTAAAATAAATAATTTATTTCAATCATTAAGATAAATCATAACTATAAATGCCCTCATAAATAAAATAAGACAAAACACATAACACAACAGACAATGACGACAATTACACAAAATCGACTATACCAAACAAATGAGATGACCTGACATCATGGAACGGAGGACTTCATCGTCACCTCTGTATCAACATTTATCCGTTGGGTTATTTGGTGCTCGCCCTGTCCTGCCGAAGCAGGTGGAATCGAGACTTATACCTGCAATCCTGCATACAAACGAAGTTGTGTACATGTGCATATATACATATATATCAAAGCATTAAATCAAGATACTGCATTGTGAGAAGGAATCGCAACATAACAGGGCACTCGCGAACGAGTGATGCTATATTGTCCTTCGTCACACCTATTCTAACAATTATAACATAATCCATGAATTACATTTCTAACTAATAATCATCTCATAACATATTAAATTAAATCACTGCATCATATCATAATTCAGAAAATCAACTGATATAATCAACCATAATGTCATATAAAGTAATCATGTCCAAATGAAATAACAGCATCATCTAGCATCTAACTAACCATATCACCCAATAACAGTATCCTCATAGTATCTGACTAACCACATCAAACAATAACAGTATCATCACAATATCCAAGCAAAGCACAGACAATAATAAGTCTAAATAGTATGAGGGGTATTACATGAAGCTTGGAATTTATTAGAATATATGCATGAAGGATCCAGGCTTTCAAAAAGTAATAAAACTAATATTATAATTATTTACAACTCCAATGAAAGGGGATGAAAAATTAATTAATTATCTTACCAAAATAAAAAATATCAAATCTCAACTAGATGGATCTAAATGTGATCTTATTAAAGACAAACTTTTATATTTTATAATTAAAATAAACATCCATGAAATGTTTAGGAATTTTATTTCTATTTTGAATTTTAAGTATCAAAATGAAGATGATCTTCCTAATTTATCAACACTCTATGCTCTTCTTATTCAAGAAGAACAGGTAATGACAAACTTTGACTCTAAAGAGTAAACATCAGAAGCTCTATTAAGTCAACAAAAAAATAGCAAACCATATATAAAACTTAAAAAATAATAATAACAATAATCAAAACTTGTCCAAATCATTTAACCATTCTAAAAACTCTTATAAAATTAACAAAGCCAATTTTCCAAAATGTTCAAATTGTGGTAGACAAGGTCACACAAAAAATAATTATCTTTTTATAAAATAAATTTCATAAAAATAAAAATTATAAATTAAACTCAAATCAAAATGAATTGTTGCTCTTTATACTGCCTTATCTACATCAATTGGTGATGAATGGATCCTTTATAGTGGAGCATCGAAACATATGACATACATGCATGATATTTTAATAGATATTATTCCTTGTAGTGAAAAAATATATTTTGGAGATAATTTAGTAATAAAAGTTGAAGGAATAGGTAAATTTAGATTTTTTAACGAAACTGTTGGAGATGCATTATATGTTCAAGACTTAAGAAAAAATTTGCTATCATGTTCTCAAATTAGTGAATATAATTTTAAAATTTCTTTTACAAAAGATAAATGGTACATTAAAGATCAAAATAAAACTATTATTGTAGAAGGTATTCAAAAAGATGCTCTCTTTATTTTTAATAATACTTCAAAAGAAAATTGTTTATCTACTCAAATAAAAAATGAAACATAATTGTGTCATGAAAGATTAGGACACCTAAATATTAGGAGTTTAAATGAAATGTCTCATCACAATCTAATAATTGGATTACCAAAACTTGAAAACAAATTAGAAACTTGTAAATGGTGCCTTCTACATAAACAACATACATTACCCTTTAACAAAAGTCATAATTTATCTTCTTTCAATAGGTTACAATTAATCCATAGTGATTTAATGGGTCCATTTCAAGTCCCTTCTCTTAATGAATCTTTATATGCTCTTACATTTATTGATGATCATTCTAGAATGGTTTGGGGATATTATCTTAAAAACAAAAATGAAGTTCTCTCTAAATTTAAAGAATTTAAAACCCTAGTTGAAAATCAATCTAATCATAAAAGTAAAATTCTAAGAATAGATAATGGTATTGAATACATTAATAAATATTTTGACAACTTTTCTATAATATGTGGGATACAAAGACAACTTACATGTCCATATTCTCCCCAACAAAATGGGGTAGCTGAAAGAAAAAAATAGAACCATCTTAGAAATGGTTAGATCTATGATACACTCTTCTAACACTCCTAAATTCCTGTGAGTTGAAGCTATGAATACAACTATATATATTTTAAATAGATTTCCTACAAAAGCCTTACATCTTTCAACTCCCTTAGAAATGTGGTCAAAGAAAAAACTTGATATCTTTCATCTTTGAATATTTGGGACTCTTGTCTTTGTCTTTATCCCTAAACAAAAAAGACAAAAACTTGATTCAACATCTTCTCAATATATTTTGTTGGGTATGGGATAAATACAAAAGGATTTAGACTTTATGATCCCTCAAAGAGAGATATTATTATAAGTTGAAATGTTCATTTTTTTGAAACTCCATTCTATAATTCTATTAACAATATTTTTGAAACTTCAACAGATGAAAATTATCAATTATCCTCTAAAACTTATCCTAATCCACCCTCTAAAAGACTGAAGTGGGTTCAATCCTTAATTAAAGATACAAATGTAGAACCTTCTCTTCCTAAGATGACTAGAAGTTGACATACACATTTTTCCTTAATGAATTTATATGAAATTGAACCCCAAACCTTTGAAGAAGCAAATGAAAATGAAAATTGGAAAAATGCCATGCAAATAGAATACAATGCATTAATTAAAAATAAAACATGGGAACTTGTTCCACCACCCAATAATTGTAACATTAGTAATTGTTATTGGATTTATAAAATTAAATATGATCCTCAAGGAAACATTGATAAATATAAAGCTAGATTAGTGGCCAAGAGATTTTCTCAGTGACAAGGCATAGACTATGATGAAACATTTGCACCTGTGGCCAAAAATGGGAACTATTTCTTTAATTCTTGCACTTGCTACCAAAAATGGTTGGGAAATCCATCAAATGGATGTTAAAAATGCCTTTCTAAATGGATATTTACAAGAAGAAATCTATATGCATCAACCTCAGGGCTTTATTGAAAAAAATAAAGAAAACTATGTATGTAAACTCAAAAAATCTCTCTATGGACTTAAACAAGCCCATCGAGCATGGTATGCCAAATTAAAAAACTTCATTCTCAACCTAGGTTTCTCAAATTGTAAATTTGATAATGATTTAATTTTTAAATTTGAAAATAATCATACAGTTATCATTATAGTATATGTAGATGACTTACTCATAACAAGCAGTCTTTCATCCTTAATACTCAAATATAAGAAAAAAATAAATCTTACCATTGAAATGATTGGGTTAGGTTTTCTTCATCATTTCCTAGGAATGTCTATTTTTCAGGATCACCATTCAATTATTATATCTCAAGAAAAATATTCCCAAAAATTAATTTCAAAATTTAATGTGTTTGATTGTAAACCATCCATTACCCCTATTGAAACTAGTATTAAACTTGAATCTCATCCCCCTTGTGAAAAAATTGATTCCATACTTTATCGACAATTAATTGGGAGTCTAATTTATCTAGCTATCTATCACCCTACTATTTCTTATGCAGTTGGTGTTGCATCTTGATTCATGCAAGAACCTTATGTCCAATATTGGAAAATGGTAAAACGTATTTTAAGATATATTAAGGGTGCCATTAACTTTGGTCTTTACTATACTCATACTAAAATGCACATATACATGGATATTGTGATGCTGATTTTGCAAGGGATTCCATAGATCAAAAATCCACTTATGGATATGTATTTAAACTTGGAATAGGTGCAATCACATGGAGTTCTAAAAAAAAATCAACTATAGCTCTCTCTCCTCTACAAAATTTGAATATCGAAGTGCCTCTGAAGCAACTAAAGAAGCTATTTGGATTAACCAAAGTCTAAAAGAACTTCAAATGGAAGAAAATCCTAATACTACTCTCCTATGTGATAATCAAAGTTGCATTGCACTTGCTAAGAATCCTGTGTATCATTAGAGATCCAAACATATTGAAATTCAAGCTCACTTCATACATGAGAAAGTATTAAATGGAGATATTTTTCTTCAATATTGTCAAACTAAAGATCAAGTTGCAGACATTTTTACAAAGCCATTGTGTAGTGCAAAATTCTCTTAATTCATATCAGTGCTTGGCCTCAAGGAGCTACCATTGAGGGGGAGTGTACATGACAATGACACCTCCTAATGAATAGTTCCTCAAAATAATTCCTACGGGCATCTTGTAAAATTCTCCTCTCTATAAATCTTCTACTTATAAAAGCATTATTTTAAGTCCTATGGGCATTATAAACCTGGGGTGGGGCTGATTTGAGGAGACCTGGGATCCAATAAAAATCTTTATAAGACCTCATATATAGCATCTCTTAAGAACATTGGGATTATAAATTATGAAAAAATGTTCTCGACGTAGTCTAGAATACATGGTTTTCATTTTGGCATATATTTGTATCCCTATTTATCCTTGTCAAGAAGACCTACATCATTTGGGTACTTCATATTTTATTCTAAAGAAATTGATAGGATTTAACCCCTATTAATATTAAGGGGGAGTGTTAGAACATAATATTATTAGGGGTGAAACCCTTACAATATATATTGTTCTTATTACAATGCTTTAAAATAATTTATATTTCTTGTAAATAATTAATAAATTAATGAACTATTAAATCGTTCTTAATTTATTAATTATGAACAAGGTTGTTATTGAAAAGGTACAGTAACCACCCTTTCGGATAGTTTTTCCAACCTTTCTCCCTATATTTAAGGGAATATTCCTCACCATTTGTGTGAATGAAAGAATACATATGTTACATTTTGGAGAAAATTGCATGAGGCTTGTAGAAGTTTGAAGAGGAGTATTCCTAGGTTATGTCTATTTTTTAATAGATTATTTTGTAAGTGTTCTTATAATAAAAGATGATATTTTGTGGGGATTTTTACCAGTAATGGTTTTCCCACATAAATTCTATGTACTATGCAAATTTATTATTATTTCTTATTAATTTGTGTTTTAATAATTTTAAATGTTAATAATTTTAATATATTTAATTATCATAGTTTAAATATTTTACATGTTCAATCAACTCTTTTGAGTGGTCTTTCTAATACTGAACTTGTGAAAGTTATGAATCTCAAATCTACTAGTGAGATCTGGAAGAAGTTGGAAAGTGTTTATGAAGGAGATGAAAAAGTCAAGAAAACTAAGATGTAGAACCTAAAGATCAAGTTTGAAACCCTGCAAAAGTTAGAGGATGAAGATATTACAAGCTACATACAGAAAATGGATGAAGTTGTCAATTCCATCAGAGGACTTGGTGGAAAACTTGAAGAAGACATGAGGCAGCAAAGAAGGTACTAAGAACTCTTCCTAAGTCCTATAGTCATAAAGTTTTTGTTATTGAAGAATTTCATAATTTAGATCAATACTCTAGAGATCAATTAATTGGTACTTTAACTACTTTTGAATTGAGAGAGTTTGGTCCAAGTGATTCAAGAAAAGAGGCTGCTTTTAAAGTTGGCAAAGCAGAAAAGAATGAGGAATCTGATCCAAATGAATTTGATGAGTTGGAAGAAACCTTGGTGAGAAAATTAAAAAATGGCACTAAAAAATATAGAGGTAAACTACCTTTCAAATGCTTTAACTATGGAAAGGTTGGTCACTATGCTTCAATATTTCCTATCAAAGCTTCAAGAGATAGACCTAAGGAGAATAAAGGTAAATCAATTAAGAAAAGTTATTATGTTAGAGAAGATTCCAGTATATATGATGATGAATCTAACTACCCTGGTGATGAAGATGATGAATGCTTGTTCATGGTTCTAAATGTTGGAACTAATTTTGCTAACTCTAAGAGATGTATGAAGGAAAGTGCTTTGGAAGCTTGTCATAACATTAGAGGAGCAATGGTGACTACTTTTCATGCTAGAGAAAAGAAGAACAATTGGATCATTGATAGTGGATTCTCAAATCACATGAAAAATGATAAGAGTAAGTTTGTTAATCTTGAGAAGTTTGAAGGTGGCATATTTAAGTTTGGTGATGATACATCTACTAAGATAAGTGGAAAAGGTTCAATATTTTTTTTATGGAAAGCATAATATAGATGATGTTCTTTATGTTAATGGTTTACAGCATAACCTTTTGAGTGTAGGACAAATGTGTAGAAAAGTATATAATCTTGTGTTTTAGGATAATGGGTGTGAGATTAAAAAGGACTCTAGAACTATGGTTACAATAGGAAGAAGGATGGATGGAAATGTTTATCAACTTAAGGGTGCAAATTGTCAATTCTTTATGACTCGGATTAATGAAAGTTGGCTATGGCATAGAAGAATGTGTCACATCAATTTTATAGCCTAGTGAGGATCAATTAAAGTCAAGTTATGAGAGATCTGTCAAATATTACAAAGCGTATTAATGTTGTCTACAAGGAATGGAAGATTGGGAAGCAAGCTAGAAAGAGTTCCAAAGTCAAAGAACAATCTATGATTAGTCCTTTGGAGTTGGTGTATACAAATCTTTGTGGATCTACAATAATAAGAAGTTTTTAAGGTGACAGATATTTCATGCTATTAATTGGTGATTACTCTAGAATGACTTGGGTTACTTTTCTCAAAGAAAAATCAGAAGCTTTAGATAAGTTTAAGGCATTAAAAGCTATGGTTGAGAATGCAATAGATATGAAGATCAAATTTTTGAGATCTGACAGACATGAAGAGCTCACCTCCAATGAGTTTAACACTCTTTCTGAAGATCATGGAATAAAGAGGAATCGGTTAACTTCCAGGACTCCTCAATAGAATGGAGTTATGGAAAGGAAGAATAGGATTGTTTAGGAAGTAGCAAATACAATGATGAAGGAAGAAAATGCACTAGATGTCTATTGGAGAGAAGCAATTCATACTGTAGTCTACATACTTAATAGATCACAAGCAAGGAAAAATAGTTCAAAGACTCCCTATGAGTTGTGGTATGGAAGAACCCCTACTATGAAATATTTTAGAGGTTTTGTACGAAAATGCTATATCAAAAGAGATGAAGAAATCCTAAGAAAGTTTGATGCAAGATCTGATGAAGGAATCTTCCTTGGATATTCTACAAGAAGCAAGGCTTATTGGTGCTACAACAAGAGGCTAAAAATTAATTTTGAAATTGTGAGTGTCAAAGTGGATGAATATTTACACAAAATTTTAGTGATGATAGATGAATATGAATCAAATGAGTCCTCTTGTAGAGAAGAGAAAGATGAAGGTAAGGAAAAAGAAGTGCAAGTTGAAGAGGAAGAAGCTCTGGAAAAGATCCCTAAGACCCCTGAGTATCTATAGAAGAATCATTAAGAAGATCAAATCATTGGTGACAAGAGTAAAGGTTTGTTGACAAGAAGAAAGGCTTCTATGATAGAAGAACAAGTAAACTTATGTTTACTTTCCAAAGTTGAACCTAGAATAGTGATTGAAGCATGCAAAGATGAATATTGGATCAAGGCTATGGAGGAAGAATTGATGTAGATAGAGAATAATCGGACTTGGTAACTTGTCCCAAGACTAGAAGAAAAGAATGTGATTGGAACTAAGTGGGTGTTATGAAATAAACTAAATGAGAGTGGAGAAGTTATTAGGAATAAGGCAAGGCTTGTTTGTGAAGTTACTCATAGGTGGAAGGAATTGATTTTGAGGAGACATTTTCTCTAGTGGTAAGGATGAAGCTATTATGATATTTTTGGATTTTGCATCACACAAAGATTTCAAAGTTTATCAAATGGATGTGAAGTCTACATTCTTGAATGGTGAATTGGAAGAAGTTTACATTGAATAACTAGAAGGCTTTCAGTTATATGGACTCAACCAAGCTCTTAGAGCTTGGTATTTAAGATTGGATAGATACTTGTTGCAGCAAGGATTCAATAAAGGTACCATAGATAGTAAGATTTACTTTAAGGTTGAAAAATATCAAATCTTGATTATGGTTGTGTATATTGATGACATAATTTTTAGAGGAAATGAAGTTATGTGCAAGAGATTTGTAGAATAGATGATGAATGAGTTTGAGATTTCTATGTTTGGGGAGATAAATTTCTTCCTTGGAATACAAATATATCAGATAGAAAAATGTATATTCATTTCACAATCAAAGTATGTGAAGGAGATGCTAAAGAGTTTTGGAATGGAAGACTCTAAACCATTATGTACCCCTATGGTTACTGATTGCAAATTGAGTAAGAATGAAGAATCTCGTAAGGTTGATTAGAGAAAGTACAAAAAATGATTGGGGATTGCTACATCTAATTGATACTAGACCAGATATCATACGTGTAGTTTTTCTTTTGGCTAGATTTCAAAAAGATCCCAAAGAGTCACATACAGAAACAGTGAAGAGGATATTCAGATATTTGAAAGGAATTTTAAAACATGGTTTGTGGTGTCCAAAGGATACTAATTTTTATCTAAGTGCTTATACAAATGTAGATTGGGAAAGTTGTGTGGATGACAGAAAAAGTACAAGTTTTTGTGCATTCTTTATTGGAAATAGGTTGGTGTCTTGGCTAAGCAAAAAGCATGATTCAGTGTCATTATCTATTGCAGATGCATAATACATTGTTCCAGCATCATGCTGCACACAGGTGTTGTGGATGAAGAAAACTTTGAAGGATATCAGAGTGGTATATGATGAAGCTATTTCTATCTTTTGTGATAAC
The DNA here is from genome assembly GCA_007258455.2 of Sequoia sempervirens. Classification (NCBI taxonomy): domain Eukaryota; kingdom Viridiplantae; phylum Streptophyta; class Pinopsida; order Cupressales; family Cupressaceae; genus Sequoia; species Sequoia sempervirens. The sequence continues at coordinate 359,198,842 of VDFB02271358.1, read as the reverse complement.
ACAAGTGTTATCAACAATTCAAAGAATATAGTAATGCATTCAAGAACAAAACATATCTCAATCCGGTATCACTTTTTGAGAGAGAATATTACAAAGAATGAGGTGAAGATACATTTTGTGCCTACAAAGGATCAAGTTGTAGATATCTTCATAAAGGAACTTACTAAGGATACTTTTGAGTATCTCTGGGAGAATTTGGGGGTTATTTCCCCTCCTTTCCACTAGATGCATAAGGATATGCATTAGTCTAGTGAGTTTCAAGATTCATTCCTTATTCTGGGCTAATGTTGGTGGCTACCTCTTAGGGGGAGTAGGTAGTAGCATTGTTGGTTTTTCTAGTCAAGGGGAGTAAGTGTTGTCATTGTATGATATGAGTGGTAGTTTTTGATTGGTGTAGTATGTTTTACACTCCTAAGGGGGAGTGTGCAAAAGAAGTGTGAAGAAAACAAAATGCAGTAAAAGGAAAGGTAGTTGCAGAGTAGTTGTTCCTTATAGGTGTTACCTTTGGGGGAGAGAGATTATGTGCAATTGATGTCAAAGGTGGAGAGAGTTAATTGAAGAATCTTACATATGAAGTAAGGGGGAGAAAGAGAAAGCGTAAGGGAGCAATATGCACTAATGTACAATATATGTGTTGGTGATCAAAGCTGTTGTTATTAATGCTTTTATTGTTGATGGTTTTTCCATGTCTTTCTGTAATACCCCTCTGTTTTGCTTTATGGTTGGACAGTATGTCCTTGGTTGCTTTGATATTCCTTTTGGTTATTGAGATTCTTTATCATGTGTGTGTTATTTGATCACTATTTATAGAGCTATAGTTTATTGGTGTGATGTGATGTATCTTATCTGATGCTTTATTTGACATGTTTCAATTGGTGTAATGATGATTAGTTATTGTAACATGTTGCATGGGATATTTGTTTATGATGGAACTGTCAGTCTATGATTAGTGTATTGGTGAAAGGGGATGAGATCGCATCACTCGCTTGCGAGTGCCCTACGATTTCGCAATTTCCTCTTCACGATGTGTTTTATTGTATCATATATATATACATGTTTGATATACTCTTTGTTCATAGGTTGACAGGTACAGGACATCGACTCCACCTAATTTCACAGGTTCGAGTGTGTCCATTGACCAACGGTAATCGATTGGGAGATAGTAGCTAGGTTTTTCATGCCAAGTCATCACCCTGGTCATAGTGTGTCGTCAGTTGGTGTCTGGTATGTTGTTAAGTCTTGTCATCTTTGAAGTTTTGATAGGTTGTTTTCGATGGGAATTTTATGCAAAAATCAATGTTTAAAAAGGTTTAAATGATTAGTTATGAATTTTAGATTAAAGTGGTTAAAAGCTTTAATTTAAATTCTTGTAGTGAAATAATTTAATTTTGGTGGTTAAATTTATTATATTATTTAAATAAACTAAATAACTAAATGTTATTTTGTGATCAAATAAATAAATTAACTAAATCTATTTTGTTGGAAATAGATTAAACAATTAAATTCATTTGGAAATTCAAGTTTTGATTTTAAAGATTAAAGTTGTTTTGAAAAGTGCCTATGTAAAATAAATTTAAAGTTATTTGAAAATTCAATTTTGTTTTAAGATACTTTAAAATCAAAATATCTCAATGAGATATTTTAGAACAGTTGACTTAATTTGGGGGAGATTTGTGAGAGCTTTTGCATTTTTTTGGATTTGGAATTTCAATTTCAATTTGGGGAAAGATATTATATTTTCATTTTGGGGTTTAATTTGAATGGTGTGGGGAGATTTGGCTGCAAAAGGAAAGAGGGTTTTTGTTTTTTTTTGGATTCAATCTTGGATTAAAGGTGGAGATCTTGGGAAGAAATTGTGGAAGAGTGGAATTTGCAGAGGAGCTCAACATCAATTTATTCTTCAAATTTCAAGATCACAGGTTTTACTCTTGTTTTATTGTTTTGAAATTTTGGGATTTTTTTTCAATTAGAAAACTTGTTTGAAAACAAAATTGAAAACCTCTGTGGAGATCATGGACAAAGAAAACAATAGAAAAATTCAAACAATAGAGATTGAAAGAAAACAAAAGAAAATCTTGAAACCCCTCTGTATAAATTTGAAATTTAGAAATTGGAAATTAAGAAATTGTGTCTGAGAAATTAATTTTATTGGAAAAAAATTCTGAGAAGTTGCATAATTTGACTGTAAATGGAATTTTTTGGGATATATTTATACATATATCTGTATATATATATATATCCTTTATATATACATATACAAACATATATATATATAAATATATTATATTTAAAATATTATGGAAGTTTTGTTACACAGGAAATTTCTGTGCAAGGAAATACAGGGGAAGGTTTTTTTTTTATTATTATTTATTTTTGTGTCAAAAAATTTTTATATATGTTGTTTGGGGGAGGGGGCAACTATGGCTGCGTAGCTAAGCCCCAATGGAGGGTGCTGCCATAGGCAGCGCAGCCTCCACAGAGGAGGCTAGGCGCAACCTATGGCTACGTCCTCCTCCCATAGTGGGGGCCGCGGGCCAAGCAAATGGTAAGTTGTTTTTAATTTTCAATTTTAATTTTATATTATATAATATATAATATATAATATATATATATATATTATATATAATATTTATATATTATATATATAATATGTATATATATATTATATACAATATTTATATATTATATATATATGTATATATATATATTATATACAATATTTATATATTATATATATAATATGTATATATATATATATATATAATATATTATAATTTAAATAAATGTTTTTTTTTAATTTTATATTTTAATTAAACGGGGTTGGTTTTAAATGAGTTGAAATTTAATTTGTTTTTATAAAAATATATTTAAATAATATTTATATATATTTAAACATATATACATATAATTGTATATACGTTGAGTATATAATTGTATATATGTTTAATATATATTTATATTTAAAAATATTGATTTTGTAAGAAAGTGATGTTTTTAGAAAATGGATTTTGATCTTTTGTTTAATTAAGGAAGTTGGAAAATGTGCATATGGTTAAATAGATAATATTTAAACATGAGGAATGAATTTTAAATTTGTGTAGATACGGTGTTCTTATTTTAATGAATATTTAATTAATAGAGATGTATATGTCCAAATATTGATTCTATAATGATTTTACTGTAACACAATTGATTTTAATCATTATGTGTAGTGAAGAGATAAACTCTATGTAATCACATTATGTGACATCTTTTAATACCTGAATGTTGTCATCCATCTAGAGTTGAATTATGTATCGACCTTGCTTAGAATTTTTTTATGATTATTGTGTTATCATTTAAAAGCAATTAAGGAATTGAACAAATGGTTTAAATTTCATCTTTTTCTGAAAGAGACGTTATTTTTTCAACTTTATTAAGGCAATAAATTATTGAATGATTAATGAAGGAAGTGGATTTAGGAAATCCAAATATAGTTTTAATTCCTGTTTGATTTCCCTTCTTGAATGTACACTTCTTCTATTTTCGCTTTGGGGAAAATGATTTGAAGGGTCGTTAAGTCTTCCAGAAGGGGTTTAACTTTTGGGGTTGATGTATTATGTTAGTCAACCATTGTATTGCCTTGGGTAGTGCGTATAGTCGTATCCTGTTGTATTACCCGGTTTTCACGAACAAGGATGTTTTGTGCCTCATTTTAATTAAGAGTGGTTTATGTGTTTTGTTGCCTCCAGTGTTTGGAGAGGGTTTTGACCTTTGTTTCCTCCAGTGTTTGGAGAGGGTTTTGACCTTGTTGCCTCCAATGTTTGGAGAGGGTTTTGACCTTGTTGCCTCCAGTGTTTGGAGAGGGTTTTGATTTTGTGTTTCCTCCTAGAGTTGGAGTGGTTTTATCTTGTTGGTATGCACTTGGGATTCCCTTGGTGATTGGTTTTGTTTGGTATGTTGTCAAGTAGAAGAGTGGCTTCTATTAGGGGCCAGAACCCAAAGAGGTAAACTAGGAAACCTTCAAAAGTGGTCTAATCAAGTGATAACTAAATTAATGTACTTAGAAGTTAGGTAGTATTTCACACTAATTAAGATAATTGAGCCTCGGTCATGGACAAGGCCTTACATAGACTTGGGATGAGACGGGAAGGCCTGGAATGGCAAGGTCATCTATCTTGTCTTGATGAGAGATATTTGATTCCGTATAAGTGAGCATGGGTGCTGAGATTCGGTAGAGGCCACCAGGACAACTCATAGTGGGGGCCGGAGCCTATGAAGATTCCCAGAGGAGATCCCATGACGAGCTGTGTGATGACACTCTTTCTACGACAACAGTTGGTATTTGGTTTTATGTGTATGGTCTTCTTATCATACTTGATTAGTTTTATTTCTAGAAGCAATGTGACCTATGTCAGTGATGTTAGAGTTGTACTTGTGTTATTCTTATGGTTGTCTAGTTCATGTGATTGGTTGTGTCAGTGTGAGATTGCCTGTGTCTAGGGGTGGATGGTCTTGTATAGGAATTCCTTGTTACTATCTCATAGCACGGGGGGTGAGCCTTCAGGTATCACATGGTTGGGTGGAATGTGCACCTTAATCCGTTGGGTTTTCTTCTTGTTCGTGTGGATGAGATTTCCAGTTGGAGAGCTCGTGGGATCCAGTTCCTTTTCTTGCTTTATTCATTTCAGTTGTTTTTGTAATTTATTACCCCTCATTTGTATCGAGGTGGAAGATGTAATTTGTAACCATGCTTATTGGATTTACCTCATTCGGGGAATGAGAGTTGTAATTATATTGTAAATTTTTTTATTTTTATTTTTTAACGAGGGGAATCGGGTGCAGCACGGCCCCCCATATAACCCCCCACCGCCGGTAAACTTTTTACCGTGACCGGAAGTGCTGGTGGGACACACCAACCGGTACCACGGGAGCGCCGGAGAGTCGAACCCATGGTGGGTGCCTTGCTACAGGGAACACCTTAACCAACTGAGCTAGAACCGGCGCCCCGTAATTATATTGTAAATTATTGTTATTGGAACATGTGGTATTTCTTATGCCTTGGATGTAATTTTATCATGTTTGGAATGTATGTGTTTCTTAATTTATTAAGTAATTAAATGTGATGTTGTCAATTCATGTTTCTTGTTTGGGTTTTAAGTAATCTCAGTCTCGTAACCTTAGAGGTTGTTGGCAATGTGTAGTGAACTTGCATGTTATTTGTACTTAATAAAAAAAAAATAGTATGTTTGATTAGTAAATTGCAACTTCCTCTAGGGTTGTGTGGCGGGGCATTACACTTTCCATCAATGACAAAGGGGAAGATTGTCAGAAGTATGAGTAGCTTGTGTGTTGTCATTGATGTCAATAGTTCTAAATTGTTGCATTGATGTCAACAGGTCTATGGAGAGATTGTTGGAAGTTTGTAATGATGCTTTGATAAGATTTTGTTGGTGGATTTTCAATGTTGTATGTGTGGTTGAGTTTCTATAGTAGTTTGGTGGTGATGATGAAGTGTTGAAGATGATGAAAATGTGTTTATGGTGCTTGGTTTCCAAGTTCTTTTGAGAAATTTTAAAGAAAATAAAAAATAATGTGGTTGAGAGGTGTTCAGTATAGCAGAGTAATGATTTGATTTTGCTCCAATTTTCTTTTGTGTTGAAGATCTACTTATGTGATTCAGATATGTTGATCAGAGGTATTCAAAGGTTTTAGATCCAGAGTTTCAAGATCTAGATCATTGTGTAGAGAAATTTGTGTTCACTAGTGTGATAACAGTGTATTACAATAATGTCTAGAAGAAATGGCTTTGCTCCGCATTTCTCCATAGTATGGTTTCTGGTCTTCCAGATCTAAGGGTGTTCTTACATTGCTCATATCTATCTTCATTTTTAGTTTTTTGAATTTTGGTGCTTTCCAAGGTTGGATTCAGGTGTTACAGTGTGTGGAAGGTTAGCTAGTTGTGCAAAATGAATATGTTCTTTTGGTGTATTATGTTGTGAAGGAGTTTTTTTATTTCAAGTTGTTGATGGAATATTCTAGATTGTGTTTAATTGTGTGGTCCGTGAGTCATCTTTGGATCTAAGGAAGCATGTACTTAATTGTTCAATGGTGTTAACACAGGTTTGACCAACCTTGGGTGTTTACACTAATTACAAAAATTCTTTGGTGTTTGTGGAAGCATGGTGTGGTATATATGTATGATTTTAGGTTTGAGTTAAGGTGTCATGTGGTTTTCTTTCATTCCTTTCCACTGTGAGAATGCTTAGTGCCAACCTAATTAGAATTTTCATGGTTGAGGTGCATAGACGACCTTGGAGATTGTTTTCAAGGTTGAGGATAGTATAAATAAGTGTTAATTTGATGGAGAATCAGTGTGTGGAGTGTGTGATGCAAAGTGTGAAGTGTGAAAGTGTAAAATCTAGTGCTAGCTTTAATGTGTTAGACTATTGGAAGCAATGAGCAACAGGTTTCTACATTCTTTAGAGAAGGTATGAATGTACTGGTGATGTTGTGGTGTATTTTTATGTTGCTTTGAGATGGATTTCTCATTGTAACATTCTTCTTTCTTTTTTTGTAATTTGGCAATGAGCCCTTCTTTTTTGGGTAGTGAGCCTATTGTATTTTTGTTGCAATTACTTTATATTGTGAGCTAATCCTCATCATGGTTTTTCCCTTCTTGGGTTTTCCATGTAAATTTGGTGGCCTCACATGTTTGGATGTGTTTTCATTATTGTTCTCATGTTTACATTTTTCTCATGCATGATAAGAGTTTAATGGTTGTTAAGGGTTTAAGGACTAATAAAAATCTAAATGTTAATGAGGGTTTTTATGTTTTAATGTATAATTGATTCACCCCCCTCTCAATTGTCTTGTGCATTCAACAACGATTTAGTCTTCCTTTATAAAAAATAATTGGGGTGGGAAATATTGGGTTGTGTGATCATCCCATTGCCCACAAGTGGCACAATATAAAGAATTTTTTTATTAATTGTGTGGAGATCTAATCTTAATGCATTCACCTTCATTTCTTCAATTTATTTGGGACATTCATTTTGCATATATCCCTCTCTACTACACTATGAGCACCATATTTTAGGCCTCTGTGGTGCTATCTCCTATTTCATGAGTTCTTGTATTAGTCACAATTGATCCATTTCTAATTGTAATTGTTTCATTTTCTTATTTTCTTTTTCTTTCTTCATTTTCTGTCATGACTGACCTTCTATCTGATAGACTAGTGTGACTAATTCTAAATATGAGGCAAAGTATTTTCCATCTAGAGTTGTTCATAGTTCCAAGGTTATTGCAGAGAGGAACCAATATCTCTTTTGTTTATCATTCAAATTTTCTTCTAACCTCCAGGTTACTTCTTTGAACCTCCTATCAAATTCTAAGATAGATTCATCTTCTTGTTGTGATAATTCCCTTAGTTTTGTTACTTCATATGTAGGGAGTTGTGGACTATCAAAAATTTCTAAAAATGCTTGCTTCACCTCATCCCAGGCCTTATTTTTTTGTGGGTATGATTTGTGGTACCAATTCAATGGTTCCTCTCTTAGGGAACTGATGAAGTCGAATAGTTCAGTGCTTTCATGTTGTTATTTTTGATGTTTCCAAATTGTTTCCAATAAGAAAATATGTTATGTGGCATTGTGGTATCCTTTTCAAAGATAGGCATCTTCCTCATTGTTCTCATTTCATCTTCCTCTAAGGAGTTCTCTTCCCAACTTGCAGTATTGCTTCTTTGACTACTAAAGATGGAACTAGTTTTGATGTCACTTCTATCTCTCTGCAATCACTTTGTTCTTATGTAATTCTCCACTCAATAGTTTGATTATTAACTTCCAAAATATTCATATTCCTTGAGTAATTTGTCCATAATTATGGTTTTCTACCTTCCACTTTTCCTTTCTTTGCATCTATATGTGTTATATCCAACATAAGGGGTGGCTCCTACTCTAGGGTGATGTATGTTCCTCATAAATCTTCATTTTCAAATGCATCTCTTCATTAGTGATTGGTACTAGTTTGTGTTTAGTTAAAAAATAGTTTTCACTGCTTCTTCATTGAAATCCTCTTTACTTCTATTTCCTTTCTTCTTTCTTTCCTATTATTGGCTACACCCACATCGGCGTGCTCAACAACACCATTCTTGGCATGATCCCCTCTCTTCTTTAAAATTTCTTCTACCATTTTGGCAAATTGCTCCTTCTCTCTTTTCTAATTTTTTTTTATTTTGGAGTATCTTTCCTCTCTTTCCTAGTTTTATTTTTCTCTTCTCTCTCCAACATCCCTATCCATTTTATTTTTACTTATTTCCTTGGTTTCCCTTCTCTTTTTTCTTTTCTCATGGAATTTTGTTCAAGAATCTTCATTAGTCTATATATCCTTGGATTTTTTTTTAAATCTGAACAATTGTATCTTTTCAAGGACCCTTTCAGGTCTTCCCCCCTTTCCATTCGTCATACCCTAATTTCCTACTACCCTCTCATAGAGGTGGCCCTTAGGGTTTTATGTAATTTAATTTTCTTCCTAGTTTCCTTCCCTTCTTATGCTTCTAATTTCTTTAGTGCTCTCTCCAAGGTCTCGACAACGGAACCAATGTTAGCAAGAGTGTAACACCCCTTCGTTTTGGCTCTTTGATTGGCATTGTTCTTCCCTGTTATGATTATGTCTGATTATGCTTTGACTTTGGAACTAGGTTGCTTTTGATTGCAATTGTTATACAATGTGGATGTTATATTTCGATGTGATGTTATCTTGATGTTACCCTTATGGCATGTTTTGGATTAACTTAGAAGATATTTGATTTAACGATGCTTTATGTTGTTGATCATGTTATTGATGTTAGATGCGTCAGTTAGTGATATTGTATTGGTGAAGGGGATGGGATTGTATCACTCGCTTGCGAGTGCCCTATGATTCTGATATTTCCTCTTCACGGTTTGATTGATCATATTATGTATATATGCACGTTCGACATGCTCTTTGTTGCAGGTTGGCAGGTACATGAAATCGACTCCACCTGGTTTCCAGGTTTGAGCATGTCCATTGACCAACGAAAATTATTTGGGAGATAGTAGCTAGGTTTTCTGTGTCAAGTCGTTACCCTAGTCACCGTGTGTCGTCGGGTTGTAGTCGGGTTTGGTTGTTTCATGTTGCCCAGATCACCTTGGTCTTTAATTAAATTCAAGTTATAATGGCTTGTGTTGTTAATCTGTGGCTTAAATGTAATTGGTTGTAATGCTAGGAATGTTATTTACTTTATTAATTAATTTAATTTAATTAATAAAATAATCTAATCTTGGATTAGATTTATTTTATTGATTAATTAAATTAATTGTGTGAATTGGTTAAGTTATTTCTTTCGAATTAAAAGTGTTAAAAGTTTTAAATTCTTTTATTGAAAAAAAAATAAAATTAAAAAGGTATTACATTCTATTTGGAAAATAGAATTTTGTTTTAAGTTATTTAAAGTTCAAATGTTTCAAAATGCAATGACTTTGTAGAAAAGATATTTTTTGGAAATAGTTGACTTTTTTGGTAAAAGATATTTGTTTTTTTTTTAATTTGAAAATTGAAATTTAATTTGAATTTCAATTTGTGAATAATTTGGGGGAAACTCTATTTTTAGGGGATTTTGGTTCATTTTGTGGGAGGGGTTTTCAACTTGGATGGAGAGTTTGTTGGTGGTTTTACTTGGATTTGTGAAGGAGGTGGAGACTTTTGCTTGGGATGGATTCAATGGAGGAATTGGAAAACTCCATGTTTGAAGGCTTCAAGTTTTGGAGGAAGAAACCAGGTTCCTCTTTGTTCTTGTTTTGTTCATTTTCAAAATAGTTTAATCTTTGTAATGCATGTTTGAAAATCTTGTTGATTGTGTGAGAAATCTTTGAAAGGTTGATTGAATCCAATAAAACCCATGAAATATTTCTTTGAAAACTTGCAAAATGGTTGAGATTTGGAAATGAAAACCCAAAAGAAAACTCCTCTTCAAATTAAATCTTTAAACCCTCTTGTTGTTTGGGTAAATTTGTTTGAGTTTTGCAAAATGTATTGCTTGTTTCTCAATTTAAATTCAAAGAAAAATGCTTGTTTTCTTCCCCTATTCAAATTTCTCATTTTGATTTTTTACCAGAATTGGGGGAAATGGAATTTGTGTATTAAAACATATATATATATATAAAAACAAAATTTAAATGTAATTTTTTTTGTGGGGTGGGGAGACCAACCCCCACCACCACCACCGCCGCGGCCGCCGCCCGACGGGAGGCGTTTGCTGTGTGGGAACACACAACCATTGCCGCCCGACAGGGGGTGGGCTGTGTGTGAACACATAGCCACCGCCGCCCACAGGGAGGCAGGCTGTGTGTGAACACACAGCCACCGCCGCCCGGCGGGAGGCAGGGCTGCGTGCCCAGGGCTTTGGCCCTTTCTTTGTTTTAAAACAATTTTGATTTCTATTTTGAATTTAATTTTTTTATATATATTATTTATATTATATTTTATATATTATATATAATATTTAATATTATATATTATATAAAATATAATATATTTAATAATATTAAATTAAATGAATTTTAGTATAAGTTAAATATATATATATTTTATTATATATGTTAAATCATAAGGATTTTAAAGATGATTAATTGAAATATATATATAATTATTTGATATATTTTAATTAATGGGTGTTTTAATTATTTGTTAAAATAATAGTTGTTTAAATCAAATATATTTGTATATGAAGGTATATACGTACATTGAATATTTATTTATAAATAACCATGATAATATGTTTTATATTTAATTGTATGGATATCGCATTGGTACTTTATTTTAATAGATGCGCTAAGGGGTATCATAATTCAAATGTATTAAGATGATTATCGTCGTGCTATTAGAGGCAAGAGTGGAGTTTAGAAAATCTAATGTTTTATTTGAAATATTGATTTTAGTTGATTGAATATCCTATGTTGCAAAATGGATTAAGTGATTTAATTTAAATATTATTTATTACAATATCTTGAGTTTGAATATGTTAGTGAAACTTAGAGTTAACGAATGTCTTATTCAAATCAGACGACTTTATTGTCAAATGTTGGATTTATTTATAATTTGATTTTGATTATTATGGATAACTGAGGCAAATGAAATTAAATAGACAAATTTAAAATATAGATCATCTTAGGATGAAATTGTTACATAATCGAAGCAAAAGTAGATTCTGTATTCAGAAGAATTATTTAGAACGTTGAATTTTTTTAATAGTCAAATGATGTATTGGAAAAAAGGAGATTTTAAATAATCAAATGATTATACTTCAAAGGTTGATTTTATTAAGATATGTGATTGAGAAACGAAATATAATTATTGGTTTAAACTCCTTAAGTGGTCAACATGCTTAACTCACTATTAGGTATATTCGTTTTGGAATATAATTGAATTCAAGTAGAGATAAGATTTAGTTGATTTATTTAATGCTAAGTTGAAATCAAGACTGAATTATTTAATCTAAATGTTTATTTTTCAAGATGTTTAAATTATAGAATATGATTGTGGAACTGAGAGTAAAGGATGAACTTATTAATTAACCTAAATGATTTATTAATCAAGTGATTTATCTATAGTTTGCGATCATGAAACTTAGAGAGAACGGTTGATTTAAATTTTAACCAGATAGCTGCATTATTAAAGTGTTTTGATTATGAATATGGTTATGAAATTTAGAGTAAATGATCCGTTCTTTAAATATTTCAATGTCGTAAAAAGAAATGGGATCAATTGATTGGATAAATGCAAGTCATGAAATCTGAGTTTGACTGGATTTAGGAAACCCGAACATTAGCTTACCTATTTGTCTGAAATGTTTTCAGTGTTTAATTGTTCTCCTTCGATGTTGTGGAATGAGAGTGAATGTTTTGAGAGTCTTCCAGTTATGGGTTCATTTATTGGTATGGGTGGTTATACGTGAGTCAACCTTTGTTATGTACTTTGGTTTCCGTGTTATGAGAAAAGTTTGTTTGTCAAAATTACATCTTTAGAAATTTAAAGAACGTGTGATTATATGATTGTTGACTTTAAGTCATTTCTTGTTGATCATGTAAGTCTTCTAGTTGTGTTTTTTTGAGATGATGATTGTTGCCCTTGTGATTGGTTATTGTCTTTCTTGGGTAGAGCATGAGACTTGTATCAGTGGAAACCTGGTTCTTCATTCGGGTTGTGTGACCTTGTGATTAAAGGTTGAGTCTTGTTTTTAGTTCGTTATGTGGGTTATCATTATGTTAGTCAACCTTGTGTTAGCCTTGGGTAGTGCACGCTTTGGTTTCAGTTTTGTACATCTGTAGTGATGTGTTACTTGTTGAGGTGTTTGGTTATTTGTGATTAGTTTTAGTGCATTGTCTACCCTTGGCATGTGGTTGAGTTATGTGTTGTCGATAGGGGAGTGGCTTTCAACGAGCGCCGGGCCCAAAGTGGTTCCAGGATAACTCATGTGAGAGTTAGTTAACTAAGTGAAAATTAAAATAACTTATACTAGGGATAGAGTAGCTTGAACATTAATAAGATAATTTAGCCTCGCTCATTGGCTCAAGGGCTTGTACGAGACTTGAGATGAGTCGGGAAGGCCTGGAATGGCTAGATCGTTATCTCATCTTTACGAGAGATAATCGATTCCGCTCTGGTGTGCATGTGGGGCCGGGACCTATGAAGACTTGCCAGGAGATCCCATGCAACCTTTGCGATGACACTCCTCCTATGATAGCAGTCGGTATGGTGGTGTACCATTGGTTTATTTTGTACAGTGATTGTACTCGATTTTGTACTCTGGAAGCATTGTAACCATGATGTTAAGTGATGTGGTATATGTTCTTGTTTGCAGTTCAGTTTTTGTGTTAGCCTGTGACTAGTGGTAGATGGTCTTTCTAGGAAATCCTTGTTACTATCTCCTAGCATGGAGGGAGTGGGGCCTTTGGGTTCCATGTGGTCGGGTGGCGTGCATCTTAATCCGTTGGTGCTTCTTCTTGTTCGTGTGGTCGTGATTTCCAGTTGGAGAGCTCGTGTGAATCGGTTTCTTCTCATGCCTTGTTCTCTCAGAACTTATTGTATTTTACTACCCCTCATTTGTTATCGAGGTGGAATTTGTAATTTGTAATCATGATTTTTGGATTTACCTCATTTGGGGAATGAGTGTTGTAATCTTTTGTTTATATGTTGTTAATTGGAATCTTGAGGTATTTATTATCCTTGTTGTAATTTATCTTGTATGGGATGTATGTAATCTTAATTCTGTAAGTGATTAATGTTTTGGTTTCAATTGATGTTAATTGTTGTTTGGGTTTTAAAGTAATCTTTGTCTTGTGGCCTTAGAGGTTGTTGGCAATGTGTATTCATCCTACATGTTATTTGTACTTAAACAAAAAAAAATTGGTACGTTTAAGTAATGAATTGCAACTTCCTCTAGGGTTGCATGGCGGGGCATTACAAAGACTTCAGTTTAGGAACCAATCAATAAGAACATAGACCAGTTACATCTCTAATTGCTTCTCTGGTGACCAAATGTGCATCTTCAATCCATAAAGATTCATTATGAATTTTTCTCAATACTATTCGAATATACTTCTCAAATTCAAACAAGGTAACTTTCCTCCAAACATCAAACTTCTTCTCAACTAATACTCTGTAGGAATCATGATTCTCTTTCAACTCATTTTCCCAATACATATTTAGCTGAACTGATGACATTTCTTCAATCTTATAGAAAATAAATGCATAGATATCTTCTTTAGGAAAAACTCTCAGAGGGATGCAATAGAATGCACCAACAGACTCTTTCGACACATTCCTTGTATATCTCTTCAATCTAGCTTTATCCACACAATTCACAATCTTTGAATTATCCATCAATATAAGTAAAATATTGTGCAAACAGGAATATCTCTAAAAATGTATAGATGTTCTATTTTTGGAGCTCACTTTGACTATTGCTTTTTTCAAATTTAGAAACTCTGAATTCCATTTCAAAATTCCTTTGCACGCTTCTTTGAAAATACATATGCCTTTAATGTTGTTTGATATGATTCCTTCCATTCTGAATGATTTTGCAATAAATGTTTCAATTTGCAGGTATATTACCTCGAAAACAGTGTATGCCTTCATCCTTTCAAATTTTGCAGACCTCATTCTTCACACATGCAAAAAATACCTTAAACTTATTACCTGTACCAGAGGTTGACACAAATAAAGTTGATGAATCCTTTCTCCAAGTTCTTTCCATTTCTTTCCTTGTGACTTCTAGATCAAAGGTTTGATCATTATTCTTCGATGTATAGATGTTCTTCTTACTTTTGTTGTTTCTACCAGGGTGTTCCAAATTTCTATACTTACAAGTAACATTCTTCTTTCCATTTTATCTTCATATCCATTCTTTTTGTTCTTAGAGTCGTTCACATTTTTTTTATAGTCCTTTACTTTATAACCAAATCTCTTACAAGAATGACAAACACCATCAAAGTATAAATACCTTTTTGCATCATACCATTTTATAGGAGTTTTTTGGAATTGCTTCTTCGCTCCTTGACTTGTTTATCCTTGTACCATGTCTTCTTTTCAGTGAATTTATTTTCTTTAGAACTCTGACCTTTTTCAAACCCTAAACCGCTCTTATCTTTTTCTAGTCTTTGAGAACTAATCAAGTCATCAAGCATCACTGAGCTTATCTTAAATTTGTCTTCAAAACTCTTTGCCTCTTCTAGATTATATTTCAAGATTTCTGGTTCTAATTCAAGCTTCCCACATTCATCCATCATCTTCTGAATTTCAATTTCCCGATATTCTTCAAGTCTTTTCTTCTCATCCAATTGTTCTTGTAGGCTAGTAATGATTTCTTCTCCTTCAGTCAATAGAATGCCTACATTTATACATATACTTTGTATATTTTCAATGTACTCCTTTTCTTTTATCAACTTGTCCTTTAGGACTTCCATTTCTTCTAAAAATTTAGTAGTGACCACTTTTGAGGGGGAAAAAAATTATATTCAAATTCCAGGACCTTCAAGCTGTTAGGCTTCTTCCAAGGAGCCAAGCTTTGATACCAATTGTTGAACATCTAGAATATTGAGAGGGGGGTGAATCAATATTCCATAGGCTAATAATAAAATCCACTTAATCATCATTACCATTTTAACTGAATCAGAAATAGAACATAAAATCAATTCAATGCAATCACACACATGAACACCATGATTTTTACGTGGAAAACCTAATGATGGAAAAACCACTGTGAGGTTTAACTCACAATATATTATATTTGGATACAGAATATTACAAGGCTCACTGTCAGGACTCACTATCCTTAAAAAGGCTTGCAGCTTGAGTACAAAAGATATGGCTCACCGCCAAGATACAATGATAGTGGCTCACTACCAAAAAAATGAACTAATGGAATACACCTTCACTATGTAGGGTTCAATTCCATTGAGGCTTAGAATATAAAGTACTGCATCACACAATAGTTGCTCAACAAAATTGTACTGATCTCAACTAATAAAAAATTTGGGCTCTTATCTTCTCTTCTGGTCACATTCACTTTTCCTTCTCACTCTCTTGTATTTCTTATTCACTCTCTCTTCAAATTGCATTGCACATATCTTCTATCTTTCATCTTATATATATACAAGTATATCTTATTCTTCAATTAAGTTGGCACCATATAAGATTCAACATTTTATCTGTGTAGTGCATTATTCCAAGTCGGCTATTAGTATTCATAATATATTGCATTCACTGAGTCCGCAAAGACTAAGAAACACAATTCTTCAAACCAGCAAATAATCCTTAATGCAAACACCTTTCGGATCTCAGAACATGTTAATTTCCCATCATACTACCAGTAAAGAGACAATTAGCTCAACCATAGTATAAGAATGTTCACCTTAGTAAAATGCGGAGTCTCCCAAATAGTACACCACACACAAAACAATAGTAGGATACAAAGTTGAACTCTGTCGGAGATAAATTCTAGTTCATAGACAAAATAATGTTAAGATCCAAGAAAAAGTAGCTTGAATAAGTCAATAAAACATGGTTAGAAGATTAGAGTCGCATCGGATCTTGCGATAAGTTTCAAACTCAAATACCAACATACAGATCCATCATAGAGGAGCATTACCAGTAGAGAACAACTTCCAATAAACCAAGAAAAATTCCATATATTCAACACCATGTAGTTATTACCATGTTGACATCAATGACAACATAGAAACAATCAGCACAACCATCCAACCTTCATGCACATGTTGCAAGTCTTCCAACAACTTGTGTATTATTTTTCCAAAATTATTCAATTATGGATCTCAAGGCTTCAAATATAACTTTATCTTTCCATGGGAGTATACCTGAGAGTTTAATTTTTGTTTGTGTGATCAACTCTTTCACACGTCCCAACAAATTTCACTAGTGTTTTTCTACTTAGTTTTAGTTTTGAATTGTTTACCTTATTAGGAAACTTTTCTTTGTATGATTACTTACTATTGTTGATGTAATTACATGTCATGTAACATTACTATCTTTAGTGCACAAGGTGGAGCCCACACTTTCATGTGCATTCATTATATTTTTTACAATATATTTTTCACTATTAGTATTCGATGTTCTTAGGCCAAGTATCTACATTATGGGTTTAAACTTAAGCTTTTTCATCATTTCAACAAAAAATTGACATATTCCTATTTTATTTAAGTTTTCAAAACATAATTCTCATATTTGATTCACATTTCTTTGACAAGTAGGCTTGATAATCTTATTAGCCATCAATTTTAAAATATTTTCATCAATTTCAATTAAAAACTTAGGTTTTCTATGCAAAATTCTAGGAGGTGTTTGCATTGGGAAACTTGCCTCAATATTTGGAATGCTTATTGAGTTTTCAATATTTAGAGTGCTTATTATGTTTTCAATAGGTGATTGAGTAATTTGTTCGATATCATCTTGAGATAGGAAAGATGACATACCTTCAAATTTATGATTCAGTTTCCTTATTGCACGAAAATTTTGAATGTATTTCCTTTGTTTCTCCAAATTATTCCTTTTAATGTCTTGAGTGGATGCTTTATGTTCATTTTCAGTTGGAAAAAATGATATACCTTTTCTATGATGTTTAATTTCTTACTTCATGAAATGGCCTCATTCATTTTCTTTTCTTTGCATTCTCGACTTCTTGTTCTTCCAATGTTTTATTCTTTAGTTGTTTCCTTGACATGATGATGAATTATATATAAATCATGAACACACATGGAGATTAGTGGAGTCGTGGTATGATAAAGCATCAAACCACAACCAAAAAAAGTTAATGCATAATGAAAAGAACCTAATAGAGATCCATAAACACCTTAAATTTGTATTTTTTTCTCAATTACATTGGGAATCTATAAATCTAATATATTGTTACATATAAAAACTTAATAATAAAGTAAAAAATCTCTAGAAGGCGCACTCTACAAGTTTGAATTTTTGCTACTCTGCATTTCAATGTATCAACCTAGTGGGGGCCCTATGGTGGCTCCCCCACCGAAGCAATCTATTGTTTAACAAATTATTGTTGCTTCTTCATGTGAAAGGAATCCTGAGAAATTCGAGAATATTCTGGTGCCTGAGAGTTCGAGGGGTGTGAAAAGCCCAATTTTTTTCCCCCGATGGGAAGTCTCACGTTGGCCCAGATGCTCAGAAGACCTCTTTTGTGGAAAAACTTGTGGGAGGTCAAACCTCGTCAAGGACTCCTCAAAAGTTTGTGACTGCTTTTTGTACAGTGGAATGGGATGAAGTGGAAATACCAGATGATATTTTGAATGATGTCGTGGAAGGGTTAAAGCTATCCTTGGTGGGAAAATTCTTTGTTGGATGACCCAACATTGACCAGGTATGAAAATGGGCCTCTAAGTCTTGGAAACTCAAGGGTAGTGTTTCTATTAGTGCTATGCCAAAGGGTCTATTTTTATTCACTTTTGTTATTCCTGAGGACATTCTAAAGGTCCTTACAGGTGGACCGTGGGCCTTTGATAATGGTTATAAAAACATTTTATCCTTATGCAAGTGGAAATCAGGGTTTGATGCCTTTGCTGACTTGGGGAAAGTTGCCCCAACTTAGGTTAGGCTCCCTGGTCTGCCTCTGGAGTTTTGGCATCAAAATATATTCAAGGGGATTGCTGATTCATTAGGGACCTTAGTTACTATTGATAATGTAACGATTCATAAAGAAAGGCTACTTTATGCTAGAATTTATGTTAATGTTGAAGTTAACGCCATTTTACCCACTTCCATTACCCTAAAATCTAAGTTTGGTAAATGGATTCAGCCTCTTGAATATGAAAGAGCCACAGTTTTCTATCAAGGATGTAATAAAGTTGGGAACTTGCAGGATGGTTGTAAGATAGCCGCTCTAGTGCCTAAAATTCCCCAAAATGATGTCCAAGAGATTGAATCGATGAAGAAGTTAGTGCTAACAGAGGGCTCAAATGAATCTGAAATACCAAGCTCTGGAAAAAAAATTATTACAGAGTCATCTTCTTCCCCAGTAAAGGATGTTGCTCCTGAAGTCAATCTGGAAAAGTTTCTCTCTGATGTTGCTAAGGTTTAGCCTTTCACACCCCCTTCTAGGAAATCTATCAAAGAAAAGAAAAATAAGGGTTCAATTTCACCTCCTATATTGCAAGATGAACAACAAAATGAAGCTCAAGAGGAAGGGGAAATAATAAGCCACAAAGGATAGATTGAGACACCAACCCACGAACAAGAGGATTCAATATTAGGGGAGGAGCCAACGTCTCAAAATAATGATGATAAATGTTGGATAAACACTAAATCATGAAAGAAAAAGAAGCCATATGTGGGAGGAAACAATAAAGTTGGTAGACCATTACTAAAAGATGCAATAATTAAAGAAACAACAAAATATGTGGCAGCAGGGAAGCAGCAAACCCTGGACTCGGTGGCAGGGAACAAACATAAAATAAAGTAGAGGGGTTACCCCCTCCTGGAGTAGTTTCTGACTGATCCCGCTCTTTTGTTTTGTGTATTTATGAAGATTATTTCTTGGATTGTGAGGGGTCTTAATGGCCAGTATAAGCAGCATGTGTTGAAGATGTGTTTAATTGAAGTGAAGCCTGATATCCTTTTGATTCAGGAAACGAAAATGAAGAAGGAAACTTTTGAAAAACTTTGAATTGGCTTTGGTCGGGAGCGGGTTTTGAAGTAAGTGATGCTGATGGAGCCTCTGGATGGATTGCTACATGTTGGATGTCCTCTCGGTTTAAAGGGAAACTTATTTTTCAAAATAAGAACTTCCTATTGGTTTGCATTGATGATGGGAATACCTCCATTAAGTGGAATTTGGGGAATATTTATGGTCCAAATTATAGGCTCGATAGACTAGATTTGTGGAATATGTTGAGTGATATTATAACAAATAACAAGAACAAGCTCTGGATGCTGGGAGGAGATTTCAATTCTCCATTGTTTCCCTTGGAAAAGAAAGGTGGCTTGACAGATTTCTTGCAAAGTATGACGGATCTTTCAAGTTTCATTGACTATGTTGGCTCTATTGATATTCCCCTTATGGGCTCCCATTTTACGTGGACCAATAGAAGATATGGTAACCATCTCATCCAAGTAAAATTGGAGAGATTCCTGATTTCCACTAATTGGAGTGTGATTCAAAATGTTTCTCACTACTCTTCTGAGAACTAGCTCTAACCATAGTGCTCTTCTTCTCAGATGGGAGGATAGGAGGGTGAAAAAGCCTTATCCTTTTAGATATGAAATCATGTGGTCCCTTCACTAGGATTTTAGATCTCTAGTGGAGGAATTATAGAATGCTCCTTGTGTCAGCACCCCTATTTATAGAATAATGCAGAAGCTAAAAAGAATAAAAGACAAGGTCAAGGGGTGGAATAAGTATACTTTTGGAAATATTCTTTAAAACTAAGACAAAGCTGATTATGAAGATTAAGGAGGTCCAAGATCAATTGGAAGCTAGTAATTGTGAGGAGGAGTTATGTATAATAGAAAAAGACCTGAGAGCTCAATGGCATAAAATAAGTAAGAAGGAGGAAATTTTTTGGAAGAAAAAATCAAGGATCCAGTGGCTTAAGGAAGGAGATAGAAATACAAATTTTTTCCATCAATCTACTATGAGACAGAGGAAGAAATAGAATAAGATCCCTTGTCACCTCTAATGGAACTATTCTTGAGTGGGAGGAGGAAATTGATAGGGAGGTTGTTTCCTTCTTCTCTACCTACCAGGAACCTCCTAGGAGTAATAATGTTGACCTGGAGGAGTTTTTATAGGTGATCCCTAATGTTGTTATTGAGGAAGACCTTGAAGCTCTAACTAAGAGTATAACTATGGAAGAGGTTAGGATGGTTGTTTTCTCCTTTGGTGTTTACAAGACCCCGGGTCTATATGGTTTCCCTCCTAGCTTCTTCCAAGTGTATTGGGAGATTGTGTCAGAAGACCTTTTAATGGCTACTAAAGATTTCTTTAGATTAGGAAAAATGCTAAATCAAATGAATGTCGCATTTCTGGCCTTGATCCCCAAGTCTACTGAAGTGACTTCTATGAATGATTACAAGCCGATAATTTTATGCAATACTGTGTATAAGATCTGCTCCAAAATTTTTGTTAATAGGCTGAAAGAGATTTTAGGGAAAATGATTGATATTAACCAAAAATGTTTTGTTCAGGGAAGACAAATTTTGGATGCAACCATTTATACTCATGAGATTATGCACTCAATGGATTACAGCGAAAATCCAAGTATGTTTTTAAAACTTGATATATCAAAAGCATATGATAGAGTAACTTGGAATTTTTTATTTGTTGTTTTGGAAAAATATGGCTTTAAAGGTAAATTCCTTAATGTGATAAAAGCATGTGTAACTACTACGAAATATTCTGTTCTGGTTAATGGTGTTGCACATGGTTATTTCTCTACTGGAAGAGGGCTTAGGCAAGGAGATCCTCTTTCTCCCTATCTTTTTGTTATTATGGATGAAGCTCTTGGTCAAAATATTCAAAAATAGATTAATGTGAGATCCTTGAAAGGCTTTTGTGCTGCTTCTTTGCTTCCCTCGACCTCTTATCAAAAATTTGTTGATGATACCATTCTCTTGGGAGAAGTTTTGGTTGTTGAGGCTAAACAATGGAAAATTATCTTGGAAAAGTATGCTGATTTGTTTGGGCAGTGTTTAAATTACCAAAAAATAAAAATATACTTCTTCAATACTAACATGCAGGTGAAGGAAAAAGTGATAAGAATTTTGGGTTGTTAAGAAGTTGATCTCCCTGCTACCTATCTGGGCCTTCCTCTTTTTTCTTGAAATCCAAATAGCAATTACTGGAATTACATTGTGGAAAAAGTTCAGAAAAAGTTAGCTAGGGGGAAAGGAAAATTGTTAATTTTAGCTAGAAAAATCCAACTTTTAAAAGCCTCTCTTCAAAATATCCCTGTATATTATCTTTTCAATGTTTAACATTCTGACCTATATTGCTGAGAGAATTGAAACAATTCAAAGGAGATTTTTATGGTCTGGGGTGGAGGAAAAGAAAAGATTTGCCCTTATAAAATGGGAGAAGGTTTTTATTCTAAAAAAAGGAGGCCTAGGCATAAGAAGACTTAAACCATTCAACAAAGCTCTAGTGGCTAAGATGGGTTGGTACCTATTGGAGAATGAAAAGGATTGGGCTTCTATTCTTAGAGCTAAATACCTTAATAATAAAGAGGCTTGTTGTTTCTCGAGGAAGAAGGAGCTCCCTCATGGCTCGGTGTTCTAGAACAACCTTCTTAAAATTAGAGGTGTGCTCAATAGAGGTGTTAAAAGAAGGATAGGCAATGGTATCAACACTAATTTTTGGGATGATCCCTGGTTGACTCTTATCCCTCTTTCTACTTATGAAGGTTTCTAGCCCATTAGGAGGGAACTGAGAAGTGGATTGGGGAAAAAGGTCTCTAATTACATTGATTGGGAAAGTGGAAGACCTAAATGGAAAAACTTCAAGAACTATCTAAATAATGTTGTGCTTAGAGGAAATAGATAATAGGGATGGGATGTGTTGCTTGATTAGCTAATGGGACAGATTGGGAATCTGCATATATTCTCGAGAAATAGACAAGATGAATGGATCTAGACAAGAACAACAAGTGGAGTTTTTTCAGTTAAAACTACCTATGATACTATGGTGAACCAGGATTTAAACTGGGATTCTTTTTATTGGCTTAAGGTTTGGAAAAAGAACCTGATATCAAAAATTAACTGTTTTTGGTGGACAGTAACTCATGGAAAAATCCTAGCAATTGACAACCTTAAGAAGAGAGGTTGGTACCTTGTTAATAGATGCAACCTCTGCAACAAAGAAGAGGAAACTATAATGCATTTGTTTTTCTAGTGCTCTTATGCCCAAGAAGTTTGGGGCTACTTTCTAAGTATTTTAAGAGTGGATTGAGTCTTTCTTGCTAATAGCCAATTGTTTGTGGATGGATGGAGTTTTTTTCCTTTTTCTCATAATATAATTTGTGATTTGTGGGCCCAAATTCCTCCTTTCCTGACTTGGGGTTTGTGGAAAGAAAGAAATAACCGTGTGTTTAGGGAAACAACTAAATCTAGCAAGGAGTTATGCCTAATGGTGAAAAGGAAAATATAGGAGAACATGGAAAGTTGTAATTATGGGCAGGCAAAGAAACAACCGTCTCAAGTGGAATTAAGTATAAAACAACAATGACAACTTTCTCATGACTTAAATAATGTTAAATAGTTAAAACAAATTGTAAGAGCTAGTACAATTTGGATTCCCCTGGATCCAAGATGGGTGAAATGTAATTTTGATGGTTGTTCGAAAGGTAACCCTGGGAAAGCAGCGGTTGGGGGAGTGATCAAAGATGAGAAGGGAGCTTATTTGCTAGGGTATAGTAAAGGTATAGGAATTGCTACCAACAATTTTGTTGAAGCTTCGGTTGTTTGGATGAGAGCTAGACTCTTAAGAGAAAGAAGCTTTAATAAGATTATTGTGGAAGGGGATTCAAAATTAATAATTGGTTATCTAGATGGTAGAGCTAATATACCCTGGGAAATTAAAGACATGTTGGAGGACTGAAAAAACATCTTACAAGTGTTTCAAAATGTGAAAATTTGTCACACTCTATGGGAAAGCAATAGAGTGGCGGATGCAATGGAATATCTAGGTCTGAATGAACAAAATGTTAAAAAGTAGGACTTTGATGGCTTGCCTAACCATATTAGGGAAGCCTTAGCGAAGGATATATTGGGGAATAAATATTCAAATAATGAAAGCTATGGATAGAATGATTAATTTTATTATGGCTAATGTTATGAATACGATTAAGGGGGCCACAAAGATAGGCTGGCATGATGAATGGAGGTCCTCGTAAGCATAATGCCGAAAGGTGGCAAAATTTGGGGTCACAAATGTGGGAAAGGTCATCTGATTGATAGGGCGATGTACTTAGAAAGGAAAGGTTTAAATAATGATCTGGTAAAGACATGTGGTGGAATCGGAGGTTGGATTTACGATGGGACGGACGGAGATGTTGTGGCAATAATAAAAAAAGGAATGAAATATATGCCATCATTATTAGGAAGGGTGGCAGAGGTGCAGATAATTTGAATGTTTTTTTCAAAAAAGGTGATAGGTGTAATGAATTTTTAATAAAGTATTCTAGAATGATCCCTAAGCCGTCATGTGATCAAATGAACAATCACAGTGTCTCTATTCACACTGAGTGTGTGGAGCTTCTGGTGGTGAGCGTGGTGGATGAAGGTGGAAATAGGAGCGATTTTCTTCTAGTTCCTAAAAATTGCTACAATTCTCTGAACATGGGTGGCCCCAAAAAAATGGACTGAACCACATAAGTTCAACTCACTCAGGAACAATGAGGACCTGTGGAGCTTATTCGAGGAGGCTAGTTTCACACATTATTTTGAAGGCATGGAGGTTTTCAATGAGAGATTAAGCTATAAATTCACTAATGGATGGAGGGACGACAAGGTGACTCTAGGTGGGCTCCAGTTTAAAGTGGACCCTAAGCTGATTGCGGAAGTGATTGTCTTGGCTTATGAAGGTGCGAGGGTGGTGAAGATTAGCAATGGTAAGTACCATGAGTGTTGTGATAAATTTTTTGAAGGAAAGGAGAAGCCTGAATGTTTCCAAAATGGTTATTCTATGGTTAAGTTGCCTCCCCCCTATCATAATGTTTGCTTTATAGTGATGAAGTATTTCACATTGGAAGACCGATACCAATCTATCCATGGCTATCATTTTCCTATCCTAAACCACATTAGACATAAGGATAAAATAAATTTACCTTTCTTTTTGTTCTCATCTCTTAGTCAGAGTCTTACCTAGGGAGCTAACCCACTGTTACATCAAGGTCTTATCAAAGCCATCTACAAATTTGTGATCTCTAGGTCCTTGCATAATAATTTGATTATGAGAACTATTGAGAGCCCCAACCCTCAAAGCTCTATGAAAATTGAATTTTTGGAAAGCCCTCCTGCTTCTATGCCTAAAAATTCAAAAAAGAAACAAAAAAACCCTGAGAGATTTAGTAAAGGCACCCAAAACCCTGAATTTGTGTTGTGGATTGATTTACTGGCAGTTACCCTTGAAAAAAGGAAGGATGTTGCTATGGAAATGGAAACAAAGAAAAGGAAAAGACTTTTTATTAAAGAATTGGGTGAAGAGGTGGAAGCCATCACCATCCCTAATGATAATGAAGTGGTGGGTTTGCACTAGGGATGTCGAAGATCTAAAAGGATTGCTATGGTGGCCTGTAAAGGAAAAGATATGAAGAATAATGACCAAAGTCCGGAAAACACCAAAATCCCCCTGAAAGATATTGAAAAAGAAGCTGATGAAGATAATGAATCCTCTACTGAGGAGGATTTTGATAGCTAGGATAGTGAATCAATAGAATATGAGGAGTCAGAGGGGGAGAGCGAGGAAGACCATGGTGAAGAGGAGAGGGAGGTGTCTTAGCAGGAGAACATACATGAAGAGGAAGAAGCAAATCAAATTCTTGATGAAAATAGAGAGGAAATAAAAGATAAGGAAGATGGGGAAATGTGACTTAGTAGATTGGAGGAGAAAATGCAAAAGCTGGAGAAGAAGATTTCTGAGAGGGAGGAAGAAAATAAGATTCAAGCTCTAGAGAATTTGGTCAATGGCATAATGGAGTATAGGCTGAAAACTCTGGAGAAAGGTATGCAAACTAAAGGTCACTCCCAAAGAATTCAGAACCTGGAAGATGTTGTAAAGAATTTTTGTGTTGTTGTGGATGCTGTAATGAAGAAAGCGGTGATGGCCACTGTCTCGAGATGTGGGAAAATTAAGAAGCAACAAAAGAAAAAAGGTGTGGCTAATGCAAAGGACATGTCAGGGAAGTTGACTCTGAATTCAACAGTGCATGGGACTGTTGAAGAATTGCTCAAAGCCTAGAAGATGATATATGATGCATAGTTGCTTCTGTTTTGTGCTTTTTTTTGTTTTTTGGATGGTTTTTCATACTTTGGTGATTAAGACTACTACTTTTGGCCATGACCATTGGTGCCATGTTTTATACTGTTATAATGATGGCTATTTTAGTAATAGGAATAGTTCGATTAGTATTGATAACATTGATGGTTGTTGTTGGTCTTTTTGTACGTTGTGTAGAACTGATATGATTAATTACTGTTACTCCTATAGAAGAAATAGTATGTTAGAGGTTGCTAGTTTTTGGATTTGGTTAGGTATGGTTAAGACTAATGATAGATGGTGGTCCTTTTATTAGTATTTCAGATCTATAACATTTGTGAAGAAGGCGATTGGTTAAGTTTTTGATTGGGTCAGTGGGAGTGCGTGGACTCCTTTTTGTTATTTCCCACTTCTGGTTGTTCTAATCATGTTGTAATCTATGTTTGGGTCAGGGTGCTTGCTTCCCTGCTTAATCAATCAAAAACACTTAATAATCAAATTAAATTAATTTTATAATAAATTAAATATGCTCAAATAAGTTGGGTTGGACCATAAAAAATAGTTTTTCGCCTTTTTATAAGTGATTGCAACATTGAAATAATACAAATATTGTTCAATACTTCTCAAAATATGATCTATTCCACTCAACCCACTCATCATCAAGTTAGGCTATAAATCTTAATATGATAGAGTTTTTGGATTGTATACTTGTCATGCAAATGAATTTTTGGATATGGTATGTAGAAATCTACTAGTGTTATATTTAGATAATTTAATATGTTTGGATATTATTAATGAAGAGAGTTTGCATGACTTGGTCCATCTTAGGAGAAAATATCTCATTCAACACTCTTGATCCACCAAGTGAAGAATCATTTGATATGTATTGCCCACTATTTACATAAATGTGTTATATTTGAACTATTATTTATCTTCTCATTTGAATGAGTCTTGAGCTATATATGTCAATTTTAGAGGGCTCATTTAAGGAGTGGATGTGATGGTTTTGGCTATATTTTCTCATCATGGTAATGGTTATTAGTTTCATCTTCCTTCAAGTTGGTAAGCTTACATCTTTGCTAGTTTATTAATTTGTTGTTGTGTTTAACCTTGACATCAAACAATTACATTGGTGTTTGAACTAGCAAGGTAAATGTTAACCTTAAGTAGGGGTATGTGCAAGATCATGATGGGCCAAAAAGTGGCGATATGATGAGTATGTGTAGGGTATGTGGCTGGCAAGTTTTTTTTACCCAAAATTGATGAAATGAAAAGGGTTTTTAAAGGAGATTCTCAGCTTTCCACCAATATAAATTATGCTTGACTTTGAATTTAATAAATAATTATTATTCATTTTCTATTTGAATTACAACTAAAGTCCTGATTGATAGGTTGATTGAAAAATATCTATAGCTTTCAAATGGTATCACATTTTTTGAATCCAAAACATGCATCACATTCTATGCTTTTCATACTATAGGATTAAAAAAAAAAAAAAATCATGAAGTTTTGACCAAGTCAAGGTGGTTAGATATATGACTTTTTATATTTTTTAAAAGTTGTAATAAAAATTCATAATTAATTATTTACTTGGAAAAAAATTCAAAAAAATATGCGTCACATCGGGACATGAGTCCTCTACTTATATCTAAAATATTATAAAAAAATATTATCATTTTATTGTGGTTAGGGCGGTCAAATGGACACCTACTTCTTATTTTTTCCCTGAAATTTAAGTGCTACTGCATTGAAATTTCAAATTTTCACCAAATAGATTTTTTTTTTAAATAAACCTAGTTGTTTAGAAATTACATTCAATTTTCTATAGATTCTATTCTTACATATTTTGAAATAATATAGATAACTTATTCAAATTTTTATGTCAAGTTGCCTAACTCTAATTTTTCTAAATTTTTTGCCACTTAATGGCCTATTTTTTCCATGATGATCTTGGACATACCCATAGAACAATGCATATTAAAGGATGAGAGCTATGGAGTGTTTTGAATATGTAAAGAGAATATTTTTATCAATGGTTGGGTATAGTTTATGTAACATATGAAAAAGGGGAAACCCCAAGTTTAATATGTGAAACCTAGGGTTAATATCTTCCTTTTCCAAAGTTACATTAGAAGGGAGATCAACAAGATGAATAGATTGACTATTAACCACGAAGGTGAGAAAATAAAAATTGGATCTATTTTCTTAGGGCCTTGAAAGTGGATTGGAAATGATTTGAAATTATTAACCTAATTGAACTATATGACCTAATATGATAAATACAATATTCTGGAAGTACATAGATTGAAACAGTAAACTATAGGTAGATCTAAGAAGTATTGGAGATTGTGTATCTATCATAACAAATTAAATCTAGCATGCAAAGGACACAGATGCCTAGGGGTGTATGAGTCCTCAATAAGGGGCCTTGAAGCTGATTTTGTAGTCCTCTGATGTTGGATCTTGTGTGAGCCCTAATCCCAATACCTGCAAAACAACATGAACAAACACATTAAAAGGTGAGAGGCAAACAAGAATAAGGATTCCTCAAGAAATTCATTTAACCAAAAGGGGTGATGTTAGATTAAATTAGATAAATGTTTAATTTATTTAATTTAATTAAATGAAATTTAGAAATTTAATCAAATAATATAGATTATTTAATTAAATAAAGATAGGAAGATGAAATGACCTAGCTAATTACACAGAGATGATGATTTAATTAAATTGAGGGATTTATTTAATTAAAAGGGGAATTATGATGACTTTAATCAAATAAGGCTATTCGATTAAATGGTTAGACAGAGGGATAATTTAGAATGAAGTGATGTTAGTAGATCAGGATCGAGTGTGCGATATCAATCTGTATATTTTCGATGTCTACAGATCTAGCCTTCTATTCTTTGCTTATAGATTTGTCAACGTTTTGTCAAGTAATTTTGTAGTTGAGTTTTTGTGGCTTGACAAGATTTAGGGCTTTGAATGCAATAATTGATATTTTTCCTTCAATCCTTCTTGAATCCTCTTCAACCCTATAACCTACACATTCAAAGAGATAAAATATTGGGCCATTTAGGGGCTTATCTTTGTCAAACTATGTGTAAGTGTTTCCACTTCCACAATGGCAATGCCAATGATAGGAATGATAATTGAAAGGAAGAAATAATGAAATCACAAAATGTTGCAACTCACCACCCTTCAATGGCTTCCTTGAAGGACTGAAGTCATACACATCACCTCAAAGATTTGGATCTTTCTTTTTTGAATGATTGAATGCTTTGGAGACCTACAATAAGGGTTATCCTTCACAAAACATGAATATGAACACACATAAACTTTGACATGATTTTGGATCTTGAATTGTTGTAATAAAGCCATGATAGTGTTGCTCTCGATTTGCTCTTGACAATTGTTCTAATTTCCTATAAATTAGATCCAAAAATTCAACACTTGAAATTTGAAATTTGAATGTTAAAATGCCGACAATATATTAAAAATCAGTCCTTGACAAGATAGGGGTGTTGGCAATATATTTTTTCATTGATGTCAACTTGATGTCTAGCAATATGTGTTGTCCATGTTAATGTCAACTTGATGACAGTGTCATATTTGTATAGTAATGGATTGATGGTTTGAGACCAACATTTGGGAGAGATGGTTTTACATGGATGATGACTTGGGTTCAACCAATGTTTGAGGAAAGTCAGTCTAGAAGACCTAGCAGATGTATCCATAGAAGTATGAAAATTCAAAAGTATGATATGTATATGATAATATTGTAACACATTGGTTCATTTAATGATTTCTACATGTTCAAGGAGTTATATGAATGAAAATTGAGTCTAGGTTAAAACTTGTGCAATTGGAAAAGTTGTCTAAGGCATAGACTGCATATTTCGCGACTTTGTATTTTGGTTTGCACTCTACTGCATTGCATAATCTATTTGTATAGTTCTAGAGTTAAGTTTAGCAACTTGAAAAGAGGTTATTTATAGAATTTCATGTCATATTAAACATTTCTACAACAAGAGTTAAATGTAACAGTTTTTTTTATTACCGACTAATAGAGTTAAGTGTCTCAGATGTTCTCCAAATTGCTTTGTATTCCTCTAGAATGATAGATATGGTTTTGAAAAATTTGGGATGTATTTAGAGATGTGCGTGGATTCATCCATATGTGTTTCATATGTTTTGGTGAACCGCAGTGCAATATCCTAAGTGTTGATGTGCCATAGTCAATCCAAGATGCTATGTTCTTATATGTTCAATGGGTTTCTTCATTTGTGCCAACTTATGATGATCTGATACTTTAGGAGAATGTTGTAAGGATTTTTTTGATAACCTACATTATTCACATCTTGGTCTACATGATGTTTTTGGTCTCTCCTCGATGGTGCAAAGATGAATAGTTGGCAATTTTGGTGGTGTTGATGTTCTTTGGGTTGATAGTTTGGTTTCCTTCATTTGCAGTTGATCCTAGTTAATTAATTTTTCTTTGGATAATGTATTGTGATTTTTTTGGGCCTAGGTATGCCTTGAATTGATCCACAACTCATTTTTCTTCATGGTGCATATGTGTGAAGCCAACCTATGTAGTATTACTAGTTTTATTTTATGGGTCTTTTTGGAGTTCACCTATTTGATATTTTGAGTTGTTGCAGAGGGTATTTATAAAAGAATAGAATAATTTGTGAATGGATATGAGATAGAGTGTGTATTATATTGAATATGAAGTGTGAAAATTCAGTATGATTGAGTAATTGTGCAAAGAAGGGATTGCAACATCAACATATGTTAGACGCTTCTTTTATAGCAGTTCATGTTCATATTTTCATTGTAATTTTCATGTATCTTGCTATTAGGTAGTGAGCCTCTTTATTAGGTCATTATATCTTTCCCTAAGGTTGTGAGCCTTAGCCTACAAGTCCATAGGAAGTGAGCCTTGAAAATTATTGTAATTTGTGTAAGTAGTGAGCTTCATATATTGTGAGTTAACTCTCGCCGTGGTTTTTCCCTCATTGGGTTTTCCACGTAAAAATTCTTGGTATCCTTGTGTGGTTCATGTTTCATTTATGTTCTTCTTTCAGTTAATGTGATTTGATTTTTAATTTTCAAATGAAGTTTTTTAAGTTTTAGTATATGCTAATTCACCCCCTCTCAACATTTTGGTGTGTTCAACAATTGGTATCAGAGCCAAGTGCCTTTGAGGAGCCTAAAAACTAAGATAGATCTTGCACTTGAACACATGTGGTCTAAAGCAATGATTAATAATTGTGTGAGGGGGGAAATCATAGAGCATAAATGAGACAAATGCAAATGAAATAGAATTTAATCTAAATCAAAAACACTAATCTTAGATCTATTCCTTCACTCATGAAATAAATTTCTAAGCTATTGAAAACACATAAATAAATCCTATGATTATCACAATGAAATTCAAAGAAAATTCAAGGTTACCATCGCATGTCAGAGTGTGTTTACAAGATGTCAAATTGTTCATATCACTGTGAAGCCTCCATTGTTGTGTGCAAGAAGCTTTGATGTGATGCGTGTGTTGGTTGATCAAAGCTATGTTAAAGCTTTGTCAATGGTGATTACGAATATTTGTAGTACTTCATTGTGCAAGATAGGTTGATTCTTTAATCTTTTTTTATGAGGAAAGAGGTTTGTTATATAGAAATTGTGATTTGAAATGGATGATCAGGATCACGTAGTAGAATATCTTGATTGATGGTCGAAGGATATTGAGAGGATTTAGACATGAATAATCTGTGTAAAATAGATTACATGATTAGTGTGATTGAAGAAATGTTGTTGAGAAATTTGTGAAATTGATGAGATAGGTGGAGAAATTCATGAAATTGAAGAAATCAATTTGAGCCTTCAATGGGATAGAGGAAATTATGTAGAGCGATTTTCCCAATCATGAAAGTTGGTGAGGATAATTAAATTAATTGATTTAATTAATTAGCCCTTTTTGGAGTTGAATGTGCAAATCAAGTTTGACTTTTGCAAACAAAGTTGCATTTGTTTGGTTTGATTTTTGATGATGTCTTGAATAATCTATTCAAATTATTCAAATTTAAACAAAAAGTGAGTTAATTAAATTATTATGATTTAAAAAATTTAATCGACTTAGGGGAATAAAGTGGAGATTAAGACTTTATTAAATAAATAAATTTTATTTAATAGGTCGAATTTGATGAAAACAGGAATTAATTAAATAATGTCGTATTATTCAATTAATAGTAGAAATTAGGGTTTTCCATGCTTTTGATGTGAAATGCAATGATATATTCTAGTTCGTAGGCTAGGAAAATTTTAGGTTTCTACATTTTTCCCCTCTTTGATACAATGCAATTTTTAAGCATTGTGTCAAAGAATATTAAAAAATTCTTGCTCAAGAGTTGCCACAGGTAAAAGAGTTGCCCCAATATTCCCTAGATAGGATAGCTTGGTTCCCCCTTGGGAAATTTGGTAAAAAAAATTAGATAATGAACCAAATTTTCTGATAAGCTGATGTGATGCGTTCAGTGCAAGGACTGACAGAAGAAATGGTGACAAGAAGAAAATGTTAGTAAGAAATGAAGAATGGTTGATGTTGTTAGTCATTGATGAATTTCATTTCTCTTTGCTTCAATACTTCACATTTTGAACAATCATTTATGTAGCAAATAGACACAATGCACTAGGGTATTAATGACCAAGGCATCTTTGTATCTATTGTGTGGACTTTGACTCTACAAACAAGGAGTATTCTTGCTCATACCAGAAATATGGAAACCCTATTAGAGTGTATGGGTGAGAAGCTTTAAAACATGTCAGACCAGTAACACAAGAGGTATTAAGAATGTAACATGCCATTGCTACACAAAATGATTCAAAATGACTTCCTTACACAAAACAAAGCAAGTATTTATCGTGGTAGTATAACAAAAGTATCCACAAAAATAGAAAACTAAAATGATGCTCAATTTCCCTCATTCCTTTCTCTCTAAATCCTTATGGACATCCTCGAGAGATCCTAGTAATGAGTCAATAATATAAATGGAAAAGATAAGATAACAAAAAGATAAAGCAATGTTGTTATATCACTTGCCATATTTGTTTGGGGGTA
Source organism: Sequoia sempervirens (assembly GCA_007258455.2). Classification (NCBI taxonomy): domain Eukaryota; kingdom Viridiplantae; phylum Streptophyta; class Pinopsida; order Cupressales; family Cupressaceae; genus Sequoia; species Sequoia sempervirens. The sequence continues at coordinate 359,166,218 of VDFB02271358.1, read as the reverse complement.
TGGCTATTATTCAGTGTTGATCATGTCTATCATAGGAATGGATCAATTAAGACATATCTCAGGATGTTGTTGGTGAATTTTCAAAAGATAGGTAGGCAGTAATTTGGCCTTGTTTCTATATGTTTTGCAATCAAATCTTTGTCATTGTTTTGCTTGAAAGTTCTAACTTTTGATGTTTTTTTGTTTGTTGTTTGTTTCATCAAAAGGGTGAGTGTGAAGATTTGTTCATATTATGGATGATGTTTTATTGCAGATAGGTGATGACAGAGATAGTATTTTTTTAGATTTTTTGAATGTTTTTGTGCCTTTTGATGTTATCTGATGCTAGTTTTGGCATTTTCAATATTTTTGAATGTTTTTGGATTTTAAGGTTTTGTGAATGTTTTTTTTTGGATTTTTTGACTAAGTTGAAAATAAAGCATGATAGAAACCTAAGGGGACTAACCTAAGGCATTAGGGGCTGATAAGCCTTTCCTACATTGTACACACAAAGACCACATAGTTCGACCTGGTGTGACTCAAAGCATAACATATTTTGGGGATTTAAAGAACATTGATAACTTGGATTGATATTCTACTTTTGTTTCTAGAGGATATGTTGCAGGAAATTTACTTGAACTAGTTGTGAGGTTCAAGAAAATGTTGTTATCTTATAATTTTGAGTGAAGGAATAATCCAAAGTTGTTTTTTCATTTTTGTTGTTTTTTGGATGTTTTTATTTTTTGTTGTTTTTAGATGTTTTTAATTTTGATAGTTTTAAAGAAGATTACCCTGGTAGTCCATTGGTGGTACACCTTGTTATTGGGATGAAGCCTAGATCACACTGCGAGTTAGAAGACATATATCAAGATTCATTTTGAAGCAAGATGTAAGTATTTTCCCCTAGTGTCTAACAATGTAGGTGATGGATTATTTTGTGATAGGATAACATGTTTGGATAGAGTATTCCCTTTTGGATGATGCCTCATGGATCAAAAAATGATGGATAGGATAGGATCAATGAGAGTGACCCATGTCAAGATATTTTTTTGTAAGCAAGTGTAAAGTGTACACCAAACATTTGTCAAGATCAAGATAAGTTGGATTTTGGATAAAAATGGATGGGATTTATTATGGATATGCTGAGATGCTTCCACCTGAAATGGTGCACATAGATGCTCAATTCTATACATGATACCTATTTGCTAGGTTTTCATCATGGTACTTGTCCAAAGTTCCACCATAGTGGTTTTCACTGGAGGAAAATTTTTCTCTTGACTATTTTCTTGATTTGTTTGTTTTTTTATTGATTTTTTATGTCACACAAAATGCCTGTTTACTAGGTTTTCATTATGGTGACACTTTTTTTGTCATGTTGAACCACCTGGTGGTGTTGATGTAGGTGTTGCTAGTGTTGATATGGTTGTTATTGTTGTCATGATGTGCCAACAACATCTTGCTTGGAGGAGTTGTTTTGCTAAGATGTGGGCACTTGAATGTAACCCCTGACACTTCTTGTTTTCTTTTTCAATATCAGAGCTAACCTTACCTTGATGTGCACATCACGATAGAGTTCCTTCAAAATCCTTATGATAAAGAGTTGTTACCTACATATGGTCAATATGAGGGTTTGATATCATGGATGATGAAATGCATTCAGGGATATGATATTTAGATGGATTGGTTGACAGTCTGGAATCCTTGATTATCCAAGCTTGGGATGATGAGCAATGATGGGTGGATATAGAGATTCGATTGGGACCAACATCTTGATATACCTTGTAGGTCACTCTTTAAGATTTCTTTTGTATTGCTAGAAATATTTGATGGATGAAATTCCCTTTTTGATTTTTCCCCATAGTTTCTTTGGCTGATGGAGTTTGATAGGGATGATTTTCTTTCTTTTGCTTTTGTATCCATTTGAATTCTTCTTTTCCATGTTTTGCTAATTATTTTTCTTCAATGACTTGTTTCTTTATTTGATATAGCTTTCGCTCTTTTTGTTGGCCCAATTAGAGGGTACAAAAATACGTGGGTGATGGTTCATGTTATGGCTAGTTGTAGCATTGGTAGAAATTTCATCATAAGGACTTTGTGTGCTCTCTATGTTGATGCTTGCATTAGATAAAGTTTTCCCCAATATTATAGAGGTACCACTGATATGTTTAGATCCCTTAATTGATTAATAGCCAAGACCTTGATGCTTAGGATATCCAATAATCTACATTGGTTCTAAGATACCCTATTCATGTAGGCCTAATCCTTTGCCTTGATAATTCATCTATCAAAAAAATTTATTTGCAATAGTAGCTAATTTACCTTGGAAACAAGGTGCTAATCCTCCTTTGGTATATTGTGGCTTTTCAAAGGTGATAGCTTCTTCATTGGTAGGATAGCTTGCTTTGAAAAAGGTAAGTGATCCAAGTTTATAAGTGATAGGATCCTCCATATGTGGGATAACTTCCTAATTGATATCTTTGAGTTGATCTTGTGAAATATCATATTTTGATGGTTCTTCAAGATATATCAGTGCTTCTTTGATTGTTGTATACCTAGTGCTCTGCTACTCAAGAGTGATTCTTTGATTGTTGTAAGGGTCTTCCTCATGATCAACTTCTAATATTTCTATAGATTCTTCCATGCCTTGTTCATGTGTAGAGATGTTAAGAGTAGGCGACTCTTGTTCCTTGGTACTAATATCAAGAGTATGGGACTCTTATTTTAAAAAAAGATCATCTATATGCACATTAGGAGTAGGCATCTCATGGGTAGATGTATGTGTGTTTGGTGTACTGATTTGTTATTTTGGAAAGCCTTGGATGTCTTGAAAGATATCTTCCAAGTCATTGTAGTGTATTGATGATAGGGATTCTTGATCTTGACTTTGTGTGGTATTATCTTGGATATGCTTTGGATCACATTCTTGACATGGATGAATTTCAAAGAAGGGATTGTTTGTAAAGGATCCTTACATTTCCTCAAAATGTGGACATATGGGTGATAGCTCTTGGCTTAGATTTTTTGCATTGGGTATAAATGTTGGATTAAGAGTGTCTTCTTCATTAATGTGTACTACCATGAGGTTGGATGATGCCAAATATGTTGGACGGCATCATTGCTAGACTTGGGAGATTGAGTTTGATCATGCTTTGGATTAAATTCTTGATTTATGTCCTCTTGCTCATTGGATGATGTAGAGACATTGTCAATGTGACCAATGATAGATAGCTCTTGATCATTGTTTTGAACATTTGAGTTTGAGATATTGTCAATATTGTCATTGGTAGATGAACCTTGAATGTTATCTTTAATATCTATTTCTCCTTGATCAATAAGGAATTTGATGATATTTTTGAGTGTAACACATTTTGATGTATCATGACCTTTTACTCCATGGTATTTACAATAGATCTTGTCATCATACCATGGGAATTTGATGCTAGGTTCATCACTTCGTGGAGGTTTTGATAGTGTAATAAGTTTGGCATTGAATAGTTGCTTTAACACACCCTCAATTGGCTCCTCTAAAGGAGTGTACTCCCATTTAGTAGTATGGTTTGATTGTAAGGTTGGTTGTGGTGGAGATGCATTTTGAGATGGAATTTCCTGTTAGTATTGAGATTGATGATTTTGAGGTGGATATTGCTGATTTGAAGGTTGATATTGTTGATAGATTTGACTTTGATTTTGTGACCATTAATGTTGTTGATTCACTTGATTTTGTGGAAATAGACTTTTTTGTTGATATGAATCAAAGTTTTGATGATATTGGAAGTTTTGTTGCTATAGATATTGAGGTGTTTGTGGAAACATGTTCGTTTGTTGTGGATATGCAATATTTAGACATTGAACATGGTATTGGCGATACGTCATATTTTGATTTTTTTTAAGTTCCTCAATCTTTTTCTCAATTTCATTTAGGGAAATTTGATGTTCTGGACTTATTCCTTTATGGTGATTTTGAAACACTTGATGTTGTTTCCCTACTTGATGTTGTGTCCTTGATAAGAGTGATTTGGGTGATAGATTGATGTTGAAATGTTGTTGGGGATGTTATGGTTGTGTGCTTAGAATGTTTTGATGCTCAATACCATGTCATAAGGTCACTCAGTTTATATCCCCATGGGTTACTTCCATCTTTTTTGGTTTTGGTGGGGGTATAATAGCACTGCTTTTGTCTACTTCCATTTTTCTTCTATGTTGTGAATGTGTGGTTGTCATAAACAAGCGTCAAGATCTTTGTGAATGTTTTGTGACTCTTAACCATGGAAAAGGTTGAACTGGAGCAACTAGTTGTCAAATGGTCATAAGGTGAAATGGTTTTTTGATATGGATGTTTATGAAGCTCAAGACCCAAAGGTTTGAGTGTTTTTTTGGAATGTTACTACTTTCAAAAATCAAAATGTTGAAGGACTTGGGTAGATGTTTCACATCCCTGTCTAGAGGATATGTTGCGGAAAAGTTTACTTGAACTAACTGTGAGGTTCAAGAAATTGTTGATATCTTAGATGTCTAAGTGAAGGAATGGTCCAAGTAGTTTGTTTGTTTTGATTCTAATTTCCAAAAGTAGGATGGAATATTGAGAGTGGATGAAGGACTATATGACCTATTTGGGTTTCTAATTGTTTTGTTCTAACAAGGATCCTATAAGCAACTTTAGTTCATTTTTTATAATTTTCAATAGGATAGAGCAAAAGCGATAGGTTTTGAGTAGAAGTGACAATTTGTGAGCAAGAGCAACCGGTTTTATCAATGCCACTTGAAATTTGTCAACTGTGCTAGTTTTTTAGAAGAAAGTGCGAGAAAAAATTTCAAGTGTGGCCAATGTATGTATTTTTCCAATGTGGTGAGTTACTCAATCAAAAGAGAGTTATTTTGGCAAGTGCAAATAGATTTCGGGCAAGTGCGTTGGAAATTTTCTGGCAAGTGTGACATAAAAATATCAAGTGCGACCATTTTTCTAGCAAATGTGCAGGTTTTGTCAAATGCAACAACTTTTCATCAATGGAGTTTATGGGATAGAGAGAAAGTTGAGCTTTTTCTTGCAAGTGCGACCAAGTCTTGGTCAAAAGCACTAGAAATAGTAGCAAAAGTGGTCTTTGTTCAAATTTGTCTTCTAGGTTTAGTATTTGGTAGCAACGATGTTTTTATTGTAGTTTTTGGATTTCTTGATCTATTTCCATATGTGGCAAGTAATACAACAATTTTTGGAATAACTCCAAAAAGCATGTACTTGTGTGACTTGTATGTCTATGGCTTTAAGTTGTGAAATCATGATACCCAAGCCATAGTTTCCAACATTTACTTTGAGCCATAGTCTAAATTTTTGGAAACCTTGAAGGAAATACTTAAGGAGTACAATATAGGGATTATTTTAAAAGCATACACTAATTCAAAGGGTTTGTGATTTAACCATCATATTTAGTGTTTGTTTTCATATGTTCATTTTAAATTCAAGCACAATGTTTGATGTTTGAATAGATTTGGAATTTTTTTGTGAAAGAAAAAGTACACCCTAAGGATAGGCACTTCTTTCTAGGTGGGCTTACCTCATGCCCCAAAGGGGTGATTTTACATGCAATGAATGGAGAGGATTTGTACGCTCAACCATAAATTGGACTTGGTAAGTAACTTCTCAGAAGTAAATTATGACGCACCACTTCAGAGTATGATTTGGATAAAAGGGGTAGCTTCTACAAACATTTGGATTTTATTAACGTTTTGGTATTATTAGTTTTGGATGTCTATACATGCACCGTTTTTCTCATTTAAAAGGCCTCCCAACCCTTGCAGGTTTTTATGTATCACATGGATACTAGGGTAGATTGACGCCAGTATAAAACATCACCTGGCAGGTGAGAAAATTCCTTACACCCACAATTATTTATATTGCAGTCCAAAATGAGAGTACCGCTTGGGTCACCTCTGAGTTCTCTGATGCGGGGCATGTCTCAATAGGCAGTCCATCTAAAGGTATGCTTTAAAAATAAAGGTGTGAAGCTCAAGATTTTTTCGCTCACCCAAGATTGCCAAAAGGTGTGAGGGGAGAAGACAACCATCTAGCTTTTCCAAAGATTGAATGCACATAATACAATTCATTGCAATTTGATTCTTTTTAAGCACCTCAGGTGGTGCTATCCCCAACATAATATGTGAAAAGCATTAAAAAAAAAATTAACTACACCAACGTGAAGTATTATGGATATCAATCACTAAGATAGTGAAGGTGCAATATAAAAAGTTGATTTGTTCATTTTTAAGCCCAAAACATGAGTGTTTCTAAATTGATCATGGCCTTACTTGGTCAACAAAAATGAATGTGAGTGTGTGCCAACAAAAGGAAATCATTATGGTCCATCAAACAAAAAATAAAACTTTCCAAGTGTTTTATTTGAAAGCTAAAAAATTTTTAGAGCACCAATTGAATTGTTTGTTTGTTTTGTTCTTTTTATGCACCAAGATGAAAATTTTCTAACTATGAAAACTTGGAAAGAGTTCATTTTAGAGCACTTAATTGAAATGTGTTGTTCTTTTTAAACACCAAAAATGAAGGATTCCTAACTTAAAAAGCATTGAAATGATTCATTTTAGAGCACTAGAAAAGAAAGATGTGTTGTTTTTGTTGTTCTTTTTAAGCACCAAAATGAAGGATTCCTAACTTAAAAAGCATTGAAAATTTGAAGCTCTTTGATTGTTCGTCTTCCCTACATAAAAAAGTGTTAGTGATTATTTTATGAATTTATCAATCCTACATACACACACATTAGTACCTATCACACATTCCAAACAAACCCCTGTTACCATAAAAAATCAAAATTCAACTTGCAGATCTCAGACATAGGTTAATTAGAGAAAAAGTATAGAAAAATCAGCAAGTGCACCCTTTTTCAGAGAGAAAAAGTGTTGGAAAAAGGAAAGTGCACCCTCTTTCAAAAGAAAAAAGCACTGGAAAAAGTCAATAGTGCATGTTTCAGGGTCAAGTACACTAGTTTCAAGGTCAAGTGTGCTAGTTTCATGAAATTCAATGCAACAACTTCCAAAAACCTATGCATGAAATTTTTTCCAAAGTGCCTTTGGGACTTGTAGCTTCAAAATTTTCTCACGAAATCATTAGTGTTGGGGACTAAGGTCCCACCGAGCATTCCAAAATGTGTGGGGGAAAATTATAGAGCATAAATGAGACAAAAGCAAATGAAATAGAATCTAATCTAAATCTAAAACACTAATCCTAGATCTATTCCTTCACTTATAAAATGACTTTCTAAGCTATTGAAAACACATAAAAAAATCCTACGATTATCACAATGAAATTCAAAGCAAAGTAAATGTTACCATCCCATGTGAGAGTGTGTTTGCAAGATGTAGGATTGTTCATATCACTACGAAGCCTCCATTGTTGTGTGCAAGAAGATTTGATGTGATGCATGTGTTTGTTGATCCAAGATATGTTGAAGATTTTTCAATGATGATTAGGAATACTAGCAGTACTTCATTGTGCAAGATAGGTTAATTATTTGATAATTTTTTGTGAGGAAAGAGGTTTTTTATAGAGAAATTGTGATTTGAAATGCACGATCAGGATCGCGTTGTAGAATATCTTGATCGACGGTCGAAGGATGTTGAGAGGATTTAGACATGAATAATCTGTGTAAAATAGATTACATGATTAGTGTGATTGAAGAAATGTTGCTGAGAAATTTGTGAAATTGATGAAGTAGGTGGAGCAATTTATGAAATTAAAGAAATCAATTTGAACCTTCAATGGGATTGAGGAAAATATGTAGAGCGATTTGCTCAATCATGATAGTTGGTGAGGATAATTAAATTAATTGATTTAATTAAATAGTCCTTTTTGGAGTTGAATGTGCAAATCAAGTTTGACATTTTTAAATAACGTTGTATTTGTTTGATTTGATTTTTGATGATCATGTCTTGAATAGTTTATTCAAATTATTTAAATTTGAATGGAAAGTGAGTTAATTAAATTATTACGATTTAATAATTTAATCGACTTAGGGGAATAAAGTGGAGATTAGGACTTTATTAAATAAGTGAAATTTATTTAATTGGTTGAATTTGATGAAAAAACTGAATTAATTAAATAATGTCATATTATTCAATTAATAATAGAAATTAGAGTTTTCAATGATTTTGATGTGAAATGAAATGATATATGCTAGTTCATAGGCTACAACAATTCTAGGTGTCTACAATAATATGTTTTCTCTAGAACCAGATATAGAATCAATGGAACTTAAAGGTTGGGACATCAATCAAGATGATTGTGAAGTAAATTTTGAAGGAGAAATCTAGTATGCTCTTGAAGATCTAGATAAAGAAAGAACACTAAATATTAAATATGAGTGCATTCTTGAAAAATAAAAGGAGACAATTTTCAAATTGAAGGTACAAGTTGGAGAATCAGAAGTAGAATCAGAAAATTGAAAGCTTAAATGGAAGGAGGTAAAGGATGTAACACTAAACTCTAGGAGGTAGAAGATGTGATCTCTAATTTGAAAGTTAGGGTTGAAGAAGGCAAGAGGACTGAGGATTTCTTGAATATCAGGCTCAATGATAAAGTAATTGAATGTTCAAAGCTTAAGGAAGATATTTTCACTCTAAGAAAAGAACTGGATAAAGAAAAATTGAAAATTGAAAAGGGTTTAAAACTGAGAGGAGTTCCTAAAATTCTTGATTATTTGATCAACTCTCAAAAGCCATCAAAAGAGAAATCTGGTCTTGGTTTTGAAAAAGGAAAAATTTCATCATCTAGTGCTTATGTAAACCTATATGAGAATTTAATAGCAAAGGGAAAATTTGAAATAAAGGAGGAGAAAGCCTACACTGAAAAACCTAAGGAGACATCCTCCGAAGATGCAAAGACAAATCAAGACAACATGAAAGAAAGTGGATTCATTCCTATCCAAAGACAAAAAGGATTCAGAGGTCCTCCACTAGCTAGACAACATGCTCCTTATAGGTTCAATCAATCTTTTCAAGGCTGTTGTTATTCTTGCAATAATTTTGAGCACAAGGATGTTGAATGTAGAAGCAATATGAGTTAGAAGTAATTTAG
>VDFB02271358.1:359063706-359157063 GCA_007258455.2 Sequoia sempervirens | reverse complement strand
TTTGATTTTGTTTGTAGAATTAAAGTGATTTATTTAAAAATTTAGATCATCAAAAGAATTGGTGAAATAAATGAATTTCTTTGCATTAATTATTGAAATTTGTTTGCTTCTGTAACTATTCAATAGTTAAATTGAAAATCCATCATACGATCAGTTATTGGGTGCAAGTGTGAATTAGAAGCTAAGTCAATGTGCTTTATGAGATGTGAAAATATGGTCTTTTATGGATGTATTGTTGCTTGATCATTTGTATTGAGTTGTTGTCTGATTTGATATGAGTTGTGAATTGATTGGTTTTACCATTGTTGTCGAGGTTGTTTGATGATGAGAAGCTTTTGATTTTGAGATCATGTAATTGTTGCCACTTTGATGGGGAACCCTTGTGTTGGTGATCGTTTAGACTTCCAGAGGTTGGAAAAAGAGGTTTTTTATGATGGGTTCTTCATGTTGGTTCTTTGTGAGCTATTATTCTTATGCCTTATTTGATTTTATGGGTTTAGCCTTGCACTATGGGATTGCTTTATATATGGAGGTCTAGTGTGAGATGGTGCATGCCTCATTTAATGTGCATATTTAGATGGCTTGCTAACTTTGGCTTACCCAGTTAGTGACTGAGAGTCTTTTGTTGTTAGTAGGGGGAGTGGCTCTCAATGGGGGTTGGCATACAAAGTGGCGTATGGGTAACTCATTGAGAGTTTCTTTAATCAGTGATAACCTAATAATTAATTAGGGGGTTGTGGGTAGTTCTCACATTAATAAAAGATAATGGTATGCCTCACTCATGGCTCAAGTGCTCGTTTAGGCTTGAGATGAGTGGGAAGGCTTGGAATGGTAAAGATCAACTGCCTTGTCCTCTTGAAAGGTATGTTGATCCCGCATGAGTGAGAATGGAAGTCGGGGATTGGTTGAGGTTGTTAGGGTTTAACTAGGATGGGGGACGATAACCTCAGAAGATCCACATTGGGTAACCCATATGAAGCTTATGCGATGACACTCCTCCCTTTAGAAACCTTGTATGTTTGTTGTTTCCCCCTTGTTGTTCTTATACCTCTGGAAGCGGATGTTCCTTGTGTTTGTTGTTGCTCTTGTTGTGGAGTCTTGCTAGCCTTGTTCACTTGACTATTTTATGTTGTGGGTCCTTTTTGTAATCTTCTAGCATGGGGGGTGGGCCTTAGGGTCCACATGGTTGAGTGGAATATGCTATGGACCCTATTGGGTTCCCAACCAAAGATCAAGATGTGCAAAGTTGTACCATTTGCAGTGACTCCATAGTTGTACTAGAGCTGGAACTAGTATTGATGCAATGTATCCATTCATTTCAATTGCATCATGTCATGTATTTGATGTACCCTTCTCATTTTTATAAGGGAGGCTTGATGTAACTTGTAAATAGTATTATGATCTACCCCTAGTATGGATAGTTGTATATATATGTGCTCATTGGATCTTTAATGGTGTTGTATATGTGGAAATATATTTATATTCTTAGATATAATGTATATAGTATTGGTACTATTATGTGAACTCAAATGGACATTTATCATTTATGTAATATAATGGATGTAGGTACATTTTATATTTATTCTATATAATGGGTTTGAAATGTACACTTGTGAGTAGTTTATCATCATTATGGGTTTGGGTTTATGTTAATTAATGCAGTCATGTTACCCTAGAGGACTAGTTAGATGATATTTATGAATGGTTTCATTATTAGTGTTCTTTGTTAATTCATGCTTCATATTAGTTTTACTTAAAAAAATTTATGCTATTATTGTTAGTTATAGGTTTTCCTTTGGGGTTTGTGTGGCGAGGCGTTACACTTCAGATAGAGGATGGGCAGTTGACTCTGGAGCCCAGGGTTATTCCTCCTCATAGGATACCCACCTTCAAGGGTAGACACGTTGAACAGGTGTGGGTCTAGTGGATCCCATTGTTGAGTTCTTAGTTTCTTGGTAGGATGCAAGAGTTGTACCCATATCTGTTTGCAAGCTTCTAGGACTAAGCTTGGTTCTAGGAGGGAGGATGTAGTGCCCCTTAGTTTTCTTTCTATTTTTTATAGTGACTTGGTTGTATTTGGATAATATGATACTTTTCTTGATGATTGGATTCACAATTATGATGTAGTTGATGATACTTTTATCAGAGATGTTTATGTTTATGTCATGCTTATTAGATTGATTTAAATGATCATGTGAATTATTCTCTCCATAAGAATCATGTGATTATCTGATGTATGTTCATATCATGTTGATTAACATTTGATTAGTGTGTGTTGATGTATTTTGGTGAAGGGGAATAGTGTCACACCACTCACTTGTGAGTTCCCTGTGACGCTACGAGTTTCCCTTCACGGTGTGTTTGATTGTTTAACTATGTACATGCTTGACGACGTGGTTTGCTATAGGTTTTAGGTACTAGGCATTGAATCCACCTGAATTTCTAGGTTTGAGCATGCCTTAAACCCAATGGAGATTGTTGAAATAGAGATAGCATTTGGTCCTCTATGTTGAGCCATCATCCTTGATGATGACGAGTATCTGTTTGTCTTACCCTACCTGTGTGGTCAATTCGAGTCAATTTTTTGATGCTATTGTTATATCATCTTTCATTCTACTGTGAGGTCAGGTATTTTTTAGTATTCAGTTCAATTTAGTTATTTTTTTGATTTGTGCTTTGATTAATTATTACATTAAAATAAAGATTAATGAAGTTTAAAAGGGAATCATTGATAATTAAATAAACACTTTTATATGATTATGGTTTAATAAAGATAAAATATTAAGTAATGCTTTTATTTCATTTGAATAAATTAAATTATAATTTAATAAAGAAATGTAGAAAAAAATATATTAAATTATTGTATTGTACAAACAAAATTAAAATGAAAGATTATTGCGGTTAAAAGGTATTTTGATAATTTAAATAAATGTTTTAATACGTTTGTGGTATCGATTCAATAAAATATTATTAATGTCTTTATTTGATTTAAATAAATTAAAATTATGATTTAATTAAGAAATGTAAAAGAAATGAATATATTAAATTATGGTATTGTGCAAACAAAATTGAAATGAAAGATTAAAATAATAAATTAAATATTTTAATTGTTGATTTATTATATGCAAATATTGAAGTATGATTAAATTATAAAAATAATTAGAATGAAGTAGTTTTTGGTAATGGGAGATTAAATAAAATAATTAATTTAAAGAAGAGAGGGAATGCAGTAACGAACTTGATGGAATAGTAAATAAATTAGTTAATTGGCTAAAAGAAAGAGGATTTTTGCATAATTTTCTAAAAACTAATCTTGTTTATCTCTCCTATGAATGTTTTGGTTCTAAAAAAGAGTTTTGAGTTTCTTGTTCTTGGAGGCTAGAGGTTTGCTCTGTTTCCTAGAGTCTTCTACTGGATTTGGGGTTTCTTTGAATTGGATTTCTGTAGAATTTTTTGAGGAGTCTGGAACTGAGAGTTGGATTTAGGAGAGCTCAACATCAAGATCTCAACTCTGTCAAACAATCGAAATTAGGTTCCATTCTTTCAGGATTCCATCTTTGTTTTCCTTAAGACAAAATTTTGACTGCTATGTCATTGGAAACATAAAATTTATTTGTTTATCATTGAATTGAGCAATACGTAAAAGAATTGTCAGAGAAATATATGAAACATCCTTGTTTGTAAACATTTTGTGCACATCGTGTAGCCTATCACTTTGCATATGACGTATTTTTGCAAGTTTCTTAACCCATTTGGTATTCACTTAAGCAATCTTTATTTGGGGCTAATTATTTTCTCTGTTGTGCCTTTGGGAATTGAATGTCTTTGGTTAGATTTAGAATTATATTGATATTATGTTGTTGGTTTTTGATGTCTTTTCATTGCAAGTATATATATATATGTATTTAGGAATTGAGGTCTTTGATTGATGTTGCGAATTTCTCCCCCGTTCCATTTAATCTTGGGAATTTGAAGCCAAATCCTCACTTAAAACTATAATCTTGCTTTCTTGCATGTGACTTACCTTGGTTTGCTTTGAAACTTATTCATTTAACCAAGCCTTGACTTTCAGTTTTGATCTTATTTAACATTGTTTTTAAATACTTCAATGCATATGAAAGGAAATTGATATATGTTTTCTCCTTTTAATTTGCGATTAACTTTCAATAGCCTAGTGCATGGGTTACAAATTTATTTTGCAAGTAAAAAATTGCAAGCAATTTTTCTTGGTATATTTAATACTTGATTTTTATCTTACTTCATATATTGTTGTATGCAAATTAGATGTTGTGCCTAGCATTAGGGATTTATATTTATTCCATTCGATATTGTTTCCTCCCTATATTCTTTGCACTTAGGCACTAGGTTATTGTGCATGGTTGGAAATTGATTTTTATTTATTTGGAACTGATTACTATGATGTAAGTATCAAACTCTATCGTATTTTGATTATGCTATTTGTTAAAATCTAATTTGATTTTTCTATAGTTGTTACCATTCTTTTGTTTCATTTGAAGAGTGGGATTTGAATGGCTTCCACCATTATTAAATACGTTTATATATGTATAAATATGTTTGATTATATAATAGTTTGATATTATATTTAAAATAGAATCCAAATTATATATATATATATATATATATATATATATGCAAATATAAGTATATATATATATTGATATATGGGTATATATTTATATTTATATATATATGGATACTTGTTATAAATTATGGCATTAAAAAAAAATATTGGTGTTGTCTTGTAGTTAATTATGGATGAAGTTAGTAAATTAGAAAATAGATTAGAAATGAAAGGAAATTGATTTAATTATATGTAGAAAAATGAAGGGTTATTTAGATGAGTAAATTTAGTAGCAAAGTTTGAGTTAAAAGGGAATGTGGAATAATGTCTTTCATGGATCTGTGGTTCATGATTAATGGTACTAAAAATGTAGTTTGTGAATTGGATATAATGTATTTTGTTTTACATCAGTTGAGTATTTTCTTGTCTAATTTTCTTGGTTAAGGTAAAATAGAGACTTTTATGATTCTTTAAAGAAGGGTGTCATGGCATAAGTTTGTTGTGGTAATCTTCCAAAGGCTTAAGGGGGATTTTTTTTGGTATATAAGGTTCTTTTGTTGGGCTCACTTTGTATAATGTTTGGCAATGTTTTGTATGTGCAAGGAGGTTCATGCCTTACACTATATAATGAATTCTTATGATTTTGTTTTGTGTGCAAGAAGGTCTATGCCTTGCATTGTACATGGAGTCACATGATTATGTTTGTGTGCAAATAGATTATACTTTACTTGTTGTAGGGTTACTAGCTGCTTGTATGGGGAGTGGCTCTCAATGGGGGTCAACGCACAAAGTGGTGCTAGGGTAACCCATGAGGGAGTTTATTAACTGAGTGATAACCTAAATTGAATTAGGGAGTTGGTAGTTTACACATTAATTAAGATAAGTGAATGCCTCGCCCATGCATGCAATGCTCATTTAGGCTAATGATGGGTTGAGAAGGCTTGGTCGGCAAGACCAACTTCCTTGTTCTCATGAAAGGAAGATTGGTTCCACATGTGTCACCTTATGGGACCGGGACCTAGTGAGAGGTTGCCAAGACAACCATAGATGGGGGTCGGGGTCTATTGAGAGACTGCTAGGATAACCCATGCCAAGACCATGTGATGACACTCTTCCCTCTACAGACTAGTATTCCCTTGTTTTTTTCTTCCCTTGGTGTGTGATGTCCTTTGGAAGAATTGTATGTTCTTATGTGATGTTAATGTTGTTGTGATGTTAGTTGTCCTCTGTTTAGCTTTATCATGTCATATTGTGGTGTTACGTCCATTTGTGGTCTTGTTGTTGTGGTGGGACCTTATTGCTATCTCCTAGCATGAGGGGTGGACCTTAGGGTTCCACATGGTCAGGCGAAATGTGCCTTGTAATCCATTAGGTTTCCCTTGTTTTGGTTTGTGTCCGTGGTGACTACTCTTGGTGATGTGGACTACTACACTTGTTCCTGTTCATGAAGAATATCCTCATGTACTTGTACTAAATTGAAATTAGTTGTATCATGTATAGTAACTTTGATGTATATTCTCTCCAATTGATCTTGGGGAAACCTTTATGTAATTATGTAATGTTGTAATTTGTTGTGAACTCTCTCTTGTAATGAAAAATTCAATTGATGTTATTGTATATAATTGTTAATTAAATGATCTTGATGTATTTTATGGTTAATTCATATTGATTGATGATTTAATTTGAGAAAATAAATGAAATTCTCATTGTTAGATGAATCTTGTTTAATGAGATGACAACGATGATTTACTATTCTTGTTAGTTGGTTAATGGGATTCTAGTAGCGTAGTCATGGAATCTTAGATGACTTAGGTTAGAATGTAAGTTATTGTAAATTTTCATTCTTGAAGAAGATATTTAGTTTATGATCAAGAATTTTATGCCATAATTCAAGCCTTGAAGAAGTGGAGAAATTATTTGTTGTATAAGGAGTTTGTGTTATATACAAATCATCAAGCTTTGCAGTATTTGAACAAACAAGGGAAGTTAAATCAAATACATATGATATGGGTTGAATTCTTACAAAGCTACACATTTTTGTTGAAGTATAGGAGTGGTATGTCAAGCAAAGTTGCAGATGCACTAAGTAGAAGAAGTAACTTGTTGACAGAAATGAGGATACAGGTATTAGGATTTGAAGAGTTGAAACACATGTATGAGGAGTATGTTGATTTTTTTGAAGCATGGGGAGCATGTAAAGAACCAATAGTGATAGATCAGAGCCAATGGATGGATTATTTCATTCAGGAAGGAATGCTATTCAAAGGAAAATAATTGTGTATACCGAGGATTTCAATGAGGGAAAATTTGATCAAGGAGAAACATAGTAGAGGTTTAGTAGGACATTTTAGAGTGGATAAGATAGTAGCTTTGGTGAGTGAAGATTATTTTTGGCCACAAATATATAAGGATGTAAGGAATTATGTTCAAAGTTGTAGAATTTATCAAGTTGTAAAAGGAAGTAGTCAGGATACTGGATTATATAAGCCTTTGATAGTATCAGAGAGCCATTGGGAAGATATAAGCATGGATTTCATTTTGGGATTTCCAAGAACACAAAGAGGTTATGATTCTATTATGGTAGTAGTGGACAAATTTTCTAAAATCACACATTTTATTCCTTGTAAGAAGACTAATGATTTTGTACATGTTGTGGATTTATTTTTCAAGGAGATTGTGAGATTGCATGGATTACTTAAGAGCATAATTTCAGGTAGAGACACCAAGTTCAATGGATAATTTTGGAGGGTATTGTGGAAGAAGATGAAGACAGATTTAAAGTTCAAATCAACATATCACCCACAAATGGATGGACATACAAAAGTAGTAAACAAAAGTTTGGGTAACTTGTTGAGATGCTTGGTTGGAGATAAGGAAAAAAGTTGGGGCATAATTTTACCATAGGTAGAGTTTGCATACAATAATTCATTTAATCAAAGTATAGGGAAGAAACCATTTGATATTGTTATCGGAACACATTCTAAAGGAGTTGCAAAATTAAGAGACATCAATATGGAGAATAAAAGGAGTGTGCAAGAAAAAGATTTTGTAGAATTTATGGATACATTGCACAATTAGGTCTAGAAGAATTTAGAAGACATGAACAATAAGTATAAAGAGAAGGTAGATGAACACTAGAGACATAAGGAATTTTGTATTGGCGATTAAGTAATGGTATATCTAAGGAAGGAGATATTTCCAGTTGGAACATACAATAATTTGAGGATGAGGAAGTTTGGACCATGTAAGATACTTAGGAAGTTTGATTCTAGAAATGCATATGAAGTAGAGTTACTGGAGACATTGGGTATATCACATATTTTTAATGTTGTAGACATATATGAGTTTCATGAAGGATAGTAGAGTGGTAGTACAAGGAAGTGGATTTGAAGGATAAATTACCACAATAGGAATGGGAGGAGATTGAGTAGATTTTGGATACCAAAACTAGAAGGAGCACTAGGAAAAAGTAGCACAAATAATATCTTGAGAAGTGGAAAGGAAAGCCAGTGGACGATTCACCATGGATTTCTTAGGTTGAGGTGGACCATCTTGGTTTTCCTCTTAGACCTAGAAAGTGAGGGACTCACTTTTCTTCCAACCCTGGGTATCTGATGTAGGAGCATTCTTTGTTGTAAAGAAATCCCGTGTCAACCAAAAATAGTTATTTTCTTGCATTACATTCAATAATAGTTTTAGTATTTCATTCCACATTTTATTGTATCATTGTTTCTCATCTTGCAGAGTAGGATATAACATCTATCACATATCCAAATTTCACATCATTTGCATTTGTCTATTGGAAGTTATTAATCTTAGAATTTCACTGTGATTACCAGTCAGAGAATTTGGGGCTGACTTGGTCCATATTTCTTAGTGCAGACCTATTCTAGATCATGCAGAGCTTAATGGGATACCTTACAATCATCTTGGGTTCATTGGAACCTATCTTGGAGATTCACAAGTTACTTATTTTGTGTGGAGTTATCTTTTCATATTTTGAGGCCAACCTTTATTTATGATAATGAATTCATTAGGTTATTAACCCTTGGTTCCAACACAAACCTATATTGGAACTTGAGAAGGATACTTATAAGCATTGTAATTTATTCTAGATCATCAGTAGTTTAAAGATAGATTTAGATTCATTCCATTTCACATAAAACCCTTCGGGGCATGTAATAAGGCCAATTGGCCAATTGTATTATTGAAGGCCCTTGTGGAAGGCTTGAAAGCCTCAAATATTCACCCTTGAGGCATATGTTGCATGCAATATTACCAATTCAATAAATTTTCATGTTCTCATATCAGTTTCTCGTATTATTTCCGTTGTGTAGACTCATTGTTGCATCGTTCAAACTGTTCCTTTTGGAACCCTCTTGCCATGACTACACCAAAATGACCTAATCCAAATTTATGAATGCAAAGTAGATCTAAGCTAAAATGACTAAAATAAACCTTGTTGAAATATTTGATGAAATATGATATGCATTTTTTTAATGCTTTTTATGATCCCAAAATGAATGCCTAATTGAAATATACAAAACAATGTAATGGAAAACCTATATCTAGGATGAATTTTCAAAAGTTATATAGCGTGAATAAGGTGGGTTCACCAAAATGAAATGTGGGGAAAGGGAACTTTTGATTTTTCACCTTAGGGTTTAACACCTTTCCCCAAATTTTTCATTAATAAAGGGGGAAATGGAATGAAATGGATTAGAAATGCAAAGGTGGAATGAGGTTTTGATGGATTTGGACAAGGTATATGATTGAAATATAGCCTTATAGGTGAGTCAACCAACCCTTAACCAAATATATAAATTTCCTAAGGATGAAATGCAATGATCTAATTGTACCAATGATGGAAATTACTGTTTTGATGTAAATACAAAAAAATTGAGAAGTCATAGAGGAAATTAAATAGCATAAATTGAAAGGATAGGACACTATGCACCTGTGGTTTAAATTTGAGCCTGATTTGTGGGGGCGTTGGTGCCAGGGGAACCAATGTCCTTGTAGGTATTTTTCGGATTTGTTTTCATAGTCCTCTGATTCCAGATCTGAACTTTTATTTTTATCTGCAAATGTTTCAAATCACTATCAAATATTTTTGTAAGTTTTCATGATTTTTCAAGGTGTAGGGTTTCAATTGCAACAAAAAATAATTAATATTCAATATTCTTCATATATGAAAAATTCACATTTAAAGAGAGAAGAAAGGTTGTGCCATTTAGGGGCTTACCTTGCTCTAACCCTATGTTAGTGTTTCCACTTCCACAATGGCAATGCCAATGATAGAAAAAGGATAATTGATAGGTAGGAATGATGAAATCAAAAAGTGCTAAAACTCACCATCCTTCAATGGCTTCCTTGAAGGACTGAAGTCATACACATCACCTCAAGCTTTTGATCTTACTTTCTTTATTTTGTTGAAAGGCTTAAATTTATTGAATTGCTTGGATATGTACAAGGGTTAGCCTTCACAAACAATATGAAAACATAAGCATGCATAAACTTAGATAATTTTTGAGATGATGTTGGATCTTGAATTGTTGCAATAAATATCTAATGGTTTCTCTTGAATTGTTGAATAATGCTCTTGATAATAATTCTTGCTCTTGATTCTCAATTGATGCTAGATCTCTCTTGTTAATGTTCAAATGATGCAATAACTAGGTATTTATATGTTATTCTTATAATTTGCAAAAAAAAATCCTCAACAGTCGACTTTAGACATTTGAATTTCAAATATTAAAATTCTAACACCAACATATTTAAATTTGGAGCCAAAATATGGGACATATACATCTTAGGCGCTAGTGTCCCAACCCTATTTTTTGAAGTTTAAGGGGTTGATGGAAAATTATTAAATGATATCATTAGTTTTATGCTTGAAAATTATCAAAAAATGTTTAAAATAGCTTTTAGAATACATAATTTAGGAAATTAAGTTCTTAATTAGGTACCATAACTTAAAGGGGAGAAAAACATAGTGTTAAATTATCAAGGGTGATAATTTATGATGCTACAAGTACATAAATTATTCAATATATATATTATATATACTATACACTATATATAGTATATATAATATAATTATATACTACATTATAATATATATATATATATATATAGTGAGAGAGAGAGGGAGAGAGTTATCTAGGGTGGGAGGGATAGTTAAAGGGAGAGACGTAAGAGATAGAGAGAGAGAGGGAGGGAGAGAGATATATTATATAGATATGGTCTCTCTCAGGTTTCTCCCTCCCTCTCTCTCTCTTAGGTCTCTCGCCCCTCTCTCTCTTAGGTTTCTCCCTCCCTATATCCCTCCCACCCCCTCTCTCTTAGGTCTCTCCCTCCCACCGTAGCTATATAACTCCATCTCTCTCTCTCTCTCTCTATTCCTCCCTCCTCTCTCAAGTCTAGATCCCTACCTCTATCCCTCCCACCCCCATCTCTGCCTCCCTCTATCCCTTCCACCCCTCCATCTCTATTAGGTATCTCCCTCCCTCCCTCCCTCTCTCTCTATGTCCCTCCCCCACTTCGTCCCTCTATCCCTCTCTTTATCCCTCCCTCCCCCTCTCTCTCTCTCTCATGTTTCTCCCTCCCATCCTACCTAGATAAATCCCTCTATCCATCCCATCCCCTCTCTTTTAGGTCTCTCCCTCCCTCTCTCCCTCCCACCCCTCCTCTCTCTTAGGTCTCTCCCTCCCTCTATCCCTCCCACCCACCTCTCTCTCTCAAGTCTCTCACACCCACCCTACCTAAATAAATATCTCTCAAGTCTCTCCCTCCCACCCTACTTAGATAACTCTCTTACTCCCTCTCTCTCCCTCCCTCCCTCCCTCCCCTCACCCCCTCTCTTTCTCTCTCATGTCTCTCCCTCCCTCTCTCTCTCACTTAGGTTTCTCCCTCCCTTTATCCATCCCACCCTCTCTCTCTCAGGTCTCTCTCTCCCTCTATCGCTCTCACCCTACCTAGATAACTCTCTTTCTATCTCTCTCACTTAGGTCACCCCCTCTCTCTATCCATCCCACCCTTCTCTCTCATAGGTCCCTCCCTCCCTCCATCCACCCATCTATCCCTCTCTCTCTATCCATCCTTCCCTCCCTCTCTCTTTCAAGTTTCTCCCTCCCTCTATCCCTCCAACTCCCCTTTCTCTCAGGCCTCTCCCTCCCACCCTAACTAGATAAATCCCTTTCTCTCTCTCAAGTCTCTCCCTCAATATATCCCTCCCACCCCTCTCTCTAAAGTCACTCCCTCCCTCTATCCATCCCACCCCTCTCTCTCTCTTAGGTATCTCCATCCATATGTCCCTTTTTCTCTCTCTCTTTGTCCCTCCCTCCCTCTCTCTCTCTCTCAAGTTTATCCATCCCTCTATCCCTTCCACCCCCTCTCTCTCTCAAGTCTCTCTCTCCCACCCTAACTAGATAGCTCCATCTCTTTCTCTCTCAAGTCTCTCTCCCTTTATCCCTCCCACCCTACCAACATAACTCTCCCTCTATCCCTTTGTCCCTTTTTGTACCTCTATCCCTCCCACCCTACCTAGATAAATCTATCTCTCTTTCTCTTTCTCTGTCTCTCTCTCTCTTAGGTATCTCCCTCCCACCCTACCTACATAACTCTCACTCACTCCCTCTGTTCCTCCCTCCCTCTCTCTTTGTCCCTCCCTACCTCCTCTATCTCTTAGGTCTCTCCCTCTCACCCTACCTAGATAACCCCATATCTCTCAAGTCTCTCCCTCCCTTTATCCCTCTATCACTCTCTTTGTCCCTCGCTCCCTCCCTCTCTTAGGTCTCTCCCTCCCAAACCCCCTCTCTCAAGTCTCTCCCTCATCTATCCCTCCCAACCCCCCCTCTCTCTCAAGTCTCAGGTCTCTCTCTCCCACCCTACCTAGATAACTTTATCTCTCCTTCTCTCTTAGGTCTCTTCCTCCCATCCTACCTATATAATTCTCTCTCTCTCTCTCTCTAAGCTCCCCCCCTCCCTCAATCCCTCTCTCTCTTAGGTATCTCCCTCTATATATCCCTCCCACCCTACCTAGATAACTATCTCTCTCACTCCCTCCCTCTCTCTCACATCTCTTCCTACCACCCTACCTAGATAACTCTTTATCTCTCTCTCCCTCTTAGATCTCTCCCTCCCTCTATCCCTTGATATATATCTCTCTCACTCCCCCTCTCTTTCACCCTCTATATATATTATAGTGTAGTATAAAATATATAATATAAACTATATATATAGAATATACATTATATAATATATTATATATTATATTCTACATTTTAATATATATAGAGTGAGAGAGATATATATCAAGGTAGGGTGAGAGGAATAGAGGGAGGGTATATACTATATATAGTATATAATAAATAATATATACAATATAATATATTATATATTATATAGTATATAATATAATATATATAATATAATATAATATATAATATGCTAATATATTATATATTATATAATATAATATATTATATAATATATAATGTAAATATATAATATATAATATATAATGTGTTATATATTATATATAATATATATAATATATATGTCAATATATATAATATATATAATATATATAATATTATATATTATATATAATATATAATATATAATATAATATATTATATTATATATTATATAGTATTTATTATATAATATAATATATTATGTATTATTATAATATATTTATTATATATTAATAATATAAACTATTCACAAACAAAATCACCATTTCCCTTTTGAATATTCACAAACCCTTGGAGTATTACATTCAAGTATATTCATCACCAAACTTCTTAATAAAAAATATCACCAAATTTTTCAAAAATGAAATAGAATGATTAGATGAACTAATGTACCATTTCCATTCATCCACTTTTAATGAATCACAAAAAAAAATTAAAACATGATATTATCTTCTATTTCATAGTCAAAGAATAAGTTTACAAAATCTTGAAGATGTATTTTAGTTTATTCTTCATTGAGGCAACTAATCATGAATTCTACTTGGTATGTGGTTAGTAAAATTCGGTATCCTAGTGAAGTCTAATGTCTTATACATAGTAGAGAAAAAGGTAGCTTTAAAGTTTGATCTGTTTAGTATTTTGAAGGAATGTTATGGGCTTATAAATAAAAACACACTTTCTCAATTATTTTACTTTCTTGCCTAATCAAAATAATATTTTGTTTGATTATATTAGGGTCTAGATGAAGTATGATAAATCTTCATGAATTTGATCATTTTCAGTGACATCCCTTCTCATTTATAAATTTATTTTAGACTCACTTCTAGAAAAGAAAGCACAATTATTTGTAAGAATGATTTGAGATCTTCTTATGAGTTAATTCATAATAATTAGGGTAAAAATTGGGATACCTCTCCATTTTTAGAGAATGTATTTTGTAACATACAATATATAGTGTTGGTTATTTTTTAAGAACCAAAATTAATCGCCATCCTTACCTATGAATTTTCCACAATTCAATCATCAGAAAAGTTGAGGATTGGCCAACAGTTAAGTAAAGTATTTAATACTTCACTTCTTCTCTTTGGGCTTTGTGAGACCTAGGAGGGTAATCCTATGCATGCTCATAATATCTCACATTAAGTCAAGAGCATTTCATCTCACAAATTCACTATCTCAAGAAACTCACCTCATCAAAGGCTTGGAAAACCTTAGGTGGAAGTGTTACTCATTTCAAGGAATGCGTTTATATACTAAAAGTTGGGGCAATGTAGTTTAGAGTATTTTTTGAATATGTCTTCATCTTGAATCATAGAACAAACTCATTACTAGCTCAACTGGCCATGAGATAAACTAATAAAATAATCAATGCCTTATTTGAGGGAGAAATAGAGTCATAACTTGTAATCAATTGGTAATATAATTTTTATTGAACGTCAAAAATTAATGGAATATTAGAATACCACTTTGTAACATCTAATTCACTAAATTTCAAAATATCGCTTCCTTACCAAATCCTATATCCTTCTCTCACAAGTCTATGGCCTTATTTTAGCATTTAATCAACTCATTGAACTGAAGCATAAAACAAGCCAATTCATTTGGTGCAAATGACTGAAGATAAATGAAATTATAATTAACTTCATTCATAACTTGGAAGAAAATACATAGGAGAGCAACATTTTTGATATTGCTTTGTAAAACCATATTTAAGATCTATATACAATATAACTTTCACCCTAGATTTTCCTATGATATATCTATTAAAGTATCTATTTACATTCTATTTTCTTTGAGAGCGCAACATTTCACTTTTGACCGATTTTTGACTCAAAATTCTAAACTCTCTTTTTACCAGCCATGAAATCCCCTTTATAAATAGGGGAGCAACAAGCACCTGGCTGAATTACAATTTCATTTTCATTTTAGCTCATTTCAAAAACCTAATTCTAACTAACTCCTCGAAGAACTTCTCAGGTAGTTTCTTACACAATCATTTGAGAATAGGGGAGGACAAAAGGAAAAAAACATGTGCAAGATACCAGTAGTCACTGTCATTGCGTTCATTGTTGAAACACAAAAGATTCCATATCATATCAATTGGAGGACTTCCATGTCAGCATGGAAGAGTAAAAGACAAACCATGGACATATGAAAACAAATACCTCCTATGCAAAGACCATGGTGTCATAAAAAACTAAAATAAGGCGGTAACCTTATTCAGAGTCATCGACATCAGAGAAAGCTTGACAACTCCTTGTCCTTGATGAAATTGGAGTGATTATCACCATATCATCATTAGAGCTCCCATATTGCACCAGAGAATGGAGGTACTGGCCATAGTTCGAGTTAGTATCACCTTGAACATCTCTTGGAAGGGTTCTATTTCTCAAGCGGTACTATAATATAGGGGGATTCTCTACTCACGAGTTCTCTTGACTTAGAGAGACTCAAGGGGAAAACTACCCTATACTACCTCAATGGAACAATGGTGAGAGTTTCAGAATCCAAAAGAGTAGGTCACCAAGAATTTTTGGATAGACTATCAAGCTCTCAATGAAAGGATGATAGTGCAGAATACGGATGATAGCATGACGTGTTGGCATCTCAGAGGCACGCTGGCATCTCGTAGGGACCAGAAAGTGAGAATGTCTCAGAAAATGGCTAAGTGATGACCTACACTTTGATTAATGAGAACTTCTAGAATGCAAGGAAGCAACAAGAAGTAATAAGACTGAAATGAAGTGAAATAGAGACGATAAGAAGGAGAAAGAAATACTTACGACTATGCGGGTGATGAAGCTTCTAGCTCATGAGTGTCTTCAATACCTGCACACAAGAGGGAGAGAGAAAATTTTGGGTGGTTGTATAGGGGCTTGCCTTAGTCAAACCCCATTTTGGTGTTCCCACCTCCATGGATAGCCAGATAGATAGAGAGAAAAGTAGAAATGAAGTAAAGAGCACTTAAAGCACTACAAAATAGTGTCATGCTACTGAACCAAGTGATAAAGGAGATGAGTGAAAGATTACCACCTCCACCAAGAGCACTCAAAGCTAATGGTGGAGAAAATGAGAGGAACTCAAGCCTCTGCTACAATGGTGTTTTGTTCCACACTTGCTCTACTGAAGTGGTGGATTGTTGATGTTGCTCTTGTGAAGTGTAAAGTGTTTAGAGATTGAAGAGATGGTGAAGAAGTTGCTTAGAGCTTGTGGAGAGATTGTGAAGCTTGTGGATGAAGTCCAGAAGTGGTGAAGAGATGGTAGAAGATGGTCAAAGATGTTAGATGATCTATGTGTAGAGGCCCAAATGCCTATGGAAGGAGTTAATTTGCAGAAGAGATGAAGAGAAATGACCATATTCAGGCTAGTCAACCAAGGAGGGTGTTACAAATTGACCCCCAATGGGAAGTGTAACGCCTTTGTAGGCTATAGACGCATGAATTTGTTAGGGAGGTAAGCGTACCACGTAGGCTTCTCTGATAGAAACACCTCCACCAATGCTCAAAATAGGTGCCAAGTGTGATGCAAGCAGTAGGCTTAGGTGGAATTAAGCCTCTGAACTTAGTTTTCTAAGGTGGATAAAGGAAAAAAGGGGATTTGCACATGGGGTGCAAATTCACTCTTATAAATTTTTCCCCCATTTTAGTGAGCACGAACACTAATGAGTGCTTGGTAAAGTAGATCAAGAAAGAGTAGGGTTAGAAATGTATGCCTGAAACTTTGAGGAAGCAGACTGCGATCTGGAAAACCTGAGAGTGTAGGTCAAAAGAGGACTTCATAGTTCCACAGAACTATGAAGCTGTAGATAGAGCATATACTTAGGATGAAGAAGATGTAGATCTTTGATCCAGTATGTACAAGAGAGAAAAGAGAGATAGAAATGAACAAAGCACATGGTGAAAGCAAAACCCACTTAGGAGTAGAACCCACACCATAAAAGAGGTGATAAAAGCAAACCCTACTCAAGGAGGAGAACCTGTATCACCAAAAGTGTGTGGTGAAAGAAAAACCCACTTAGGAGAAGAACCCGCACCACAAAAGAGGTGATAAAAGAAAACCCCACTCGAGGAGGAAACTTGTATCACCAAATAAGGATGTAAAAGAGCTCTACAAGTTCTCGGTCTTATAGAGCAAGTACGTAGATAGTCACACAAACCATTGTCAAGTTGAAAGGCTTTCAAAGGGGTCCCTTGGGAACCCTTCAAAAGGAAGAGGGGCCCACTCAAGGGACACGTTGTTTGAAAAGCAAGGTCTAGTAAGGCTGCCCCCAAGCTAGATGCAAAGTTATGAAATAGGTCTAGTTGGGTTGCCCCCAAGCTAGATGCCAATGAATTTGTTTGAGAGAAAAGTTTTCAAAGAGGTCCCTTGGGAACCCTTCAAAAGAGAAAAGTGATCCACTCAACGGATGCTTCATTTGAAAGATAGAGATAAGAGAGGGGGTCCTTAAGAAGGATGCACATCTCCAAAATGAGTTATCACTACCCCCAACATATAGGGAAAACCATACAAGATTCTTAGAATATAATAAAGGTAAACCTTGATATGACTTGTCAAGAAAAGAAAAGGCATGTGCATAAATCAAATGGGAGTTTGATGGCACCTGAATCATGAAGTTTTTGAATTTTTTCCTTCAAGGCTTTACATTCACTATTGGAATGATCAAGCGCTCAATGGTATGTATAGGAGTGTTTTTATTTACCATGCTTATGAAATTTCTTGCATGTAGGAGAAGGAAGAGTAATCAAGTGGGATTTTAGGAGCCTCAACAAGATATGATCTTGCTCAGATAAAGAATGAGGAGTGGGAATCAACCCTTTATCTTGTGGAGAAAAGTTTGAATTCTCACCAAAAGAAGAATGCACAAAGATAGAAGACAAAGGAGGATAAATCAATCCATGAGAACAAGGTTGAGCAGACTTCATATCACCATTCAACCATGATTTTCATTTAGATTGTTCATTCGGGTAACCAAGTCCCAAAGTATGCTTACGGGGTGTGAATTCTTTAGGGACTTGAATTCCTTGTTTGTTACACCCATAACCTTTACGCTCATAACCATACTTAGATACAAGCTTGAAGCTAGGGCCATAACGTGTCTATAGATCTTGAAAAGGAGGATCCTCATAAAGAGAATTGTCCAAACAATGGGGATCACACTCCTCTACGAGATCACTATCATCTTTCCTGACAGGATTACCAAAATCAACCTCCTTAACATAAGTGTGATCATCTTCATCAAAAGGAGGACCAACACCAAGAACATTACAATTTTCATTCACCTTACCCTGTGTTACAAAAGAGTAAGCATCTTCGATAGTAGATGTAAAGCCTAAGGAAATCCAATCATCACCAAGACATGCATTCCTTTGAGGAGAGGTAGAAGTAGATTGAAGCAAGTCCCACAGTGAGACCTTATCCGGAGTAACCCGAGGTTTCTCAACAAGATCATAACCACTAGGTGCTTTAGTCATAGGTTTGGAAGCTAGAGGAAGACTAGATTGTTTAATCATTCTATTCTCATAAGTATGGGCTACCTCTCTATCGGAGGGAGCCGTAGATAGATAAGGAGAGTCACTATTAAATGGAACACCATCAATAGGAAAAACTGCTTTAGAAGAAGGACTAGCTGGAGTCACATGAATGATCATTCTCTTAGGCCTTTGAGGGGCAACAGAGACATAGATTGCATTTATAGACTCATCACAACTAGTAGAATAATTATCTAGACATATTCTCAACATCAATCCAAATAGGATAAAATGTGGAATAATTATTTGGAGAAACATTCTCAACATTGATCTAAGGAGAATTAGATGTGGAAGGAGATTCATCATTCACAAATGCAACATCCCTAGAAGAGAGTGCGTTGGAAGGTATAAGAGATTCA
This sequence comes from Sequoia sempervirens, assembly GCA_007258455.2. Classification (NCBI taxonomy): domain Eukaryota; kingdom Viridiplantae; phylum Streptophyta; class Pinopsida; order Cupressales; family Cupressaceae; genus Sequoia; species Sequoia sempervirens. The sequence goes on along the minus strand of VDFB02271358.1, from coordinate 359,138,114 downwards.
CCATTCATTAATGCATCATCTCCAAAAGAGATTGCAATGGAATGAATAGAAGGTTTATTATTCACAAATTCATCATCTCTAGAAGAGAGTGCATTGGAAAGAGAAGGAGCTTTGTCATTCACAAATGCATCATCTCTAGAAGAGAGTGCATTTGAAAGAGAAGGAGCTTTGTCATTCACAAATGCATCATCTCTAGAAGAGAGTGCATTGGAAAGAGAAGGAGCTTTGTCATTTAAAAATGCATCATCTCTAGAAGAGAGTGCATTGGAATAAAGAGTAGGTAGAGTAACATTGAGAATGGTATCAATGATTTCATCTTCTTGCAACAAAATATCCTTTGAAGTGGGACTTTCGTGAGAAGGATCAAAGATACCAAGTGACATGGGAAAAGCCAAGTCACCATCACATGCATGAAATGTAATATCATTAACATTTTGAACAAAATTAGGTACAAAACTAATAAAAGAAGATATTAAATCCATTACGATTTTTTTGATATTTTCTATGTTCTAGTAAATTGCATTTTCAGAGGTCTTTAGAGTGGAATTTGAGGTCAGAACTTGCATCGTTCCCTAAAATTCAATTGCTAAGGGAACTAGTATTTTAGAGATAGAACTAGTTCTCTAGGAGACATTTCCAATGATGCAAACGGTTTTGAATTCTGAGCACCAAGTCAAAAGTTATGACCCCGCAAAGTAGGGCTAAATAAATTCCCAGGTTTTGGAAGAACATTGTTCTTCACGTCAGGTTCACCAAAATGTAATATAGGGGGATTCGCTACTCACAATTTTTCTTCACTTAGAGAGCCTCACGGGGTGAATTTCCCTATACTACGTCAATGGAACAATGACGAGAGTTTCAGAATCCGAAAGAGCAGGTCAGATATTTTTTGGACAGACTATCAAGCTCTCAACCAAAATATGACAACACAGAATACACACGACAACATGATGTGCTAGCATCTCAGAGGCGCACTGGCGTCTCATAGGGACTAGAAAGTGAGAATGTCTTAGAAAATGGCTAAGTGACGACTTACACTCTAATTACTAAGAACTCCTAGAATGCAAGGAAGCAACAAGAAGTAATAATATTGAAACAAAGTGAAATAGAGACAATAAGGAGGAGAAAGGAAATACTTACGACCGTGCGGGTGATGAAGCTTCTAGCTCGTGAGTGTCTTCAATACTTGCACACAAGAGGGAGAGAGAAATTATTGGGTGGATGTATAGGGGCCTACCTCAGTTAGACCCTATTTTGGTGTTCCCACCTCCATAGACAACCCGATAGATAGAGAGAAAAGTAGAAATTAAGTAAAGAGCACTTAAATCACTACAAAATAGTGTCATGCTACTCAACCAAGTAATAGAGGAGAGGAGTGAAAGCTTACCACCTCCACCAAGAGTGCTCAAGGCTAATGGGGGGAAAAATGAGGGGAACTCAAGCCTCTGCTACAATGGTGTTTTGTTCCACACTTGCTCTATTGAAGTAGCGGAGTGTTGTTGTTGCTATGAAGTGTAAAGTTTTTGGAGATTGAAGAGATGGTGAAGAAGCTGCTTAGAGCATGTGGAGAGATTGTGAAGCTTGTGGATGAAGTCTAGAAGTGGTGAAGAGATGGTAGAAGATGGTAGAAGATCTGCGTGTAGAGGCCCAAATGCCTATGGTAGGAGTGAATTTGAAGAATAGATGAAGAGAAACAACCATATTTGGGTCGATCAACCAAGGAGGGCATTACAAATCAACCCCAAATGGGAAATGTAATGCCTCTACAAGCTCCAAGCATGAGAATTTTTTAGGGATGTAAGCGCGTCGCTTGGACATCTGCACTCTGCATAGGCGTCTCCAATAGAAACTCCTCCATTGACACTCAAAATAGGTGCCAAGTGTGATGCAAGTAGTGGGCTTAGGTGGAATTAAGCCTCTGAACTTGGTTTTCTAAGGTGGATAAAGGAAAAAAGGGGATTTTCACATGGGGTGCAAATTCACTCTTATACAGGTACATACTATGCACAATTGATTTCTTCTTATGACCTCTAGCCATCCTTTTACCTTTTGAAGCCTCAGGAGAAGCTTGGGCTTCTTACTTAATTATATCCTCATGATACTCAAATACATTGAGACGGCTAGACCTTCTAATAGGTAGAATTGTCACATCAATTTTCCCCATTTCTAGAACAAGCAGAATTTAATAATTTAAAACAGAGTGACAGGGAGAAACACTTACAACCTAGATAATTGTAACCAACCTATCAGAGAAATTCCTAACTAGACCAAAGAACCTAACTTGAAACCAACTTACTCAGGATGAAAAAATATTCAACTCAGGAAAAACCAACAGCCTGTTAGTCCTTTTCACACTTCACCTTACATACACTAGAGACTGGACAGATAGTGAAAATGAGCAACAATCAATCTACATTAAATAGAAAATTAGAGCATGTAGAATTAATGATTCAAGAGCTCCTTGCATGATTGAATTGATAACTTAGTAGTTCGGCTTTGAATTTGGGCCACTGATCTTAGAACAATTAAAATTTCATCTAAGGTGGCCATGAGCATCATTTTTTGACCATGATCAACTTGCTCCTAGAAAGAAACTATGTTACCTCAAATTCTACCACGTTCTTTTCTAACCTTGATTAATCATATGTGTTCTAGTAATTACCATGTATCAGCAACCTAATTTGTGCCTTTTCATTTATATCAACAAAGTACATGAGACCAGTTTGTTTTTTAGAGAGAATATTTCCTTATATGCTTCATCGCTCATCACTAATCTTCCCCAAATTTTAGGTGTAATTAGCGATCAAAGTATTCATGTGATTATTTTTAGTTCATTGGATCATCCTGTTTTTAAAAATATATCAATAGTTCTCCAGTCCTTTCGCTACTTTCCTTTGTTATTTACACAAAATCCTCAAGATCCTTCCATGTTGCCTTTTCCATCAATAGTCATCTCCTATCACTGAAATATCTCATTCTTCATTGGCCTCATCGATGATGTAAAAATCCCTACGATGAGATCTAACCCCTTGGTTCCGCCACCTATCCTTTGATCATGCCCATTTCCATCACTCCTCGCTAATTCAACTTTGCACCTAGGTTCTTATCAGTGACATGAGATGTAGTGAAGGCATTAGATTAAGACACGTACACCCACATGAAAAATAAATGGCACAAGAGACATCACTCATAAGATCTTATCATATTAGCGAAATAAATATTTCAAAGAATACCATCGCTCATCGCTAATTTGGAACTTAAGCGTTGAACTATATTCGCGATGAACGATAAAACATAAGGTCATCATTCATTGCTAATTCTCCTCATAAATTTTATGAGTAATTAGCGATGAGAGGATTTACAAAGTTTACAATGTGTATCACAAATTGCTAATGTGGAACTCAATATTTAAAACATATTCGCAATTACGCAATATAAAGGAAATCTCATCATATTGCTCATCGCTGATCTAAATTTATCATTTTTATGACCATCCACGATGAGTGATAAAAAAAAAAGGTCGGGGCATCACCTATCGCTATTTCAAATTTGAAAGCTCAAAAGCCATTAGTGATAAATGATCCCTCAAGGAACATCACTCATAGCTCATTCTGTTCAAGAGCTCTGGCAGCTATCTACAATGAGTGATATCAAAGAAAACCCTGTTTCATCACTTGTCGCCAATTTAAAATATGTACATATGAAGAAATCAACGATGAGTGATAAAGTAAGATGGCAATTCAGTACTTAGGTTGAAACTTTGAGCATGTGTACTTAAGTTGTTCTAATGAGGGGGATCCCCTAGGATGACATGAGAATAATAGGCTCAAGAAATTCTGAGTCACGAAATGAAAATAATGTAGAGGCCAAAAGATCCTTTACATAACCTTATAAGATGAGAAATTCAAACCTAGGCAACATGGACTGGTCATTTGAGGACATTGATAGACATAAGAGTAATACAACTGGAAACACAAACTATGTAGTCAACAACCAAATAGAATGTTACAAGCAATTATGGTGAATAAAACCCTAAAGCCCTATATAAGAACCCTACATCGAGATGTAACAAAAAATTGAGGTGGAACAAAAATTTTAGGTTTCAATATGAGCACTCCAAATTTTTAGCAAAATTTGAAAGTGCCATTAGTGGCTCTTTCTCGGGATGTCTATTCCTCAATGAATAGAAGAGAAATCAAATCCTCTGGAGAAGTAGACTAGGTGCCTACTTCATTGGGTAACAGAGTCAATAGGTCACCTCTAACCCTAATTGCTTTTGGTTTGAGAAGTTAAACCATATCTGATTACCCAAGGCCACCAAAACTATAGGTCTCTTCTTACCTCTTTCATAGACAAAGTTCTCATTACACTTTACAGAATCCAACCTAAAAACATCACTACAATCTGCTTGATTAAACATGCTAGCATGATCTTATAATAGCCCATTATATACAAAAATATCAATAATTTCATAACTATCATGCATCTGAGGATCAGGCATACCCTTGAAATACTGATTTTCATGTCACAACAATTCACAATATTTATCATTTAAAACATTGTCAAGTTGAAAAATACCCTCTTCAATGTTTTTCCCATTACCACCTTGTAAGAAAACTTCATCCAATTGAAAAACATGGCACTCATATTCTACCACATAGTTGGTACAATTAGGTTGAATCTACCAATTAGTTTGCATGTCGAAGGTGAAAAAATTATAAGAACTAATCAAAATATTATGTACATCATGCAAACTATGTCCAAGTGTATATAAAGAGATACACTCATATTTTGGCACATATTGTAATTGTGTCCCATTATGATGGTATAGAGAATCATCAAGAATCTCTAACTTATCCTCATCCTTGCTCACTTTAATATCTTCTGAACATAACATATCAACATCTTCAACATTCATATCTTGTTCAAAAGTGAGCAATTCTAGTTAAAAAAGATAATCTATTTTTTCTTTGAAATCAGCCTTCATATCCATATGAAAAGATTCATAACCGTATGAAAAGATTCATAACCAGGCTTATCTATATAAGGAAATAGATACTTGTCCAAATTTGTATTGAAATTCTCAAAATTTTACTTACCAGATACTCAAACTTCATGGTTGTCTGTTTTCTTTAACTCATCAATTTTTTTTCTAAACTTACATCAACTTGCACATTTTCACACTTATCATACAATGCATCATTAAAATCAAATGGATGTTTGTCTTTATTCACATTATCATCATGCTGATAAACTAGTTCATAATTGGAAGGAAGGTTAGATACCCATGCATCATATCTTACATAGTGAAGATTATCATCACTATCAAAATCAATATGAGCAATACATAACAACTGAGAATTACTCACATGTGCATATTTCTGATATTCAGTGGTCAATAGATTTGAAATTTGTTCACTGCTCAATAGATCATTGTTTAGATTCATTCTTTCAACCACTTCTTCTTCTTGAATTCCACTAGAACTACATGCATTACCAAGTTGTAAATCAGGGTATACCATGATATCACCATCATCAAAGTCTGAAAACTCAATGGACTAATCACAAACTAGGTTTTCCCAATCATAGGAGATTGAATTGCTAACAACCTTGTTAAAAGCATGGTCACAATCTATCATAGAGGACATGCTATCCATTTTCTCATTCTTGCTTATGTTTGGGTTGTCATGACAACAATCTACATCCTTTTTGATTTTGGCATTGGATTGGGAATCATCATTGAGTTGGTCACTTACATCTTCTTGAGGATAGAGACAAACATTTTCACTATCATAAAAACTAATGGAAAATAGTGTATCATCCTTAACTTCTTCTTCCTCAAGCATGCATTTGTCTATATTTGAAATTGAAGACATTTGATCATTTATATCCATACAACTACTAATTTCATCAACATGTTTACCAACAACTGAAGATATCAGACCTTGCACATATTCATTCCTCATTTTCTCCATATTATCTAAACATGTGTAAGACATTTGCATATTCAATATTCTAAAATCCTTTAATAATGCACTAGATCCCTCCTCAAAACTTTAAAATACATATGAATGCAATATGAAATACTAGGTCTAAAATTTTTAGGGATTAGTGAAAGAGTAACAAAAAATCTATGGCTGAAAGCAATGCTTGAATCTTCATCTTGTTTCTTAAGATGTTTTTTGTGAGAAGGTCAAAAGGTTCTTTTGCAAATTCTTCTCCATAAGCATCCACTAGTTTATCCCAGCAGGAAAAACACTTCTCAAGAAAACTTAAGTACTAGTCCCTAGCTCTAGCTTCAAGAGATATAACAAAAAATATCATCCACATATCCTAATCTCTAAATGAATTTTTCACCATGAAGCTATAGAAACTTTGGACATGTGCATCTCCTTCATACACATTGTATCTGTTAAATCTAGGCATCTGCTTATAAACTTGAGATGGCATAATTTTAACCTTATAATCAACCCATAACAAGTCTAATTGGTCATACAATGGATCAAAATAATTGAAAAAAGGTGCAGCAATTTGGCTAGTAGATCTAGTATGATTATCTCTTAACTGGGCTTGTATATCCATCAAGTTCCTTTTTTTCATCTCTTTAACTCCTCTTGCAAACACAACTTTCCATTCCGGCCTTAGCCTAGGCTTGTTCACCCTTGGGTTCTTGTATTTTGGAGTTTTAACTGTTTGAGGATTATCAGACTTCTGAAGCTTCTTGAAAATATGTATTAAGGTTTCTAATGGCACGGTTATTTCTCTTTGGTAATCCATAGATGCATGCAAATATGGGTTTAACTAATTGTGCATAATCATAACCATGATAATATATAGGATCACTAGGATAGTTGCTAATATGATGGTAACTTGGGTTTGAAACTTATGATAATACAATTGGAGGCAAGTCCCTAAGATATACAAATTCATTCTAACCATCCATACTAGAAAATTTGTGAATACTTAGACAAGCATTTTACAAGAAACAAAAATTTCATTCAATATGATAGGTTCAGTAAATGAAAATATGTAGAGAACCATGTACCTTCACACCTCCAGCTGCTCCAACTTTGAATAGAATAATTTTTAGGTTATAATAAAAAACAACAACCCATCATGTGCATAAATTGTAGAGCAGAGTCGCCACCTCTTCAACAAGAGGAAAACCTTTGAAGTAAGGATATCTTTCTCCGAGTTCTTCCAACAAAGTCACTTCACAGTATTTTGAATTTGGGGTTGCTACAAATAAATTTTTAGAACTAGAACTTCTTCAACATCTGAACCAAATGTTCATTTCTTTTTTGACTCCTTCCAAATGGTCTTTAACAAATTTACACCAAAGATGCAAAGTTGTTCCCCAGTAGAGTCGCCATTTCTGTTGGTTATTTTTTAAGAACCAAACTTAATCTCAGTCCTTACCTATGAATTTTCCACAATTCAATCATCAAAAAAATTGAGGATTGGCCAACACTTAAGTAAAGTAATTAATACTCCACTTCTTCTCTTTGGGCTATGTGAGACCTAGGAGGGTAATCCTATGCATGCTCATAATATCTCACATTAGGTCAAGAGAATTTCATCACATAGATGCACTATCTCAAGAAACTCACCTCATCAAAGGCTTGGAAAACCTTAGGTGGCAGTGTTACTCATTTCAGGGAATGCGTTTATATACTAAAAGTTGGGGCAATGTAGTTTAGAGAGTTTTTTTGAATCTGTCTTCATCTTGAATCCTAGACCAAACTCATTACTAGCTCAACTAGGCATGAGACAAACTAATAAAACAATTAGTGCCTTATCTGAGGGAGAAACAAAGTCATAACTTGTAATCAATTGATAATACAATTTTGATTGAATGTTAGAAATTAATGGACTATTAGAATACCACTTTGTAATATCTAACTCACTAAGTTTCAAAATATCGCTTCCTTACCAAATCCTATATCCTTCTCTCACAAGTCTATGGTCTTATTTTAGCATTTAATCAACTTATTGAACTGGAGCATAAAACAAGCCAATTCATTCGATGCAAATGACAGAAGACAAATGAAATTATAATTAACAACTTCACTCATAACTTGGAAGAAAATACATAGGAGAGCAACACTTTAGAACTAATATACTTCTTCATTTCTGATATTGCTTTGTAAAACCATATTTAAGATCTGTATACAGTATAACTTTCACCCTAGATTTTCCTCTAATATATTTATTAAAGTATCTATTTACATTCTATTTTCTTTGAGAGCATAGTATTTCACTTTTGACCTATTTTTGACTCAAAATTATTAACTCTCTTTTTATCAGCCATGAAATCCCCTTTATAAACAAGGGAGCAACAAGCACCTGGTCGAATTACAATTTCATTTTCATTTCAGTTCATTTCAAAAACCTAATTCTAACTGACTCCTTGAAGAACTCCCAGGCGGTTTCTTACGCAATCATTTGAGAACAAGGGAGGACAAAAGGACAAAAACCTGTGGAAGATACCAGTAGTCGTTATCATCGTGTTCATTGTTGAAACAAAAAATATTCCATATCATATCAACTAGAGGACTTCCACATCAACATGGAAGAGTAAAAGACAAACCATGGACGCATGAAAATAAATACCTCCTATGCAAAGACCATGGTGTCATCAAAAACTAAAACAAGGTGGTAACTCTATTCAAATTCGTCGACATAAGAGAAAGCTCGACTGCTCCTTGTCCTCGATGAAATTGGAGGGATTATCACCACGTCATCATCAGAGCTCCCATATGGCACTAGAGAACAGAGGTACTGGCCATAGTTCGAGTCAGTATCACCTTCAACATCTGAAGGAGTATCAGAAAGCACAATAGGAGAATTGTGTTTACCTAGGCAGGCCCTATGACTTTTCTCTTTCTTCTTGGCCTTCTTTACTGGTTGAGCCAGTTCCTTGCCTTTGAACTCGATCAATTCTCCCAAAATAGTTATGTGTCTCAAATGAAACGTACTATCTACAATTGATTTCTTCTTATGACCTCTTTCCCTCATTTTACCCTTTAAAACCTTGGGAGAAGCTTGGGATTCCTACTCAACTATATCCTCATGATACTCAAACACATTGAGATAGCTAGACCTTCTAACAGGCTGAATTGTCACACCAGTTTTCCCCATTTCTAGAACAAGCATAGTTTAATAATTTAAAACAGAGCACCCAGAAAATTGTAACCAACCTATCAGATAAATTCCTAACTAGAGCAGAGAACCCAACCTGAAACCAACTTACTCAGGACGAAAAAATATTCAACTCAATAAAAACCAACAGCCTCTCACTCATTTTCACACTTCGCCTTACATACACTACAGATTGGAAAGATAGTGAAAATGAACAACGATCAACTTGCATTAAATAGAAAATTAGAGAAAAATTAATGATTCAAGAGCTCCTTGCACGAGCAAATTGATAACTTAGCAGTTCAACTTTGAATCTAGGCCATTGATCTTAGAACAATTAAAATTTGATCTAAGGTGGCCATGAGCATCATTTTTTGACCATTACCAACTTGCTCTTAGAAAATAGTGATGCTACCTCAAATGTTGCCACATTCTTTTCTAACCTTGATTAATCATATGTGTTCTGACAATTAGAATGTATCGCCAACCTAATCTATGCCTTTTCACTTATATCAGTGAAGTACATGAGACCAGTTTGTTTTTTAGAGAGAATGTTTCCTTATATGCTTCATTGCTCATCATTGATCTTCTCCAAATTTTAGGGTGTAATCAGCAATGAAACTATTCATGCGATGATTTTCAGTCCATTGGATCATCCTATTTTTAAAACTATATCAATAGTTCTCCAGTACTTTCACTGCTTTCATTTTTGCTTTACACGAAATCCTCAAGATCCTGCCATGTTGCTTGTTCCATCAATAGTCATCTCCTATCGCTGATGTATCTCATCCTTCATTGGCATCATCGACAATGTAAAAATCCTCGCGATGAGATCTCAGTCCTTGGTTTTGCGACCTGTCCTTTGATCATGTCTATTTCCATCACTCCTCGCTAATCCAACTTTAAACCTAGGTTTCTATTAGTGACAGGACATGTAGTGAAGGAATCAGATTAAGACATGTACACCTACATGAAGAATCAATGGCACAAGAGACATCGCTCATAAGATCTCATCATATTAGTGAAAGATCTTTCAAAGAATACCATCACTCATCGCTAATTTGGAACTTAAGTGTTGAACTATATTCAAAATGAGTGATAAAACATAAGGCCATCGTTCATCACTAATTCTCCTCATACAGTTTGTGAGTAATTAGTGATGAGAGGATTTACAAAGTTTACAATGTGTATTGTGGATCGCTAATGTGGAACTCAACATTTAAAACATATCTGTGATTACATGATGTAAAGGAAGTTTCATCATATCACTCATCGCTAATCTAAATTTATCATTTTATGACCATCTGCAATGAAAGATAAAAACAAAAGGCCGAGGCATCGCTTATCACTTTTTCAAATTTGAAAGCTCAAAATCCATTAGCAATAAACGATCCCTCAAGGAACATCGCTCATCGCTTATTCTATTCAAGAGCTCTGGCAGCTATCTGCAATGAGCGATATCAAAGAAAACACTGTTTCATCATTCGTCGCCATTTCAAAATATGTACCTATGAAGAAATCGGTGATGAGCAATAAAGTAAGATTGAAATTTGGGACATAAGTTGAAACTTTAAGCACATGCACTTAAGTTGTTCTAATGAGGGGGATCCCCTAGGATGACATGATAATAATAGGCTCGAGAACTTCTGAGTCACGAAATGCAAAGAATGTAGAGTCCCAAAGATCCTTTACATAAGCTTATAAGATGAGAAATTTAGATCTAGGCAAGAGGGACTGGTCATTTGATGACATTGATAGACATAATAGTTTTACGATGAAAAATGGGCACTACACAATCAACAACCAAATAGAATGTTATAAGAAATTATGATGAATAAAACCCTAAACCCCTATATAAGAACCTTACATCCAGATGTAACAAAAATTTGAGGTGGAACAAAAATTTTAGGGTTTAATATGAAAACTCCCAAAATTTAAAAGTGCCATCATATAGAACACAAGGGCCTCCTCATACCAAATTTATGCATCATCTAAAATATATAATTCTCCAAATATATAAAAAATCCATGTATAGCAAGTGAAATAAAAATATTCACATTACTTCGTGGCAACTAGGTGGGTAGGCATTTTGATTTGTGTTGTTATGTTTGGAGTATGGTGGCATACAACATTGTCGTAGTTGGTACAATATGGGAGGTGATGTGGTGGAAGTGATAATTGATTACGAGTCTAATCAAAATTTTGTGGGACTATTTGAGGCTTTCTCAAGGACGTTGGGTAGGACGAATTATCTAAAAGCTTTGAAATTGTTCTTTAAATTGCACACAAATTGTTACCACTTAAAGGGTGGTGGATGAACAAAGCAATGTTACCACTCAACAAACCCTTGAACAAACCTTGGAACATAAATCTGTAACTTTCATGAAATGGATTCAATGGAAGTAGATCTTGAACTTTGAATCTTGCTTGAAATAATCTCTGAATTCTTGATTTTATCATGAAACCTACATCACAATCTTAGCTCCAAAAACATGCATGATGCAAGAAGAATTTGATATGATAATTGGGTCTTGAATGCTGCAATAAATCTCTAATAAATATGCTCTTGAATGCCTTTGAAAGTGCTCTTGAAATCTCATAAACTTGCTAGGTTCTTCTCTAAATATTCTAGGTGAAACATAGTGAAATAACCTTATATTTATAGGTATGTATTCTTAATTTATTGAAATTCAACTATCACAAGCTGACATCTGAATATACACTTAGAGATATTAAAATCCCACCAAAAAAATAATTTAAATTTAGGTCCTAAGGTCAAGGGAGGACGCATTTTCCCATGGTTGAATGGGTCCTATGTCCCTAAACCTAGGACACACATTGCTCAAGGTAAAGTTTTATGTTAAGGCATTAATGAATGTCAGGCTTCCTCTTCAGAAAATATAATTAAATAGGCTTGGAAAATGAATTAAAGGGTCAATTAAGGCATAATTAAGCTCAATTAATTAAAGGAGCTCTAAATAAGTGTGAAAGTGTAAATAAATACATTTTACAACACTAAATTAAGGCAAAATTAAGTCCATTTTATCTAGGTGGGCCCAAAAGTGAGAAAATGTAAATGGATACATTTTTTGTCACTACAGTTGGTTGTGGTGGACCTCCTTCATGGGGTAGAGGATGTAAGTATCATCATTGAGCTAGGGTTGAGAATGCCTCACCCACACAACTTGGCCAGGGTCTTCCTATCACACATTCGTGTCAAAAGGTATCCCTTCCTATTGGATGTTAAAGGCCATGAGCTGGAAGTGCAGAGAGTGCGGGCACGACGTGGGGTAGATTTCCTAAAGGTTTTTTTGTACCTAGAAGCTACACTGAGGGTGGACTGAAAAGAGCATTTCTATGAGTTTCTGATGGATGAGGGTGTGATGTTCAAATAGTCTCTAGTTCTATATATGGTGGTGAAGTTGGTATATTTTGGTGACATTTTTTGTGTCTTCTCCTCTGGTTTGCAAGTGGGTGGGGTTCATCCTTGAAAACATGTAAGGGCTGGGTTGATAAGGTATAATTTTTTAGTGTGTATGGGGTGGGATGGTTTTGGTTACTAGCATCTTGTTAGTCCCGAGTATAAGATGTAAGGTTTGGTCATAGGTGTGGCATTGGTGTGGCTAGTATGGTTTGATATCATCACCGCTAAGGTGGAGCTATGTAAACCCAATTTTGACAGCAATAAAAAGCTATTTACGAATCAAAAAATATATTCACATTATTTCTATCATCAATTACTTTATCAACAAGATAAGTTTGAAAACCATGATCTATTTTCACAAGTCTCTCTTTGCAAGGGCAGGAAGATATAAATTTATTTGATGATTCTTTAATATCATTTGATCTATCTTTAGAAATATTCAAATAAAAAATACAATCCCATATTTCTCTCCTTTGTGCATTTTTATTTTTAACATGTTTACCATGATCATTTGTTAAAGGACATGAGAGGTGAATAAAGTTTGAATCTCTCTCAAATATTCCTTGTCTATAGAATTCATTCTAAATATTTTAACCTAAAATGAACCCACTCATATTCCTCTATTGTGAAAATTCCATATAAATATATGTAATCCTTGTATCTCCCTCTTCTTGCACATTTCCTTCTTTTCTTTTAGAATATGAATGTACATGTCAATTCAATGAGAATATATATTTTATTTTGACTTTCATTCCTTAGACTAAGCATATTAAAAGAATTCACTTAAAGACATTATGACAAGCATGAATATTCATCTTTACTATAGTCTTGTATTTTCAAAAATTTTAGTATCCCTCTATAGCAGCAATATTTTTCTTATATTTTTATTAGTTTACAAGATTCATGTGACACATCAATCTTTCCTTCCCTTAAAAAATTTCTCCCAACCATTCAACATGTGCATATGAAATATTTATCTACAACATAACATATGCATTCAAAGAATTGCATTTAGCTTCATGTATATCGCTAATGTTTTCTTTTACAAATATAATTATTAGTAAATAAAATTTATTCAATGTTAATATGTACTCAAGCTTCACACAAATTCATACAACCATTTTCTTGTATATTAGCTTAGAATTTTGGAGGATTCTACATGGATACTTGATGATACATAAAGGTTTCTAGTAGTAGAATTTGACTTTTATGATATTTTACTAGTAAAGTGGACACCTCTCAAAAAGGATAGAACCTTTGAATGAATGCACTTCATAGGAAAAATATATTTTGAGTTCAAACCTCTAATGAAGCCTTGATAATTTATTCAAATAATTTATATCTCATGAACACATTAAAAATCTTCCTCAATAATGTCACCATTATACTTTTGCAATTTTATGGGTGAAGTAAAGCCACCAATGCACATAAGCTAGATTATATAGGTGAAAATAGATCAATAATTTGAATGGATTTCATAAATATTTACAATGAAATGTCCAAGTTCCTTATCCTTGACAATAGCAACAATATTTTGGTACAAGTTTATGGGAAAAATAAATACCATAATATACTTAAGATACAACAGTTTATCTACACAAATATTTCTCATAACAAAACTAATCAATGATAATTGATTTATCATTAGAACCATATTTTTATACTCCAAGCTAGAAATAGTGACATTCATTGGTGTTTATAATTGTAACCCTCAATTATAAGGGATGATACATGATATCCAAACTTAGGGATCATATATATCTAGACAAAAAATAAACTAATAATAAAGCTAACAATCAAAGATCATTTAACAAGAGAAAAAATTTATCCTTCCTTCCACTATCTTTCCTAGTTATGAAAATGCCTTAGAACAAGAGAAACAAACCATTGACACAATCCTTAATATGACCTTTCCTATCACTCATTCAAACCCTACTATCTCTCCCATTTGTGATGATGATATGATACAAGAAGATACAAGAATAGATAATCATGAAAATCATAATTTTTCTTCTACTAATACTTCTCCTACTAGTGACAAATGTATCTTTGTGAAAGAAGAAGAATCATTGAGAACCATGAAAGTCTTGATTGTCTCTCTCCTCCTCCCTCTTGGGAAGATATGAGGACACAATAAGATGAGATTGTTGAAAGATTCCTTAACATTACTCTACCTAATGTCCATTCATCTCCCAACACCACCCCTACTTGTAAGAATGCTTTAGTTAAATAGGATACAATCGTGAATGATCATGAAAAACACATTTGTGAAGAAGATATATTGGTGTTAAGAGATCCAATAGTTGAGAGCTATGACAATCATACCTCTCCTACTTGGGAAGACAATATAGGAAATGAGGATGCAATTGTAGATAACCATGATAATCACGTTTGTTCTTCTCCTAATAGCTTTCCTAGTTGTGAAGAATATAGATTGGTGTTAGAAGATACACTTATTGAGAGTAATGGAAATCTCATTTCTCCCTTTCCTAATGATCCTACCATTTGGAGAGATCTATTTGAATGAAAGGATCTAATCATTGGTAAGCAGGACAATGATAGTTATTCCTCTCTTAATTCCTCCCCTATTGGTGATGAGGTTCATTTACAACATATAACCATTGAATGTGATAAAAATATTATTTTCTCCTCTCCTAAAAGCTCTCCTACTAGGATAGACATCATGGTGCAAGAGAATGATGGAACTGATACATGTATTTCAAACAATAGTGATATGACTTCCTTAGATGAAGATGATGAAGTGACTTTAGACTCCCCTTCACTAAAAGATAATGAAAATAAGGATAGGACTTTTGAGGTTATACACATTAGATATCCCTTGAAGTACTTTCTTGAACTTAAAATTATCCTTTACCCACCCTAATACCAACCACAAGTTACACAAAACAAACCCTTCCTCATCCTCGAAGTACCTAAGAATAATATGTCACAACAATCGAGTTACAATACCATTGTTCATACATATAACACTAGAAAAAATCCACAACCAAGACAAATAAACTCCAACATCCCTCTCATTACCTCAACCTATCTTGCCTAGTGCCCCTTGTTTTCCTTTACATAATGGAAAGGAGTATGATCTTGTTGAACAAATTAAAAACACTCCTACTAAGATATCATTATGGGACCTTATTCAATCCTCCCCTCATTATCATAACATGATTTAAAGTGCCTTACAACAAGTTGCTACCCCTCTTAATGTGCAATCAAATGATGTGGATTCAAGCTATAACTTTGGTCAACAATTTCCACAATAGTAGGAGTGGCCATATTTCCCCAAACAACCCTAAATGAGCTTAACAAATAGTTCCTTCAATTTTGAAAAACATGAAATTTAGATAACAGAGAATATCTTTTGCTTGTCAAGAACTAGGGTTTCAATGTATGATACTCTGAGCCACTTCTTTCTTTCTTCAACTTGCACTACTCCAAATTTATACAAATGCACTTTTCTTCAACTTAGTCACTTTCTTTATTATTTACCATTTTCCCCTCATTTGAATTTATTACTTTTCTACTTTAAAGTTGTCAACCATTTTATAAAACACACTGTAAACCAAAAAAAAAATTGCAATTCTTTTGATTTGCTTGATTTTTTTCTAGAATTTCGTTTAAAGTAATCAAAATATAAATTCATATTACTTGTCATTGTGTCATCGCATGACACCTCATATATTGGGGGCTTGTTATATTTTCCTGTGACTGCTCCCCCTGAAACCATTATTGGGTTCAGTTTTTAGATGTATCTGTACTGGATGTAGACACAAGATCATTTGATTTATCCTTATTCTTAGGTTCTTCCTTCTTTCTCATAATTCTTTCCATTTCTTTCCTCACATCTTCAAGATCTATTTTGTTCATAGACATGTTCTTTTGTTCTATATTTGGTTTCTTCCCAACTTTTCTCCTACAAAATTTTGAGATATGTCTTGGTTTGTTGCAAGAGTGGCACGAAACATATCCTTAATCAAGAGAGTTTGTATTCATCCTTGACCTACATTGATTAGCCTCATGTCCAAAGATATTGCATGTGTAATAGTAGCCTTGACAAGACTAAATTCTTCTACCAGTATAAAACCTGTTAATCATCATCTGACTTCTACATTTGAAAACTCTATGTCCAAACTTGTTGCAAACATATTAGAATTTTCCAGCAAGAATCTAACATTCTGAATTTTTTTTTTTGGTTCATACTACTTCTGCATTCTATTTCTCTATAACGAAATTTATTGCATGAGAAACAAAATCCATTAAAAGATGGGTACCTTTACACATTAGGTTGTTGGATGGGAATCCTTCTAGTATTGGTCCTTTAGTCCTTACTTTGATAAGTATTCCTTTAAGGTTTCCTTTGGTTGTCCATTTTGTTGAAAATTGGTTGTCTTTGAGCTTTTTCCTTCTTCAAGTCCTAGACTACTTTTGTCTTTAACATGTTTTTGAGATGTAATTAACACATTAAGCATTGTAGAACCTTTCTTAAACGTTTCTTCATGTGCTTTTTCTATTTCTAGATCAACTCTTAAGGTTACCACTTCTTGTTGAAGATTTGTACAATCATTAATTTTGTTTTGGATTTTAGTTTTCTGACATTCCTCAATGTTCTTTCTTTCTTCTATTTCAACTTTTAGTTCGGTGATATCCTCATTGGCCTTCTTCAACTGATCACTAACTTCTCTATGTTTATCCTTGAAGTTTTTGATCTACTCTGTTAGCTTCTTGATGCAATCATTTGCTTCCTTCAGATTTCCTTTTAGAGTTTCTTTCTCATCCTCACTTTTGTTAAATTCTTCAAGGGAAACATTGATCTCTTTAGATACAAATATTTCTTTTGGAGAAACATAATGAAATTTTCCATCCATGTATTCAATTTTTGAGACCTTCCTCAAGGTATTAGGTTTCTTCCGAGGATCCAAGCTTTGATACCAATCGTTGAATATACTAGACGCTGAGAGGGGGGTGAATTAGTATTCTGCTGAAAAAAACTAACGTTTAACCATCCAATTATCAATCCACATCTAATAGAATCAGTGAACCAAAACATAAAAGAAATCACAACTCATTGACACCAAGATTTTTATGTGGAAAACCCAAAAAGGGAAAAACTCGGATGATGATTAGCTCACAATATATTATAACTAGTTATAAGATATTACAAGGCTAACT
This sequence comes from Sequoia sempervirens, assembly GCA_007258455.2. Taxonomy (NCBI): domain Eukaryota; kingdom Viridiplantae; phylum Streptophyta; class Pinopsida; order Cupressales; family Cupressaceae; genus Sequoia; species Sequoia sempervirens. The sequence goes on along the minus strand of VDFB02271358.1, from coordinate 359,120,365 downwards.
ACCATGATTCACTATCCTTAAAAAGGATCACAACCTAAATAAAAAATGTGACATATTTCCAAGATACAAAAGATGTGGCTCACTGCCAAAAATGAACTGAAGAAGTGCACCTACATTGTGCTATAAATAGTTTTGGTTAAGATCTGGTAGTATCAAAATTCTACTTCGATTGTTGGTATACAAATACTATTAGTAACTTCACACTATTACGCTTTTCACATTACTTGCATATATCCTCTTCTCTACTTAGTTTCTTTTGCTAGATCATAAATATATATACAGACATAACTTCCTCTATCAATTAAGTCGGCCTAATTGAGGGAACACTCAAAATAAAAAATATCTTGTCAACTTAATACAAAATTTCTTTTGACATATAGAATAAAACTTGTTATCCAAAAGATAGGTTGGCCCAAACCTAAAGATGAACACCTAGAAGATAAACCTTGTCAACCAAATGAACACTGAATTACTGTCATCAAGATAGTTCAACCAAATCATTAAAAAATACCAAAAAATTCATTCATACCTATGACTAACATTCCTGATCAACATATCAAAGAATTATTGAATTCCCTTTTACTAAAAATATTTATGGATAAAGATACTAGATCAATATGGACGTACTAATAACATATTCAGTTACCAACCAATGTTGGCATCAAGGAAAAAAATTCCAGAGGGAACCTTCTTCATTCTTCCAATAATCTCCCCCTTTGTCATTGATTGCAAGATGTGCCAAAAATGAAACTTGCTTCAAAATAGAAAAAATATGCTCAACTCCCCCTAATATATGTACAGAAACAAACATATTTTATCTTCTCTTCTCTTCTCCCCCTTTGACATCAAGGACAAAGGATAGGGAAACATTTCAGATTGAGGAGCTGGGGGCACCTTGTAGTTCTTTGAGAGTCACTTCCCAAGCAGGATTTCCATCATCCTAGACACCTTTTTCCATAGAAATATTTTTATGCAAAGATTCTATTTCCACCAAAAATTCTTCTCCTTCTTCCAAAGTGGATGGGGTGATGTTCATTTTCTCAAGTTTTTTTGCCTCCATCATTGCATTTGATATAGGAATATGTTTGGAAATGACTAAATTTCCAAGTTGGGCATACTGCTCCATAGCCTCTTCCTTTTGCCTCTGTAAGATGAAAAAAATATTTTGAAGATCTACAATGGAAACCTATCTAACATGGTTTCTATCATTGCCAATCTTATAATCTTTGGAGGCAACAACAAGTTGAGACTCAATTGAGTCCATTAGATCATTGATACTTTGAGTGGCTTCCAACCATTTCATGTAGTAAAAAAATAGCAACTGGGCTTCTTCATCACATTCTCTTACCTCTTTCAAAGTTTCCAAAGCTTTGTCACATGCAATATTACACTTATCTTGCAGAAACATCAACCTTTTCTCTAGAAAATTCAACTCTACTTCTCTTATGGTATGCATCTTAATATTGGATGTGTACTCTTTAATAGAATCAATAATAAGCCTCAAATTTTTAATCAGAGCTGAAGAGTTTTCCAAAGCAATACTAGGGGTTTTCTCTTGTAGAGATTTGATAGCTTCATTTATTGACCCATTTCTTCTTTGATATGAATCTAAATCTTCTAATGTGACCGAGCTGATCAAAGTCTCAAATAGCTTTACTCTGTCACTCAGTGTGATTTTTCTCAAATCCACATAACCTAGGTGACATGGAAACGCAGGTTGGATTACATCTTGTCTTGAAAGAAGACCTTTAAGAGTACTTCCAAATGACTCTCTGGATTGTTTTGATGGTTCAAGGCCTTTGGTAATTTCACCTTCAACTAAAATGACTTCCTTATTTTCCTCTTTCTTATTTTCTTCTTCCTCTTATTTTCCTTCTTTTTTTCCTTTTCTTTTTCTTCTTTCTCTTCTTCTTTTTCATCACCAGATGGATTTTTGTTTTCTTCCTTCCTTCTATCCTCATTATCCTTGTCTTTATCATTTACTTTGTCTTTACTTCCTTTATTTTCATCTTTGTTTTCCTCTTCTTTGTTCTTAGTGGATTCTTGATGTTCTTCTCCCTTTTCACTAGATTATTCCTTATGATGATCATCAAACCTCTTACTAGTAGTTTTTTTTGTTTCCATCTAAGGGACAAGGGTCTTTGAAGCTCCAAGTGTCTCATTAACAATCTTCAAGACTGGGTTATCCATAACTTCTGCAATAGTAGCATGTTCTTGAGTCTGAGCAGCGTGAGATGAAGATCTAGTTCTTGTCCCATAACTCCTTGCTAATTTCCTAATCACACCATGAGTTTCTTTCCTTTTTTAACATAGTATTCTTCCTTATTCATTAAAATGTTGACTCTCCACTTGACTCTAAATAATGTAGACCATTCTTTCAATATATTTGTAGCTTCTATTTTTGAATGAGTTGAACTAATAGATTTTACGGCTTCACTTCTCATTTTGTTTTCAACAATTAATGCTTCCTTCCACCTAAGCACTAACTCTTCCCACACATTTTTCATAACTTTTGACTGTATGGTATCCATTTTTATGCTACATATAACTATGTATTGAGAAAAATCATTTATGACAGTTATTTTTCCTTCATCATCAAGTTCATCATATAACTTAGTAGTTGACATAAGATCATTATCAATCATATTGTTCACTAATGTTCCAAGAACCAAGGGAGGATGTTTTCTTACTAAAGTAAAACCAGGTATGTTCTCCACAGGGTTAGATGAGCCTTCTTCTTTCTTCTTTTCATGTACATGGTTTCAATAAGTATCATTTTCTTCCTCTGACTCTTCATTTGTAGAGATAACATTACTGGTTTTGGCTTCTTCACCAGAGGTACTACCTCTTCTATTTCTTTTCAGTTGATGCTCATCTTCTAGACCAAGCTTGATTTCTTCTTCAACAACATCACTTAAATTCCTTTTCTTGTAAGCTTTTTCTTTCACTCTTATTCTTCCTCCTAAAGCAGTAGATGGTGCAACAATAGGTGTGTCCTTAGATTCCCTAGTACAAGGACCAATAGGAGTAACAACATCAATAGATGTAGGGATACCTTCTTTTTTTTTCTTTTCCCTTTCTCAATATTAGCACTACTGGGGTAGAAGAGCTAGAAATAGGTGTTGATGTAACACCAAATGATAGCCTTCCTAATTTTTTGGATCCTTAGGATTGTTTAGTAGCTTGGGCTTTCCTTTTATCAAGAGCTTCCTTCAACTGTACAATGTCATCTTTAGTGATGGTTTGACCTTGAAACAAAGCCTCAATTTTCTTTCTTTGTTTAGGTGTTGAAGATTGAAAATGAATTTCAACAAATTTCTCCTCATATGTACCTTATCTAGATAGAGAGGGGTGCTTAGGACTAGCCAACAAAATACCAATGTACCTTTCTACCATTTTCTCTTCAATCTTATATCCTAGAGGTTCAATCCAATGAATTATGGGTTCTATAAACTCAATGATGCATTCATTGGTAGACACAAGAAATGTTATCTCCTTTCAATACTTTTTCAACAAACTTCTTGGAATCCTTTCTATTTCTTGTATTTTGTTATGAAATATTACAAAGAATGTAGTTAGGGAATTATTTTGTGCCTTAAAGTCTCCTAGACTACGTATATAATCACTAATCAAGTGAGAAAATAGTCTGGTGTTATCCCATATTATGCTTTGTCTTCCAAGTAAATTCCTTTAGAAAATAGAATAATAAACAAATAACAATAGTGCTAAATTTAAAGACGTGTCTCCTCACCTTTTTCATACTTAGATTTTCCATAAGTTACAATCTCAACAAATCACAAAGATCAAAATTCTTTCTATTCACCACCATTTCATAAGCTGTGTGAATTTTTGTGGTTGATATAGATTTCATTCTATTCGTTAATTAGACTTTTTTCCCAATCATGATGGCAGCATACTTGATGACGAGGTTTGTGATAGACTTCATGGTTACGATTCTTATGTCAAAATTAGCAATAGTTAACCTTGGACCTCATCATTTTTCATTACTTTTAGAACTAGAATGGCACCAGTGTCACAAATACTAGTAATTGCATGAATTTCCTCCTTATTGATAACCCCTAGTTCATTTATCCACACAAGATTGTTATGAACCCCACTGAGGGCCATGCTGACAATTTTTTTCTCACTCTTGCTAGAGAAGTTTGGAAACTAGTTCCAAATACTCAACTTCATTTGAACTAGGTTTTCATATTCTTCCTTGAGTAGTAAATCATTAGTTAACTCATTGTCCCACAAATCCTTCAACTCCTAGTGATCAAAGTATTCAAGTTTCCCATGAATGAATATTCTTGGATCTTCGGTGGGTAGCACATTACTTGAAATGTGCAAGAACGCACCCATTGGATCATTTTCATATAATTTCCATGAACATATTTTTAACTTTGGTTGGGGCCTCTTAGAAATTTCCACAATAGTAGGAGTGGCCCTATTTTCCCAAACAACCTTAAATGAGCTTAACAAAGAGTTCCTTCAATTTTGAAAAACACAAAATTCAGATAATAGATAATACCTTTTGCTTGTTGAGAACTAGGGTTTCGATGTATGGTACTCTGAGTCACTTCTTTCTTTCTTCATCTTTCACTACTTCTCCCAATTTGCACAAATGTGCTTTTCTTCAACTTAGTCGCTTGCTTTATTATTTACCATTTTCCCCTAATTTTGCATTTATTACTTTTCTACTTTAAATTTGTCAACCATTTTGTAAAACATACTATAAACCCATAAAAGTTTTTCAATTCTTCTTATTTGCTTGATTTATGCTGAAATTTCCTTAAAAGTCATCAAAATAGAAATTCATATTACTTGTCCTTGTGTCATTACATGACACCTCATATATTAGGGGCTTGTTAGATTTTTCTGTGATTTCTCCCCTTGAAACTACTATTGGGTTTAGTTTTTAGAAGAGGTATCTGCATTGGATGCAGATACAAGATCATTTAATTTATCATTATTCTCCAGTTCCCCCTTTCTCCAAATTCTTGCCATTTCTTTCATCACATCTTCAAGATCTACTTTGTCCACAAACTTGTTTTTATTTTCCACTTTTTGTTTCTTCCCAATTTTGCTTCTACAAAATTTTGAGATGTCCTAGTTTGTTGCAAGAGTGGCACACAACATATCCTTGATTAAGATAATTTGTATTTATCCTTCACCTACATTGATTAGCCTTGTGTTCAAAGATATTGCATGTGTAACAATAGCCTTGAAAAGACTAAATTATTCTAATAGTATAAAACATGTTCATCATCATTTGAATTCTACATTCGGTAGCTCTATGTCCAAACTTGTTGCAAAGATAGCATTGTCTAGCAAAGAATCCAACATTTTGACTTATTCTATTTTGGTTCATCCTACTTCTGCATTTTGTTTCTCTATGGCTGAATTTATTGCATGAGACACAAAAGCCATTAAAATATGGGTACCTTTGTACATTAGGTTGTTGGATGGGAATCCTTCTAGTATTGGTGCTTTGGTCCTTGCTTTGATAAGCATTCCTTTAAGGTTTCCTTTGGTTGTCCATTTTGTTGAAAATTAGTTTAGTCTTTGAGCTTTGTCCTTCTTCAAGTCCATGAACATTTTTGACATTAGTAGGTTTCTAAGATGTAATTAACTCATCAAGCATTGTAGAACTTGTCTTAAACCTTTGTTCATGCTTTTTCTCTTTTTCCAGATCAACTCTTAAGGTTACCTCTTCTTGTTCAAGCTTTGTACAATCATTAATTTTGTTTTGGATTTTAGTTTTCTGACATTCCTCAATTCACTTTCTTTCTTCTATTTCCACTTTCATTCCAATAATATCCTCATTGGCCTTCTTCAACTTATCATTGACTTATCTATGTCTATCCTTGAATTTTTTGATCTTCTCTCTTGACTTTCTGATGTAATCATTTACTTCCTTTAGATTTCCTTTTAGATTTTCTTTTTCATCCTAGATTTTGTTCAATTCCTCGAGGGCAGCATTGACCTCTTTAGATATAGATTTTTCTTCTATAGGAACAAAATGATATTTACCAACCATGTATTTAATTTCTAAGACCTTCCTCAAGTTGTTAGGCTTCTTTTGAGGAACCAAGCTCTAATACCAATTGTTGAATATACTGAATATTGAGAGGGGGGTTGAATCAGTATTCCATTGGAAAAACTAATTATTTACCATCCAATTATCAATGCACATCTAAAAAAAATAGTGAAGAAAAACATAAAAGAGATCATAACTAATTGACACAAGGATTTTTATGTGGAAAACCCAAAAAGGGAAAAAACATGGTGATGATTAGCTCACAATACATTATAACCAGCTATAAGATATTACAGGGCTCACTACTAGGACTCACTATCCTTAAAAAGGCTCACAACTTGAATACAAAATGTGGTATATTTTCCAAGATACAAAATATGTGGCTCACTGCCAAAAATGAATAGAATAAGTGCAGCTACAATGTGCTAAAAGAAGTTCTAGTTAAGCTCTGGTAATATCAAAATTCTACTTCAGTTGTTTGTATACAAACACTATCAGTAACCTTTTACTATTACACTTGTCACATTACTTGCATATATCCTCTTATCTACTTCATTGCTTTGTCCATCATAAATATATACACAGGCATAGCTTCCTCTATCAATTATGTTAGCATAATTGAGGGAACACTCAAAATACAAAAGATCTTGTTGGCTTAATACAAAATTTCTTTTGCAATATTGAACAAAATGTGTTATCCAAATTTTATGTCAGCCCAAACATAAATATGAACACCCAAAAGATGAACCTTGTTACCCAAATGAACACCGAAGTACTGCCATCAGGATAGTTCAATCGGATCACAAAAACATGCTAAAAACTTCTTTTATACCTCTGACTGACATTCTTGATCAACATATCAAATACTTATTGAATTCCCTTTTACTGCAAAGATTTCTAGATCAAGATACCAAATTAGTATGGAAGTACTGATATAACATAGTCAATTACCAACCAATGTTGGCATCAATGACAACAAGTCCAGAGGGCACCTTCTTCATTCTTCCAACAAAAAAGTCATGAAGTGATTAGGGTTCCTTAGATCTCACACCAACATAAATGGGTGAATACAAGATCATAAACAAAGATTTTGAAAAGGGAAAAGAAAAAGTGGTAATGTCAACACAAAATTTGAAAGCATTCACCTTGACCACTTTAGAAGAAGAAAAAAATTACATGAAAAACTTTGATGAAGTTGATTATGGAGAACCACCGAATCTAAAATAAATAAAAAATCTTTGTGGAAAAGGATGTGGTGCTAGAGAACAAGATATTTGTGTCCCTATAGAGCCCAACACACATTAAATGACTAATGGTCTTGGTTATTTCCCCTCAAAATAAAAAAATACAAGACTTCAATAAATATCAACACTCTTACAAAATATTCTCCTAACCCAACTTTAACATTAGTGCATCTTGAGTTGATAGAAACTAATGGTCTTGGTTATTGTCCATTGAAAGAAATAAAATAAATAAAGAATTATTCACTTAAAATTAATGTCAAAATACAAAGAACTACTAGGAAATGTCTTAATAATGATTGGAGTTTGTTATATTTTACACCCTCCTTTCAAGGGGAGAAAAAAAATCTTGCAATCTAAAGAATCTTGTGTAAGTATGACATCTTGTACAAAGTAAGAGATATCTTTGTTTCTAATTAAAGGAACATCTTCTAATTTTTATCAAGAGAGTATCTTGTAGAGACTTCTTCAAGATCGTTTGATATCTCTCCCTCCAAGAACATGAAAGAAATTTTGCTATAAGAATTCATTTTGTGCATATCATAGAGTTCATGGTCATTCTACTAATGAATGTAAGGCTTTAAGTGATAAAATTCAATGTCTTAGGGATTGTGGTCCTCTTCCTTATGTTGAAGCACCTAGTTCCTCTAATTGATATTGATTTTCATGTTTTTCATCAATCATCTTGGCTCATCCTTGTCTCACACTAAGTGGGGGAAAAAATGTAGTGACATAAAAAGTATCCCTTTTCCTCACTTAATTTGGGAATAATTGATAAAATGAGCTAAGTGATGCCTTGATTTGGTGTTGTAATATGTTTTACATATTCACATTAAGTTTTGGGGCCCTTTTAAACTAAATAAACCTAATTGAACCTTATTTAAGGTGTTGTAAATTGTATCTTTACACTTTCACACTAATCTAGGGATTTATTAATTAATTTGGCTTCTTTACACACTAATTGGTCCTATTTTACATCCAATATCCTAATTAAATGCATTTTTCTAAGGATAATCTTGACATTTAACAAATGGCCGATCATAATTCAATTTTTTTGTTGTGTTCCAAATCCAAGGATCTGGGATTCATATGCCACCTTGGGAATATGGGTCCCACCTAGGTCTTGGGACCTAATTTCAAATTACACATTGAACAAGACACTCCTAGAAATCCATGTCCTAGGTTTTAGCCATTGGGACTTGTTAAAATAAAGATTCAAACAGCTCCCTTTGGGTTTCTTTTGTAAATGTTCGTGCGCCGGCCTGTGCGTCGCCAAGTTTATTCGGCTTTCCGCCAAGTTTTGTCTCTCCCTCTTCGCATTCTCTTTTCGCAGCTTTGGGTAGTGGCTTCCCTTTCGGGTCCCGAAAGGATGCGCTGGACGTCCACGTGTCTCACTAGCGGAGGTTTTTATTTCTTTTTTGCTTTGAGGTCTCTTCGGGTTGCAAAAGCCTTCGGTGGTGGCAATCACTCCTAAGATTGTCAAAGGGACCCACATCTTGCTACATGGCAGCATATCGCAAACTTTTCATGCAGGTGTAAAATAAGCAACTGGGGGCTGCGAAATGCTTCCGTAGGCCTTCTTTTATTTTGGCGGGCCCTACCTTCTACCAGGTGGCAGCCGTTTGCAGCCTTTTCAACACAAGCGAGGTGGTGAACACCGCGGGTTGCGAAACGCTACCACGCATCTTTCGCACCCGATTCATGCGGCTTTCTCTCCACTTCAAGAAGGACCTCAACGCCTTGAACACGTGTTGCTTCTTCGCAATCTCTTGGCAGCAGTAAGAGGAATTCTCATTCGGGTAGCGACAGGCTGCCATGTGCCTTACACTGATCATCAAAGCAGGTGATAGGCTGGCTGAGCAATACTATGCTATCGGGTGCTGCTCGTCATGGTTCTCTAAAGCGGTGGATGACACTTGTCGCCTCGAAGCTTGGCTGGGACTACTGCCATCATTATGAAGGGCGCGCCTGCACCTGAATATCCAGATGCCGTGTTCTAACTCATTGCCATTGTAACGGAATTGGAAATCTTTTGATTCTGGCATCATTGCAGGAGATTGTGGGATCTTTTCTGTTACAGCTTTCTAAAGCGGTGGGAGTTTTCTCTCCGACTATATATACTCTCTATGTAGGGGGAGAGGGGTCCAAGATTTTTTTGAAAGAATACTGGTTTTAGCAAGAGACACTAGGCCTTTTTTACATGTTTATTTGTAAGAAACTTTTAGACTGTGCCTATTATTTGGCCTTTCTATTTTTTTTATTTTGATTAAACTGTAAACTATGCTTTTCATTGTCTTAAGCATTTCATTTGATAATATTTCTATATGTTGAATACAAGCTTGCTTATCTAAATCATGTTTAAATGACTCTTCTTAGTAGTAAGGATGTATGTGATACTATTTTATGTCAATAAATGAATTGTTTATGCTATAGCCTTAAGTTTCTGATGTTTTGGAATATAACAACATTCAGGCCCTTAAATCTCTGATTTATCGTGCCCTTTAGCAAATTTTGGCGCATTGCCTTAGATTAGACTTTGCTTCATTATATCCACTTCCTTTTCCATTTCCAAAACCCATTATAGAAGAAGTCGGCTTCTTTAAAATATGGAGGTCACTTAGTTTGATGCAAAGGGGTCCCCCTTGAACTGAGTTTCCCATAAGGCACTGTTGCCTCATCAATTTTTGGCGTCAACAGTTATACCCTTTTTTTGGCACGCCCGGTGGGACTCGAACTATGAAATTTCCCTATAGAGGAGTGTATGAGCGATCGGCCTGTAAGTAGATCCCAGACTGTAAATAACCCAGGTTTACTAGTACCTCTGCTAGGAACAGTCCAGACTGCAAATCAGTTAGTAAACGTTCCGTCCCCACTACCCTTCCTCTCACCATGTTGCCGGCCATGAATAGAAACTATGTAGCATGGGATGGTGTAAGTCCCCTGGTAGCTCCGGTAGCACCTACTATTTGGGGTGCTATCTCAGTTTCGGCCCTGAAAGCTCTTCCCAAATTTGCCAGAGATAACACAAAAATGCCAGTAGAACATTTGCAGGATGTAGCGGATGTATGTCTGGTACATGGTATTACAGCGCAAAATGTAGCCCTGAGGCTCCTTGCTACATCCTTTAAAGGCAAAGCTCTAGATTGGTACTGAACACTGACTTCTAATACCATTCGCAGTTGGGATGATCTTGGAGATCCGTTCTATGAAAGGTTCTCAAATGACGGAGATTGTTCTTCGTTATATTATCAACTATCGGTTATAAGATGAGCGCCTCAGGAGGCTTTGACCGATTTCAATGCCCGATTTCACTTAAATTGATAGAGAATTCCTGTGACTATCTGCTCGACTCTAGAACTGGCATTCATATTTTACCTAAAATCCATTAATCCTGACATTTTTGTAATGATCAAGTCTTTGGGAGGAGCCACTTTACCAGATGCTTATGCTACTGCTATTAAAGCGAAGAATCATTTAATAGATTGTGGGAAATTGCCTCCTCAACCTATTGTGCCGATATTTCCTGAGATATTGACCTCTGCACAAGAGACCACATCAACTAGTGCACCAGCAACTCCCTAGTCAGTGTACTCATATGCGGCCACTCCCGAAAGTTTGGCTTCTACATCAGGTTCTTCCAAGGATGAAATAGGCGACCTCAAGGAGATGTTGTGAACTATGGAAAATGATATAATAACTCTCAAGCGGAACCAAGTAATGCCTCCAGAGCCCGCATATCAAAACTATCAAGGTGAGCGCCCTACCTATCAGCAAAATCAATATCAGAATGTGCCTCGCACTAATCCATCTGTGCCGGCTACAAACCAAATGGTTCCGGTGCCTACGCCGCTGGCAGGTGCATCGCCAAGCTCAAGTAGAGAATTAACCACAGGATAGAACAATCTTATTGATGACATCAATCCATGGTGCTTCCCTTGCAATAATGTGCATATGCCCAGAAATTGTCCGCGTGGAAACTTACAACAAAAAGTAGCAGAGCAACGTAGTCAAGGTACTACAACAAAAAATGGAGAATACATATATGCCTTGGCAATGGAGAATGCGGTCCTTACCACGCAAATGTAAGGAATGTCCTTAGAGCAAGAGTCCGATATTGTTCCTGATTATGCACTCTTCTCATAGATGGAAGATGAGGAAATGGTGTTTGCAAATGACATGTCCATAGCTAAAATGCCATAGGTATAGTCTGACTATAACACACGATCAAAGAGGAGATTCACTGGTGAGCCCGTTGTTTCACTTTCAGACAGCCCGCAATGCAAAGGCATGTCTGATCAAATTCTTGGCGCTTCGACCATCTCTTTTCCTTCTCAACCGCGGAAGGAAGTTATTATAACAAGAGCAAAGGAGCAGAAATCTCCGAGCTCCTCACCTTTTAATGTGGTGGAGCAATTAAAGAAATCATTTGCTAATGTGTCCTTCTGGGACATTCTAGCTATTCCAGAACATAAAACTATGCTACAAAAGGCGCTTCAACAAGAGATTAGCTCAGTACCAACAGAGCCTTCTGCCAGTACAGAGGCGGTTTATCAAATGCCACCATCTAAGGTTCTTGTGGACAAAGTGAAGGAATCCCGTACAGAAGGTGGAGGTAGGCCAAAACCTCAACCCTTCTTCTTGACCCTCATTGTAGGGGAAAAGCTATTACACAACGCTATGATTGATTCTGGCGCTAGTACAACGGTTATGCCAAAACTGATAGCTGAAGCCTTGGGACTCAGCTACAAACCTATGAAGAAAGGGGTGATGCAGCTGGATGGAAATAAAGTTGATACTGTGGGTGTCATCAAAGCGCTTCCGTTAATCCTATTTTCCTGCCCAAGTATCACGGTCCCGCAAGATACAGTGATCATAGATGTTCCTCCTATGTTCAGTCTCTGTCTATCTCGAGAATTTATTTCAAAGGTGGGTGGATATTTGTCTTTAGATTGGTCACATCTAATACTTAGGACCAAGCATGGTGCAAAAATGAAGATAGAATCAGAGGCTCTACATTCCGAGCACGTGGTGGATGAGGCCCTGATCAATTTTGAAGCCGCACATACCTCTATCACCAAGCAAGATATGTATAATGTCAAACTGCTAGAAGAAGAGAAGGTGAGTGGGGACCGACATGATAAAGAAAATGCTCTGTTAACCAAATACATAAATAATGATCCTTTCGGGAATTATCATGCTACTAGATTGGGCACATATGTGATTTATGATGAAGACCAAGTTCTTCCGAAGGTCACCAAAGAATCCGACGATGACCAAGCAAATGAGCTGTGGACATTGTATTTTGACGGAGCAAGGAGCAAAGTTGGAGCTGGAGTAGGGGTATGTCTAATATCCCCGTAGAATGAAAAGTTGTTGAGGTCTTTCCGATTCGAATTCGCCTATTCAAACAACGAGGCTGAATATAAAGGGTTAGTCCAAGGCCTAAGCCTAGCGGAATGAATGGGTATTAAGCAATTGATTATGTTCGGAGATTCCGAACTGGTAGTCAATCAGGTCCGAGGAATTGCTACAGCAAAGAATGTTCGCATGAGATCCTATCAGCATCGAATCTGGGACTTTGTGGAAGGTTTTGAAGCTTTCAACATCCTGACCATTCCCCGAATGCAGAATGGTGATGCAGATCGCATGGTGGTGATCGGTGCTATATTTGATCCTGTCTTCGACTTGCTTCGAAACAAATATTTAGTATGAGTGCTTGTTCGACTAGTGATCCCCGACAATGATCAGAGTTGGTAGGTCTTTGAGAGCGATGAGCACATTGCCTCATTTATTCAGCACTCAGGGGAATTTGCTGATCAACTTCAACCAAAGATCGCCGAGGCCTATAGAGGACAAATTATACAGCTAAACTCAACTTCCAAAAGGATTAGTTACTTTCAAATTTTTTTTTGATTATAGTGATGCCCGAAATGATAAGCGGAAGTTCATGGCAGACAAAAGTGATTATGAAAACCTTCAGGTCTCCGATGACAGGAATCTCTGGGTAGGAAAAGATGTCCCTTGACGAGATAAAGAAAGACATCAATTTCTGCGAAAAATATGGAGTAGTGGCTTGGTCCTACGATGATCTATAGGGTTACAATCCTGGCATCATTCAACATACTATTGAGCTAACAGAAGGTGCGAAACTAGTCTGACAGAAACAGCGGCCAGTCAACCCTAAAGTTGAGGCCTTGATGGCACAAGAGCTAACCAAACTCATTGAGTCATGTATTGTCTTCCTAATCAAACATAGTACTTGGGTATCAAATTTGGTACCAGTCTGAAAGAAGAATGGTGATATCTGCTTATGCGTGGACTTCCGAGATCTGAACAGAGCAACTCTGAAAGATCACTATCCATTGCCTTCTATGGAATCGATCCTCCAAACTGTTGTAGGATCAGAAATATTTTCTCTGCTAGATGGCTTTTCTGGCTATAACCAGATTCGAGTTAAAGAGGAAGATCAGCACAAGACTACGTTCACCACCAAGTGGGGAATATTTGCATATGCTAAAATGCCTTTTGGTTTATCCAATGTAGGGGCAACTTTCCAGTGAGCTATGGATGTCACATTTAGTGAAATGATCAATAAGTTTATCCTAATCTATTTGGATGACCTTACTGTGTTCTCTAAATGTAAAGATGATCATTTTGATCATTTGAAATTAGTTTTTCAAAAGTGCCAGGAGTTCAGGGTTTCCCTAAATCCAAAGAAATGTGTATTCAGAGTACCTTAGGGCAAGCTGTTAGGGCATGTTGTGTCTAAAGAAGGTATTTTAATCAACCTCGAACGAGTATGGGCTATAAAGGAGCTTCCCCTTCCAGTAAATAAGAAAGTTGTCTAGTCATTTCTGGGCAAGGTAAATTTTGTCAGCAAATTTATTTTTGATTTTGCGGGAATGATTAGGCCGATCACTCTAATGCTGAAAAATGATCAAATTTTCAAGTGAACAATAGAGGCTCAGGAGGCATTTGAAAAGGTCAAAGAAGCAATCTCCACAGCCCCGGTGCTGATTAATCTAGATCAATGCAAAGATTCTATAATGTATGTGTTCAGTAGCAAGTCCAGTATCGCTATTGTTCTAGTTCAAAAGGATAGTGAAGGAAAGGGAGAGCATCTAGTGGCGTTCTATTCTCAAACCCTAAAAGGATATGAGGCAAATTATAATTTCATCGAAAGACAGACCTTTGCAATAGTAAAAGAACTTAAAAAATTTTGCCATCTAATTTTCCGCAACAAAGTTCTGGTATATGTCGCACATTCTAGTGTGCGTGAATACATCATGGAGGGAGAGATCATAGAAAAAAGGGCTAATTGGATTACCAAGATCCTAGAGTATGACATCGAGGTCAGACCTACCAAGACTGTTAAAGGTAGAGGACTATGTGAGTATATGGCATAGAATGAGGAGGTACCTACCAAAGAGGAAGAACCAGAGTTCGTCCTGATAAATGGATCTGGATTGGAAGAAGATTGGCTAACAGATAGAATGAATTTCATGCAAAGCAGAAGGTATCTTCCAGACCTCTCATCCCAAAAAAGAAGGTATTACCGGCTACAGAATTGTGGATATACGTTGGTAGAAGGAGTTCTTTTTAAAAGAAATTTTAATGGTGTGCTCCTACAATGCGTTACTTCAGGGGAGGTGCAGAGGATCCTCGACGCATTTCACAATAGCGATGAAGGTGGACATTTCTCCACTAAAACTACCACCATCAAGGTCTTGCAAGCTGGGTATTACTGGCCTACACTTTTCAGTGATTCCTACTCTTTGGTAAGGGCTTGTAAAAAATGTCAGTTCTATGATAGAAGGAAGAATTCTGCGATGCCCCTCAAACCTATCGTGGCAGATGAACCATTTGCGCAATGGGGCCTGGACTTCATTGGAATGATCAACCTAGTTTCTAGTGCCAGACATAAGTGGATTTTAACAGTTACAGACTACTTCACAAGGTGGGTGGAAGTTGTTCCCCTTAAGGGGGCAACAGAAACAGAGATTGTAGACTTCCTTGAAGCACTGGTGACAAGGTTCGGCCCTCCGAAGACAATTATTTCAAATGCCAGAGCATTTCTAGGTACAAAGGTATGTCACTTTGCATTAAAAAATGACATATTCCTTAAAACATCATCAAACTATTATCCACAGGGAAATGGCCTGGCCGAGTCGACAAACAAAAACTTAGTCTGACTCCTTAAAAAGGTTGGCTTAGAACACCAGAGGGAATGGCATAAAAATCTCCGAAGAGAGCTCTGGGCCAACCGCATAACTCCTAAGCAAGTCCTCAAGACTTCGCCCTATGAGCTGGTATATGGGAAGGAGGTGCTGTTACTTATCTCTATGGAGATCCCAGTGATACAGTTGTTGAAGTCTCTTGAGATAGAAAAAATGATGCCATGGAGGTTTGGCTCGCCGAACTTCTGGAAGTACAAGAAAAAAGGGAGAATTCCTTAAAAGCAATGATAAGCCACCAATAGGTGGTCAAATGATGGTTTGACAAGAAAGCCTCCGACCAAGGTCTAAAAAGTGAAGACTTAGTGCTAAAATATGACAGTAGAGCTACAAAGCCAGGTCAACACGGTAAATTTTATAGCCTATGGGAGGGACCTTTCAAAATCATTTGGTGCATGCAACACAACGCTTTTGAGCTGGAAAATATGGAACAAGAGCCGTTAGGAATCCCGGTTAATGGGATTCATCTTAAGTTGTTCCATTAAACATTAAGCCCTACCTTGTATAGTTGTAAATAGTGCTTTTGTTTCCTTTCCTATTTTTTGGCCTATTCTTTTTCTAATCAGTTGTCTTTCTGCACATTTGCTCATTATCATTGGTGGGTAAAACATAAAAGTTGCTTTACACAAAATACACTCATACATGGAGAAATAGCATGCAAAACTAGCAAACCCAGAAAATTTTAAACACAGAAGCAGAAGGAGCATAGTTTTTCCTTAAAACGAGAAATATATATTTATATATATGATCTTTGGTTATAAAATAGTTGGGATGCCGATTTCTAAAATGTACAAGTATCTAGGTACATTATATATACGATAGCCTTTTATCAGGATCATCTAAAATAGGAAAATTACATGTTGAGCAAGCAGCAAAGGGGTTATCTATCCACAGGAATGACTGGCAGCAATCGACACATTCACCGCAGCGTCCACTTCTTCCTCGACCATGGGCTCCTCAGTGGCACTGACAACATCATTCGACACAGTCGTCGTTGGTGGTGGATACACCAGGTTCCTGAAGTTAATATACCAGTCTATGTTGTAGAAGGGTATCACGTTGTAGCTCTGAAACAGGAAGTGAAGGGCCTGAGTAACCCTCTGTTGGTGCTGGTCACGGGTTCGTAGGTGGAATCCGCTAAGAAATGGTAGCCAAACAATGACAGCTTCTTCTTCGATAAAGCGATGAAGGTCGCTGGTTGTTGGCAGGCCTATCCCATATGCAGCATGCATAACAACCTCACCAAGCCCATTTAAGTATTTCTTCAGGAAGATTTCTTTAACCAGCTTCAGTATGAGTGGCTGGGGAACACAAATGTCCAGCATGGACGCTACAAAGTGAACATATGTTAGTATTTACCCTATACTTATCTTCATACTCTATGCAATCCTTGCTTAGGAACCACTTAATGGCTACCAGAACCAGCGAGTGCTTATTCTTCATCATCCTTTTCAGCCTTCTAGTGGAGATCTCACCTAGGAATGCCATCTGTGATTTAAACGAGGTTAGGCGAATTGGGGTATCCATTTGTCCTGAAACTGTCCCTAAGTCTCCTAAGATAATATCGAATTTTCTCACTACCTAACCTATGAAAGGACTTGTTTAGCAATCTGCTATTAACCTATCATTTCTTAAATACTAAGTATGTTTGCTCGCTATCTACTGGCCTATTTATAGAAAAATTGATAAGACATACGCCAATCCGCCTCTAAGAAATGTGATGTATGCTGGCTGCCATCTTGAAAGTCGAGTCTGCGTTTGTTCACATTTTGGGCTGGTACATGCATAGTAGCACGGCTCAAGGCATGCTTAATTAAATGAGGTTGATTAATTAGCTTTTAAAAGGTGGAACTTGTTGGTGAAAGAACGTATGGCCATAGGCTATTGTGTCACATCTCAAGCGCATCCCAGAGTCCAAGACGATACTCGTATCTTTTTAGGCTGTGATCGTTTGCTTGGCATAATCATTCCAACCAGGATATTAATTGCCAATACATGCTAATGCAAGGTTAGAAGGCCAGTTGCAAGCTCAATTTCCAAGGAGATCAAGGCATACAACATGATCGCCCCAATATAATGATGAAATTCGGCCGCCTCAAAATAGAAATCAACTCATCTTGCACGAGTTGTTAGATTAACGGTACATGCCGAATTAAATGCAAAAGGCTTGCTTTCGCTTACCACCTTGGGAAAAGTTGCTATTACTGCATGAAAAAGCTTAAGTATTTCAAAGTCTTTTTACAAACGCAAGGAAAGGAAAAGTGTTTTCTGTCTATCTATCTAGAGCAAGAAAATTCACAAGCTAGGAGTTTACAAATTCTACAGAGAAAGAAAATGTCAGAATCTTCAGCTCAGCCAATGCAAAAGGAGATTAGTCAGGAACTGTTCAAGGCTATCTGTTCTTCGGCTGAGGTGTATGTATACGAGGATGTAGCATATGCCACACCTGGTATACCCGTGAAGACGAGAAGAGCCCACACGGAGGAGCTGGAAAGACCCAAAGAATGGAGTGACCAAAAAAAGCTTAAAGAAAAATGGGATAATATCTACAACCCAAAGCTTACAAAGAACCCTAAATCTCTCAGAGAGGCAGTTTGTGCAAGGTTATCAGCGGAAAAGGCAGAGCAATCCATGGGAAGTAGAGTCTAGTATAGCGGTCTCCCACAATACATGGTCCCATTGGTGCACTATTTCCCGGAGGTGGTCGACGCAGCTTTTCAGCGCTATAATCCAGATACCCACTGCATTGAAGGTCGCAATTTAAGGGTTCAGATCAGTCCATAAGCTATCTGGCACATGTTATGTATCTCAAATCCAAGCAGAAGGAAGGAGACTATCGCGCCTTTTCGCCCAAGCAAGGGGGAAAAAATATGGAAGAAAATGAAAATCAGCTCCGATTTCTTGTTAGAGGAGACTAATAAGAAAGGTATCGCATCCGCTAAGGCACCAAGTATCCCATTATCACGTGGTTTATTCTGCGATGATCTCCAGGATCCCATGTCCATGCTGGCGTTCGTTTGTGGCTGAGATTCTAATGAAAAGATTGAAACTTTTCAGCTGGGACCTACGATACAGTTTCACAAGCAGCATGAACTTTTCTGGTATGATTTTGTTGAGTTCATGGTTGAAGAAATGATACATTAGATAGAAAATTATTAGGCGGAAAAGAAGTTTAGATTTCTTTCCTACCTAGTCCACATGTTCCTGCATTAGAATCCGAATTTCTTCGCCCGATTTCTTCCACTATCAATTTTTGATGAGCAAAATAAAAGAAAGCCGGTGTCTACGTGGACAACTTTCCTTTCCGCAACATATGACTATTATGCATTCGTGGACTATTTCATAGCCCCGGTTTTGAATGATTTGATCGGAAAAGGTGATATCATCCGGCTCACCATGGAGCAGACTAGATTTATGCAAGGCTACACCCCTACTTGTGACTGGTTCTCAGGCAAGGATTTCACGATCCTTCAAATGTGGGGCTTTATTGGTAAGCCTTTCCTGCTCTCGGCTTGCGTCATTGATAGAATGCTCGCACTGGAGGTTTTTTGACAGGTGTGTATCATTGATTTCATGTTCTGTAGTAGTGAAAGTGTCAAGAAGAAGGGATTCTTCACTTGCCCGAAGAGTTTCAAGTCGGTTACCTTAGTTAAAAAATAATCGCACAAGCTGTTGGACCAGAAGCTGGCACATTTGGGGTTGGTACTGATAAATGATACGTGGGAGTACAACCCTTTTAATGACCTGCCAGAGCCACATATAAAGGTAACCCATGCTCCCTGACCATACTGGGAGAAGTGGCGTAATGTGTGGATTGATAGAGAGGAAGATTTTGTTGAATTAGCGCAAATCCCTACACTGGATACCAGAGGCCCATGGTACAAGTTCTACTTTCCAGTGGTTGTGGCCAAAGACAATCTTCCGATGGAGTGCAACATGTATAACAAGTTGAAAAAGGAAGAAGAATGGAGCGATGAAAAGATAAGAGCTTTTTGGAAATATCGCTAGGAAACAACACAGTTGGATACTCCTTATAATCAATTGAAGGACGACCAGAAATTTGACAGATGGTGGGATGAAGGCCACCCCAGCCCGATCTCTAGTGTTGATAGGAGTGAAGAAGGAGAGGGATCCAAGGAACATGAAGAAGAAGCGGCGGTATCATCCTCTTTAGCGCAATGGGGCGACGTCTCCAGGTGTGTCGCCTATGTGGCCACTAATGTACACTTTAATATCAAGAGGCTCGCTTACACGTACATGGGCCGCTAAATCGGCCAGGCTAATGCCTCAGCAGAGGGATCCGACTGCCGAAGTTAGTGAGTGTCCGTCTGCGAAAAGGCAGCGCACGAAAAGTGTTATCGGAGCAGTTTCACATGAACCCACCAGAGGAGAAGTGCCTGCTGCTAGTCAAATGCTAGAGTTTACGGGCTAGTCACGAGCGATCCTGGAGCCACCGCCGACCAGTCAGTAGGTACATTTCGCTCCTTCCTCTCTTGCATTTCATTCTTTCGTATCCAACCCTGCTCCGTTAGCAACTCCTACCATTGATCTGAGCCCTCTGCCCTCTGCTTCTAGTCCAGCTTATTCGGTTGGATTTGCCCAGTATTCGTAGGCCCGACCGTTTATAATTACTCCTCCAAGTTTGCTTATGCCTACTGCTGCCGCTCAGACTTTCTTCACCTCGCTTTCGAAAAATATTCCCCCTGTCAGCCCCCATTCTTTTTCTGCTATGCTTACTAATCTTTTTCCATTGCAACGAGCCGATACCTAGTCAACAACTATTCTTCCCCGGCCAATGAGCCTTACGACTGAATCCCCGGTTCAGCCGCTACAAATGTCTAGCCCTGCTGATAGTTCTTAGGCCAAGCTATGGAATGTACCACACTTTTCTCCATAAATGGTCACCCTCCAGAAGAAGCAAATGCGTGCACCTATGAGAATTACCTATCCCTATGCCCTGCCTTCTGGTGTTCCTTTCATAGGTGAGCTGGTTTCATTACCAGCCGAATTCATAACACAGATGGATTGTGGAAAGGAAGCATGTGCAAATAGAATGAGGTGATGAAAGGCGAAGGATGACAATGCCTTCGCCGAGTTGAGAGTACAGACTTTGTATGATGAGGTTCGACAAGAATTAAAATTTGCAACTATGTACCGAAGGGTAAGCAAGCCTCAGGGAGAAATGCAACCCTAGGACTATGAGATCTATGCTGTCGGACTTGACATGAAAGTAGCCCGGCCACAAGATAAAGTTGAAATCATGGAGGAGACACAACGAGTGGTCACTTCTGACTTCTTCAAAACTAGTCGCCAGTTAAAGAAGAAGGATGAGTAGTTCAGGGCAGCCAAGGAAAGGGTGAGCTTTCTAGAGACAATGGAGAAATCCTTAGAGGCCGATATCACCTGAATGACGAAAAGAGCGCTGACAGCAGAGAATGAGAGGAACAGACTTCATGGTGAAATGGCAAAAACCCAAGTTGTTGACCCAGGCTTAGTAAAAGAATTGCAAAGCCAGAACCAGGCGGCCCGACATAGCCTACAGTCAAAAGAGGAGGAGCTTGAACGCATCCACCTTGAGTATAGTCAGGGGATGGCATAAAAGGGTGAGGATTTGGAGCGTCTACAAGAGCAGTATCAACAAAAAGTACAAGAGAAAGAGGCCGAATTCAAAAGCCTTGAGACTAAGCTAGAAGAGGAGCTCCGAAAGACAAAGACTTCTCTAGAAGAGCAATCGGCTAACCACTCCCGAGCTGAATAAAATTGGAATAAAGAAATGAGCAGCTATGCGGAGCAGTTAGCGTCCGAGAAAAACAAGAAGGCAGAATTAGCCGAGGCCCTCATTTCAAGAGACGCGGAGATTTCTTCGCTTAAAGCCTCTTTGTTACCTGCCTTTAACCAACCTAATGTCATTCCGCTGGTTAGGCAATTGTACATTTTTCACTGGGAGAAAGTCAAGACCTTTTGCCTAACACTACAGCCTACCCTTCGATTCATCGACAAGGCATCAAGACTCAATCAAGAAGCCCACGACACAATGGAGCAGTTCCCGCGTTTCATTCTGGAAAAGGTTCTTGAGGTAAGAGACTTGTTCAACAAGCTATACTCTGTCTCGGACGAAATCCTTGCTGAGGTGGGCATCGAAGATCAGGACATTGCTGCTCAAATTGCCAATAAATTCATCCATTATCACTTCGCTTTCTAGTGCACTAAGGCAACGATGACTTTTCTAAGCAAGGTGCTTGATGGCATACGGGGAAGTTTCTCTGAGTTAGGAAAGCTGGGGCTGCTATCCCTGTTCCTCAAGGATGGCTCCATTGCCACAGCTACACAGATTGCAGAGGTTATTGAGCAGAAAGAGAACGACCCGGAGGCATTCAGGGAATTCGGCAAATCCCCAACAATAGTCGACCTTGAGACAATCATTTATCCACTATCCCAGCTGCTTTTCCATATCCAAGCTGGTGCCAGCCTACTGAGGTGCTACCTCACAAAGAAGCTATTGATCTCCGCGGGGCACAAGAAAATTTGCGCAACATGGCAAAGCCGTCCAAGAGTGAATGGTCGCCTTTGCAGGCTACACTTTCCAAACTCTAACTCCATTCACCCTATGAATGAAGACTCTTGTCTGCAGAACCAAAGAGTTTTTGGGTTCTCCGTTCCTTAGTCGAAACGCCCATGATAGTCGCCAAAAACTATTAAAATAATGATTCAAACATCTCCCTTCGGGTTTCTTTTGTAAATATTTGTGCGCCGGCCTGTGTGTCGCCAAGTTTATTTGGTTTTCTGCCAAGTTTTGTCTCTCCCTCTTCACATTCTCTCTTCGTAGCTTTGGGTAGCAGCTTCCCTTTCGGGTCCCGAAGGCTACGCTGGGCGTCCATGTGTCTCACTAGCGGAGGTTTTTATTTCTTATTTTCCTTGAGGTCTCTTCAGGTTGCAAAAGCCTTCATCGGGGGCAATCACTCCTAAGATTGTCAGAGGGACCCACATCTTGCTACATGGCGGCATATTGCAAACTTTTCATGTAGGGGTAAAATAAGCAGCTGCAGGTTGCGAAATACTTCCGCAGACCTTCTTTTATTTTGGTGGGCCCTACCTTCTGCCAGGTGGCAGCCGTTCGCAGCCTTTTCAACACAAGCAAGGTGGTGAACACTGCGGGCTGCGAAACGCTGCCATGTGTCTTTCGTACCCGATTCATGCGACTTTCTCTCCACTTTAAGAAGGACCTCAACCCCTTGAACATGTGTTTCTTCTTCGCAATCTCTCACCAGCAGTAAGTGAAATTCTCATTTGGGCAGCGACGGGCTACCACGTGCCTTACATTGATCATCAAAGCAGGCGATAGGCTGGCTGAGCAATACTATGCTATCGGGTGCTGCTTGTCATGGTTCTCTGAAGCGGTGGATGGCACTTGTCGCTTTGAAGCTTGGCTGGGACCACTTCCATCATTACGAAGGGCGCGCCTGCACTTGAATATCCAGATGCCATGTTCTAACTCATTGCCATTGTAACAGCATTGGAAATCTTTTGATTCTGGCATCATTGCAGGAGATTGTGGGATCTTTTCTGTTACAACTTTCCAAAGCAGTAGGAGTTTTCTCTCTGGCTATATATACTCTCTCTATGCAGGGGGAGAGGGGTCCAAGATTTTTTTGAAAAAATACTAGTTTTAGCAAGAGACACCAGGTCTCTTTTACATGTTTATTTGTAAGAAACTTTCAGACTGTACCTATTGTTCGGCCTTTCTATTTTTCATGTTTTGATTAAACTGTAAATTGTGCTTTTCATTATCTTAAGCATTTCATTTGATAAGACTTCTATATGTTGAATGCAAGCTTTCTTATCTAAATCATGTCTAAATGACTCTTCTTAGTAGTAAGGATGTATGAGATACTATTTTATGTCAATAAATGAATTGTTTATGCTATAGCCTTAAGTTTCTGATGTTTTGGAACATAACAACATTCAGGCCCTTAAATCTATGATTTGTCATGCCCTTCAACAAATTTTGGCGCATCGCCTTAGATTAGACTTTGCTTCATTATATCCGCTTCCTTTTCCCTTTCCAAAACCCATTATAGAAGAAGCTGACTTCTTTAAAATCCGGAGGTCACTCAGTTTGGTGCAAAGGAGTCCCCCTTGAACTGAGTTTCCCATAAGGCACTATTACCTCATCAATTTTTGGCGTCAACATGACTCATACATCCGAACTGGCGTATGAGTCTCGCTTTAACTTGGAACTATCTTAATTCAAATTCTTGGCAGGATTTTATTATCGTAGATCTGATGTCAGCTTGTAGTGTTGTAATTTTGGGAAATTAGGCATAAACAAGTATAAATATAAGGTTATTTCACATAGTTTCATCCTATAATCTTCATAACTAATCAAGAGTACTTTCATAAGAGCATTCAATAGCATTTCTAATACATTCAAGGGAATAGTTATAGAGGATTATTATATAAATCAAGAGCCATTTCGTTATGTCAATGATTTAGTGCATCATGCATGTGGTTTTGAGCTAATGTTGTGATGTATTTTTCAAGATCAATTCAAGTATCCAAAGGCATTATCTTTCATCAAGAATCATGATCGAGATATACATCCATTGAGGCCACTTCATTCTTATTTGCAAATCTACAAGGTTTCAAATAAGGTTCTATTGTTTCATCTTATGTTTCATGTTTAATTTCATTCATTCTTCATTTATCATTAAGATTTTATTACCAAAATGGGATTTGACCAAGGAAGACTACCATTCCCTAACAAAACAACATTTTTCCCCTCTCTTTGTATGTTATAGGTTGAAGAAAAATTAGTTTTAAAGCCTTAAAAAATACCAAAATTGCAAAAAATTGAAAAGTTTTCATAAGAAGTTGTTAAGGCTCATGAAAACTCAGATCTAGAGCAAGATATCCAACTTATTTACATAAAACTAGTGGGAAAGTTCTTATATAATCCATCTTTAGAGGATCACAAATTTTTAGTTCAATTTTTTTCTCCTAGGACACTTGTCACTTATCTAGGACACTTTGCAATTGTCTAGGTGTATGAGTCCCAATACAACCTTTTTTCCTAATTTATATTGATCTAGATTAGTCACCAGGAGATTCTTGTTTTTGCCCAAAAACCTAGACTGGGACTAAATCACCTAGCTTGGTGTATGAGTCCCCATGCATTTCAAAAATTAGAATTTCAAGGTTTTAGACCTTGTTCTTACTACATCATTATTCTAGGTACCTTTTATTTCATTCTCTTTTATCAATTTGATTTCATGTTCTTAAGTTTCTAGGGTTTTGTGCATACATGCTTGCATTTCTTATTAGAAAATTCAATTAATGGTGAACCCCTATCTAATCACACCTAAGGAAACCCCCAAGTGTACCAGCAAATCACTCCCCTCAATTGAGTCACTTGGTTGAGGGATCTCAAGGGTTTCCTAATGAATTAAGAGTGAAATAGGTCCTAAACCTTAATTTCATCTCCCAAAAGGTGGATCTCCTATTTCTTTTGATTCACTACGAACCTCCTACTTGGGTTTCTTCACTTCAACACCTTTATCATTGAAGGTTTATGAGGTTCTATCTCTTTGATGAGGTGGTGCTATTCTCTTCTTTCCTCTATTGGCCTTGAGTTCCTATAACATGGAAGGTAACTATAAGGAAAGAATAGGGCTACAGAACAAACTTTCCTAATGTCAAAACTCATAGAGGAATGCATATATGACTTTAAATTTTATAATTATAGTTCATTAACATGCACATGAAGGAAATAACAGAATAGAGAAATAAACTCAAACACTATTGACACTAGATTTACATGGGAAAACCCTTATGGGAGAAAAACTCACCACACCAAAGAAAATCACTTGTATTACAATAAAAAAAATTACATATAAGTTATAGAATCTACTTTTCAGATGACAATATTATAGCAAAAAAATTTCTCTAATCAACCTCGTACAAAACAACACTGTTACAATGCTTTCAAAACAAAATACAATGAAATTCACTAACAAATCATTCGATCAAACCAACCATCGAATTCTTCTAACCTCTTCGAACCTTTTCACAGTTCCAAACATTGCAATATATTGCAACAACCATGATCGATCCATTCTTTGTATAATCAATTTAGGTCAACTTCCTCCATAGAACAACTGTTGAACTTCCTAGGAATTCAAACAACATCCTTCCAAGTCAGCAACATCCTCCAATTAATGGCTTACAACTTAACATTCAACCAAGAAACCACGCTTTTCACCTTACACCACACTAATGTAGTGCAGTCAACAGGTTCTCGTAGGGTGGTGGTTTACCACACTACCTCCAGAAAAGTTAAGGTCTTTTGAGGTATGGCGGTAACCACTCTATTGCTAGATTGTTTACAAGTATCTACAGTATGGCGGTTTACATCGCACTACCATTGCACATCTGGTGAAATCCTACAGTATGGTAGTAACCACTCTATTGCTAAACATCCAGTGAATTCCTATGGTATGGTGGTAACTACACCACCATAGCCTAGTGTATAGACACCCATGGTATGTTGGTATCCACTGCCCTACCGCTCAATGGCTAAGAGGCTCCCACAGTATGGCGGTATCCATTGCACTACTGCTCCTCTCTCTCAAACACTTGGCACTATAGAGATAAAAGGATAAACAGAGCACTTATGGATTCTTTGCTGGTAGGTTAAAGTATCAGGGTTTCTACAAGCAAGTTTGAGAAAACTGGGTATGTGCAGGATCATCATGGAAAAAATAGGCCCTTAAGTGGAAATTTTTTTAGAACAATCAGAGTTATACAACTTGATGTAAAAATATGAATAAGTTATCTATATTATTTCAAAAAGATGTAAGATTAGAATCTATAGAAAATTGAATGAAGTTTCTAAACTATTAGTTTTATTTATAAAAAAAATAAATCTATTTGGTGAAAATTTGAAATTTCAATGCAGTAGTACTTATATTTCATGGAAAAAATAAGTAGGTGTTTGTTTGACCACCCTAACCACAATAAAATGATAAATTTTTTTATAAGATTTTAGATATAAGTAGACTCATGTCCCAATGTGATGCATACTTTTTTAAAAAAATTTTCCAAGTAAATAATTAATTATGATTTTTTAATTACAACTTTTAAAAAATATAAAAACTCATATTTCTGACCACCTTAACTTGGTCAAAACTTCATGAAATTCATTTTCTTTTTTAATCCTATAGTATGTGAAGCATAGAATTTGACACATGTTTCAGATTCAAAAAATGTTATATTGTTTGAAACCTATAGATATTTTTCAATTAGCCTATCAATTAGGACTTTAGTCATAATTCAAATAGAAAATGAAAAATAATTATTTATTCAATTCAAAATAAAGCATAATTTATATTGGTGGAAAGTTGAGAATCTTTAAAAACCCTTTTCATTTCATCAATTTTGGGTAAAAAAAAGTATTCAACCACATACCCATCATATCGCCACTTTTTGGCCCATCATGATCTTGCACATACCCACCTATTCTCAACAATCTCCCACTTGATGAAGAACTCACTGAACCCTTTTCAATATTTGAAGTCATTGAATATTCTAGACCTCAAGGCCCATCAAATTTGCACACCATCTGTGCTCATTGGCTTTGTCAAAGTATCAACAACATTCTTCAGAGTGTCCACCTTTTCTAAATAGATCTTTCCATCCTCCACCATATCTTGTACAAAATGATACTGCACATCAATATGTTTCATCCTAGCATGGAAAGTAGGATTTTTTGCTAGACAAATGGCACTTTAACTATCACAACAAATAATAATCTACCCTATATGAAAACCAATATCAGAACACAATAACATAATATTATAAGCCAAATGGCTTCCTTACAGGTCTAAGTTGCTTCTATGTACTCAACCTTTTTAGTAGATAAAGTGACTGCAGCTTGCCGCTTATTCATCCAACTAATTGCACCACCATTCATCATAAAACAATACCCACTAGTGGATCTTTTGCTATCAATGTCCCCTGCCTAATCACAATCCACATACCCACGAATGTTGAGAGTCCTTTGTGATTCAACTAAATTACCATGGTAACACAAAGCATATTCTAAAGTTCACTTTAGATATCTAAACACTCTTTTCATAACATCTCAATGTCTCCTTCCTAGATTAGCCATAAACTGACTAAGTACTCCCACTACATGGGAAATGTCTAGCCTTGTATAGACCATTGAATACATTAAACTGCCAACTACAATAGCATAAGGCACTCTGGTCATGTCCTCCATCTTAGTAGGAGATTTTGGACAATCTCCAATAGATAGCTTCATTCCTTGCAAAACTAGAACAACTAGCTGCTTGCAATCAGTCATGCAAAATATCTCCATAACAATGTTAATATACTTACTTTGGCTGAGCCAAAGTTTCTTACTCTTCCCATCCCTAGTCATTTCCATTCTCAAAATATACCTAGCTGCACCAAGATCTTTCATTTCAAAATTTACAAACAACTGAGATTTTAGATCAAAAATCATAAACTTACTATTTCCTATGAACATCATATCATCAACATAGAGTGCAATAATAAGAACTCGATCATTTTTAGTCTTGAAATACACAAAATGATCTAATTTTGATCTTACAAAAACCCAATGACAAAACAAACATTCAAATTTCTGGTACCACATTCTAGGTGACTTTTTTAAACCATACAAAGATTTCTTTAACTTGCAAACCATATTTTCTTTACCTTTTATCACAAAGTGCTCAAGCTGGGACATATAATTTCTTCTTCAAAATCACCATGAAGAAATGTTGTCTTCACATCCATCTGTCAAATCTACAAGTCATAAGCTACTGTAAGTGACAAAAAAATACGATAGGTGTAAGCTTTGCTATCGGAGAAAAGACTTCCCCATAATCAATTCCCTCTACCTGGGAATAACCCTTTGCAACCAACCTCACTTTGTACTTTTCAATACTGCCATCTAGACCAATTTTTTTTTTTTTAAAACCTATTTACAACCCATAGGATTTCTACCTTTAGGCAATGGAACCAGATCCCAAGTGTCATTCTTCTTTAACAATGCCATTTCTTCATTCATGGCTTCCAACTAGGAATCTGAATTAGTCATTTCAACTACCTCTTTTATAGTCCTAGGCTCATCAATATTAGTAATCAAAGCATAGGAAAAACTAGAATCCAACATAGAGAAACCATACATATCAAGTTTCTTCTTCTCACATGTAGACCTCCTCGTAGGTTGAGGCTAAGGTTGTGGTTCTTCTTCAGAACTCTCAGAGCTGCTCAAACTCTCCTTAGTTTTAGGTACACTATCAATGTGTTGTTCCTCTTTTTCAGGAGTTAGAGGTATTTCAACAACATCGTTCTCCTCTTTATTTTCTTTCATCTCTAACCGCAGTTCCACTAAAGAAGGTTTCAACTCTCAAAATATTACAATTCTACTGTATACAACCTTTTTAGTCACAACATTCCAAAGCTTGTATCCTTTCACACCAATGTCGTAGCCAATGAAGATACTCTTAACAATTTTTTTCTCCAATTTAGATCTCTTCACATCTGGATCATAAACATATGCTTCATAACCAAAGACATGAACATGTCTTAGAGAGGGCTTCTTACTAGACCAAGCTTCCATGGGCGTTTTATCAACTAGTGTCAAAGAAGGAGACCAATTTACCAAGTAACATACTATAGCCACAGCCTCAGCCCAGAACTTCTACTCCAGACTAGCATTGCTCAGCATACTTCTTTCCTTCTCCATCAATGTCCTATTCAACCTTTCAGCAAATCCATTTTTCTATGGAACTTGTAAGGTGTAGTTTTATGCCTCTTAATTCCATGGTCTTTGAAATACCTTTCAAATTCTACAGAACAAAATTCACCATTCTTATTTGTCCTCAACCATTTAATTTGCTTACTAGTCTGATTTTAAACCAAGTTCTTGAACTCTTTAAATTGACTGAAGGATTTTGATTTACTTTTTAGAAAATATGCAAATGCTCATCTCAAATAATCATCAACGAACAATACATAATATTTTGAATTTGACAATGAACATTCATTGGACCAAAAACATCAGAGTGAATATAATCTAGAACACCAAAAGATTTATGAGGACTAGAGTAAAAGAAAACACGATGATTTTTTCCATATATACAATGCTCATAAAATTAAAATTCTAGATTACAATCATCAAGCCCCTCAACCAAGTTTTTATTTTTGAATGCTTTGAAACCTTTTTCACCAATATGACCTAGCCTTTGATGCTAAAGCATAGTGTTCTCTATAGGAAGTTTAACTTCCAAAGGATTATCCCCTTTAGGGACTTCAGTCTCCTTTGCATGAACAACCTTCTGTGACTTTACAAAGACATTGTTACATTGAACCACAAGTGTGTCAAACTTATACAGAGTACCTATACGGGAAACCCTAGCTAGCACCATCGAGCTTCTAGTCATTTTGTAGCCATTGCTAAAGAAAGAGACTTGCACTCCAACATCATTTATCTTACTTACATAAAGTAAATTCTGAGCTAGACCTAGTATATGCATTATGCCATCAATTCCCTTAATTCTTCCATTGAGAAATTGAATCCTAACTCTTCCATAGCCAACAATATCCAGAGATGAATCACTTGCCAAGTACGCCTTTCCACCATTATATTTTTCATACTTTGTGAAACAGTCTCTATGAGATTTCATGTGGAATGATGCTCTAGAATTAATTATCTAGACATCATTAGATGCCTGAGTTGCCAAGGCTGTAATGAAGGCATTTGCATCAGTCTAAGAAGAATCATTATTAGAATTCTTCTTCTTTTTTTCCTCTTTGCAATCCTTTTGGACATGACTAGGTTTCCCACAATTCCAACACTTCACCTTGGACGTCTTACTAGGAGACTTTGATCTCCCTTCTAATTTCGATTTGGACATTTTGTTCTTCTTCTTTCCTTTTTCTTTCTGTCTGCCTCAAACAACAAGAGCCTCCTTCGCCATCATAGAAGATTTCCTTCACATTTCTTCAGACAAAAAAGAAGCAACCACATCTTCCATCTTGAAATTGGTTGTCGTACTCCCAATCATCATCACCAAGTGATCCCAATAATTTGGAAAAGAACATAACAATAGCATACAATGATCTTCTTCATCAAATTTTTTGCTTACATATGTTAATTGAGAAATTAGTGTGTTAAAAATATTCAGATGATCAGCCACAAACACCAATTCCTCCATTTCCAAAGAGTATAACTTCTTCCTTAGGAACAATTTATTCACCAAGGATTTACCTTGATAAATATCTCTAATCTTCTTCCACAAAGAAGATGCAGTCTTCTCTTGATGAACGTTTAGGAGAACAATGTTTGCCAAATAGAGTCTTATCAACACTTTTGATTTTATGTCGACAAGGTCCCAATCTTCTTACTTTATGCCAGAAGGTTTCATTCTAGACATGACAAGCCAAAGATCTCGATCCACCAATAGGTCTTCCATTTTGAGTTTCCACAACTCAAAATTGTTGCCATTGAATTTCTCAATTTCAATCCTTCTTGATGTGCTTGTCATCTCAATCTATAATTTTAAATTACTAGACTTCTACAAGACTCCCACTAAACAAAATTGACACCAAAAAACCAACCTACCCACAAGGATAACACAACTGGCCAAGCTCTGATACCACTTGTAAGGAAAGAATACAAATGCACAACAAACTTTCCTAATGTCAAAACTCAACGAAGAATGCAAATATGACTTTAAATTTTACAATTATAGTTCATTAATATGCACATTAAGGAAATAACATAATAGAGAAATAAAATCAAACACAATTGACACCAAATTTACGTGGGAAAACCATTATGGGAGAAAAACCCACCATACCAAAGAAAATCACTTGTATTACAGTAAAAAAAATTACATATAAGTTATAGAATCTCCTTTTCAGATGACAATATTACAACAACAACATTTCCCTGATCAACCTCGTACAAAACAACACTATTACAATGCTTTAAAAACAACATACAATGAAATTCACTAACAGATCATTCGATCAAATCAACCATCAAATTATTCTAACCTCTTCAAAACTTTTCACAGTTCCAAACATTGCAATATATTGCAACAACCATGATCGATCCATTCTTTGTACAATTGATTCAGTTCAACTTCCTCCATAGAACAACTGTCGAACTTCCTAGGAATGCAACGACCTCCTTTAAAGTTAGAAACATCCTCCAATTAATGGCTTACAACTCAACACTTATAAATTATTTGTTGCTCAGTTAAAGTATTAGGATTTCTACTAGTGAGTTTGAGACACTTATTCTCAATAGTAACATTGTGTCTTTTCATTTTTGCATCTATCATTGTGGAGAGTAGTATCCAACTTGTCAAATATTTTCTCTACATTATTGTGTCATTTCCATTCTTTTATTTATTGATTTCTCTCTACATCATTGCATATCTAGTTTCCCATGTATGTGGGAACATCAAGTGGGGGTCTGACTAAGATAGACCTCTAAAAACAACCCAACATTTTTCCTGTTTTTGTGTGTGTAAGTGTTGGTCCATTCGTTTGGAGTTATAGATGAAGAATTGGATTTCATGTGAAAGGTATTTTTTCATAATCTTTTCTTGTCATTTTTTTCACTAGAATATTTATCTCTAGTATTCTTCTTGTACTATTTATTTCTACATTTTCATATTAAACTATCAAATTATAAAAATTATCATTCAAGTTGTAAGTAAACCTTGAGTGTCTTTGGCCATTATTCAACTCGTTGTCCATACAAGATAGTAGTGCTTCCTTGAGACTCCAATGCAGTGTAATGAAGTTTGGTTCCCACGCTATTGTCCTAAGATAGAGAGTTGTGTCATAGTCTAAGACCCTTGGAGTCTACTCACTTGATTTCCAAAAACACCTATCATTACCTATTGATCAACCTAAGGTATTTTAGGGCAATTAATTCCTCTGGTCTCTACCGTGACCTAGAGCATTGGGGGTGATGAATCCACCCTATTTACACCAACACCCCCTTAAGCCACACTATAGGTTCTTAGGGCTCTTAGCCTGGATTTGATACCACTTGTCGAGCTACAACTCATATGGAATAGATAGGACTCAAAATTAGGACCTTCCATTTGTTGTTGAAGTGCTCTACCAACTAAGCTATTAGCCCCTCTTTTTCCATCCCATCATTGGTCTAGGTGTATATTATTTCAATCAAGAACTATTGTTGCATCCACAATATATGCCATGCGAGATGACCAAGGGAATTCTCTAGTTTCATTCAAGAAGAGGATCTTTTGCTAAACAAATTACTATAGGTGTGAATGGTAAAAGACCAATTCTATTACCTATGAAAACATGGAAAATAGATTTTCCCTACCCAAATGGATATTATCACAAATGATAAAATATTGGTGCTTCCATAATATAGTCCCAAGTTCAATATAAGGAAACATGAAAATGTTGGACTTATACTAAAAAAGGGGATTTTGAAGAGAGACCATCGATCGTTTGTTGTACCTGCATCAATTTTATTCCCCTCATATCCTCCCTAAATTAATATGCACATAATTCCTATTCATTTTTTTTCTTTTCAAGAGTAATATGTAAAACATATAGCTTTGGTGGGGATATACATGGCACAAAGCAAAGACAAAAGGGTTACCAAGACCTTGGTGTTATTTTTATTTATCAACAAATGCAATGGAAATAAGTGACATTTAATTTTAGGAATTTTGACAATTAAAACTTTATAATTAATATATTATAATTTAAAATGTGCTTGATTTTATACCATTGACGTATGCAAACCATAGTAAAATCTCATTTAAATCCATGTGTTAGATGAGTCTACAACTTGTGCATGAATACTAGGAGGTTGGTTTGATTAAAATGTATACAAATTTTAGGGAAAGTGAACTAATGAAGGTTTAAAATAGCACTGCATTCTTCTCCTCAAATAGAGTCAAATTTAGAAAAGGTAAAATCAAAAAGCTATAGTAAGAATTTTGTTTCTTGTGTAGTTCAGAAAAAAATTAGATTGTGCAAATGATACTTTTGTACACCATTTACAGTTAGTGTCACATGTGGGATGAACCCTACTACTTTTTTATGTTCATATGCAACTTCAAAAGAACTTTCTAAAATTAGGCACAATAATTTTGAGAGGGAACACACATCCATAAACATTGGAGATTGAGACTTTTAAAACAATTTGGGAAGAGAGAGAATGCTTAAATGTTAGAAAACTTGAACCAATAGCAATTTAATTTGAGAATTTTTAAATTTGTTATATAATTTTATGTTTCTAACTTATTAATGTTAACAAATATATTTTTGATGGTGCGAATCATATATTCATGCCTTTCTCTTATGTTTTGGCTTCACTTTTAATGGAATGTTCTTTATCAATGACAAGTTTATAAGTTCTATATTCACTTGAATGCATCATTAATCATCAAAGGAAATGATTTCATTCCTTATATTTTTTATCTATCACTCAATATAAAAAATTTGGGAATAAAATTAAACAAGATAATTTTAATTCTTAAAGATTTATATCTTGAACTTTTAACCTTGTGCTAACTAAAACACCCACTTCTACATTGACAATATCCTTGTCCCACTTTTCCTATGTGTTACAATATGGACCAATAGCATTAGCACACCTCAAAAAAAATATACAAGATCACTATGAATATCACATTTTAGATTTAACCAAAGCAATTCTACTATTAATGCACTACAAGGAGAGAGATAGATAGATATAGAGAAAAGAGAGGAACATAGATAACAAGAGAGAATGAGATTAATAGATAAAGGGAATGAGACATAAAGACCTAGATAGGGATATAGAGATATATATAATGGAAGTGAGATAGAGAGAGAGGGAAGCACATGGAGGGATAGAGAGGGAGAGGAA
This sequence comes from Sequoia sempervirens, assembly GCA_007258455.2. Lineage (NCBI taxonomy): Eukaryota > Viridiplantae > Streptophyta > Pinopsida > Cupressales > Cupressaceae > Sequoia > Sequoia sempervirens. The sequence continues at coordinate 359,085,907 of VDFB02271358.1, read as the reverse complement.
GATAAAATTAAACAAAGAGAGATAGGTTAAGAGAAAATGATATAAAGATAAAGAGAAATACAACTAAGCTCCAATATAAATCCACTACAATTATCCTTTAATGGTGATTCTAATGTGTTGTGGTTACTATTTAGGGAAGGTGGTGATAAATGACACATTTGTAAGTCATCAAGATCATATATATATATATATATATATATATATATATATATATATATATATATATATATATATATATATATATATATATATATATATATATAGAGAGAGAGAGAGAGAGAGAGAGAGAGATTGAGAATTGAGGAGAATAAGAAGGATAACTAAGCTCTAGTATAAATTCATTATTCTTATCTTTTTAAAGTGATTTTTGTGTGTTGTTGATATTATTTAAGTGGTGATAAATTTCACACTTGTGAGTCATGAGGGAAATTATAATATAGTTATAACAATGAGATGGATTTCTAAATGAATATGTGTCTATTTGGGTTGGTTCCAAGAGCCACAAAAATGAGAGAAAAGAGTTGCAAAGGAAACTAGGAAAATGAAGAGACAAACTAAAGGTGAACTTATGAGTAGCCTATGCTCTTTCACTTTCATCAAATAAATTGAAGAGATTTAAGAGGGTGAGAGAGATATAGAGGAAGGGAGATAGAGAGAAAAAGTCAAAGATAAATAGAGGGAGGTGTTAGAGAGATGAATTTTTAGTAACATTTCATTTAGTTTTTGTCTATTTCAAGGATATTGCAACTTAGGAGACTAAATTTTAAACATTGAATAATATATAAAGTTTATGTAAGTGGATGGATAGTTAATCCAAAGTTGCAACTTGGCTATTAAGACCTTTATCAAACACATTTAATTTTCGTAAAAAATTGCTAATTGACCCCATGAATTGAATGTGTATATAAAAAAATAAGATAGAAAAATCACTAATTATCCTTCCATAGATCTTTGACATACCTATTACACACCATGGTACAATTTATAGCTTTTAAAATCCTTTTTACTAAGAAATATTTATTATGGCGAGTCATGTTTTGATTAAGGGGAAAAATAGGTTTTGAAGGGACCCACAACCCTTTACATCAAAATGACGTTGAGACTAAAGATTGTTGAACAAGACAACTAAGAGGGGGGTGAATAAATTGTAACAAACTTTAACCTTTAAAACTTTCACTAAAAATTAGATCAATCACAAATATTTTATTCTACTAATATGATTAATCATTAAGTGCAAAGGTAGAAACTAAAAAACATCACACATATAGAATAACACAGTGAGGATTAGCTCACAATATATAGAATATGAAAACCAATTACAAAGGATCACTGCCATAGAAGGCTCACTACCAAAACGGGACTCACTATCTAGATTAGGAATCACTATCCAACAAGGGTTAACCACCTGGAGGGCTCACTGCCACATAGATACAAAGAAGATAGAAGAGATATGTTACATAGAGAAAAAAATCTCAATACAATAGAGATTTTCACCATGATTTTCTCAAACACTTGCAGATATGCATGAATTATAGAGTACACCTTTAGCTCAATACTTATAGAAACTCAACAATTAGACTTTGCACTAATATGCACCAACTCATATTACATACACATTGATTCACATCTATCTTGCTCTATTTCTCTGCACTTATCTTTCACCAATATCTCATCATGTATTTATACCATCTTCAACTTTGAAACATATCCAAAGTCTACCATACACCATTTTTATTTACAAATTCAAATTAGGTTGGTGTAAAAAAATTCTAGGGTGGAATTAGAATGAGGGAAACCCAAAAACACATTTCAACACACTTCCATAAGCTTTGAAAGTAGTGCTAAACACAAGGTCAGCCAAATCAGTATAAAATGCATAAATCTATTAAGAACACACAACCTTAACATGATCTAGTCCTTCTTGATGAAAAAATTATCTTCAACATGACCAATCAAATTAACTCTAGAAATGCAAGTCATAAGACTCAAACAAGAAGAAATTTGAAGCAACTACATTTCTCCCAAACCTTAGCCAAATACACTGAAAAACATAGTTCATAACTAGTGAACATAACTAATACTATACAATGATCCAAAAGCCCAAATCTTGGATATAGCAACTTCCAACAACCATTATCAACATATCTAAACCACACAAACATAGGAGAAAATCCTAGACAAAACCTAGAGCGATAACCAAACACTTGCAATCTTTTCCTTTACAATTTTCTCAATATCCTCAACATATATAGCCAATTAACCCTTATCTATGACATTAATGACAACAACAACTAGTTGAGAATTTGTTAACTAGTTGACATCAATGAAAACACTTTCATAGTTGAAACAATCTCCCCCTTTATCATTTATGGCAATGCATGATGTGAAAAACCATCAAAGACAATACAACAGCTTTGAACACACTTCCTAATGATTTTATTTTCTCCCCCTTGCTAGATACTCTTTTTCACATATTTCTCTCTTCTTTTTTTTCACATCTTTCTCTCTTCTCTTTTTTTCATATCTTTCTCTCCCCCTTTGACATCAAAGGCAAAGGAAAAAGATATTTTACATTGATTTCCCCTTTGACATTAAAAAGAAGTACTATTTCAATGACAACACATTAGACTACCTACTCCCCCTGAGAGGTAGCCACCAAAATATTGTTCCAAAAGAAAGATAGATCCATGAGATTGATGCATCTCCATATGCATCTAGTTCAAGAAATGAGGGACAATAACCCCTAACTTCTTCTCGAGATAATCAAAAGTATCTTTATGAAGAGCCTTCATAAATATGTCAGCCACTTGATCCTTCATAGGTACATACTCAAGTTTTACTTCATTCCCCACAACCTTCTCTCTCAAGAAGTGATACTTGATAGATATATGCTTTGTCCTTGAATGCATCACTAGATTATTTGAAATGTTAATTTTACTTGTGTTATCACAAAAGATAGAAATAGGATCATCATACATTACTTTGATATCTTTCAATGTTTGTCTCATCCACAAAACTTTTGTACAACAAAATGTTGTGGCAATATACTCAACTTCAACAATAGATAAATAAATTGAATCTTTCTTTTTACTCAGCCAAGCCACCAATCTGCAAACAAGAAAGAATGCAACACCAGTTCTACTCTTTCTATCATCTGCACAATCAACCCAATCTGCATCTATGTAAGTAGTTAGTGTAAAATTAGTATCTCTAGGAAACCACAAGCCATAATTTAGAGTGCCATTCAAATATCTGAATATCCTCTTAATAGTAGCAACATGTGATTTTTTTGGGTCTTCTTTAAATCTAGCCACAAGAAAAATTGCATTCATGATATCCAGTCTATTAGTAGTCAAATACAACAAACCTCCTATCATAGATCTATGTTTTCTCTAATCAACCTTAGGTGAATATTAATCTTTATTCAATTTGAAACTAGTCACCATAGGAGTGCATACCAATTTGGAACCTTTTATCCCAAACTTCTTCAACATTTCTCTTACATACTTTGACTGTGAAATAAAGATTCCTTTCTTTGATTGATTAATTTCCAGCCCAAGAAAGAAATTCATCTCACCAAAACATAGACATCTCGAATTCTTTTTGCATTTCTTTAGTGAACAACTTGCACATAGTTTCATTTCCTCCAAAGATAATGTCATCAAAATGTACAACCACTATCAAGATCTTATCATTTTAAATCTTAAAAATAAAGATTACTATTTGTCATAACTTTTTTGAAACCTTGCTAAATCAAGTACCTATCTAATCTTGCATACTGAGCTCTAGGATCTTGCATCAATCCATATAACACTTTCTTCAATCTACAAACCATATCCAATTGATCTAACAAATGAAATTCTTCTAGTTTTTCCATGTAAACCTCTTCTTCTAACTCACCATTCAAGAATGTATACTTAACATCCATTTGATAAACCTTGAAATATTTGTGAGAAGCAAACACTAAGAACATTTTGAAAGCTTCCATTGTTTCTACTAGAGCAAAATTCTCCTAAAAAATCTATACCTTCTACTTGTGAGTAACCCTTACACACAAGTCTTGCTTTCTTTATGAATACTTCTCCATTCTCATTCAACTTGTTTTTGAACACCCATTTTGATCCAATTAATTTTTTTTATAGGGTATGTGCAAGATCATCATAGAAAAAACAGGCCCTTAAGTGGCAAAAAATTTAAAAAAATCAGTGTTAGGCTACTTGACGTAAAAATTTGAATAAGTTATCTATATTATTTCAAAAATATGTAAGAATAAAATTTGTGGAAAATTGAATGTAGTTTCTAAACTACTAGGTTTATTTAAAAATAAATAAAATCTATTTGGTGAAAATTTGAAATTTCAATGTAGTAGTACTTAAATTTTAGGGAAAACATTAGAAGTAGGTGTTTAACTGACCACCCTAACCATAATAAAAATGATAATATTTTATATATAAGTAGAGGAATCATGTCCAGATGTGATGCATATATTTTTGTAATTTTTTTCCAAGTAAATAATTAATTATGAATTTTTTATTACAAATTTAAAAAAAATAAAAAATTCATTCGTCTAACCACCTTAACTTGGTCAAGACTTCATGAAATTTATTTTTTATTTTTATAATCCTATAGTATGTGAAGCATAGAATGTGACACATGTTTTAGATTCAAAAAATGTGATACCGTTTGAAAGTTATAGATGTTTTTCAATTAGCCTATCTATCAAGACTTTAGTCATAATTCTAATAGAAAATGAATAATAATTATTTATTAAATTCAAATTAAAGCATAATTTATATTGGTGGAAATCTGAGAATATCCTATAGAAACCCTTTTTGTTTCATCAATTTTGGGTAAGAAAAAAGTTGTCAACTACATACCCTACAAATACCCATAATATTGCCACTTTTTGGCCCATCATGATCTTGCACATACCCTCTACTAGTCTAGGGACAAATTCCCAAGTTTGATTCTTCTCAATTTACATAAGTTCCTCTTTCATAGCTTCCAAACAATACTAATGTTTACATGCTTCACTTATAGTCTTTGGCTCAATCTCAGAAAGAAAACACAAATTATCTCAACAGTAACAACAACTCTACTTGTCAATACTCCTTTCCTTTTTTCTCCAATGATTTGATCTTTTGAATGATTCTTCTACACATATCTAGGTGTATTAGGGGACACCATCAGATCTTCTCCTTCTTCTTCTTCATTTTTATTTTCCTATTCTTCTACAACTTGTTCAATTCTCACACAATCAGGTTCATCAAATACATATCCATCAACTTCAATTGAATTCTTCATTGCCTCATGAACCTTAATATTTGTGCTTTCTACAGTATTTCTCAGTCTTTTATTAAAACAACTATAAGCTTTTCTCTTAGTAGAATATCCAAGGAAAATACCTTCATCACTTCTTCTAGCATCAAACTTCCCTAAAATTTCTTCATACTATCTGATATAACATTTGCTTCCAAATACCTTGAAATTCTTAACAGTAGGAATTATTCCACACCATAGGTCATAAGGTACCTTGGTACTATTAGCTCTTGCTTGAACTTGATTGAACAAATAAATAGTAGTGTGAATAGCTTCTCTCTAGTGAAATTCTAGTAGACTATCCTTAGTAGGCATTGATCTAATAGCTTCCTGAATCATTCTATTTTATCTTTCAACAACTTCATTCTACTAAAGAGTTTTAGGAGAAAATAACTATCTTTTTATTCTATGAACTTCATAAAACATATTAAACTCATGGGAGGTGAATTCACCACCTCTTTCAGACCTCAAGCATTTTATTCTTAAGTTCACTTTATTTTCTACCATAGCTTTAAATGTCTTGAATCTATATAATTCATCAATTTTCTCTCTAAGAAAAGTAACCCATGTATACCTAGAGTAATCATCAGTCAAAAGCATAAATTACCTTTCACCTTGTATACTTCTCACTCTTGTAGGACTAGAGATATTTTTATAAATTAAATCCAACAGTCCGGTAGTAGACCATTCCTTTGATCTAAAAGTGTTCCTTGCTTGCTTTGCAAACAAACAATTCTTGTAAATAGCATTAGAAAACATTATAATCCTTGGTAAATCTCTTACAACTTGCACTACACTAATCCTATCCAAGTTATCAAAATTTATATGACACATTCTCTAATGCCTTAACCAACTCTCATTAATCTGAATCATAAAGCAACGCCCATTAGTACCCTTAAGTTGATATATATTTCCTTCAAAATTCTTTCCTGCAACAATCATTGTTCTGAATCCTTTCCTAATTTCACATCTCTCATCCTCAAATAAAAGATTATATATTTTACTACATATTTTCCCAACACTTAAGAGATTATTTGTTAAAACCTTAACATAGTAGACATCATCAGTATTATGGTTGCCATCAAAACTTATTGAACCTATCCCACAAATTTTAGCACCACTATTATCTTCAAACATAACTAATCCTCCATCATATTTTTCTAGTTTAACAAACTTACTCTTATCACTAGTCATGTGATATGAATAGCCACTATCAACAACCTAATAGTTCTTTTATTTTTTTGCATGTAGGGAAGAGATTATGATATATCCTTCTTTCTATTTCTCTAGACGACATTCATTCACATGTATTTAATATTTAGCAGAAGTAGGTTCATCTTTTATAGCCAAGAACAAGCATTCATTTTCATCAAAATCTCCATAATCAAACTCATCATCAAAATACTAGAATTTTCATTCAAATAATATGCTTTATTGATCTTATTTCCTTTTTTTTCTCTATCTAATATTTTTTTGTTCCTCTTAGCTCTTTCTAGACATCTCAAAGCACAGTGACCTACTCCACCACAACTAAAGAATTTAAAGGGTAACTGTGATAGGTCGGATTTGGGTGTTAGAAAATGAGCAGCAAGCAAAGTAATGGAAAATAACACTAAAACAACCTACACCTCAAGATTAGCCTAGTTGGATTCAAGACAAAATAAAGAAGACAAATGAAACCTTATACCTTGCCTCGAATCGATCCTTTAGTTGGCCCTTCGATCTCTGATATGTATGCTCCTTGGATGGCACAAGATGCAAGCTAGATGATGATATGAAGATGGATGCAAGCATGGAAATGGCTAAGTATGGATTCTAGGAAAATTTTGCAAGATTTTGGCTACAATGCATGATCTCCCCCTAAATGAGAGAAAATAGGGGGTATTTATAGATATTTTTGGACTCTCTAGGGAAATGGACTGTCAATATTGAGCCACCAAGGTCAAGATGTAGGGCCAAGGTGAGTTGAGAACTCACAAGCCCTCACATCTTGACATGTGGCAAGTGATATGGCTTAAAAGGGGTGATGTGTACATGAAGTGGAAGGATAGTACATGACATGGAGGGAGTACAAAGTACCTTGGGATTGGGACAAGATCTCCTCATAAAGGAGGTACTTGTCCCCATGTGGGTGAGAGGACAAGTGGGGAATTAAAAATTCCTCAAATATTGTCATGGGTATGAGAGAAGGAATTTAAAATTCCTTTAAATGCATTGGAAGATTAAATGTGAATTAAAAATTCACATGGGGAATGGAGATGCCTTGTCCAAAAGGAGAAAGTATTTAATAGGGTTGACTCAATTAGGTGATTAAGGTTGTGCAAGTATTTGATTAGACTAATTAATGAAGATTAGAAGAGGGTTAGATTTCACATGTGACTTGATGTGACAAGTCAAAGATCACACGGGGAAGGGAAAAAAGAATTTAATATTCCTTGGAAGGATAAAAGGAATTAAAAATTCCTTGAGAAGTTCATTAGGCTAGTTAATGAAGGATTAAAGGAAGGTTAAGTGGCTAAGAGAGATTAGAGCCCAACTTGTAAAAGTTGGAGGATGTGACACATCCTAATCAAGGATTAGGCATGTGCACACCCCTAATGATGAGATTAGAAGATGGATTATGATTAAATAAAAATGATGGAGGATGTGACATAAAGGGAATTTAAATAAATGGCATATTTATTTAATTCATTTGATGAAAGGGGGAAGGTATTCAATTATTTAACTAGATACCTTAGGGATTAGAAGAACTTTAGAGGGATTAATTAAATAATAGTGATAATGCTTAATTAATGCGGATAAGGGGATGATTAGATGAAAGGGGATAAATTTGGATAAATTCAAGTGTCCAAATATAGGTGTCTACATTTTTCCCCTCTTTTAGATGGTGTTACGAAGTAGCATCATTTCAAAGAATATTAAAACATAGAACCTAGAAGAAGATGGTTAGATTGGAAAAATGCCCTAGTCATCCAAAGGAGCGACTAAGAAGGGAAGATGATGGGGGTGAAGATTAAAGTTAGGGATGAAGGATGCCCCCTTGAGAGGACATGTGGTTTCAAGAGAACACAGGTGTGCTCTCGAAATGGATTAGATGATGCAAGGGGAGATGAAGAAGGTGATGCAATGTGATGGAAGATTGGGAGGGGAGAGTGATGAAGGATGAATGGATGGGGGGGATTTTGATAGATGAGAGGATGGAGATGAAATGCAATCCTAATGCAATTTTTCCATCTTTGGAGCACTAATTTTTACTCTAGCAAAATAAACAATACACCAAGGTATAAAGTACCAAGGTAGATTACTGTCTAATGCATGAAACACACAACAAACAAGAAGGCTATCCCAACACCCCAAAGCCATGATGACCTTGGTCGGGCCAGGTATTGGGATAACTACAAGCACACAAGGATGCCCCAGCATAACACAAGACCTCAGGGATCTTTGTGGGTACTACATGGGATAACCAAGAATACAAAGAAAAGATCAAGATGCACCCCTATGTTGACTAGTCAAAGCACACCATGATATGATGGATCAAGGCGACCGTGACAAGTGATGATAGGGAGCTCAAATGATAAACAAAAGCCAAAAGCATCAAAAGATCACAATCAATTTCAAATGTCCTTTTCCATAGGATTGGGGGGGATGGATGGGATTGATGAGGTCTATTAGGAAGGATGCATCTTGTTGAGACCAATGATGGATACTAAACTGAAAGACTAATATGATGCAGGATATTCAGAACCAATTGGATTTGATGATACAAGTGGATCTCGTTTGTTAAGAAATAGCTAGACAAGGGTATAGCTTGATGACACGACACAAGAGACATGACACAATATAGGAGATTGACACATCCTAGTGACCTAGGGGCTTGGGGGCTGATCAAAGATTAGCCTTGCCTACATGGAAGCACAGAGCTCTAGTAGTTCGATAAAAGGCTAATGACAGACCATGGACAAAAGCGGAAAGATGATAATGGATGAAGATGATGGATGATAAAGGAGAAAAGTCAACAATGAACATCGATGATGGAACCCCGGGGGTGGATCAAATGATTGACCTTGCCTACGTGAAAGCGCAGGGGCAACATAGTTCGACAAAAGGTCAATGATAGACAATGGATGAAGGATGATGAGATAAAGCCAGATAAGGGGATAAAATTATTGGACCAACATGATGGGACATGATAAACCTGCTGGAATGAATTGGAGGATGGTGGTGATCACAAAGCTTAGGGATGGGATAGTTATTCAAATCATCAAAAGATGAATTGGGAGGATGATATGATAGATAGATGAATGATGAGAAAGGATAGGAGATGGAAAAGATGTGTAAAAGAAGCACAAGTGATGACGATAAGATAGATGGCATTGGATTGCTTGGGGAGTAGCCTATGACAAGGGATTAAGAGATGTGATATGGATAGAGGTAAATGGATAGGAAGATAATGATGGGGGGACAGAAGGGATGCTATGATGGATGGGTAGGGGGATAAGGATAGGGAGGTTAAAAGGATTGTGTGGAGCGATTGGAAGATAAGGATGGGGAGATGGAAGGAATGCTATGATGGAATGAATGATGTCTCCAAGGACTATATCACAAAGGAAGATATATGCCCCCACTCTAGATATACCATTTGTGTGAAGGAATGAAGGATGCAATATAGAAGGATAGGAAAATAAAGGAGTGAGATGGATGAAGATAGGATGCATGGATAAGGAAGGGAAATTGAAGGCAACATGACAGGTGGATAAGGCAGATAGATGAGTGTGAATGTATACTAAGAGGATTAGGATAGTGTGCGGATGAAGGGAATGTATGTTAACTGGTGTCCAAAGCATGCTTATATGTTTTCCCTTGTCATTATCAAGATCACAAGGAGGATGGAAAGATTGGGATAAATGAGATATGCCAAGTAGGATGTTTAAGATTGGTAAGATGGAGGGGATGAATGAAAGGATGTATAGCAAGAAGATGGGTGCATCATAGGAAGCATAGTGGGGAGCATAGCGGATGGAGGGAATGCATACCAAGAAGTTGCCCCCAAGTGTAGGTGGGGATTTATGCATGACACCTATTTGCCAGGTTTTCATCATGGTACTTATCCAAGGCGTTTGTTTGCCAAGTTTTCACCATTGGAAAAATTATTTCTCTTTACTATTTTTTTTTCTAAATTTTTTTTGGAATTTTTGGCTTTTTGGATAGAATTGGAAAGGAGATGGATAAGGACTCAAGCATCAAGTTCTATACGAGGTATTAAGAGCCTGTGTTTGAAGTGACTGTTGGATGTTAGTACAACCTTATTAGGATAAATGGATTATGCAAAAGGATGAATTAGAGGGATTTGAGAGGGGAGATACATGGGATAATGGATGGGATTCTACAAGGGATATGGATGGAATGATGGGGTGGATATGTGATGGGAAGATGTGTTCAAGACCAACATTGGCACATGTGGTGGTGGATGTGAAAAGATAAGAGGATTAATGGATGGAGAATGTGGGGATAATGGAGGATATGGTATGGTGAATTTTGGAACATAAGGACCAAAAAAAGACTTAGGAGACGAAAGGGGTGTATGACTAGCTTTTGAATTAGCAACTTTGGATGTTCTTATAGATTTTTCATTTGATGGAATTGCATCTTTATTCTTTGGGATCAACATGGTTTTGATCTTTTCTTTACGGGGCCTTTGTGGCCTACGGACTTGATTTGGATTTAATTTTTCTTCTCCTCACCCTTTCTTTTAGACGGGACATGGGGAGCTTTAGATTCATGCGGATGTTTGGATTTATGTATTTTTACTTGAGCATCCAAAGTGCTTTTAGTAGCAATGGAATGGTTGTAAGGATATAGATGATGTGGATAGATGGAGGTAGGATTATGAGGATTACATGTAGATGGAGGATTTTTAGGTGTGTGCCTTTGTTGATCCTGATTATGGGATATGCAAGTGGGATGTTTATGATGGATGACATGGATAGGTGATGAATGGATGAACTAATGACTAGGACGAGATGGAGGAGGTGATCTTGGGATATATGGACCTAGGATGGATGGAGTAGATGAAGGATGGGAGATGGTGGATGGAGAGATGTAAGGACCCAAAATGGATGGAGCAGATGAAGGAGGAATATGGATGGTTGTTTTAAGGTGATATGATGAAGGAGGAGGGATGGAAGCATATGATCTAGTGGAGTAATGGGAAGAGCCAACATTTCTTTTGGAAAAGGCTCATTGAGGACGTTTAGAGGTTGTACCAACATTTTTAGATTGTAAGTCTTGGGAAATAGGTCCAAGACCTTGCATGTAGATTTTTTCTTTGAATTGGATGGGCTCTAAAATACCTTGCTCATGAAGGCCTAGACCTTTTCCTTGATAGTTCATTTTCTTGAGAATGCAATCTAGGATAGGATTTTTGTTATTTTGAAAACATGATGCGAGTCCATTATTAGGTGGAAGATGATGGGTGGTAAATATAATATGTTTTTCTTCTACAAGGAGGCCACCACGGAAGAATGTGAGAGTACCAAGGGGATATGCAAGCGGTGTAGGGATAACAGTTTTAGGTAATGATGGGGGATCACGAGAGGGAGATGATGGGATAGCAACATTTGGATGGGTGGTATTAGGAGAGGGATTAGGGGATATGATAGGATCTGGGTTTGTGGTAGTGGGCTCATGTGATGGAGATGAAGATGGAGCGGTGGAATCTTGAATGACAAGGGGATCATGGAATGGAATGGATGGAGGACCATGATCTTGAGGTGGACTAGATGGGATGGTAGGATCTTGATCTAGAGAAGGGGATATGTTGGCATGTTTTGGATTATACTCTTGGCATGACTCCTCTTGTGTGGATGGCAGGATGACAGAGTGTTGGAGAGACTCTTCAAGTTGGGGAGATTGAAGGATGGAGGATTTGATGTAGTCATCAGAATGGATTTTAGTGACACTAGGAGTGGGAGAAGTGGATTGGATTTGGGTGTCATTGGTGGGTTCGACGATTCTTGGAGTAGGAGGTGGGTGTTCAATGGATTTGATATATGTGCTAGTAGGAGATGGGGGCTCAATGGATTTAGAGGATGTGATGGTTTTGATGGTTTGAGTGGTGCGAGGGGTGGTATCATCAATGATAGGTCTTGGGTGGAGAAGGGTCTCGTCACTAATGACCATGGATGATGGGCTGGGATGGCATGATTCCACAATTTCAAGGTGTGGAGTGGGAGATGTCTTCTTTGTTATAAGTCCTTGGAGAACTTCTGGAGTGAGAAACTTGCATACTCTAGGTTTGGATGGTGAAGTAGGAGTGGATGAAGGATTAGGGATTGGTAGGGGATTAGGGCTATGGATTGGTGGATTAGGATTAGATTGAGGAATGGGATTGGATGGAGCACTGGGAATAGATGGAGGATTAGGATTGGAGGAAGGGTTAAGATAGTGGTATTGGCATGGTGAATTAGGACACAAGGATGCAGGTGGTGGATTGTAGTAAGGGTATGGGGATGGTGGATTAGGATGGGAAGATTGAGGTGGCAGATGGAGATATGGAACTGTGGATGTCAGATTAGGATAAGGATAGGTTGGTGTGGATGTTGGATTAGAATAGGAAGGTGTGAATGTAGGATTAGGGTGAGTAGATTGGTATGGAAGATTGGGGTAGTGGGTATATGTAGATGAAGGATTGAGATAGGAGGATGTGGATGGAGGTTTAGGATGGGGGTATTATGATGGCAGACTAGGATAAGAGGATGCAAGTGTTGGATAAGAGGATGATGTAGATGGAGGATATGATGGATATGATGGGTATCCCTTATCATAGGTAGCATAAGGAGTATGGTTAGACATGGATGAAGACATAACAGGATAACTCAAAGGGATGATTGGATTTTGGAAAGCGGGTGGAAAAAACTTACTAGCAATGATAGTGTCAAGGGGATCCATGTCACATTCTTCTTGATCGACAAGGCTTTCGCTATCGTCGTCGACGTAATTAGGGTTTCCCTTGACCACTATTGATGGAGGATAAGAATTCATGATGATGAAAGGAAAAAGATGATGGATAAAGATTTTGGATGGGAATGGACTAAAGCTCAAATTGAGATTTAGGTTAAGCTCATATTGGGATTGGATTAAAGCTCAGATCAAGATGATTGGATGATGTGATGGGATTGATATTGACAATCGGATTGGATTATCAAAGGATGATTATCACACTGAATTTGCTTCGAGATGGAAGTAGATTGATTGGGTCAAAGGTGATTGGATAGGGATGCGATTGGATTGGATTGGATAGGATGATAAAAGGGACTGTAAACCCCATTCAGAGATTACCCTAGGTGATGTAGGATACTAATTGATCAAACTAAAGGATAAATGTATGATTGCGGCACTGAATCCACTTTGAGATTGAAAATGGATTGATTGGGCCGACAATGATGATTGACTTAGGATGGATGACAATCCTAAGAGGATGTTGAAGATGATGATTAGATCAGACACTTAGGTCAATTTAAATAATAACCTGAGACGAAGTTCAGGGGATTTGGATGGGGAAAATGATGATTTGATTAGAGAAATGGATGAATGAATACTCAAAATGAGTAAACGATTGATTAGAATGGATGAAGAACTACTCAAAACGAGTAAATGACTGCTCACAACGGATGAATGATTCTCAAACCGAGAAGATGAAGGTTTGGAATAGTTGAAAGATTACTCAGAATGAGTAAATGATTGATCGAGATTGTTGAATGAGAGTTCAAAATGATAGGAAGGAGATTTGAAACGTTTATTCAGAACAAGTAACTGGATGATAGGAATGATAGAATGAGAGTTTGAAATAATAAACGAAGGTGAGAAATGGATGAACGTTTACTCGGAACGAGTAAATGGATGGTCAAAATGATAGAACGAGAGTTCAGAATGATGAAAGGATGTGTTAAATGGATGAATGTTTACTCAGAATGAGTAAACAAATGATCAAAATGATAGAACGAGAGTTCAAAATGATAGACGAAGGTGTGAAATGGATGAACATTTACTTAGAACAAGTAAATGGATGATCGAAATGATAGAACGAGAGTTCAAAATGATAGATGAAGGTGAGAAATGGATGAATTTTTACTCAGAACGAGTAAATGGATGATCAGAATGATAGAATGAGAGTTTATAATGATAGACGAAGGTGCGAAATGGATGAACATTTACTCAGAATGAGTAAATGGATGATCAGAATGATAGAACGAGAGTTTAGAGTGATAGACGAAGGTGCGAAATGGATAAACGTTTACTCAGAATGAGTAAACGGATGATCATAATGATAGAACAAGAGTTTAGAATGATGAAAGGATGTCTTAAATGGATGAACGTTTACTCAGAATGAGTAAACAAATGATCAAAAATGGATAAAAAACTACTCAGAACGAGTAAATGGATACCCACAACAAATGAATGATTCTTGAACTAAGAAGATGAAGGCTCTGAATGAATGATAGATTACTCAGAATGAGTAGATGATTGATCGAGACTATTGAGGAGGGAAGGTATGGCTCCAGAGGAGGGCAGGTATGGCTCTAGAGGAGGGAAAGTATGGTTGTTTGGAGGGTTGTCTAGAGGGGATGCCCCAGTCTCGTAAGGGAAGGTTTATGATGGAAGATTGAGAGAGAATGGTAGGGTATACCCCCCTGAGGAGGCGGATGGGGAAGGAAAAGGTGCCCTAGGAAACTTCTCGAAAGTGTGAAGTGGTATATGTCATTGGAAAGAGCACAAAAAATCAAGAAGATTGGCACTTGAATGAAGGAAAATGGATTAATGGTGTGCAAATGACAAGGAATATATGGTTGTCTGTCAAGTCAGGTCCACCCAAGGAGCAAAAGTTGGTCAAATCTGGTTGAGTAGAGGCTAGGTCCACCCCTACATGGGTCAGGGCCACCCAAGGATGGGTCAGGTCTGCCCAAGGAGAAAAAGTTGGTCAATTTTAATCAAAACAGGCCTAAAAGGGGTTGGTCAACAGGTCAAGTCCGCCCAAGTATGGGTCAGGTCCACCCAAGGAGCAAAAATTGGTCAAAATTGGGAAAAATAGGCCTGAAATAGCTTGGTCAACAGGTCAAGTTTGCCCCTATAGAGGGCAACTCCACCTAAGGAAAAAAAGTTGGTCAAAAGTATGAAGTGGTATATGTCGTTGGAAAGAGCACGAAAAATTGAGAAGATTGGCACTTGAATGGAGGAAAATAGGTAAATGGTGTGCAAATGGCAGGGCATATATGGTTGTTTATTAGGTCAAGTCCACCCAAAGAGCAAAAGTTGGTCAAATCTGGCTGAGTAGAGGTCAGGTCTTCCTATTTGTGGGTCAGGTCCGCCTAAACGTGAAAAAATAAACAAATTAGGTCAAAACAAGCTTGAAATGAGTTGGTCAATAGGTCAAGTCCGCCCAAAAATGGGTCAAGTCCACCCAAAGGTGAAAAACTCAACAAACTAGGTCAAAATAGGTCTGAATCAGCTTGGTCAATAGGTCAAGTCTGCCCAAAGATGAAAAACTAGACAAATTAGGTCAAAATAGGCCTGAATCAGGTTGGTTAACATGTCAAGTCTGCCTAAAGGTGGGTCAGGTCCACCCAAAGGTGAAAAACTAAGCAAATTAGGTCATAATAGGCCTGAATTAGCTTGGTTAATAGGTCAAGTCTACCCAAAGGTGGGTTAGGTCCGCCCAAAGGTGAAAAACTAAGAAAAATAGGTCAAAAGAGGCCTAAATCAGCTTGGTCAATAGGTCAAGTCTACCAAAAGGTGGGTAATATCCGCCCAAAGGTGAAAAACTAAGCAAAATAGGTCAAAAGAGGCCTGAAATAGGTCATTCAATAGATCAAATCTGCCCCTATAGAGGGCAAGTCCGCCCAAGGAAAAAAAGTTGGTCAAAATCAACCAAAATAGGCTCCAAAGCACTTGTTTATAGATTAGATCCACCCTTGGATGAGGGTAAGTCTGCCCAAGGAGAAAAGGTCTCTGACATAGAAGGAAAAATCTGGTCATGCAAAGGTCAAGTCCACCTATTTGTAAAGGAAAATACGGCTGTTCATAGGTTTAACTTGACTTTTAACAAGAAAAAAGACTAAGGCAAAGGACTGAAAACACAACAATCATAAAAAGGATTTAATGGAATAAGACAATCACTGGTCTCACACAAGAAAGGTAATTCAAATAGTATGAGCCTAAGTGTAGTAAGACGGGTATGGTCGACAAAGTCCTCTAATCTAGGGTGAACATGGCTACTAGGGAGTCCTCAATATACACTGGCTACATGAGGCCCAAATTGTGAACACCAACCCATTACAAGCATGAGTCGGAAACCTAAAAGGCTCAGACCAATTCTTCACATCATCCCGATGCTTCACCAATTACGTGGTTGGATTAAGGTACAGCTTTCACTGTCCCCCTTTATATACCCCACTGGTACACATGGTTGGAATCGTCCCTTAGGGTGATGAAATCCCCAAGTAGGTCCCACTAAGAAAAATAAAAGGGGAGACTCAAAAGATGTGGTAAGCTACGATTTCTCGTCACCCAAGATCGTTGAATGGCACAAGGGGATTGGATACGTCAAATAGCCCACCTAGAAAACACAACAAACAAGGTTGATTGATACCCCCTAATTAAACTATATAGCTAAATTAGGGGTTAAAAACCTTCAAAATAACCAAAGGATTGCGAAAACTTGAAATTTTACCTTCTAAAAAAAATTGCCTAGGGCAAATCTGCCTATTCGTGAAAAGTTTTCTAAAAACACTTCTGCTATTTGTGGAGGGCAAGTCTGCCCTTAGAAAAGGTCAGGTCTGCCATGCAGGTCGGGTCCACCTGCCTGTCAGGTCAGGTCCACCTATTCGAGAAAATTTTGGAAAAAACCACTTTTTGCTATTTGGGGAGGGCAGGTCTGCCCCTGGGAAAGGTCAGGTCCACTCGTGTAGGTCGGGTCCCCCTGTCTATCAGGTCAGGTCTGCCTATTCATGAAAATTTTGCAAAAAACCACTTTTTGCTATCTGGGGAGGGCAGGTCCACCCTTGGGAAAGGTCAGGTCTGCCTGTGCAGATCGGGTCCACCTGTTTGTCAGGTTAGGTCCACCTATTCGTGAAAATTTTACAGAAAACCACTTTTTGCTATCTGGGGAGGGCAGGTCCGCCCCTAGGAAAGGTCAGGTCCGCCTGTGGGGGGCGGGTCTACCTGTTTGTCAGGTTAGGTCCGCCCCTATAGGTCGGGTCCACCCCAGGAAGGTCAAATTTGGCCTTGTGTGGGTTGGGTCCACCCCTCTGCAAGTTGGGTCCGCCCCTCTATGACTTGTACCTGCAAAAAATAAAAAATAGAAAACGTGAAAGCAAGAGACCCATTTTTGGGTCCCACCGGGTGTGCCAGAAATGTGATAAGTCAGATTTGGGTGTTAGAAAATGAGCAGCAAGCAAAGTAATGGAAAATAACACTAAAACAACCTACACCTAAAGATTAGCCTAGTTGGATTCAAGGCAAAATAAAGAAGACAAATGAAACCTTATACCTTGCCTTGAATCGATCCTTTGGTTGGCCCTTCGATCTTTGATGTGTATGCTCCTTGGATGGCACAAGATGCAAGCTAGATGATGATATGAAGATGGATGCAAGCATGAAAATGGCTAAATATGGATTCTAGGAAAATTTTGCAAGAGTTTGGCTACAATGCATGATCTCCCCCTAAATGAGAGAAAAGAGGGGGTATTTATAGATATTTTTGGACTCTCTAGGGAAATGGACTGTCAATATTGAGCCACCAAGGTCAAGATGTAGGGCCAAGGTGAGTTGAGAACTCACAAGCCCTCACATCTTGACATGTGGCACGTGATATGGCTTAAAAGGGATGATGTGTACATGAGGTGGAAGGATAGTACATGACATGGAGGGAGTACAAAGTACCTTGAGATTGGGACAAGATCTCCTCATAAAGGAGGTACTTGTCCCCATGTGGGTGAGAGGACAAGTGGGAAATTCAAAATTCCTCAAATATTCTCATGGGGATGAGAGAAGGAATTTAAAATTCCTTTAAATGCATTGGGGGATTAAATGTGAATTAAAAATTCACATGGGGAATGGAGATGCCTTGTCCAAAAGGAGAAAGTATTTAATAGGGTTGACTCAATTAGGTGATTAAGGTTGTGCAAGTACTTGATTAGACTAATTAATGAAGATTAGAAGAGGGTTAGATTTCACATGTGACTTGATGTGACAAGTCAAAGATCACATGGGGAAGGGAAAAAAGAATTTAATATTCCTTGGAAGGATAAAAGGAATTAAAAATTCCTTGAGAGGTTCATTAGGCTAGTTAATGAAGGATTAGAGGAAAGTTAAGTGGCTAAGAGAGATTAGAGCCCAACTTGTAAAAGTTGGAGGATGTGACACATCCTAATCAAGGATTAGGCATGTGCACACACCTAATGATGAGATTAGAAGATGGATTATCATTAAATAAAAATGGAGGATGTGACATAAAAGGAATTTAAATAAATGGCATATTTATTTAATTCATTTGATGAAAGGGGGAAGGTATTCAATTATTTAACTAGATACCTTAGGGATTAGAAAAACTTTAGAGGGATTAATTAAATAATAGTGGTATTGCTTAATTAATGCGGATAAGGGGATGCTTAGATGAAAGGGGATAAATTTGGATAAATAAAGTGTCCAAATTTAGGTGTCTATAGTAACTTACCTTCATACTTACTGGATCCTTTCTTCATCCTTCTCACAAAGCTTCTACTTCATCAAGGTTCTCCTCATATGGATCTTCACCTCTTGTCACCTTGAAAGCAGTTTTTGATTTGGATCCATTTCTTAAATTTGGCTTTCTCATCTCATAAGATGTTAGAGTTCCCAATAATTTCTTAAATTTGGCTTTCTCATCTCATAAGATGTTAGAGTTCCCAATAATTTATCTTTAGTACAAGTCTTGTAATCCACATATTCTTTAATAGTAGATACCTTTTCACTGTATGCATCAGGAATAGTTCTAAGAATCTTCTTCAGAATCATGGATTCATCTACTATAGTGCCAAGTCCTTGCATTTCATCTACTAGCTCATCCACTCTCAATACATAAGATTTAATGTTATCATCTTTAGACATATGTAGGACCTCAAACTGTGCGTCTAAATTTTGCAACTTTGCTTCTTTGACCTTTTCATCTCCTTCATGCATATTTTATAAAGCATTGTAGACTTCTTTAGTTGTCTTTAGATTTTGAACTTTAATCAACTCAAAATGTGAGAGACTATTCTTTAGAATGAACTTCACCTTATTTTTTTCTTCATGCACCTTGATTTCATCAGTTGTAGTCAGATCGTTAGTTGGAGGAGTGTTAGCAGTCTTATAAGTAGTTTCAACATCATATCCACAATACTCCAGATATCCTTTCATCTATATTTTCTAGATAACATAATTTGTTTCATCAAACCTAGGACATTCAAAAGTGATCTTGCTCACCCTCCCCAACCTTCCTTAAGTGGTTAAGTTCTTCTCTAAGGAACCAAGCTTTGATACCAATTTTTGAATAAGATAACTGAAAGGGGGTGTGAATTAGTTGTAAAAAACTTTAACCTTTAAAACTTTCACCGAAAATTAGATCAATCATAAATCCTTTATTCTACATATATGATTAATCATTAAGTGTAAAGGTAGAAAATAAAAAGCATCACACATGCACAATAACATTGGATTTATGTGGAAAACCATAGTGAGGATTAGCTCACAATATAAATAATATCAAAACTGATTATAAAGGCTCACTTCTAGAGAAGGCTCACTACCAAAATTGGACTCACTATCCAATAAGGGTTAACCACTCAAAGGGCTCACCACCACACAAATATAAACAAGATAGAAGAGATATGTTACATAGAGAAAAGAAATATCAATACAATAGATATTTCCACCATGATTCGTTGAAACACTTGCAGATATGCATGAATGATAGAGTACACCTTCAACTCACTACTTCTAAAAACTCAACAATTAGAATTGATACTAATCTACACCAACTCAGATTACATACACACTAATTCACATCTATGTCACATCTATCTTTCTCTATTTCTTTGCACTTATCTTTCACCAATATCTCATCATGTATTTATACCATCTTCAACTTTGAAACATATCCAAAGTCATCCATACACCATTTGCATTTACAAATTCAAATTAGATCATCACCAAAACATTCTAGGGTGGAATTAGAGTGATGGTGACCCAAACACACACTTCAACACACTTCCATAAGATTTGAAAGTAGTGCTAAACACAAGGTTGACCAAACAAGTGTAAAACACATAAATCAATTTTAACACACAACCTTAACACAATCCAATCCTTCTAGATGATAAAATTATCTTCAACATGATCATATCAACTTAATTCTAGAACTGCACATCATAAGACTCAAACAAGAAGAAATATGAAGAAACTACATTTCTCCTAGACCTTAGTCAAATACACTAAAAAACATAGTTCACAACTAGTGAACATAACTCGCAGTGTATAATGATCCAAAAGCCCAAATCCTAGATATAGAAACTTCTAACAACCATGATCAACACATCTAAACCACACAAACATAGGAGAAAAACCCAGAGCAACAACTAAACACCTGCAATCTTTTCCTTTATAATTTTCTCAATATCCTTGATGTATACAACCAATTAACCCTTATCCATGACATTAATGACAACAACTAGTTGACATCAATGACAACACTTTCATACTTGCAACAAAGATAACACATTAAAAGCAGTAGTCGACCAACAACCAAAAGCAAACAAATAGAAGGGTACCTATTTCATATTCTTCAAGGTATTTTCCACCTCCATCTTCTAGTTGTAGTGCATGAACAAAGAGAGAAGCTCGTTATTCTCCTCCTCAAAGGATTTTTTCATGCTACCATGATTCCTTGCACTATAGCCCTTACTATCTTCATTCGTTGCCTTCTTACTCTTTTCTTTGGAAAGAAAATACTTCACAAATTGAGTAGAGTACATTTGTTCCTCCCTTAG
Source organism: Sequoia sempervirens (assembly GCA_007258455.2). Classification (NCBI taxonomy): domain Eukaryota; kingdom Viridiplantae; phylum Streptophyta; class Pinopsida; order Cupressales; family Cupressaceae; genus Sequoia; species Sequoia sempervirens. The sequence continues at coordinate 359,064,524 of VDFB02271358.1, read as the reverse complement.
ATATTTGAGCTTATCCATTAGTACCTTGAGGAAGTACACACTATTCTTGATAGAATATTGATTAATTTGCATCAACTTCCTATATCACATCAATTTCTTTGACCTTACTCTCCACACCCTACAGGTGTTCCTCATAAATTTTTATGCCCTAAAGGAATTTTTCATGGATTCTTTCTTAAATTCAAAGATAATTTTCCACATCAAGAATCCTATCAATTAATAGCTTAGATGGAGACCCCTTACTAAGACTAGAAAAATTCTCTTTTAGACTAATAATTTTAACTTTTATTTTTTAAAATTCATTCATGATCCATTTAGCAAGCTTGAAGTTACAGGCAACCCCCTCCCTAGTCATGACTAAAATATCCAACATGTCCACATACTGATCATTAAGATAGGAAAATTAATCAAAAAAAGGGTGATGTTACCAGTGTTGTACTGTACCTTTCCTGACTTGTTCCCCATGTATTTAGTTGCAACCTCATAAACCCTATTTGTGCCTTTGCTTGAGCTAGTTGTAGCATCTTTAACCTTTTGGGGAGTGTTAACTTGCTTGGTATGAGAATTCTCAGCAACCCTTTCTTTTACCTCACTCACAGCACACTCAATATCCATCCCCTATTATGATAGAAAATTCTCCTCATCCTCCCCTATGTGAGAGCCATCTAATCAAAAGAACTATTTTTGGTCTTATTTTTAAGAGGAGTCTTCTTCATGTTGCTTTTCCTCTTTTTATGCTAAGTCAACTCTAATGGAGAGGAATAAAAAATTTCCACCTCCTCATCTTTGTTATGAGAGTCCATCTTCTATTCCTCATC
>VDFB02271358.1:358974746-359063606 GCA_007258455.2 Sequoia sempervirens | reverse complement strand
TCGGTGCAAAACTACCAAAAGATTTTGACATTAATCGATTAAAGAAAACACCTAGAACAAATGAAACTGAACCACACAACATGCGAGACATAGATCAAGCGGTCGCTCTAACATCTCAAATGCAAACTTTACAACAAAAATTTAGGAGATGCAAAAGGCAACCACAAAGAGGTATTCATTACAAGAAATTTGTCCTTATCCCTTTTGTCCAAGTGTAGACATGATACCCTTCCCTAGACATTGTGAATTATCCAAATATGACAAGTACAATGGCAAAACAAATCCAATTGACCATGTAAGGGAATTCCAAACAATGAGTTTAGAGTTTTCACAAGAGGATACTTACCTAATGAGGTTATTTCCTAGGAGCTTAGGAGGTCACTGTATGGAATGGTTCTCCAAATTACAACTAGGGATTCAATCCTTTGGAGAACTAGTCAATAGATTCATCTCACAATTATCCTTCAACATTCAACATGACGTAACCATAAAAGATCTGTACAACATGAAACAAAAGAAGGGTGAGACATTCCTATCATTCTTACAATGTTGGGAAAAGTTGTTCGCTAGATATCCTCAATTTATACCTAAAGAGGAAAAAATTGAATTATTTATCGACAACTTAAATGATGACATGAGTTATAGATTGGAACTGCAATGTCCCTTGACTTTGAAAAAGTGATTGACAACAGGCTTAAAATCAAAGACGACTTAGTCAAAAGAGGAGTGATTAAACATTATAATGATACATCAAACAACACAAATCACTGTGGAAACAATGATAAACCTAAATTTTGGCAGAAAAATAGAAATACTGGGAACAATGATACTACAACTGACACACAAAAAATGAAACCAATATTCAATTTGATGGCTATAATTGTAAAGATGAATGAAAATAATAATCAAAACATCAATCAAGGATCCACTCAAAACAACAATACAAACAATGGAGAATCTCAAAAACCTTCATCCAATCGACAGATATTTACACCATTGGGACAAACATTGGAATCAACAATGAGAGAGGTTGTTGCAAATAAAATTATTACCCTACTAGAAGTGAGAAATTGGGAGCTAGAAGTAAAACCATCTTGGTGGAATGATGCTGACTATTGTAACTTTCATAAAAATAAAGGACATAAAATGAATGATTGTATGCAATTAAAGCATCTGATACAAGATTTGATTGACAACAAGAAGGTATTTGTCAAAGGACCTCAAACAAACAATGATCGCAGTGTGTTTAGAAATCCTTTACCCAATTATGAAAAAGGAGTATTCTTCAAATAGTAAAGGAAAAAGTGTAAACTACATTTATGACAACACCATTCCTTGCATTTCTACGGTTGAGAAAAATAGTGTCATCAATAATCAAATGGATAACATTAGCATCAATGACACCATATCCCTAAACGTGATCCCAAACATAAACACATCCGACAACCAAATCAATGTCATAAAAATTAGGGAAACACAAGACTATCAACAAGTTAATGTAACAACAAGGGGACAATCCAAAGTGATACTAAAAGGAGTCTCATCTAAAACCATTACTCCCCCTTCAAATCAATACAACATAGTAGATCAAGTATAAAAGATACTGGCATAGATATCGATACTGGAACTCCTTAAAATTTCACCATCACATAAGGAGGTTTTAGGATAGGCTCTTATGGCCACAATGGTGCCCAATAATATGGATGTCTATCAATTACAAGCTATGGTGGGACATCTAACCAAGTACCATTGTCTATCATTTTCCAAACAAGATGATGTGTCACTAAATCATCCACACAATGAAGCCCTCCATATAGAAGTTTTAATCCATAAACACCATGTCAAGTATTTCTTAATAGATGGTGGAGCTAATTTAAATATTTTTACTTTAAAACTGATTCGTGCACTAGGTTATTCTGACAACACCATAGATGCAAGAAGAAAGATCACAATAAAAGCCTACGATGAAGAATAAATATCTTCCAAAGGGTTGATTGTGTTGCCAATTCAAGTGGGACCAATTGTCAAGAATGTAGTTTTCCAAGTGTTAGAAAAGGAACTAACTTATAATATACTCTTGGGATGTCCATGGATTCATGAAATGCAGGTAGTGCCTTCAACCTATCATTAGTGTTTAAAGTTTCTAGTCAATGGACAGGAAGTAACCATATCAACTGATTACAATAATCCCCAAACTTGTAACATGCTTAAAGCAACTCAAGACAATTTGGTACCCCATAACAGAGAAGCAAACACATCTAGTTCATCCAGTGGTGAAGAACAACCAAATTTTATATCCAAATGGGTTGAGAAAAATGATCAGTTAAAGGAAACAACTATGGCTAACCCCACTTCATCAAGAAATGAAGCTCATCTAGATCTCTATCATAGCAATTTAGAAACAAGATCTAGTTAAAAGACAAGGGCATGGGAGAATATTCCCTTGAATAATCTTTATGTCTTTCACAATTATTGCCATCTCCAAGAACATATGGACAGTCATCAACATTGACACAACCATCATCAACACCTACCACAACTTTAAATGATAGGTTTGTGAAGACAAGTACTCTAGAAGAAGAATCTAAAGACAAGGCCATTCTCAATTGGCTCTATAAAGATGAGGATGCCTCAACATCAGAAAATATCAACATCAAAATAGATCAGTATGGGAAAGGAAAGGCCATCTTAGAGAAAATGGGATATAAAGGACAAGGAACTATAGGAAAGAGGAAAGAAGGAATTGTAGAAACCATTCAACTTCTCACACTATAGCCAAAAGAAAAAACATGACTGGGTTATACAGGAGAAACAAAAGAAGAAACCACACATAAAGTTGTTGAAAGAATCCTTCAAATAAGAGATAGTTCTAAGATAGATTCTAATGAGTATGAGTTGGAATCTTTATCAAAAACATCATGTAGGGACATACAAATTGATGTTATAAAAGAGTATGCAGGCTCAAGGACTAGACCCCTTGAATTTCGATCACAAAATATTGATGACTCAAGTGAGGATGAACAAATATTAGGTGAGATAGATGACTTGGAGGAGAGTACCATCATATACCTAGACATTACCACTAAATTTTTTGACAAAATTTCTATCAAAACCTTTATTGCCATTGACCCTACCCAATCTGATGACTTCTTACCATTAATGCATCCTGAACTTATATACTAGGAACCAATTGAACCTATCAGTATTCCTATCTTTGAAAATGATGATGCTGTCATAAATTTTCTTTTTTGTGACAAATCTGACAAAGTGCAAATACTAAATATCATAATGACACTCTAGGTCAGGAGGGTGTCAAATCTTTTATTTGCAAAATTGAAAACATGAGAAATAGATCTAATGGTGAAAACCATTATATGGCAGCATTAGATCTTTAAAAAAGTAAAAATAAAGAACGTATCTGATGGTGAAAACCTCTGTGAGGCATTGAAGGATGGAAGATTTGATACCTTTTTGGAAAATTTCCATGAAAGATCATTAGTTCTAGTGGAACCTAACAGTCAATCAATATTGGCACAAAAATGCTACATCTGGTAGCATCAATGATAGAACAAGGAAAGCCAGAATTTGTCAAGTTCTTTGAAGAGTGACATATCAAATTTGTTTGGTCTTACTTTTATATACGAAGGATAGACCTAGATTTGCTGATGCATCATCTATCTTTACCATCTAAAATCAAACCAGTCAAACAAAAACTAAGGAAAATGCATCCCCACATCACATTGATGGTAAAAGCTAAGCTAAAAAATTTGTTGGATGCAAGGTTCATTAGATCCATTGATTATGCTAAATGGATTTCAAATATTGTACCCATATCTAAACTAGAAAAATGTATGATAATATGCACTGATTTCAAAAATATAAATGAGGCATGTCCAAAGGATGATTTTCCTTTACCAAACATTGACATTATTGTTGATTTAAGCACAGGACATGCCATGTTGTCACTTATGGATGGCTTCTCAAGGTATAAAAAAATCAAGATATCACGTGAAGATCAAGAGAAGACAACATTCATGTGTTCATGGGGTACATTTTATTGGAACATCATGCCCTTTGGGTTGAAAAATGTAGGTGCAACATATCAGTGTGCAATGACTACTATTTTCCATGACATGATGCATAATCTTATGGAAGATTACGTTGATGATATATTAGCAAAATCATACACCAGGGAAGGACATCTAGAGATTTTGGGAAAAATCTATACAAGATTGGAAAAATTCAATGTCAGATTAAATCCAAAGAAGTGTGTGTTTGGGGTTACATTGGCAAAGCTCCTCGAATACATAGTTTCAGATAAAGGAATAGATGTGGATCTGACTAAAGTCAAAGCAATAATGGAAATGTTGCTGCTCAAGAATATTAGTCAACTATGGTCTCTGCAAGCTAGGTTACAATCAATTAGGAGATTTATCTCCCAATTGGTAGATAAAATTCATCCATTCAATCATCTACTACACAAGAATGTCTCTTTCAAATGGGATGAAGGATGTGAAACAATTTTTTCTCAAATAAAGCAATATATGATGTTTCCTCCCATACTCATTCCACCTATAGAAGAGAGACCATTGTTATTATACATAGAAACAACATATATTTCTTTAGGAGCTCTATTAGCACAAGAATATCCTAAAGGAAGGGAACACGTTACATACTATATTAGCAGGACTTTGAATGGTTATAAAATAAACTATACCTTCATTGAGAAAGCATGTTTGGAAGTAGTATTTTCTACCCAATAGTTGAGGCATTACATGTTGACCCACATGGTTAAGCTCATTGCAAATATTGATCTATTAAAATACTTACTCAACAAGGCTACTCTAACAGGAAGATTAGCCAAATGGGTCATGATCTTAAGTGAATTTGATATCCATTATGTGGATAGGAAAGCCATCAAAGGTCAAGTGATTGTTGTTGAATTACTTAAAGCTCCATTATCTTATGATCGTCCAATGACTATTGAGTTTCTTGATGTAGACATTCTAACTATGACAACATAGCCATGGAGGCTTTATTTTCATGAGTCATACACACAACGTGGCTCTGGTGTGGGCATCATTTTTCTCACACCTAAAGGAAATACAATCCCAATGTATTATAGATTCATGTTTTCATGCACAAATAATGTAGTTGAGTATGAGGCTTTGATTATTGGTATCAAAGTGGCAGTTGAATGGAATATTAAAGAATTGCAAGTATATGGTGATTCACAACTAGTCAGTTATCAGGTAAATGATGAATATTAGACAAAGGATGAAAATATGATGTCATACAAGAAGATGATAGATGAGCTCAAAAAGTACTTTGTAGATATCAAGTTTGAGCAGATTCCTAGGGAAAAAAACAAAGTTGTAGATGCTATGGCTACTATTGCTTCTCTTTTACAATTGCCAGAAAAATGAGGTTGTTATGAGTTTATGGTAAAACAAGTGTTTACTCCTACCTTTGACAACCCAAAATCTCAGACCATATTCCATTTAGTTGACATTGAATCCTCCATTTATGGAAAGACCTATGCTTACCTTAAAGATAATATCCTTCCCCCTGATCTTTCCAAAAACTAAAAACACAACTTCATCTACCAATCTGCACAACATACATTAATTGTTGACATACTTTACCACTGAGGTCTAGATGGTACTCTTCTTTAGTGTCTTGAACATAATGATTCTGAGAAAGATTTACATGAGGTTCATGAAGGTATTTTTGAAACTCATTCAAACGCACCAACCTTAGCAAAGAAACTCCCCTGTTCAGGGTATTACTGGTTGAATATGGAGATGGAAAGATAAATCCATCTTCATCCAATGGCCACAAATTTATAATCACAACAAAAAAGTATTTTACAAAATGGATAGAAGTGATTCCTTTAACAACAATCACTAGAAAGAAGATCTTGTCTTTCATATTTAATTATCTTATTTGTTGGTATGGCATACCTCAGTTCATTATAACAGCCAATGGTAGACCTTTTTAAGAACCAGGATGTGCAGGAATTGTGCGAGAAATTTCATATCCAACATCATTTCTCAACACAATACTACCCTCAAGGAAATGGCCAAGTAGAGGCCTCAATTTTTTTTTTTGAAAATTCTAAAGAAAATGTTTAATGATGTTGCACATGATTGGCATGTTCAGTTAAATCCCGCTCTTTGGGAATAACAAACTAGCATTAGAACACCCAAAGGAGCTACTCCATATGCATTGGTATATGGATTAGAAGCTATACTACCCATTGAGGTTGAGATCCCATCACTTTGTGTATCATTGAAAGGTATCATTCTAGATGAGGATTATAGGGTCTCTAGACTACAAGAGTTGGAACTATTGGATGAACGTCATCAACAAGCTATGAACCATTTGATAGCATACCAATAGAGGATGTTTAGAAGCTACAATCAAAGGGTAAATCCTAGAGTCTTTTAGGTTGGAGACTTGGTCCTAAAAGAAAACCCTAGAAATCAGTAGGACAGAGAAAAGAAAGGGAAGTTTGAACTTAACTAGCTAGGTCCTTTTTTTATCATATTAGTTTATGGATCTAGGGCCTATCAACTATCTACACCTAAAGTGTATTTGTTCGATGAACCTATCAACAATATCCATCTTAGAAAGTTCTACACTTGAATCACCTAGTGCATAGTTCAATGGTTACCTTGATGAAAACCTAGAAAATAGGTGTCTTGGTGATGCAAAAATATAAAAAGATAAAAAAAATACAAAAATACAAAAAAAAACAAAAAAGACTAAAAATGTATAATAAAATCATGTAGTGAAAACCTAGCAACATGCACTACATGTGATTTTAAAGCCAACTTTTCCATCTATTAGATGCATGTCATGGTTGTTACTTTCACCATCTCTTTACATCCATTATCATATCATTGCGAGTGGTCAAGTCCCACCCTAGCTTGGGGGAAAAACCCTGACATCACTAGAGGAAATGAATCTCAAGCTTAACCAAATAGACAAACAATAGGGAGACAAACACAATGAAAACAATGATCGAAACACAACCCAACATGAAACATCAATCACATCGAAAACACATTGGACATCCATATCACAACAAAAAATCCAAAAACAAGTCAAAAGATTCAGTCTCAAAAAGTCAAAACTAGAGTTTGTGTTGGTTGAGCTACGTGGTCTCTACGTGTATAATGTAGGAAAGGATAATATTTGATTAGCCCCTGAGGCCCCAGGGATAGGTCTTTAGGTTAGGTTGTTTTGGTCAAAATCTTGGAAAATCACAAAAACATCATAAAATCAAAATGGATGATCTATTTTGAATAATGGTTTAAATACTTTAAGAAAAGGTTGGATGTGTTGTACTTTGATCTTTTTTATCATTTCTTTGGAGAAAACTCAATGATGTATTGAACTAGAGAAGCTAGGAAGGAGAATGGTATTTTCCTTTGTCTGTTCTTTATGAATTAATCATAATTACTGTGTGAATTTTTGTGGGAAGTTCTCTACAAAGTATCATGGATGAAATTTTGATTCGCATAGGAAAGTGATTGATTCTTGTCTGTTTACACAAGAAATGCTCAGGTCATCTTATTTTAATTATACCTAGATGCTTGCGTTCATTTGCAATATCAAAAATTGCAGAACTAGTACTCAGGTCATCATGGTCTAAATTATACCATCGATGCTTGTACTTACTTTCAAAAATTTTAAACCTCTATGATAATACAAAGCACAATAAAAGTATTGTTAAGATGCCAATGCTTGCATATAGATTTGCATGGTAAAAATACATTGCATTCATAATATTTTTGCATCTCTAGAATATTTGTTACATAGAAGGGTAACCAATTCCAAACAAAGATATCTTTTTCTCATAATGGATTGAGTATACTTGACATTAATAGAAACATCATAATTATCATGTAGTTACATCATCATTCTCATTGTATACTTATAGAAAGCATTTTATTTTATCATTTCATCATTTATACATTTAAATCAAATAATTTGCATTGATCATATCATATTTTTTTCATATCACACATTATAAAATTGCATAAGAAATACTCAAAAATATATTTCTATAGCTACATTCCATCACATCCATTTAATCATATCACATATCATATATTTTAAAAAGCCCATTATATTCATCATTCTTCATTCACTTATTTGTACATCATATATTTGCATTTATCACAAGAATAAAAGTGCACACATCCCATTTACATTGCACATCATATATCATTTAAACCATCACATCCATTTTCATGCATATAGGCACATAATCATATAATTTAGAATTACACATCATCATGCATATGCATCATCCATACATACATCATACATCCATACATCATCATTATACACATCATAGATAAAATTTCATAAATCATAGCATATCATCATGATTATAAAACTGCATCCATAATATCATAATATAAGAATCATCACATGACATATAGAACATATGAAATAAATACATCAATCATATAATCATATAGAATGCAATAGATTGATAACATCCACTGCATATCGTATAGATCTCAAAATCATAATGTCAAGTATACAATGATGTCTAAAATGAAAAGAGATATATCATCAAAAATGGCTATAATCAAAAGTGTACATCACATCTCAAAATATAATAGAGGGTGCAATCATGAAACTAGGTGTTGCTAGCTCCATATGGTGCAAGCATCTCAGGACTTGTCCCTCCACCACCAGATGTACCAGGATCTTTCAGGTCTCTTGGGAGAGGTTGTGTCACACCTCTACTCACAATCCTCAAATGGGACCTAACAGATCAGGAATGCCCATAGCTCAATCTTTGCTTTGAAGGAATGGCATCATAGAATTTTCCTTTGTAATAATTTACCTCCCGACCAACATGAACAACCTCTCACATATAATCCATTACAGTGGTACCATCTTCCAATCTTTGCAATCTCTTAGTTGCATCTTGATCCCCCTCTATAGTAAAATTCGGTGGCATTCCTCTCAGCTGTCAAGGTTGTAATTTGTACTTGAGCCACATCCAACTAAGCCTATACCTATGCTAGGGCTTGTGTGTGTGCCTGAGGCTGAGCCTGCATCTGTGTCTAAGTCTATACCAACAAAGCCTAGGCTTGAGTTAGCTGACCTTGTAACATCTAAACTTGTACCTATAGACTTACTATCTAGGTTTGCTACTGCTGCATACACTACTCTAAAGGGGCCACCACTTTTTTCCTCTTATGAGGCATCAAATACTCCTCTAAACTAGGACTTGACCCACCAACACCCAATCTTCTTGATCCATCATCACTTCTATCCTCCTCATCCCCAATGCCCTCCTCATCACCACTACTATCCTCCTCATCACCATTGCCCTCCTCATCACTACTACTCTCGACCTCCTCCACCACCACCTCCTCATCTCCAATCTCCTCTCTCCTCCATTAGCATCGGTGTGCAACAAAAACCTCCTCATTAGCACATAATGGTGTTGGCCGATCAAGAATGGTAATACAGGGAAATGGATGTAACACTAGATACTCTGCATAATCGACTATCACTGGTGGCTCGACAATATCTAGATAGATCTCCCAAATAAAAGAATGTCAAGCTTGAAACTCCAACACTACCACATCATAAGACAAACTAGGGCCCCAATGTGTAAAGTCTAACATTCGACAAGAAAAATGGGCAACACCCTGGGGAATGCCCTAAATAATGCCATATTGAGGAAGAACTCATCTCAGTAGAAATATCTCCAAAATACACCGTGTCCACCCAATTAGAATAAATGATTGAAAAAAAAATGACAACTAAACATCATCATCGTCCTAGTTCTCATAGTCTAAATATGGATGCCATGTCATGGTCTCCATATCATCCAATACTCTACACCAATGATCTAATTTACCCAGTCTAGGTTGAGTAAGTCTACGTGCGTATATTTGAACATAAGGCCACTTGGTGGGACACTACCTCACCATCATTGGCCACATCACAACAATATGCTCCTATACCCACACTTGAAGTAAAGTGACTCTGGCTAATAAACTCTAACCTCCAAGGTAGATCACCAAATGCAAATCATGATACAAATGGCCAAGCATGCACATGCCCTAAGCATATCTCATCCAATGCACAATCATGCTCTCTAGTACATGGACCCAACTAATAGAGAATCCCTTTGACTTGCAATTGGGACAAAGGAACCCTCCAATGAATCCAACAAGAATTGTTGAAAAAGTGGCATAGGCATCCACCATCTCATGCCATGGAATCCAATGTCCAACAATAGTATCATCCTAAAACACTCTCTGAAGAGCATCAATCCTTCCCTGCTCTAATGAATCATAGAAAAAAATATCCCTGACAACTTCTATTCGTAGAATCTACTAGACATCCTCAGGGGTGACTATAATCTTTCCAGTAGCTAGGTGGAAGGTATTATGCTCACTATGCCACCTCTCCGCTAAGGCTGTCAAGAGACCTTGATTAATCTTAATCTGGGGCAAATCCAACAAGGAGGACAATCCACAATGTGTAATAATAGTTTTCTTGGGCTATGCTAGTTGTGGTATTAGATCAAACATCTAAGGAAACTACTCTCTAATTTGGAGGTTTGTCAAAGCTACCTATAATCATGAAATGATCAAAGTTTGTATTCCTTGTCAAATCATCACACATAAATTATCTTATCAAACCTAATCAACTCTTGGTGAGACTTTTGATTAAATATCATGAGTGAAAAATCATTGAACCTCACCTATCATGAGGTCAATCATCAAACATCATTGAACCTCGTCTATCATGAGGTCAATACATCAAATCTTTCTCGTCTATCATGAGGTAAATCAATCAAAAAATAATTATTCCTCACCTATCATGAGGATAATTCTCATCAATCAAACATCAGACCTCACCTATCATGAGGTTGAACATCATCTACTTGGTCAAGATCATCAATCATATGAAACCAACAACTAACATGATTGAAAATTGACAAAATCAAGGACAAATTTGACAAACTTTATCAATCTAACTTGGAAGCACTAAAATAGAGTTTATGTGCACCACAATATCAAAAGTTCCATTAAAACACTCAAAAGCATTGAAACAAGCACTCAAAGTGCTAAATCATCAAAAGCGATATTTCATTAGTCAAAAGCGCTATTATAGTTGGTCAAAGCACTAAATAATCAAAAGCGCTAAAATAGAAAGTCAAAGTGCTACAAAACCTAATCTAGGTGCTACAACATAAAAAGCACTAAAATATCCTACCTAAGTGCTACAAAATTCAACCTAAGTGTTAAAACATTAAAAGTGCTATAACAGATGTCCGAAGTGCTACATCGGCATGCAAAAGCACTATAACATATGTTTGAAGTACTACATCAACATGCAAAAGAACTAAAAGAAACATAAATTTTAAAATTTACAAAAAGCAAAAAAAATGAAAAATGCATGTAAAAAAAGGGGGTTCTCGGGTACATACCAGAGGTCCATAGGTGGTTGGGTGGTTATGTTGTTGCACATGCTTGAACTGGTGAGTGTGGTAAGGAATCAACATCTTGTTCCGAAATTGCTCTCTCTCACAATTTTTTAAAATTCAAATTCACAAATAAGTTTGAAAATGACCTTTTGACCTTTAATAGGTTATTTAAGATGGGATTTTTGTGGGATTAATTATTTTTTTCAAGGGAGATTAATTCAAATTCATCACAAGGGAAATTTCTACATTCTTTTATCAGGAGATAAATTATTTCAACATCAAATCTTCATCAAATCATCAAAAATCATTAGAAAATCATGAAAAAAATTAGAAAAATTCTAAGAAATCATAAAAATCATCAATTTATCTCCCAAAGGGGCATATGTCCATCATTAGCTAAATTTAATGTTTGGGGCAAGTTTGGGGCATACTAAATTTTATTTTTTCAATACTAGCAACAACAACAAATTTTTCTTTGAAGCAAGATGTAAACATATCACTTCAAAGAGGGGAAAAATGCATACACCTAAAAATGGTCTGGATAATCTAATTAATTAAATATGACTTATTTGATTAATTAATTTTAATTTGATCTACTATTAAATAAATAGAAATATTTATTTACATAGTTCACATTTAATTCTTCTTAATTCTTCTATTATTCCATCTTAATTAAATAAACAAATATAATAATTTGTTTTATTTAATTATCAAATTCTTCTATTTTAAATCATATCATTCTATCTTAATTAAATAAATAGGTTCACATTGTTTTATTTAATTGTTCATTTCTTCCATATTTAATTTAAGAAATAGACTTCTATAGTTTGTTTTATTAAATTTAATATCGTATTTCTTCCTAAATTTGAATAAATAAAAAATATTCAAATCCTACAACTCATCATATCTCACCAATAAAATTAGATATTCTATGTCTAAATTAATTCAACTGCCATTCATGGGAAAGCTGTGGAGACAAATTGGAAATTGATCTCTCAATATCTTTCCCCTGATTCTTCCTATCAACTAGCCTAATGTTTTCATGGGGAGGAACCATTCCCATGATCAGCTCAAGCTTCTTCATCTCTTACCATTGAATCCTCTAGATCAAATCCAAGCCTTTGTTGTGTTGCCCCTTCACAAAATTGTTGTCATAAATCTATAAATACAACCTTCTTCTATAGGAAATGGATCCTGAATTTGAATTTTGTGCAATCTTACTCTGCAAAAATAACATTCAACCATTTAGCAATAGAAATATTATCAATAGCAATAGCAATCATAGTATCAGTAGAATCATAATCATGGCTACATCATAGTTTTACTGTAGCTTCTTTTATCATATTTCATGTTAGCATAGATTATAGTAGCTTCTTTTTAATCTAGAAATCATCATATAGGATTACATCATTGGATTTTAGCAACATCTCATTCTCTAGATTGGAATTCTAGTAGTCACAATGCTTACCAAATCTGAGAGCCCTGTGACTTAATAAATCTTTAGAGATAGAGGACAATATGACACTTTTAGTAGATTTGTGCTTTTAAATTACTTTAATTGTTGTTAAATATTTGATATAATGTTTTATTAAAAAGTTTTCTTAGTTATTTTACTCATTACTTATTCCACACTTACACTTATGTGTAATCCCCCATATTCTTACACTCTACACTTGGGGGCATGATTCAACCACACTATCTTAGGTACAATATTTTATCCATACCCTCAAATATCCTCCATACCATGTCCTTCATCCTCTCCCATTTATCCTCCCTTTTCAAATTTAGTCTTGGTAAGACTAGGGACATCCTCCAATATTATGCATCCAATATCCCTCATCCTATCTCTTTGCCCCCATCATATCTAATTCATCCTACATTTTCACTTTGATCTTGATCAAGGCTGGGGATAACCTATCCATGCATACATTCATATTTTAGTAGCATCATCCAATATAATCCATTCCATATCCCCCATCCTATCTCTTTTCTCCAAGCATATCCAATCCATCCTCATATCCTACATTTGATCTTGATAAGGATAGGGAAAATTATCTATGTATTCTTTGAAAAATACAAATCTTACTTCCATTACCATCCATACCTAATGATCACCACGCTCTCATTTTATGCATCCTTTTTCCTCTTACATCCTACATGTTACATATCTAATGTGAGGAATATTTTTCCTTTACAACATAGTCCTTGGAGTTCCCTTCTCCTATCCTCTTACCTCTAATCCCTCATCCATATAATCAAACCCTATACCTCCTATCCAAGAAATTACCCCATCGTTACCTCCTTTTCCCAAACCTTGGTTCTCTCTTGTCATTTGTTCCTTTCCACCTCATCCTATTGAATCAATTTGTCCTCCCTACTGATGGATAGGGGTCATTGTTATTACAATTCCGTAATCATTTATTTCTTAATTTATCAACCTAGGGTTGTCTAAAGCTATCTATGGTAAGAGTTGGATCAATTTTGTTGGTTTTGGGGAGGTTTTGTAGTAATTCCACTTGGGTAGGAGCGGTTCAAAGTGGTTCCTTCCTTATCGAAAGTGGCTCTATGCTACTTTATTCTATTCCTCTAATCTATTTCTGAGTTAACTTATTCTAGAGTTTTAAACTAAATTGCTTCAAAAAAAAATATGTACAAGGATGGTTCATGCTCCGAGCTAAATCAAATGGTGAGGATTGGATAATTAACTTAATCTAATTACAATAAAATAAGAATCTAACATTTACTCAATTCAAGATCTAGAATTTAAATCTAACTTTAAAAATAACCTAAACCAATCCTCATTTGTTCAATATAACAAGTAATAATTCCTACTCTTCTCATATTCCATTAAGAACATAATCATCTATCAATGTTAAATTAACTATCTGATCTACAATGTAATCAACTACAAAGTGAAGAAATTTATCTATTTAATTAACACAACAATCAATCTAGGAATGCAATTAATTGACATACTAATCGATCTAAGATTGTAATGTTAAATTTGGGATTTATTCTACCGGTATTGGCATGGTGTGATGGTTTATAAGTGGCATTGTTGTTCTTTCCACCAAGGTTCAAACCCCGTTGGGGTGGTATTGTTGAATAGTTGTATCTGGTTCATAGCTCCGGTCAAAAGCGTTTACCCCTTGAATAAAAAAAAAAATTGGGATTTATTCTAACATTTAAATGTAAACCATTCTAAGAAAAAAAGATGAAATTTCAAACAAATGAAGATCAACTATAAATTAAACATGATCACCTTCCTTTAGTAGAGTGGGCCCTGCTCTACTTCTAGAGGAATCCAACATAGAATTTGGATCAGCTTATTTTTATTTTCATCAAATGTGCCCAAAGAGGGGTGAATTACAAATTGTTCAAATGGTAATTATTAAAAACTGAGAAAAAAATTAAAGTAAAAACTACAATCATCCAATGTCAAACTAATCATGAGATCAGATACATATATCCATCTCTTATTTGAAAACATGGAAAAAGTAGGAAACTAAACAAGCTCCAATCTATTAAAGATATCTTGGAGTGCAGGGGAACAATTGTGAAGATCTTGCAACTATCTTCAACTGACATTGATAAAACTTAGGAGTTGGAATGTGCACTTAGTTGGAATTTCTGCCTAGTTGATAGGTAACTTGGTCAATGATGTTGAGTTGTAAAAGGTTAGCCACCAATCTTATTTTTAATTTAAATGGTTAGCATTTGATTTTGATAACTAAATGCCTCTTCTAGTTACGCTTTCAACACATATCATCATGAAACAATCACACATTAAATACTATTTTAATCATGAATTTAATAGAAATAAGCATTCATATAAAACATTTATATTCTAAGTTCTTATGCATAATTAAGTTCATATTTGAGGTAGATAAAAAATAATATCGCAAGTTTCTAAGCCAAATATAAATTATCAAGTGTTAATATTGCAAAATATATGAAGTCTTCAGAAGGTTTCATCACCTACATCCATAGAATCCAAACATCCCAATCTAATCCATCCAATGCAATCAATCCTAATCTAAGAAATACAATCTTATAATCCATCACATTATACTAAAATATTCATCAATTTTGATCCAAATCACCTAACAATACATTCATCCAATTGAATCCAATTATCATCATAGGGACTTATCTTTTCTAATTCTAGTTTTGTTATTATCATTAACAAAACTTGATAGTAGATTACACATTGTTATTATCATTAACTCTTCTATCCTTATCAACATCAATCAATCAATCAATCAGTCAATTAGTTTTTATCTTGAATTGTAGTATAGTTCTTGTTCAATTTTTGATTTCTTTAAATTCTTTCTTATTTCTTATGTGTTTTATAATTATTTTAATGTATCATGGTCTTTGCACCATATTCCTAGAAAGGCATTAGGGTATTCATATGATGGTGTCATACTTGGAATATATTTTAATTTAACATTTTTTATTATGTATTTGGAAAAATGTCAAGTACAATACCAAATGTAGACTTATCATCCCTATCTCCTTCCATCTATATTCTCCCATGTAATTTTATATGTCTTCCTCCAACCTTCCCATCAAGAGGATTCTTGTGTTCTTAAAACTCTATTTTCCTCTTGAGGGGTCATACAAAAATCCCTCCTTGTCATCCTTCCTCATCCTCACCAATGATTGGGGCATCATGCAACTAGTATTCATTTCTTTCCTATCCACAAAATTTTATTTGTACTTTTATACAATGAAAATTTGTATAGTCATG
The DNA here is from genome assembly GCA_007258455.2 of Sequoia sempervirens. Classification (NCBI taxonomy): domain Eukaryota; kingdom Viridiplantae; phylum Streptophyta; class Pinopsida; order Cupressales; family Cupressaceae; genus Sequoia; species Sequoia sempervirens. The sequence goes on along the minus strand of VDFB02271358.1, from coordinate 359,047,377 downwards.
ACATCTTATCAAATATGGGAAAAATGTAGGCACCTAAATTAGCTAATACTTCAACACATTTTATCCCACCTTGTTCTAAGACATTAATTAAATAAATAGTAATCATTATTTAATTAATTTATCCTTCACCTTTATCCCCACCTTAATTAAATAAATTTATATTTATTTAATTAAGTCAACCTTATCCCCACTCCAACCAAATCAACTAATTAATTGATTTAAGATAATTAAGCCCTAATATTTTTCATATGTGACAAGATTTTCTTTTCAAGTAAATATTATTTTTAAATTCCCCATATTACTTAAAAATTGTAACAAGACAAATGTTTCCTTTCCAAAAGTCAAATCTTGCCTCTCAAGATACATTTTTAAGTAATCCCACCAAATTTTATCCATAAACTATTTCCTATTTCCAATCCCCATCATTGATATCCTAGCCATCCTTTACAATTAATACTCTTTCTAAACTTGTTAAGTCCCCATTTGTTGAGAGCTCTCAATAACTATGATCCCTCTATTCCTCACACCTAGTTCTTACAACTTGAATCCAAACCCTAGTCCTAATTCAATTTCAACCATCCATTAACAAATTCATCTTAGTTGCTTTTTATCTCTTTTAAAGTCAATAAAATAGAAGTATTTCGTCCCATTTGATCATCCACTTTCATCATATTGCTATGTTGTCCATTTTTCTATTATATCTTCTATCTTCCATAGCCTTATAGTGTTGAATTTTCTATCTAAACCACCTTCATCATATCCATACACTTTCCATTTGATCTCTTATCATCTAAATACTATAATAATTGTACTAGTTTCATAAGAAACTACATTCCATGCATAAAAAGAGAAAATCAAGAGAATATTTGATGCAACTCTTCTTCTAGCTCAATCTAAGGATAAAAAGAGTAAACAAGGTAAAATGTTCCATAGTCATTATTTAAATTAATTTATCCCACACCTTTATCCCCAAGCTTAATTAAATATATTTATTTAACTAAGTCAAAATTATCCCCAAAATCCTCCAAATAAATCAATTAATTAATACCTAATTAATTAACTCTTCTTCTAGCTCAATCTAAGGATAAAAAGAGTAAACAAGGTAAAACGTTCCTTAGTCATTATTTAAATTAATTTATCCCACACCTTTATCCCCAACCTTAATTAAATATATTTATTTAACTAAGTCAAAATTATCCCCAAAATCCTCCAAATAAATCAATTAATTAATACCTAATTAATTGATTAATTTAAACCAATTAATCCCTAATATTTTGCATATGCGATAAGACTCTGTTTTCAAATATATATTAATTTTTAAATTCTCCATATCCCTTGTAAATTGAAACACGACAAATGTTTCCTTTCTAAAATTAAAATATTTCCCCACAAGATACATTTGTTTAACTAATCCCACCAAACCTTATCCATTATAAGAGTTGGTCTAGAATACTCCACACCATGCAAGATCTGGCTAAAGATTATAGCTTCCAACAATCTAAAAAGTTTATGAAAGCACAAGAGAGACAAGATATGAGAGAATCATGCTATTATATCAAAGGATGGAAATGATAGATTATGATGATAAGATTGTTGATTTATGCATGAGACCATCTAGTTATATAGCCAAGGTGAGATATAGGATTAAAAAATATCATGACAAGTGTCTTAATCCTATGTCACAAGATAAATAATTGAAACAACATAAAATGGGATTATGCTTTCGTATGGTTTAGAACATAGAGAAAATTCCACTTTCCAATTATCTCATTGAAGGAAAACCTTAGAGATCACAATCTGAATGTAAAGAGATCTTGCAATAGGATATCCTAGGGTATGTTTAGAGACTAACTAAGGATAGATGAGGAGTTCACCACCAAGATAGGGCTTAGAAAGACTAATGATATGCAAGATATAATGAAAAGACCTAGTGATGCATGAAACTTGAATGAATGACCTAGAAATGCATATAAATTAGAAAAAAAAGTTGTAAAATCAAAGGCATGCACCTAGAAACTTGTAGAGGCTTAAATGAGGTCCTAAAATTCTAGGAATGTTTATTTTAAGGATAAGTGGGACTCATATGCCAATCTAGGCAATTTAGTCCCAAACTGAGTTTTCTGTGCCAAAACTGGAATTTGATAGTGTTGATTCTAAATCTCCAAAAACCTTGAAAATTGGTTGTACTGGGATTCATATTCCCAAGGTGGAATATTAGTCCTAGTGTGATTTTTTTTAGGATTAAGATCTGATCTTGTTCTCCAATCTCTTCTCTTTCTGCTACACTTTGTTTCCAGTTTTGAAACCTTGATTTCAGACCTGTAGAAGACTTTTTGTGAAGATGACAACCTTGCAAATGAGGGGAAAACTCCAATAACTTCCTTCAAGCTTGTAACCTAATCTTCAAGTGATCTTCAAGCTCCAAGACCCCTAGATCTACTATCATACATGTAGAGAGAGAAAAACTTGTTGATTTGTTAGTAAATGGGGGTTTTCCTTGGTCAAACCCCTTTGAGATAATTAAACCAAATGATGAGACAATGAAATAAGGACATGAAAAATGAAACATGAAAAATGATACCTTGAATGATGTCTTGTAAATCAACAACCTAACATGAAGTGGCTATGAAGGATGTAGCTTTAGATCTTGAAATAAGTGTAGAAAAATGAATAATCTTGGATCTTGAATACAAGATCACAACACTAGCTCAACCACATGTTTTATGCTTGATGATCTTGAAATGATAATGGATCTTGAATTGCTGCAATAAATGATGAATTCTCTTGGATGACTTAGAAAATGATCTTGAATGCTCTCTTGATGATCTTGTAAAGTCTTGGAATTCTTAACTCTTGAGTGCTTGACTTGATATGATGAATGATTAGTCTTGCATATGTAAAATAAATATTTGAAAGCTTGTTTATATAGGAAATCCATCCAAGTTACCATTTATTAGATCTTAGAGGCCAACATTCATAAAATTTGAATTTAAAACCCTAATTTCCTACTCAAAACTCAAAAAAGGAGCCAAATGGGAATCATACACCATCTGTGGCATATGGGTACCACTTGGGTGGGACTCATATTCCCAAGGCGGTGTGTGGGTCCCACATGACCTTTTTGGAGAGAGAAAGTGTTAGGGAGTGAAGACATTAAGTTTATTTGATGTCTATGTTTGGATTTTGGTTAAAATATGCATTGGGATGCACAATATAGGGTCTTTGGGGCCTATTGATGATGATATAAAGGTAATCAATGCAAGAGGGCTCAAAATTCAATGTGAAAGTGTAAATAAATATACTTTACACCATAAAATTAAGGAAAAATTGGGTCTATTTAACTCAAAGGGGCCTTAAATCCTATGTGAATGTGTAAAACACATTACAACACTAGATTAGGTCCATTTAGTTTATAAGCCTCCTAGATTTAATGTGAAGGTGTAAATTAATACACTTTACAACACTAAATTAAGGAAAAAGTTAAGTTTATTTAGCTTTAAAAATGCCCAAAACCTAATGTGGATGTGCAAGACTCATCACAACACTAGATCAAGGTGATATTAAGTACAATTTGTCATTAATTACTCCTAAATTAAGAGAAATTGTACCATTTCTAATGGCATACAATTTTTGTTGTTACATTTAACCCCCACTTTAGTGAGAGGATAAACTTGCTTCAAACTCACACTAAAGTAGACATTCAAGAGGGGTCCAAGTGTACTGATGTGGATGAAATAGGATGAAAAAAATCGAGGAAGGTGACCAAGCCCCCAAGATACATGATCCTATGTCAAACTGACATAAGCACAAAAGGACATGCACAAGGTATATGATATGCAACAAAACAAGATACACAAACATGGAATTCCAATAATTAAAAGACATGAAAACAAAAAAATAAAATAAAAAAGAGGTGGATCAAGCCTTGATCGTTTGTCCAACGTGATGTGGATCAAATCTAAGTTGTTTGTCCAAAATGCATGCTCACTCTAAGGCAACGAAGCTTTAGGTTGTCCATTGGGTGAGAATCTAAAGGGATGGCTTACAAGTGGAACATGGTGTCCACTATGAAAACCAAATGCATGCTCACAAGGGCTAGCGAAACCTTAGGCCATCCAATAGGTGATCCCCCAAGCAAGTGGCTATGGGAAAGTCATGCCTAAGTTTGGCTCCCATACAATAACCATACCAAAATCTATAGCTCTTGATAAATTTTATGAGGCACCACATAATAATGATCTTCAAGCTTCATGAGACAAGTAAAACTTTGTATGATTGGAGCTCATGAACAAACAATGAACTTCAAGCTTGATGAGGCAAGTAAAACTTTGTAGGGTTGAAACTCATGAACAAAAAAGATGGCAACACAAGAAAGCAAAGTGTATTGTGGAAGGTGGCCATATAATCGATGTTGTAAATGCAAAATACTATAAGGAATGTTCAAATGTATTTTTCTTAGTTTGTGTAAGGTCTCTTCTTAGGGAACATTGTCCCTAATGTCTCCAAGAGAGGACAAGTCAAATAAATATCATGATCATGGAGGAAATCAAGCACAATGACACCACCAAGAAAAGGACGCATTGCAAGTAGAAAGAAATCACACAATGAAACATGATTTTTGATGTATGCCCCCATTTTAAAGTGGTTTCTAACACCATTACTATGAGAAAATTCTTTAAAGTAGGAGAAACATGAGATACTATTTAGAAATCCATATGCCAAGTCATATGTTTCTAATAAGCTACATCATGAAAATGGGTTTCCCCCAAAAGGTATTATGTCACATGCAAGCCAACTTAAGGTATGTCATCAACATCCGAAGATTGGTCTTATATGTACATGAAAGGTGGTAAACTAGCCAAAAGGGACAATGAAAAGTGACATACAAGGACAAAGATACCTAACCCCTTGTCCCCACTTAGTGTAGGACAAGGATGAGACAAAATGAAAAGAGTGGCTAGGTTCTTTAACCCAAGGAAGATCATCATAGTCCTTAAGATATTGAAGTTTGTTACTCAAAGCATTGCATTCATTAGTAGAATGACCATGAACTCTATGATATGTGAAAAATGAACTCTTGTAGTAGAATTTATTTCGTGTTCTTGTAGGGAGAGATATCAAGTGATCTTGGAAGATGCTCGACAAGATATTCTCTTAATAAAAGTAAAAAATATTCCTTTATTTTGTGACAAAGATATCTCTTAGTACAAGGTGTCATACTTACACAAGACTCTTTAGATTGTGAGATTTTGTTCACTCCTTTATAGGAGGGTGTGAAATATAACAAATTCAAATCAGTAGTGTTTCACGTGATGACATTAACATAAAGTTATCAAATTTCCTTGTTTCTTTCATTTCTTTCAAAGGATGAAAATCAAGACCACTAGTGTCTATTAATTCAAGATGAACTAATGTTAAAGTTGACTTACAAGAATCTTTTGTAAGAGTATTGATATTAAGTGAAGGCTTGTTTGTTTCTTTTGAGGGACAAGAACCAAGACCACTAGTCTTTTCTCATGTGTGCGGCTCTATAGGGACATGGATACCTTGTTCTCTAGCACCACATCCTTTTCCACTATAACCAAATTGTTTCATGAGTTCATAACCTTTTCCATAAAGTATTTTCATTTCTTTAGGATTTGGTGGTTGTTGATAGTTAGTTTTGTTAAATTTTATTGTGTAATTTGTTGTCTATTTTTCTAAAGTGGTTGAGGTGGATGCTTTCAATGGGTCTTCCAAATTTTTTGTTGACATTACCACATTTTATTTTCGCTTTTTAGATTCTTTTTTTTTTTATCTTGTATTCTCCCATAAATTTTGGTTTGAAATCTAAGAAACCCCAATCATTTTCTAATAATTTCATGATTTCTTCAATATTATTTTCTTTGTCTTTTTGTTGCATAGGTTCTACTTATGTAGTTGGTGTTAATGTTTTCAAAGGATTTTCCTTGTTTTTCTCAATGTTCAAACAACTATTTAGGTCAGGGTCAACTTTGAGTGTGCATTTTTTTTTATTGTAGATGTGTTTCATTTTATGATGAATATTAGAAGGAACCACATTCATTGCATGAATCCACAGTCTACCTAAAAGAAGTTTTTATGAAAGATCATTAGGCATAACATGGATTGGCATTTCTAATGTGGCCTTTCTAGTTGTAATAGGAAACATAATCACTCCAACCAATTTTTTTCCAACATTGTCAAATCTCTTAATAGATAAAGAATTAGGTTGAATTTTTTATTTATCTAGGCCAAGCCTATCCTAAAGGGTTACACTACACACATTAAGGGCTAAGAAATTATCAACAAGGGTTCACTTTATCCCTATCCTTTTATATCAAGATATTATTATGAAAGATTTTGTGATAGGTCAAATGTAAGCGGTAGAAAACGAGCAGCAAGTAAAAGAGTGCAAATAAACACCAAAACAACCTACACCTCAAAATTAGCCTAAGTTGGAAACAACAAAAGATAAAAGCAACAAATGGAACCTTATACCTTGTCTCGAATTGATCCTTTGGTTGGCCCTTCGATCTTTGATGTGTATGCTCCTTGGATGGCACAAGATGCAAGCTAAATAATGATGTGAGGATGAGTGAAAATGGATGAAAACATGAAAAATGGCTAAGTGTAGATTGAGAAATAAAATTGAAAGAGTTTGGCTAGCAAAAATGATTTCTCCCAAAATGAAAGAAAAGAGGGGGTATTTATAGAGATTTTGGAAATCTCTAGGGAAATGGATGGCTAAGATTGAGCCACCAATGATCAAGATGTAGGGCTAAGGTGAGTTGAGAACTCACAAGCCCTCACATCTTGACATGTTTCATGTGATTTAGCCCTAAAAGGTGAAGTGGACATGAGGTGGAAGGATAGGAAATGACATGGAGGGGGGTACAAAGTACCTTGGGTTTGGACAAGATCTCCTCATAAAGGAGGTCCTTGTCTCCATGTGGGTGAGAGGACATGTGAGGAATTAAAAATTCCTCAAATATTCTCATGGGGAGATGGGAAAGAATAAAGAATAGTGAAGGACATGTGGGAAGAAGTGAAGGAATCAAAAATTCCTTTTGGGTGCCTTGGGGGATTAAAAGGTGAATTAAAAATTCACATGGGGAAGTGGAGTGCCTTGCCCAAAAGGAGAAAGCCTTTAATAAGGTTGACTTAAGGACACATGCCGTAAGTGGGAGGAGGATTAGGTTAGACTAACCAAATGATTAAGGTTGTGCAAGTACTTAGTTAGATGGACTAATGACTCATTAGAAGCAAGTGGGAGATTATGAGGATGTGACCCTAATGATGATTAAGGGTGTGCACATGCTAACCCTAGTTAATTAGAAGAAGATGAAGTAATTAAGATGGATTAGAGACCAACTTGCAAAAGTTGGAGGATGTGACCATGAGAGAGAAAAGAGGAATTAAAAAATGAATTTTAATTCCAAAAGGGGAATATGACTAAATTAAATAAAATGGTATATTTATTTAATTTAGAGGAGGAAGAGGGGTAAAGTAATTGTAAGATGCAAGGTATTAATTAAACAAATGGTTTAATTAATATTAATAGAGGGGATGAGTGACTGGATGAATAAGGAGATGCGTTTGATCATATGGAAGTGATCAAATTGGACGTCTACATTTTGCCCCTCTTTGAAATACTATTAAAATAATAGGGTTTCGAAGAAAAATAGAATGCAGATGACTCTATAGAGGAAGAGATCAGAAAAGAGATGCTCCAGCATGGGGGAACGTGCATGAGCTTCCCCAAATGGGGGGAATGCAGAGAGGATGCCCCAGTCCAGCGAAGGTAGGCTTAGATCGATGAGTTAGGAGAGAATGGTAGGGTATGCTCCATTGAGAAGGGGGACGGGGGAGGAAAAGGGAGCTCCGGTCAACTTCTCAAAAGTAAGGAGTGGTACATGTTGGAAAGAGCATGAAAAAATGAGAATAACAGATCTTGAATGGATTCAATCAAAAAAATAGTGTGTGAATGGCGGTCCCGGGAAGAAAGAGGCTAGATGAATTAGTTGGAGGAATGTTTGGTAAAATAAAAAGAAAAAAGACCCTTTTATTTGAAAAAGGAGGGAAAAGGTAAAAAGGGGATAAAAGGTAATTCTACAATTACCTTGTGCTCATTGTGACAACTGGCAAGTGGAGAAGGAGGAGAGGAAGAAGAGGAGGCGAGTGAGAGTAGACACGATGCCAGAGTACGACAGTGACATCATCTATCAGGTGGATGAGAGGCGGCTATTCTTTACCCACCATGTCGTACCATGCCAGGTTAGCCCAAAACTTAACTTTTAATTTTTGGTCATTTACGCAACTATTTTGAAAAAACAAAAACATGGGTTTTGTCTAGAGGGTCAGAAAGAAAAATGGGTAGGAATTTTTTTTACATATTGCATTGGATTTCACACCGGAGAGGGGGGATGTCGGCGGCCACGGGTGGACCGGTCTGCCGCAGCGGGCGGATGACTCCGCTGCCGTGGGCGAACCGGTTTGCCACCGCGGTGGCGGGTTCGCCGCCGCGGGCGGACGAGTCCGCTGCCGCAGGCAGATTGGTCCACCACCGCAGTGGTGGACAGGTCTGCCACTGCGGGGGCGGACAGGTCTGCCACTGTGGGGACAGACGCACCTGCAGTTGCAGGGGCGGACAGGTCCACCACCACGGGGCCGGGCGGGTCTGCCACTGCGGGTGGACAAGTCTACCACCGCGGGGGCAGACGGGTTCACCACCATGGAGGTGGATAGGTCCGCTACCGCAGGGGGGACTACCAATCGGGGGGGAATTACCGAGGGGGTCGAGAACTGTCGAGGGTGAAGGATGGGAGGGGAGGGTAAAGCCAAAAATGACGAGGGAAAAAGAATGAAAATGATAAAATTGTATTGTGTGTATGCAAAAAAATAGGGATTTTGCGTGTGTGAGAGAGACGATCAGAGGTGTTGAGGAGATGCATAACGAGGATGACCAAGGAGGATCACCAAAGACTAGCAGAGGTAGGATTACTTCATATGCTGACATATCCAATGATCAAGGCCCATGGGGCCATGTTGACAGCCTTGATAGAGCGGTGGGATTCGGAGACATCGAGTTTTCACCTACCGACAGGGGAGATGACAGTGACACTAGAGGATGTATGGCAGATTCTGAGGCTCCTGATATCAGGGCTCTCGATTAGCAAGTGCTAGTCAGAGGACAAGGCACTGGATGAGTCCGTGCACATTTTTTTTGGTAGTGACAAGCTACTGGTGTAGCGGGGTCAGTTAGATGTGGACATTATAGGGCGAGAGGGATGCAACACGGGCTCAGTTGTAGAGGGGGCTGGTTGAGGGGGGAGGGCCAAGGACAGATGTGCAGGAGCTACACATGCAATTACAGGTGTTACAAGTGAAGAGGGATAGAGGCTTAGAGCAGATACAATAGTTGATACTAGCACAGGAGGCCTAGGTATGGGAGCGGCGGACTATCAGTGCAGATCAAGATCGATATAGGCATGAGCGGAATGTCGTGAGACTGATAGCTGGGTAGAGGGATGAGTTTATGTAGCAGGTGAGCTATTGGAGGGGGGTATATGAGCAGGTTGTTCTAGATCCAGCGCAGCACACAGCGTGCTATGTCAGTCAGGCTCCACAGCCACCAGGGCCATCCCAGTCACTAGGGACACGCACCAGGGGTTTCAACAATTACCGGCGGACTCCATCTCCATACGACGGTTACCAGGGGAAACCCACCCTTGAGTACCAGGGGACACCCACTCGTGAGTACTAGGGAACTCCATCACACAGAAGGCCAGTACCCGACTCTCCGCAGAGATCAGATGTGGGTAGCTCACAGTAGAGCGGGTAGATGCAGGACATTGGTTATTTTTGGCAGATATAGGATGGATGGATTTTTCATGTCACCAGAGGGCAGAGGTGATCCACATCTCTGGATTTTGTATCTTATTAGGTGATATATGATGAAGATGTATTGTATTATGATAGGATGTTTATTATTTTGATTATAAGATGGCTTTTATTGACAGTATGCATAATATTGCTGTTTATGCGGCTATATGGGATGATTCATGATGTGTTTTCATAAATATAGACATGTTTATATAGATGGATGATTTATGCTTTATGATTATGTTTTATGGATGAACATGTATGTTATTATGATTATGAAAATGGATAATTATGTATGGTTTGTGATTTATGGTGTATGGATGCACATGTTTATGATCTATGTAAATGTTTCTATGATTTATGATGTATGATTTATGGATGAACATGTGGATGGACGATTTATGCATGTTTTTATGATGAATGATTTATGATAATGCACCTAAGTGTCAATAAAGACCATTATGAGAATGCAGATAGGCGATAGGCATATGGAAGAGTACATTTTCCAAAAACAACCATTAATATCCTGAGAGGAAGAGGACCTAAGAGGAAAAAGAACAAGAGTACTTGCACAACCGAAATCATAAGCGATGGTCATGATGGAAATGAAGGGTGCATGCAAAGTGGTGAAAATGCACTGAAAATGAGATTTTGCCATCTTTGGAGCATTGATTTTTACTATAGCGTAGGGTACCAAGCACCTTGATATAAAAGATCAAGGCGAACGAGTACTCTACACATGAAACAAAAATAGCAAACAAGAAGGTTATCCCAACAACCCGATGTCGCGATGACCTTGGTCGGGCCTGGTGTTGAGATAACAACCAACACACAAAGTTGTCCCAGCATAACACAAGACCTTGGAGATCTCGGTGGGTCTTATGGGGGACAACTGAGAAGACAGCAGTCAAAATAAATGATCAAAGTATGCCCCCATGTCAGCAGGTCAAAGCCCGCGATGGTATGGTGGACCAAGGCAACCCTAACAAGTGATGGGAAGGAACCCAAAGTGATAAACAAAACTCAAAAGCATCAAAAGATCATAATCAAGATAATAGGTCCTTTGCCATAGGATCAAGGTGATGGATGTGTTTGACGAGGTCTGCTAGGAAGGATTCATCCTGTTGAGACAAAAGATGGACGTGAAATTAAGATGACCTAGTTGATGCAGGATGTTACCTAGGGACAAGATCTCGTAACATGAGGGAATTTTGTTTATTAAGAATCGATTAGATGTGGGCATAACTTGATGACGAAGCACAAAAGACTGACACAACCTATAGACCTAGGGGCTCGGGGGCTGATCATAGATTAGCCTTGCCTACATGAAAGCGCAGAGCCCTCGTAGTTCCAGAAAAGACCATGGATAAAGTGAAAAGAAGACAAATGGTAACTGAGGATGATGGAAAAATGCCCCAGGTTTGAATCAAATGATCAACCTTGCCTACGTGACAACGCAGGGGCAATGTAGTTCGACTAAAGGACGTGACAAAATGGGACCTAGGTGAAGACCGACACAATGGATGATCCTACCCGATGACACGAATGACATAAGCTTAGAGTGGGATGTCGGAAAGCTCAGGACTGGGGGATAGGCTAGATGGGTCATCCAATGCTCAATCGATATTTACCAAGCAGCCTAGGATGAGATGGGTGAGGACAATAGTGCGGATGAAGGCATAAAATAACTAGGATGTCAGGTAGATAATGATTAAGCCCTCTATGGATGACGCCTGTTACCAGGTTTTCACCACCCATACCTATCCAAGGCGCCATGAAAAGGTGGTTTTCACCGTAGGACGAATTTATTTCTCTTGGCTATTTTTGGATTTTTTTTGACTTTTTTGATTTTTTTGATTTTTTGATTAGGTGGGGTAACCGAGCAGATTTAGGCGTAGAACTTCTTAAGATGCATGATATTGATGGGCTCGTCAAGGGGTTCTCCTTCAAGAGTATCCAACCTATATGCCCCAAATCCATATTTAGCGGCTATGATATAGGGCCCCAACCAATTTTCCTCAAATTTTCCTTTCTTATCTCGGTCTTGCTGAGTGTGCTGGTTCTCCTTAAGGACAAGCTCGCCCACCTAGAATTGTCGAGGACAGACCTTCTTGTTATAACTACGCTTGAGGCAATTTTGGTATGCTTGCAGATGATCATAGGCTGTTATTCTTCGCTCATCCAGTAATTCCAGCTGTGCAAGCCATGCAACACAAGCATCCTCTTCGCTGATAAGGTTCTTCAGGGAGATCAATGATGGAAGTTCAACTTTGATTGGAAAGACGACTTCAACACCAAACACCAAAGAGTAGGGGGTGGCACCTGTCAGGGTGTGGATGGATGTGCGATATGCCCAGAGGGCAGGATGAATGTGGAGTTGCCAATCTCATCCAGTGTTATTGACAACCTTTTTGAGGATACGGATAAGGGTTTTGTTGGTCGCTTCTGCCTGACCATTACCCTGGGGGTAATAAGGCGTTGACCAATAGTGCTGGATATGGAAGGTGTCACAGAGGTGTTTCATGGCTTGGTTTTTGAAGGGTTTGCCATTGTTGGAGAGGATGTTGGATGGTATACCATATCTACAGAGAATATGGTAAAGGATGAATTTGAAAATCTGAATGCTGGTGATTTATGAAAGGGGCATTGCCTCCACCCACTTGGTGAAATACTCAGTGGCGGTAATTATGAATGTGTGGCCGTCGGATGATGGTGGGTAAATCTTGTCAATCAAGTCAAAACCCCATTGAGAAAATCGCCATGGTGCCGGGAGGGGCTGAAGATCTTGTGCTAGGGCGTGGATTAAATCTGCATGTTGCTGGCATGGAAGACACTTCTTCACAAACTCGCAAACATCGTGTTCCAATGTAGGCCAATAATATCCAGCTCATAGGATCCTTTTGGCTAGAGCCATACCATTTGAATGTGCTCCAAAAACACCGCCATGTACCTCCGTTAGTGTGGCATGGGATTCGGTCTCATTCAGACATCTAAGGAGGATTCCATCATACCCACGACGATAAAGCATATCATCGACTATGACATATCAAGAAGAGCGATGAACGAAGTATTTGCATTGATTACGTGTGAGATCTGGGGGTATAATGTTATCATGGAGGTAGGTATAGATGTCTTGGTACCATGGGGAGGTGGGACCCATGATATCGCACACCATGTCAGTTTCAGGGATATCATATGCTAGAATCAAAATTTGTTCTACAAGAAACTCACATTTTGTTCGGTCTTTGGGCATGTCCAGTAGGGAGCCAATAGTGGCTATTGCATCAGCTGCTTTGTTTCGTACCCTGGGAATCTGTTCAAATTGTATAGAGGTGAAATATTTCTTGAAATCATCCACCATGTGCTTGTAGGGTAACAACTTATCATCCTTGGTTAGGAACTCATCATTAACTTGTCTAATGACTAGCAAAGAATCACCAAAGACTTTCAATTGGGTTATGTGCCACTGTTTTGCAATTTTGAGGCCGATGAGGAGAGCTTCGTATTCTGTCGTATTGTTGGTACATGGGAATGCTATCCTAAATGACTTTGGGATGTAGTCACCTTGAGGGGTAACTAATAAAATTCCTTCCCCTGATCCATTGTGTGTATATGATCCATCAAAATACAGTGTCCACGTGGGGGTCTCATCAATAGAGAAGACTTCTTCATTAGGGAATTCCGTGATCAATGGATGAGTATCAACTAGAGGAGCTTTTGCTAATTGATCTGCGATTATCTATCCTTTAATAGCCTTGCGGTCCACATATTCTATGTCGAATTCACTGAGGAGCATGACCCACTTAGCCATGCGGCTAGTCAGAGTGGTCCTAGATAATAGATATTTCAATGGATCAATCTTGGCAATTAATTTAACTGGATGGCTAAGCATGTAATGTCGAAGCTTCTGTGTGCTGAAGATGAGTGCAAGGAAGGATTTTTCCATGGGGGAGTAGTTTAGCTCATAGCCAACCAATGTCCGACTAATGTAGTAGATTGCCCTCTCTTTCGATGACTCATCATGTTGTGCCAACAATGCCCCCAGCGCGACTGAAGTGGCAGAGATGTAAAGCAAGAGGGGTTTGCCAGGAATAGGCGGCATCAATATTGGTGGATGAGCTAGATATTCCTTAATTTTATTGAAGCCCATCTGACACTATTGGTGCCATCGAAAGGTGGAATCTTTTTTTAGAAGATGAGTGAATGGCTGACACTTGTCTGCCAGCTGGGCTATGAACTGACGGATGGACTGCATCTTCCCCTAGAGGCTTCTTAACTATTTGAGATTGGATGGAGGTGGCATGTTTAGGATAGCTTTTACCTTGGTAGGATCAACCTCAATGCCCCTGCGAGAGACTATGAAACCCAGCAACTTCCCTGACGTGACCCCAAAGACACACTTTTTTGGATTTAGCCACAACTTGTAGTATTCTAACCGTTCAAATATCTTTTTTAGGATGGCAGGACATTCTGCTCATGTTTTGGATTTTCCTAATAGGTCGTCGACATAGTCCTCCATGATGATATGTATGAGGTCATGGAAGATTGTCATTGCCCTCTGATATGTTGCTCCCACATTTTTGAGACCAAAGGGCATAACATTGTAATAGAAAGTGCCCCAAGGTGTTGTGAAGGTGGTCTTATGTTGATCCTCAGGTGCGATTCGGATTTGGTTATACCTGGAGAAGCCATCCATAAGGGATAACATCTCATGTCCCGCTATCAGGTCGACCAACATGTCAATGTTAGGTAGGGGGAAGTCATCTTTTGGGCAGGCTTTGTTAAGATCCTTGAAGTCTGTACAGACGTGATTGTCTCCATTTGCTTTGGCGACTGGTACTATATTGGAGATCCACTCGGAGTAGTCAATTGGTCTGATAAAGCCCACCTCTAGTAACTTCTCCAATTCCTTCTTGACTAACAACGCGATTTGCGGATGCATCTTGTGGAGATTTTGTTTGACAAGCTTGGAATCTGGGCGAATGTCCAAGTGATGAACCACTAAGGCGGGGTCTAAGCCTAGCATGTCTAAGTATAACCAAGCGAAGTTAATGATTCTTTCTTGGAGTAGTTACACGATGACCGGATACTCTTGCTCTGAGAGTGACTTAGCCACATAGGTGACTTTAGGACTTTTGGCAGTTCCCAGATTGACTTCTTGGGTCTCTTCAATTAGAATAGATGATCGGGCAGACAACTAAGTTCCCATAAGGGGAAGATGAACATCTCCATCTTCTAGCACCTATTCAAGGTTTTTTCCATCAAATGCGTCCTTTATTTTTACTTTTTTATTGTCAAGAAGTGCCTTAGGGAGGTTTTCACTAGATGACCGCTTGTTACTTTTCTTATTCTTATTTTTGTGACTGGAGTGTTCATCCTCCCCCAATCCCATAAGGTTGACATATGTATCCGCATACATATTGATAGGTGTGTGATTATGTAGGTCCCAATCAATAAGCTCAGGGTGGCAAAGGGATAGGCTAATAGTACAGACGGATAGGCATTCAAACATAGATGATAGGTCGGTGTGATCGACGTCATCGTACGCACGTATGATGGATTCCTCCTCAGGTATGTCTTCCAATAAGCCCTTGTCCACAGCAACACTATTGGAAGCATTAGACGATGTTTTAGGGCCTTTTTGCTTTTTGTCATACCCAGTGCCCATGTTTTTTAGTAGTTGAGACGTATCAATGGGTTGCAATTGCCCTTGTTCTTTTTTTCCTAGGCCCCTGCCTTGATAGTTATGTTTTTCCATGAACTTTGTTGGCTAGGGGTACTTTTCTTGAAAGTATTCCTTCAAAGGAGTTTCTGGCTGGGGTTCTTCTTGGTAGACCCATTGGCTTATGTCCTCTTTTGGTGCATCTATCTTGATACTTGGGGATCTGAAAGTGGTGGTAGGGATGTTCCTGCCACTGAAGGTGATAGTCTTGTCTTCTTTTCGAGTAGCATGGGAAGGTTGACCATACTCATGTGGTGATGGTGGGATGGTCGCTATATTAAGAACAGTATGCATTTTGTACTCGCCACACCCTTTGTCAATGATCTAGACTTTTGTGACTGTAGGATCAGTGGTGGAGGATGGAGTGGTTATCACGGTGGATGGTGGATTAGTAGATGATGACTGGGATGCCCTCATTTCAACCCCAAGACAATAATGTAAATGTGGGAATGATGCTTCTAGAGCACGACAATATTCAAATAGTTGGGGGTTAGCATAGATGGTGACCTCTTGTCCGTTGACTGGGAATTTGAGGCACTGATGGTAGGTGGAGGGTACGGCTTGCATAGCATGGAGCCATGGACGACCGAGGAGGAGATTATATGGAAATTTCAGATCAAGGACATGGCAGGTAGTGTACTAAACCACCAGTCCCACTTGGACAGGAAGATTGATGATCCCTTCTGAATTCCTTTCTGCATTATCATAAGCCTTGATTGTGATGATCTGATTACATAAATCTGCTTGAGTGTACCCTACCTGTTTTATGAATTTTAGAGTGCACAAGTTGAGGGCAAAGCCATTATTTACCAAGACTCTTTTTATTTTATGGCGGGCAACTACGACCTCGATGTGTAAGGGGCGATTGTGACTGACATCAATGTTGGGCATATCGTTTTGGTTGAAGTGCAGTTGGTGAGATGAAGCTAGGTGTCCTACCAAGGCTTGGAACTGTGTGGGATCAATGTTATTAGGCACATGGGTTTCCTGTATGGCTCTGCTGAGGATTTCTTGATGCACAAGGGAAGACTTAAGTAAATCCAAAATGGAGATATGTGCAGAGGTCTTTCCTAAGTGATCAAGGATGTTGTACTGGGAGGTTACAGGAGTTGATTGGGCGGGTGCAAAGGCTGCAAGAATGGTGATGCGGGCTCATCATGTAGTAATAGCACATTGAGGGTCTTTAGCTTTGACATGTATCATGGATACACGAGGTTCTACCTGCTCAATGTAATGAATAATACCCTCGTAATTGAGGGGTACATTCTTATAGCTCACGTTATTTGTGTTGTTATTTTGAGGATTACTTTTGGAGGTGCTTGGGAATTGGTTATGGTTTGGAAAGGCATTTTGATAGATCTGCAATTGAGTGTTGGACAACGAAGCTTGACTGGGGTCAACCTTGATATCACCTCGATCTATGAGATCTTGGATGTAGTTTTTCAGACCCTGACACTTATTCAAAGAGAGTCCTTTGATTTTATGGAACTCACAATATTCATTTTCCCTAAACCATGTGGGCTTAGGTTTGGATTCATCGAGTGGCTTGGTGATAGGGTACGTGATCGGATAGTTGATCTGTAACAACTTATTGAAGACGACGCTCAGATGTTCTCCTAGTTGAGCATACTGGCATTTAGTGTTCCCTTGGTTATTTGGATTGGATTGTTGGGGAGGAGGGGTGTCCCTTGTGGTATAGATATGGCATTAGGTATGGATTGTTGTTGTTTCTGGGATGTGTTGGCCACGTGGACATGTTTAGTATCAATAACACCATCATTTACTGCATTTTTGTTCTTGTTCCAAAAACATGGCTTGTCGTTGAATGACCTTTCCTTATCTTGATTATATATTTTGATGTGCCCCTTAGCAACAAGGGCACGCTCAAGGATGGGTCCCTTCTCCACTACCTCCGTGAAAGTGGTGACACAATGTAATTAGAAGTTATGAGCCATGTTGGGTTGAGAGTTCTCCATGAAGAGGGTGACCATGTCCTTCTCTTTCAAAGGGGTTTTCATTCAGCTTGCTAGGGCATGCCACCTTTGGAGGTAGTTGGTAAAGGTTTCCCCTTCACGCCGTTTCTCTTTGAGGAGATCCAAGGTATCGGTATCTTTCTCCAAATTGAAGAAGTAGGAGACAAACTTTCCGACGGGTCTGCAAAAGATTTTATTGATCCCTTTTCGCGGGTCATGAACCACCCTAGCGCATTGCTTGCCAGACTTCGAGGAAATAGGTGCAAGAGATAGTTGTCGTTGTGGATAACTTCTTGACACTAGGAGTAAAACTCCTATAAGTGGGCCTTAGGATCTTTGTTCCCCTTATATTTGTTAAACTTTGGCATTTCAAAATGTTTGGGGAAGGGAATCAACGAGATGGAGGGATCAAACAGATATGGGCATATATCTTTGAACTTGAATGATTTTTTGCTAGTCCCTTCCTGAAGATCTTTCAGAGCAACTTTGATTTCTAGTATGTCCACATTGGCCGGTGTGTTGGACGGATATTGATGGTAGGATGATTGTGGATTCTACGATGATGTTTGGAGATGGGCGTATGGATAATGAGTAGGTGGTATCCCCTGCTGATATGCCAAGGGACCTTGTTGATAAAGAGGTTGTTGTTGCGAGGTGAGATATGGATTGGTTGGGTAGTTGTGGGTGGCGTACTATTGGGAAGTATGGAGAAGATGTTGATTGGTTTGTGAATATTGGGAGTGCTGATGTGATTGTTGCGAGGCCACATAGGATGGTTGTTGTTGATATTGTTGCTGATTATAATAATTGTAATGATGAGGTGGTTGTTGATGCATGGTTGGCGGCTGTGGTGGGTGAGATGGGATGTTATGGGGTGGTTGCGCTTGCGGGCATAAGATGGATGCAAGGAATGGAGATATGGTCGGGGTTGAAGGCCAAGGTTGATTTCCTTGTGGTTGATGCTATGATGGTTGTGTTGAAAATAGGGGATTGACCAATGGTTGTTGTTGAGGTCGAGGTGCGGTTGAGATGTTTTGTGAGGGAGGTCATTGAGCACTAGTGGGCACATATGATTTGGATGTGTTTTGTGGAGGGATGTTGGATTGGGGAGGTTGTTGGGATATGAATGAAAATGGTGGAGGGATGTTGAACTGGGACGGTTGTGGGGGTATGAATGATGATGGTGGAGGGATGTTGGATTGGGGCAGTTGTTGGGGTATGAATGATGATGGTGGAGGGTTTGTAGCCCCAGGAGGTGGGGGCAAGGAAGTGAAAGGGCTGCCCCCAGTGTTGACAAGAGGCGAGTTTGAGGGGAGTGGTGCCGATAGCATTAGTGGTTGCAGTTGTGGGATGTTTTGCGGCATACCATAGGCAAAAGGATCATTTGGATCAATGGTTTGGGGTGTTCCTATGACCGAGATGGTGGGATTTGTGGGATTTCCAACGGGATACAAAACTGTGTTTCCGAATTCAGGTTGATGCCAACCTTCTACGGAAGGAACGTTGGGGACATACGAGCTACTGGGGATGTCATGTGATCCTTGGGGTACATTAGATGTGGAGGTGCCATACTTGGACAAGTCAACACCTAACGGCAGCTTGAAACCTTTGTCAATCAAGTGAGCCAAGATTTTGTCGCCATGTCTTTCGAGAAGGCATTCTGCCATTTGTGCATTAATAGGGTTGCTGAAGTGTTCCTCAAATGTGAGCTCAGGGTGGTTAGCCATGTTTTCCTCCCCAGGTGGTGACATGTTTTGACCATCCACGTTGGATTGTGATGAGGTATAGTTGTGGGGATCATGAGGGATGTTAGCACCATAGATAGGATCTAATGAAATGTTCATTGTGTTGTTGGGATCTTGAGGATTGTTTGATTGGGCATTCAGGGCTTGTTGGTTGGCCATTTTCTTTGCCTGTGATCGAGTCTAAACAGGCATGCAAGATGATGAGAGGGATTAAGATATTAGAAAAACCTTGATGATGAAATATTGATTCGATTTGATGGGAGATTAGCTGATGACAATCGGTCAGATTGATGTGGATTGATTTGATGACACTGGATTAGTCTTGATTTTGGATTTGATGATGTGGGGGTTGGATTGATCTGATGATTAGGATTGATTTGATGATAAATATGATGAAGACCAAGATCCACAACTGAGTTTAAGAAGGATCCTTAGTAACACTAGGTATTGATTGAAAGGTGGATGTATGATAACGACACCGAATCCAACTTGAGATAGAAGCAGATTGATTGGGTCGGAAAGGATAACTGACTTAAGACGAATAGTGATCTTAAGCCAGCTACGATGATTATGATTAGGGATGAACACCTAGGTCAACTTGGATGACAACTCCAATGGGGTTTATATGGAATAACAAAGATCAGAGATGAAAGCGGATTTAGGATGGATGGGGAGCATCTCAGGATAGATGAATGGCTCTCGAAACAAGTAAAAGAGTGTTTCGAATAAATGACTCTCAGAATGAAGGGATGAAGACTTGGAAAAAACATTCAGATGTTCATTTAGGATGGTGAATGGTCATATCGATGTTCAAAACAGAGAGACAAGGGATGCCAAGTGATCATATAGGCTGGTATTAGGACAGGTCCACCACAACATTAAGATAGGTCCGCCACAACATAAGGACAAGTCCGCCAAAGCATTAGGACAGGTCTGCCATTACATAAGGATAGGTCATCCACTGCATTAGGGCAGGTCCGCCACTACATAAGGACAGGTCCACCACTGCATTAGGAAAGGTCTGCCACAACATTAGGACAGGTCTGCCAAAGGATAAGGACAGGTCCACCATAGGATAAGTTTAAGCTTGATGTTTTGATGGATGGGTAAGGAAAAGGACCCAAAATATAGCAATCATAAAAGACTTGGCCAAGCTGATAATCACTGGTTTTTGCACGAGAAAGACAATTCAAATAGCACAACCCTAAGATTAGTAGAAATGAGTATGGTCAACAAAGTATTCTACTCTAGGATGCACATGGTTGCTAAGGAGTCCTCGATATACACCCGGTACGTGAGGCCCAAACTATGAACACCAACCCGTTACAAGCATGAGTCAAGAACCTTAGCGAGATACTAAAGGCTCAGACAAACTCTTCATTTCATCCCGACGCTTCACCAATTACAATTTGGTTGGATTGAGGTACAACTTTCGCTCTCCCCCCTTTATATACCCCACCGATATGTGTGGTTGGAATCATCCCTTGGGGTGATGAAATCCCCAAGCAGGTCCCACTAAGAAAATGAAAAAGGGGTGACTCAAAGGACTTGGAAAGCTACGATTTCTCGTCACCCAGGATTGCCAAATGGCGCAAGGGGATTGGATACATCAAATAGCCTTCCACAAACACACCAAACAAGGTTTATTGACCCCTTTAATTAAACTATGTGCCTAATTTACCAAAAGACAATCGACAAAAACTTGAAATTTCACCTTCGAGAGGATAGGTCCGCCACTCTGTAGAGACAGGTCCACCACTCTGTCAGGACAGGTCTGCCACTTTGTCAGGACAGGTCCGCCATCGCAGGATAGGTCCGCCACTCTGTCAGGATAGGTCCACCACTACAAGACAGGTCTGCCACAACAAGACAGGTCCGCCACTCTGTCAAGACAGGTCCACCATTGCAGGATAGGTCCGCTACTGCAGGACAGGTCCGCCACTGCAGGACAGGTCCGCCACTGCAGGACAGGTCCGCCACAGTAGGACAGGTCCACCATTCTGTCAGGACAGGTCCACCAATCTGTAACCCAGACCTACAAAAATGCAAAAAATAGCAAATGTGAAAGAAAGAGACCCGTTTGTGGGTCCCACCGGGCGTGCTAGAAATGTGATAGGTTGAATGTAAGCATTAGAAAACAAGTAATAAGTAAAAGAGTGCAATAAACACCAAAACAACCTACACCTCAAGATTAGCCTAAGTTGGAAACAACACAAGATAAAAGCAACAAATGGAACCTTATACCTTGTCTCGAATTGATGCTTTGGTTGGCCCTTCGATCTTTGATGTGTATGCTCCTTGGATGGCACAAGATGCAAGCTAAATGATGATGTGAGGATGAGTGCAAATGGATGAAAACATGAAAATGGCTAAGTGTAGATTGAGAAATAAAATTGCAAGAGTTTGGCTAGCAAAAATGATCTCTCCCAAAATGAGAGAAAAGAGGGGGTATTTATAGAGATTTTGGAAATCTCTAGGGAAATGGATGCCCAAGATTGAGCCACCAATGATCAAGATGTAGGGCTAAGGTGAGTTGAGAACTCACAAGCCCTCACATCTTGACATGTGGCATGTGATTTAGCCCTAAAAGGTGAAGTGGACATGAGGTGGAAGGATAGGACATGACATGGAGGGGGGTACAAAGTACCTTGGGATTGGACAAGATCTCATCGTAAAGGAGGTCATTGTCTCCATGTGGGTGAGAGGACATGTGAGGAATTAAAAATTCCTCAAATATTCTCATGGGGAGATGGGAAAGAATAAAGAATAAGTGAAGGACATGTGGGAAGAAGTGAAGGAATCAAAAATTCCTTTTGGGTGCCTTGGGGGATTAAAAGGTGAATTAAAAATTCACATGGAGAAGTGGAGTGCCTTGCCCAAAAGGAGAAAGCCTTTAATAAGGTTGACTTAAGGACACATGCCATAAGTGGGAGGAGGATTAGGTTAGACTAACCAAATGATTAAGGTTGTGCAAGTACTTAGTTAGATGGACTAATGACTCATTAGAAGCAAGTGGGAGATTATGGAGGATGTGACCCTAATGATGATTAAGGGTGTGCACATGCTAACCCTAGTTAATTAGAAGAAGATGAAGTAATTAAGATGGATTAGAGACCAACTTGCAAAAGTTGGAGGATGTTACCATGAGAGAGAAAAGAGGAATTAAAAAATGAATTTTAATTCCAAAAGGGGAATATGACTAAATTAAATAAAATGGTATATTTATTTAATTCAGAGGAGGAAGAGGGGTAAAGTATTTGTAAGATGCAAGGTATTAATTAAACAAATGGTTTAATTAATATTAATAGAGGGGATGAGTGACTGGATGAACAAGGAGATGTGTTTGATCATATGGAAGTGATCAAATTGGACGTCTACAACTTCATTTTTTTTGCACTTCCAAAGGGGGGGAGTTCACTTTGGTGGAAAAAAATGTTAGTATTTATTCCTTGAATCAAGGCTACTATGTCATTCAATTGCACATTAAAAGGGATAGGAACTTTTTGTAAAGCACTTTGAATCATGTTATGATTGTGAGGGTAGGTTTGAATAAGGTCTAACAATGATATCTTAGTAGGAGTATTCATTAGTTGTTTAACAAGATCATAGTCCTTTCCATGAGGACCTGGTAAGATAGGGTTAGGTAGGATAGGATTAGGAAATGAGAGATATGTGGAAGGTGTTTTTCATGGTTGTGGATTGTTTCTAGTGTTATATGTATGAGTGTAGAACCCTAATCCTAGACATGCACAAACACAAAAAACAAACAAATCATTAGACCAAATGCAGGTGAGAATCAAGACTCCCCATGAAATTCATTTGCAAAGCTCACATAGGAAAGAAAATGAAGAAAATGAACTAAGAAAGTAGTGAAATCCTATTTCAGGATGCAAACTCTCAATCCCATGGGGGAATTGGTGACAATTTGATGTGTAAATTAGCCCTTTCCCAACTCCTATGCAAGCATGTGATGATTTGATGAAGATTGATCCACTTGATGATTGATTCAATTGAGATCCATGAAGAAATCTGCAATAACCTAGCTATAAACTTGATAAAATGGATGAAAATGGATATGCTTGAGGATGAAATTGAGTATAATAGACTTGCTCAAATTGTGGATGATCAAAATGAGGAGAGAAGCCTCTTATTTATAGAAAGACAAGATGGAGGAATGAGAAAAATGGAGCAATGTGGGATAATTGAACATCCAATGGGAAAGTCCCACTTGTCAAGATGTGAATGGAGGAAGCTTGAGCATATTTTGATGAATGTGTACAATAAATTAAATTAGGTGGAATTTGAAAATCATGAAATGACATGTTGTAGGGAGAAAAGAATTACTTAAATGCCGCATGGGTCAATGCACAAGAACATGTAAGAGGGAATGAATGTCTTGTTAGAAGGACAAATCCACTTGGAGGGATTTTCAAACTTGGAGGAATATTCCCCTAAAGATGCCAAGTTGAAAGAAAAGAGGGATTTAATAAATATGTTCAATGTATTTTCATGTGAAAGTGAAAAAATCTAAAGGAATTGGATGATTAAGACTAAATTATTTAGGATTTGATTAATTTAATGAGGGATTAGTTGATGTGACAATTTGATTTAGATTTTTGGGTTGATTTAAATCAAAGTTAAGAATAATGTGATTTAGATTTAATTAAATAAGGATTTGATTTATTTAATTAAAGAGTGATGATGATGTTAGATTAAATCAAATAAGGTTTAATTTATTTAATTTAATAAGATAACTTTAGAGATTTAATCGAATAAAATGGATTATTTAATTAAATAGAGACTAGAGGATTAATTAAATAACATTGGTTTATTTAATTAATGAGAGAGAATGACTTAACTAGATAAATAATGATTTATTTAATTAAGGGACAAAGGGTGATGATTAGCTAAGAAGATGATTTAGGATGAAACAATGTTAGTAATTAGGATCAAGTGTGTCGATACATTTTTTGTGCCTACATGTTGCCCCTCTTTGAAGCAAAGTACTTGTTGCGTTGTTTCAAAGAATAAATTGTCTCAATCAAAATTCAAAAAAAAAAAAAATTCAAAATTTCCCACTACTACCTTGGTGAGAGAAAACATGCCGATATACTGCCCCCTCGAGAGATCAGGCAAAAATATTACTTTTTGGGTGATCTCATGAAAAAAGAGATCAAGATGCCCAGTGGTTCCAAAAAGGCTTTGAGATGCAATAAAATGAGATAAAATGGGACAAAGTGATGCAAAATAGCCCTCAGTTGGGCAAAAACAGGATCAAGGGACCAAAACCCTAATTGGACAGCTAAACAGGGTCAAATAACTCTAATTTTCAAGCTTAAATAGGCCTTGAGGGGCCATATCCAATTCATTTACACATTCAACCTTTTGAAATTTTTCACTTTTTTGAGCTCTGACCCCTTTGCAGGATGGTGCAATGACAACTTCCCTGACACATTTTGAATTGAGTACGCACACACCAGAGGCTGCCTGGCATTGGACCACTAGTGAGTCAACTTAACTTGACCTTGCTTTTCAATTTTTGTGTGCATTTATTAGCTTAGGAATTAGGTCCTTTAGAAAAAATCCAACATAACACTACTTGAAAGTATTTTTTGGCACCACACAGCCTCAAACTGTATCATAGTCATAAGTAGTGATGTCATAGCATAGTTCAGAGTTTGGATTCAAACTCCAAACTGAGTCGCATATGAAAATTATGTCGCGGTGAGCCTCTTTGGAAATTAGGGTTTTTCATTAAAGTAAGTCATGCCTCAAACTACGATGTCACGATGGAGTTTGAAGGTTAAAGGCTCCTAGCAGCATAGTTTGAAACTTTCAAACTACATCACACCCACAAACAATGATTTGCAAGTTGTTTTGGGTAGACCGAGACAAACTAGGATCATGATTTTTGATGAATTTTAACATGGTGTGGCTTTCCTGATGTAGGAGGAGGTGGTGATCCTTCAGTCACATGAGCATAGGTCCTAGGAGCTTTTCAGCATTTTGCAGGGTATGCCTGAGTGACAATAGGAGCACCTAGGGGCAATCAAACTCTAATACATAGCATATGCACCACCAATGAAGACACATTTAGGGATGATGATAGTGCTTGTAGAGTGGTGGCACAACGAGACATCCTCCTTCCACCTTTTGATAGGTGAGGCCATAGTCACACTAGAGGACATGTGGAAGATACTTAAATTTTCCATCCATAGAGAGTATATGATATACGATGTGGATGTTGGGAGGGAGGCTTGCTATGATGTGATGGGCCTCGATGAGATTTCCTTTTGCGAGGGCCATATTGAGTTGTAGTACTATAGGCTTGGTGTGTCACCCTTTCGCTTTGTTATAGCAGCCATCATATTAGGTCTCATTGCACTAGATCGGTGGGGCTGATACTTTAGTCCTTGATGGGGGCTCGCTTGGGAGCACATGGTCTAGCAACAAGTATGCTTTGTGTGGGGGCTAGTACTGTTGACCTGATTGTACAAATATTTACATGAGTTTTCATACATTGACAATAGATCCATTAGGGTGGGTGTCACACTCCTTCATATTTGGGCTTGGGAGCACACCATTGTACTCCATTTGAGGGTTGTTCTAGTCAATATGGAGCTAGATGATCCAATTGTTTAGTGATATAGAGGATGTGTTTATTTTATGCACACAAGACAACACAAGATTCCCCACTAGAGGAGAGTCCTAGATGATATGCAAGCTTTCACATGGTGGCCATATCTTAGATGGCTCACATGGTATGATGATGTGCATCAACTCTTTTTCACTTGGTAGGATTGACTGATGTAGGGCAAGGACCACACTATGATAGAGAGATATGTATTAGACCACATGTAGAGATAGTTTGGAGAGCCCCATGGCAGGCCTAATGATCAGTATGTAGCGATATTTGCATGTACAGTGAATCAAACCTCATGGGGCGATACATACTCACAGCTAAGATAGTGTAGAGTTTCATGTAGTTGGTGGCTAGGCCATGGCCATATGATTAGGGTTAGGCTGATGTAGGTACCTCTTAGGCATATAGAGATTGGTTTTGGCTACCTCTCAAACTTATAGTGCTAGGGACACCATTGGAACAGTGTAGGGCCAATGGCAGAGGAGCAAGATGAGGCTAGGGCCAAGGAGGCCGAGGGGATAGAGATGGGGATAGAGACCAGGGAGGAGGTGGGCCACCTCATCAGCTACTAGATTAGGGTAGGGGTCCATAGGATCAACAACCAGATCCATAGGAACATTAGCAAAGATAGGGTTAGGATCTGGGGTGGCAAGATTAGGGTGTATAGGATGGACAAGATGGATAGCCAAATCAACAACCACCACAGAGAGACCAGGGACCTCCATCATCACCCGGCCAAGGAGATGCATAGATTTAGTAGTTATAGGAACATTTGGTAGGGATACAAGGATAGGTTGCTACCTTGATAGTAGAGAGGGACCAACTAAGATAGGAGAGAGACCAGGCTATTTAGCAGAGGCAAGCTATAGAGCTTAGGGTAACTCAAGAGGTGGGCTACCATCAACAACTTGAGAACATGTCCACCTCTTCCTCCCGGAGTTCAATTTTGTTACGAGCATATAGGGAGGTGCTCAAGGAGGTTGATTAGTATAGGGTCCACTATCATCAGGCCATACCCCAAGCATCTTGGGTCCCCAACTTTTCACAACAGACAAGGTATAGAGCCCTTGAGGACCACAGATAGAGACAACATAGAAAGAGTGAGGGAAGCCAGCAGGGTTAGCCAATTTTTTTATTAGAGACAGGATTATTTTTGCACCCCATGGGCTTGTTTTTGATAGCCCCATGGGCCATTGTACTTTATGTATTCGATACACACTTGATCTAGATTTGTACCATGACAGTATACTTTTTTTATGATATATATGAGATGAGTTGATTCAATGATGTGTCCTATTCTATTTTACGCATTATGGATGGATTTTATTTCTATATGTGATGTTATGATTCTATCTTATGTATGCTGAGATGATTCTATATGGTACCTATGTGATAATGATGTTATGTGATGTATGACTTTATGATGGTGTGATGTAATGATCTAATGGATTCATTTTTTTTTTCAATATCTTTCCTTATGCACTTTTTATGATGATGTACATGCAAAAATGTTATGATATGCAAATTCTTAGACTAAAAAATCTATATTATGCGTTTAATGGATGATGATGAGATGTATGGGATGTAATGTTTTCTTTTTTCTTTTTTCTTTTTTCTTTTCTCTCGTGTATGATATGACGATGCACTTTTTATGTTATGATGATGCAAATAGATGGTGATGCATATGATATGGTGATGATGTATGATGTTTATGATATGATTCCTATGTTATGATAATGCAAATAGATGGTATGTATGTGTAAGATGTGATGGATTTTAATACTATCTATGTATATGATGTTCATGATATACTCTTTATGATTTATTTGTTGGATGTTTTATGAGGTATGCAATATGAGTTAAATACTGCATATGGGATGCTTAGAATAACCACTCTATATTATGTAATGATGCAGGTGATATGATAAATGCTTTCTACATGTAATGGTATGCATTATGTAGTATGCTAATGGTTATGGAAGTAGGATGGATGTATTGGCGATAATAATTTGTGATTAACTGTCATGGTACCATGTTAGTGTGGAAAAGGAGATAGAAGAAAGCAAGAGATTCTAACAAGAGACAAGATGATGATGGTGATGATTTTCTTGCTAAGGAGTTGGTATTTTAAAAGGGCCAATTACCTTATGTTCGATAACACACGTAGGCACAATGCATCAAGGTATAAAGAACCAAGATGGTGTTGCACCTAGTGTGATGGAATTCGACTTGACAATCAGATAGGAGTACTCCTATTCACACCTAACATATAGAACCTTATTCAAAATGCAATTTAGATATTCCAAACATCTCGAACCAAAACATAGAAAGGCAAGCCTTCCTATGTGGTCAACAAGACACCTAAAACATGTTGGTGTAATTAATTAATTAATTATTATAGTAGCATAAGTTAACTTAGGTCTTGCATTTAATTAATTAAGTCCTAGGTTGCATTATTAGATAAATCATTTAATAAATAGGGAAATATTCCCTTTCCTAGTTTGTGGGATAAGATTCCTTCTAGAACTTATCTCCTCATTTAATGATCATCACCATAGGGTTCACATGTTGTCACATGTTGTCACATGTTGTTAGATTATAACACTTGGCAACATCTCATGCATATTAGGGTTTACCTCTTGCCTATATAATCAGGCATGTTTTTCATTTGTAATATATCATATCAATATCATTTTTCATCATATCAATAGAATCTTCAATCAGCATTCCATTGTTGCAACACTTCTTTTGTGGTTGATTATCTTTCATGGCTAAAGTCCTACATTGAAGATTCCAGAGCTTCAGGGGCTGTGCAATCCATCATCACAACATGGTATCAGAGCTAGTCCATTGAAACATCAATCCTAGATCTAGGAAGTTTGGAGTGCGAGATTCTTTGTAGGCTTGGAGTTTTATGTTGCAGGCTAGTTGGTTCTACCTAGGAGCCAAGTTGATTTCTAGTGCAGAGCAGGCTCTCTCCAACCTCTACATTGCGTCCAGAAGGCCTCAAAACCCACAGATCGCCTGTTCATTCATCAAAATCAGAGTAGATTCAACCGAGAGCCTTCGAGGTATTATCTAGGGTTTGCATTTTTTGTACAAATCCTTACATATTTGCAGAAAAAAATCTCCCTTTCAGTCCTCCATCAAGGAAATTTTTTTTAGGAAAATCAAAAAAAAAATTTGGCTTTTTTTTGGGCATTTTCTATATAGTATCGGCATAAATTTAATCTACAGCAGGGCGACTTGGTATTTAAATTGTTGGTCGGCATTAATATTTTTTCTGCGGCTATAGTTTCGAGATTATTTATCCCTCCCGACAGCATTCAAAATTTATTCTATCAACATTTATTTAATTTTTTGAATTGCAAATAAATTGCAATATTCAAAAAAAATTTCGTCGGCTTCAACGTCTACGTCATTGTGTCAGCCTTGTCACGTCGGCCAACATCATCCATCGGCCCCTGCACCCGCCGACCACAGTTTGCCACTCACCGGTCACCGGTTCTCCGCTGACGTCATTTTTTTCCTGGCGACCATTCCCTATGGTCTAGTGACGTCTGCAAAGCTACCGCTGACCGAAGTCTATAGCCCCTGCCACTGGTACCCGATCGTGTGAGAAACCGAGGGCTATGCCGAACCTCGAGCAGTGCATCCTCTGCTAGCCACGCCACCCGACTCATCGCCAACGCTCCGCTCCGATGCCGCGATCCGGGCGGAGGAATTTTTTTTCCACTGCCGATAGCCCCGCGGTCACATCAATGATCGGGGGCTTATTTTTTTAAGCCCTAGGAGCTCTATTTTTGCGCCTAGTTAGCCAACATCTCTTCAATCAGGCATAAATCTTCTGGAGGTTGTATCTTCCACATACGATATCAAAAATTCACACACGATATACCGTTGGAAAGCTATTTGAATGTAATTTTTAGTGGTGCACTCTGTTTTTCAAGATTATACTGTCATCAAATATTCAAGTCAACTGAAGTCAACCCTCCATTCTGGACTCAACTACACACATCTTCGCATCAGATTGTTGGATTTTGGAGATTCCAGCGGCATTCGAGAGATATTTCAGTGCATTTTTTCATTAGTCCAGTCACCTTCTTTGGTTTCAGCTCCAGGTATCCTTTTTTTTGGTTTTTTGATTCCTAAGACATCCTAAAAATTGAAGAAGAATTTCTTGATCTCAGAGGCATATTCTCAGTTGCATATCTATTTGGAAGTCTTCTATTTTCTGTTGAAGGTTCGTGTGTTTGTTTTTGTGGAGAAATTTTGTTATGGGGCTTGCATATTATTATCCTTTGGTTATGTTGCACAAGGGTAACTATCAGCAATGGTGAGATGGGATCTGCCACCATCTTCATTCACTTGATTTGCTGCCATATCTATTTGGTATAGTTCCTCATCCGAGTGAAGGTATTCATGAATTTGCTTGGAGTTGCAGCAGGTACACTATTTTGGAGATCCTTGAGATGCAAGTTGATTGTGATGCTTTGAATGATATTGATCATTGTGATTGTCCTCACATTCTTTGGATTAAGCTTTGGGAACTATATGGAGATTCAAATACTCCACCATTCCTCGATGATCATGCTTCAAAATGTCATTCTTCAGATCCAGTACCCCATGATGCTATTGTTGTGCAGGAAGTTGATTGCCTTGATCTTTCCAAAGAGGTTGACAAGGTCCCTTTCCATGCTTCTTCTTCATCAGATACAATTGGTATCCCTTCACATTCAATGATTCCTTGTCCAGAATCATTGATTGAGGCTTCCACCATCATCTCTATCCATCAAGACACATTCAGTTTTCCAGACTTAACATCACAGGATAGCTTCATTTCAAGCATCACTGACTTGGATACTTCTATAGGTTTGGAGGACATTCTTGAGGGGATATCACTCCTCTATTTAGATCACACCTTTGAGAGTTTTCTTGAGTATCCACATTCCTTTGTCTCAACCTTGATTGGGAATCCAGAGACCATCTTGGAGGAACTTGGTTTCTCTTCAGATATTTCATATCCGAGACTTCTTCTCTGTCAGTCCATTCAGGACTTGAGGTTTCTTCAGCATCCACCATTGGATTTGCTTCAAATTTCCTTCAGTGGTTTTGAGGACATTTCATTTAGGGGGGCTATCAAGTCTCCATCACATCCATCATATCCATTCTATCTTTGTCTTTGGATATTGTTCAGCATCAGTTTCTGCATCATCCTGGTTTGTCACCCTCTTCATTGTTTGGGACTATGGAATTTTCTTCATCAGGCAAGGAGACACTTGAGCAGAGTTCAGAGACATCATCATCCATTTTTCATCTTTCCTTCCTTCAATTCCTATCCGGAATGGGAAGCATCTTTGCACTTGCAGTTGGTTTTGTTTCTTCTGAAAGGGAGACAAGTTGTTTGTCGACATTGGACCTTGTTTTGTCTTTAGACACTTACCTTTTTTGCAGGTGATCTTATCTTCTAGGGGGGATATTTAGTCTCTCTATTGTATCCATGTGACGGATGGTGTACTTGGGGGTATTTGGGAGTCCTCCATCCTTCCCATCCTATCTCACATTTTTTCTTTTTCATCTCCTTTTTTGGAGAGGGTTTTTGTTCCTACTGGGTTTTCCCCTTTTCTCCGGTTGTGGGAGATTTTTCTGCATCTTCATGTACATGGGTACCTAACATGGCTTCGTAGCCGGGACTCATCATCATCGATCATCTTTTCATAATCATTGCTTTTTTCCTCCCTAAGTTGCACTTATGGGGGGGTGTTGGTGTAATTAATTAATTAATTATTACACTAGCATAAGTTAACTTAGGTCTTGCATTTAATTAATTAAGTCCTAGGTTGCATTATTAGATAAATCATTTAATAAATAGGGAAATATTCCCTTTCCTAGTTTGTGGGATAAGATTCCTTCTAGAACTTATCTCCTCATTTAATCATCATCACCATAGGGTTCACATGTTGTCACATGTTGTTAGATTATAACACTTGGCAACATCTCATGCATATTAGGGTTTACCTCTTGCCTATATAATTAGGCATCTTGTTCATTTGTAATATATCATATCAATATCATTTTTCATCATATCAATAGAATCTTCAATCAACATTCCATTGTTGCAACACTTCTTTTGTGGTTGATTATCTTTCATGGCTAAAGTCCTACATTGAAGATTCTGGAGCTTTAGGGGTTGTGCAATCCATCATCACAACAAAACATACTCCCTACACCCAAACAAAGCACATATGACCAAGGTTATATTGCAAGAATATCCAACAAGCATAGCAGATAAAAGATAATGATCGTTTCCCTATTTCTTTCTCTCTAAATCCCTTCATTTGGTACATCCTTGAGAGGTCATTGAAATGAGTGCAAAAAGATAAGTCAAAAGACAAAGATAAAGCAAATAAACAAGTTAATGTTCTTCATATTGCTAGCCAAGACTAAACTATAGTGATGCTTGATGTTGATGTCCATTGTAGGAAGAATGCATCCCAAGACATGAAGATATTAGATGATTGATTTGAGACTGATTGGATGATAGACTATTGACATAAATAATTGACCAACTTGTTTATGTACTAACCTAGACTTGAGACTTTGATGTTTGAGTTTTCAATTTTATCGTACTAGACTTGTTTCCAACTGTTTCACCAAAGGTTGAGGGTGATGATTGATTTATTATGAGTGACATTTATTACGAATGAAAGCGAGATGGGGCAAGTGGATTTTTTGGATGTTTTTTGGAGTTTTCAAAATGTTTTGAAACTAGTTTTGGTATTTTAAGGATTTTACAAATGTTTTGATTTTCTATTTTCCAATGTTTTGGAGTTTTTTGAGATTTTGACCAAGTGGCTAACCTAAAGACCTATCCTAGGGGCCTTGGGGGCTAATAAACTAGATTAGCCTTGCTTACGTTATACACACAAAGACCACATAGTTTGACTAACACAAACTCAATTATTGATGAAATATGAACAGATGAACTACTAGTTTATTATGATGGACTCCTAAAGGATTGACCTAAGTGTCTCCAGGGATGATCAAAGATCAACCTTTTCTATGTTCAAAACTTAGAGATGACATAGTTCGACAAGATAACTCTATTTTTGACTTTTTGACCAACTTTTGACCCTTTTTTGGATTTTGATATGATTTGAATGTTTTGGGATTTTGTGATTTTCTAATGTTTTTTATATTTTTTGAATTTTTTGATGTTTTTGGATTTTTTATTTTGGTATTTCAAGAACATACACAAATATGATCCGATAAGAACATGCCGCTAGCATGAAGCAATAGTCTATTCCAGTATAGGCAAGACAAACTAACCTTGAAAATGGGTTGAGTCGTACTAGGAGGGATCGTGTCATGAACACAGGGCCAAGATATGATGCGGATGTGGATGGGTGATGGATGAAGATATGGAATGTGATGGACAATGTAGAACAAGTCATGATCTTGGTGGATGGAAAGTGCTTATTTACACAAGGCATCTATTTTCCAAGTTTTCACCAAGGTACTTGCCCAAAGCACCACTGAAGTGGTTTTCACTAGAGGAAGATTTTTCTGTTTACTATTTTTAATCCTTTTTTTTTTTTGGATTTTTCTTTTTTGATTTTTTTGTTGTCACCAAGATGCCTATTTTCCAGGTTTTCATTAGGGTGACCATTTTTTCATGACATTTTTTGATTTTTTGATTTTTTGGTTCTATACCTTGGAAGGTTTAGGCATAAATTTTTTTAAGATGGGAGATGTTCATGGGCTCCTATAGAGGCTTACCTTTCAGTGTTGATAATTGATATGCCCCTGACTTATAGCTTGTTATGATGATGAATGACCCTAGCCAGTTGGGTTCAAATTTTCCTTTTCCATTTGGATTTGGGATATTCTTCTAGTTCTCCTATAACAAAATTTCTCTAACTTGGAAGGTCCTGCTCTTGATCTTCTTGTTATAGTTCCTCTTGAGTCGGTTCTAATACACCTATAGATGGTTCAAGGCCTCCATTCACCATTCATCTACCAGTTCTAGCTCGTTCAGTCTTGAGACTTGCTATTCCTCATCTGTGATGATATTTTGCAGTGATATTCTTAGTGATGGGATCTTGATCTCAATGGGTAATATGGCTTCTAATCCATAGACCAAGGAAAAGGTGGTGGCACCTTTTGGTGTGCAATTGCTGGTTCAATAGGCCCAAAGGGTAGGATTTAGTTGGAGATGCCAATCATGACCAGCTTCATTGACCATTTTCTTGAGGATTTTTAGAATGGTCTTCTTTGTAGCCTCAGCTTGGCCATTCCCTTGGGGATAATACAGGGTGGAAAAGCAATGTTGGATTTTAAATTTATAGCATAGGTCATGGACATCCTAATTTTTGAATGGTGTCCAATTATTTGAGATAATGGCTTGTGAGACACTGCAATAGTATATTAAATAGTTCATGATGAACTTTGATATCTACTTTCTGGTAATTATGTCATGGGGATGGCTTCCACCCACTTTGTGAAGTACTTAGTGGTGGTAATGATGAATTTGTGGCCATTGGATGAGGTGGGGGTGATTATTTGAACGAGATCAAGCCCGTATTGTGAAAATGGCCATGGTGTGACAATAGGATGATGCTATTGAGCTGGTGCATGGATGAGGTCCCCATGTTGCTAACATTGTAGACACCTTATGAAGTAGTTGTGTGCTTCTCTTTCCATAGCAAGCCAATAATACCCTATCCTCAACAATTTCTTGGCCAAGGTCATATGGCTTGAGTGTGAACCAAAAATGTTGTTATGCCCCTCGGTTAAGGTAGTCAATGCCTCCTCAACATTTAAGCAACGTAATAGGGTTCTTTCTATGCTCCTACAGTAAAGAGTTTCTCCTAGGATGAAAAAATGGGATGATTTCTTAACAAAGGTTTTCTTAAGGATTGAGGTTATGTCAGCTGGGAGGACTCCTATTCTTAGATAAGTGTATATTTCATTGTACCACAGATCACTAGGAGCAATGATTTCACACAAAAAATTATAACTTTGATACCTTCAATGCAGGAACAAGAAGCTACTCTACCAAGAATTCATGCTTTGGGACATTGCGAGGGATATGCAATAGGGATCCAATTATTTCCATGATGTCTATTGCTCTGTTGTTTGCTCTGGGTATCTACTCAAATGTGATCTTAATGAAGGATTCCTTAAGACTTTCCACCAATTTCTTGTATGGAGTTAGCTTGTCATCCTTAGTCTAATACTCATCATTCACTTGATTGATTATTAGTTCTGAATCCCCATATTATTTGAGAGCCATAATATTCCACTGCATTGCTATTATGAGTCCTATGGTTAAAGCCTCATATTTTGTAATATTGTTTGTGTAGGTAAATTCCAACTTGTAGGATCTTGGTATGTAATCTCCCTGTGGAGTGATGGAAAAGACCCCAGCTCTAGATCTATGCTGTGTATAAGCCATCAAAGTATAACTTCCAGTGGTCTACTATGCTCAAGTTGAAGATGGATTCATCAGGGAATTTTGAAATTAGAAAATTCTCTAAGTACATTGGCACTTCTGTCAATTGGTATGCAATAGCTTTCCCTTTGATGGCATTACGTTCCATGTACTCAATGTCATATTCTGATAGGATCATGACCCACTTGGCCATACTTCATGTGAGCACTACCTTGAAAAGTAGGTACTTGAGTGGGTTGACCTTGGAAATGAGTTTAATTTTGTGTGTTAACATGTAGTGTTTGAACTTCTATGAGGAAAACACCACTGCTAGACAATATTTTTTGATGAAGGAGTAATTTAATTCATGCCCTACCATGGTTTGGATGATGTAGTAGATGGCCCTCTCTATTTTCTTTTCATCATGTTGAGCTAGGAGAGCACCGAGAGTTGTTTCCATTGTTGATATGTAAAGGATTAGAGGCTTTCTTGGGGTTGGTAGCATAAGCACTAGAGGTGTGAGAAAATAATCTTTGATTTTGTTAAAGGCTTGATCACACTTGTACACTATCCCCTTGTGGAGTAGGTGAGAATATGAGATTGAATTTTTTGCTAGCTGAGATATGAACCAACGGATTGACTAGAGCTTGCCTTTTAGGCCCGTTATCTATTTCAATTCCTCTCATGGACATGATGTATCCCAAAAACACACTTCTTTGGATTAAGGAAGACCTTGTATTCCTCAATTCTATCAAAGATGGAACTCAATGTTGCTATGTGGTCCCTTCTCTTTCTAGATTTTTCCAATATTTCATCAACATAATCTTCCATAGTCTTATCGATCATGTCATGAAAGATTAAGGTCATGGCCCTTTGATATGTTGCTCCAACATTTTTTAGGCCAAATGGCATCATGTTCCAACAATATGTCCCCCATGGACAAGTAAATGTCATTTTATGTTGATCTTCTTTGGCTATCATGATTTGGTTATACCTAGATAATTCATCCATCAGTGAAAGCATCTCATGTCCTACAGTCATATCTACAATGATATCAATGTTGGGAGGTGGGAAGTCATATTTGGGGCATGCCTTGTTTAGGTCACTATTTTTTTTGCATATACAAATGCCCCCATAGGGCTTTGAAACAAGAACCGTATTTGATACCCACTTTGGATAATTGATTGGTCAAATGAACCCTATATCAAGTAGCTTCTTTAATTCTATTTTAACTAACAAGGGTATCTGGGGATACATTTTCCTGAGTTTTTGTCTAACAAGCTTTGCTTCAAGGTAAACTATTAGGTGGACCACAATCTCTGAATCAAGCACGGGCATGTTGAAGTAGCTCCATGCAAAGTTGACCTTTCTCTCCCTTAAAAAAGTAGCTAGGAGCTCTTGTTCTTTTGACATCAATGATTCAACATAAAATGTGATATGCAGAGTTTCCTCTATTCCTAAATTGGTTGGGTTGCACTTCTCGGCTAGAACTGTTGACTTTTCCTGATGTAGAGAACTAAAAGGAAGATTGAATCCTTCATCCTCGGGCACCTCAAAGAGGTTTTCACCATTGGATACATCCTTTGTTTTTACTATTTTAGGGTCAGAGAGTGCCATAGTGTGGTTTTCACTCAAAGACTTTAAGATTATTCTCAAATTTTCACTTTTGTGACTAAAGGATTCAATCATTTCCCTATAGTAATCTTGTGTGTCTAGAATGATATCAAACTATCCTTGTGATCTCCACATGGTATCATGTTCTACAGTCCCATGAATTCTAAGAGTGGTTCATCATTTTTGAAAGTGTCCAGAATTGGCAGTCCTCGTTGGTTGTAATCGATGAGTTGGGGGTAAACTAGGTTGATTTCATGGGTTTGAATGGTTGACTCAAATGACACAGTACTAATCATGAGGAGAGAGGAATTCTCAAAAATCATAGGTAAGTCAGTTATGGTATCTTCCTTATCATTACTACTGCAACAATCAGTTATGTCAAATGTGAAGTTGTCTAAATGTAGACCTATGGATATGGGTAATTGAAGGGTGGCTGACATTTGTTGCGGATTTTTGACCTTCTTAACTGGGGGATTTTGGCCATGTATGGTTATAATCAAAGGATTACATCCGAGGCAAAGATTTTTCATTCACATCTTAGGAATGATGGGTACTAGAAGTCCGTTGTCATTTTGTCCATGCTTTTTGTTTTTGTCATAGCACATCGTAAGCATCATTTGTAAGCCTTTAATCTTATCATCCATAGGTAGATCAGCTATTGGTCTATTATCTTGGTATAGGAGATGGGATGGGTCTTCCTGGATTACTTCCTCATTAAGATCTCCCCAAATTCTAAAGTTGGAGGAGCCTATTGTGAAGGTTTGGGATGAGGAAGCATCATTTAATTGTAGTCATCCTTGTGACCTGGGAGATTGTGGTAACTCTCCTACCACAAAAGCATTTTTTGGAATTGTATAGTGTCCACACCCATTGTCCTTGATATCAAAGATGGTAGGGATGACAGGTTTCTCTATTGTAGAAGTGGAGGAAAGAGTAGCTGGATCAATGTATGGAATTGAGGGGCCTTCATCATTTTTAGGCACTTGGGGGATTTTGTAATATTTTACTTCTAGGATTTTACAATAAGAAAAGGGTTTAGGATCCCCATGGATAATGAACTCTTGGCCTTGGAATGTGAACTTGACACATTGGTGGAAGGTTGATGCCACTACTTGCATCCCATAGATCCATGGACGCCCTAGGAGAATGTTGTAAGCAAAATTGAGGTCAAGGACCTAACAGGTGGTTTCCATAATTGGTGGCCCTACTTGAATAGGGATTTGGATAGTGCCCTAAGACACTCTTTCTTGATCATTGTAAGCCTTGATTTTGATTCCTTTTCCTTTTTCAATGGAATCCTCTAAGATTCCCAAATTCTTTATGAGCTTGAGTGAACAAATGTTTAAATTTGCACCTCCATCCACCAAGACTCTCTTGACCTTGTTCTTATGCACTAGGACCTCTAGATGGAGTGTGCAATTGTGAGATGGTTGAGTGGGAAAGTCTTGATTAGAGAATGTAAGAAGATTTGGGGTAATGATGTTTTCAACCATAGCTTGGAATTGTTCAACATCAATATTTGCAGAGACGATGGATGAAGCCAATGCTTCTTCAAGGATCTTTTCATGGGATGGTGATATCTTTAGTAAATCCATGATGGAGATCTAAGTTGGGGTTCTTTTCAACTAATCAAGGACATTACAGCCACTAGGAAAAAATCTCAGGTTGGAAGTGGGTGCCCTAGGAGGCTAAGATGACCCTACAATGGTGATTTTTCTACCTCTTGTGTTGACTCCATAATCATCTTGGGCTCCTTTGATGGCAATAACAAAGAAATACTCATCTAGGGATGTGGTGACATGGTCATATAAATGATTCATTCTTTTGAATGCACCCTTCCCCTTATCATTGTTATTGTTCCCTTTGTTGTTATGATTGGGCATCAAATTTGTATAGATCTTAAGATTTTGATTTCTCGCTAGTTGTTCCACATTTATGATTTTATCATCAATGAGGGCTTGAATTAAGTTTTTTAACTTCATACAACTAGTATTTTTGCACGTCACTTGATCTTGTGGAAATCACAAAGGTGATTTTCATTGTACCATGGCAGTTTCACCAAGGGCTCTTGATAGTTGTCATAAGTAGGGATTGTGATTAGTTTTTATGCCACTAGAATCTTCATGATGGATTCAGCTAATTCCCTAAGGGTTGTTTACATCTGCGTAGAGGATTTTTTGTTTCGTTGGGGTGGCCCCCTTTGATTATTCAAATTGTTGACTATTTGATTGTTTGGTTGCTAAGTCACAATGTTAGCTTGACAATTGTTCTTATTGTTGTTTTGGGGTTGTTGCTAGGGTGCTGGTGTGTTTTTTTGAGGAGCACTAATAATAACTTTGGCATCGACAACACCCTCATTGGAAATTTTTTTATTTTTCACCCATGTGCAATGTTTGTCATTATAGCGTGTCGATGGGCAATTTTTTTGTTGTTCGAGATATGTGTGTCTCCCTCCTTGTGCAATAAGGGCTCATTCAATATTAAGAACCCTGGAGGTCAATTGATCATATGTGGTGATTCCTTGCACCTTAAGATTAAATTCCAAGGTTCCCTCTAGATTGGAGATGATGGTGCAAACTTTTTCTTCTAGAATGATCCATTTTCTTCTATTGGCCTTAGATCACTATTGTTGTAGGAAATAAGCAAATGATTAATTTTTTTCCTTTTTTAAGAGTTGATAGTTTCTCTAGACTGACATCCATACCGATATTGAATGCATAATTTTTTATGAATGCGTCTACTATCTCTTGGAAATTTTTGATGAGAGGAGGAAGGTAGGACAACAACTCCATGGCGTGGCTAGCCAAACTTCTAGGAAATAGTTGCATCAAATAGGTATCGTCATATGCAACTTCAATGCAATGTACTTGGAATTCCTTGATGTGATCTTCAAGGTTTCCCATCCCATGGTATTTATCAAATTTGGGGATCTCAAATCCCCTTGGGAATGGTTTCATTACAAGACTCCTATCAAATGGATAGGGACACAAGTTGTTGGGTGTCTTTTTGGTTTTCCCTAACTAAAGATCAAGCACTTGTTGTGAGAGAAACTTGATTTGTGTTGTTACATCATCTTGTGGATTAGAGGGTGGGATGAAGGTGTTCTACATTTGTTCACTTGTTGGAGGGATGGGTGGATTGGTTGGTGTGTTGGTTGATGGTGCTTGCATGTTTTGATATGCCAAGTATGCCTGTACTTGTTGTTGGTCCTATTGTTGTTGTGCTAATAATGCTTGTTGTCAAGCTTGTTGTTGCTATTATACCAACAATTCTTGTTGTTGGGATGGTAATTGGGCTACTTCTTGTTGCTCTTGGTATTGCTTTAGTGCTTGCTAGTATGCTTGTTGTTGGGATACTTATTGTTGTGCAATGTACTGTGCTTGTGCCTATGCTTATGCTTGTGCTTGAGCATGTTGAGCTTGGTATTGGGCTCGAGCTTGTGCTTGTACCTAAGCCTAGGCTTGTGCTTGTTCGGTAACTTGTGCAATCTGTGTAGCTTGTGCAGCTTGTACAACATGTGCGGCTTGAGCTACTTGAGTTTCTTGTTGTGCTTGTTGTGCCTATTGTGTAGCTTGAGTTGCTTGAGTAGCTTACGCTGCATGTGTGCTTATTGTGCAACTAATTGTGTTTGTTCTTGTTAAGCGGCAAGTTGTGCAACTTGTCAGTTTTGGATTTGTTGGAGTGGCTTTTGATAGGCAACTTGTTTTGCAGCTTGTAATGAAATGCTATATTGGTTTCACATGTTTTTTCTTTGTGGTGGAGGAGGTGGTGAATTCAGAATGGTGTTTATTGTTGTGATGAGAGGCACCATTGTATTAATGATTTGGATTTGTGTAATGGATGGTGCGATCGATATGCTTGGTCCTTGAGAGACCATATTTTGAGGTATTTGGAGAATGGTTGATGATGTGGTGGTTGGTTGTGTTATTGGGATAGTTTCCATTTGTTGTTGTGATATCGATGGCAAGATGGGAGGGTTCGATATGATGCTTTAATTGATGATTGGGGGATTGTTTTGAATGAGTGGTAGCAACAGAGGTAACCCAAAACTGAGAGATGATATTGATGTTGGTGGAAAGGTTGGAAGTGGTGGAAAAGTGAATGGCATACTTCCTTAGGGAAATGATAAAGATGAAGGATCAAATATGCCCTCTAGTCCTAATAAGTCCCCTTCTCCTTACGAGGTCATAATGAGAGAGGTTTGAGGTGTTGCGTGAAATGATGACGATGAGTCATTGGGATCATTAAAGGTGAGGGAGATATATGGATGTAATGGATTTTTGGGTACAAGTTGCTCCAAGATAGTGTTTGCATCCAAATTTTGATTATTCACAAGGGGGTATGTTTATAGGGCATTGAGAAATGTGCTCCCTTTGTTAACAATAGGTTGAATTGGAGCAATGGATGATGTAATTTGGGGGATGGGTTGGGTGATGCTTTGGAATGGAGGTGTGGATGAGATTGGGGACATGGATGAAATTGGAGGCATGACCCCAAGAGGTTGTTCCACAATGGTTCTCACATCATAATCAAAAGGGAGTTTCACCCCTTGTTTTGCTAATTCAAGCATATATTGTGAGGGATGGAGCTTCATCATGATGTTGACAATTTTATGATTTTTGAGATTTTGGACCATTATGGTGATCTCATCTTTTGTCATCCCAAAATAATTATTGGTGATATCGTCTACTTTACCTTCCTCTTGTGGATTTTTTGATAATGAAGGAAGATTAGTTAGGGGATTGTTTGATCCAACAAGATTCATTTTAGAATTGGTTTGGCTTAGGTCACTTGAAGTTGATGTTTCTTTGTTGGTCTCCATGTTCTTCTTGTGTGTGTGATCTTGTTTGAACCATAAAATGAGGCTCACAAGAGAATATCTAGGATGATTAAGGATCAAAGGTGTGATGGTGAAATGTGTGAAAGGTGGATGATATGGATGATTAAACTCTTGGAAGATCTTGAGGGATATGCTAGACTTTTGGGACATTTTTGGATTCTAATTTTGGATTATTGGATTTGTTTTGATCTTGGTTTTAGATTCTTGGATTCTTGGATTTTGACAGGTCTTGAT
The DNA here is from genome assembly GCA_007258455.2 of Sequoia sempervirens. Lineage (NCBI taxonomy): Eukaryota > Viridiplantae > Streptophyta > Pinopsida > Cupressales > Cupressaceae > Sequoia > Sequoia sempervirens. The sequence goes on along the minus strand of VDFB02271358.1, from coordinate 359,005,291 downwards.
TTGGTTTTAGATTGCTTTGATTTTAGATAGTGAATAAATAGATCCCAAGATGTTGGATGTTATCTATGGAATAGAATTTCTCATAAGATGATAATTTTGACTAAGTGTAGGGAGAAGGATGCATCTACCTACACCTAACCAAACAAGATAATTTTATGATAATTCAACTAAGCATATGGAGAAGGATACATCTACACATACTTATCCAAACACAATGTTTTGATGTTTTGATTCAAGGATTTTGATTCATGGATTTGCTAAAAATTCTAGCATAAAGGATGGTTTGAAGATTTTCAAGAGTTGTTGGTGAGATGATATTGGTTGATGTTTGAAAGATGGATGAAGGTTGACTTGGATCCTATGTGTACCTAAAAATAATCTTGTTTACAAGACCTCAATTTTGATGAACACACTTTACTCTAAACAAGATGCTCAAATTGTTGAAAAATTCTTAGATTCTGACAATAATAAAATGAGTCCAACTTGGGATTGTCTCTTGAAGCTCTTTTGCAAAAGTTGAAAAGCAATATTTGTCTAAATTCGTAGGGCGTTGAGAGACAATTTTGATGATCTTTTGGACTAAGAGCTTTTGAATTTAGTTTTCAGATTTTGATCTTGCATGAAATCATTTGAGACATATATGTGGGGTTCAATTGTTCTTAGCTTTGCTTAGTGACTTCTTTTTACCACAAATAATTTTTTGATTAGGTTTTTGACCTAGATTTCTAATGTCTTAATTTATTTTCATTGCACAAAATACATTATGTGGAACTTCAATGAAATCAAGGAAAAGAGTTACCTATTGTTGAATTTAGTAAGAAAATTGAGATATAAACTTAAATGTTTAGAAACCTCTAAGGATAGAACCCCAAGGGCAAGCTATAGCACTTAAATTTTTTTGAAGATATTTTCTTCCTAAAGGGTTTGAAATTTGATGATAGTGTTAATGTTTGTTTTCCCAATGTTTACGATCAAGCAAAGTGTTTTTTTTCTAAGAACATGTACAACCCTATGGATATGAAAGACTGTATTTGTTGAATCCCCACTTGGACAAGTCTAGCTAAGCCTACTTTTAGAAAATGGTTAGATGCTTGACCATACAGGATTCCCCTTATAGTGAACTCACTTCTCAAGTCTGGCAAGCATCTGTACGCATGAATCTCCCATGGCATACTTTCCATTTCTACTAAAAGCCATAAAATTGTGGGGTGGATTTAGAACAACCATTCTTACACCAACAAATAGATCAAGCATTTTGGACTTTTCTAAATAGGGGTTTTAATGTAGGCATCTATTTTTGGGGGACCATCCACGTGTTGGAATAATCCTCGTGATACTTTCCTTTCCTCAAGTACCCACACTTATATATTAGTTGGAAGTTGCTCAGTTTTAGTGTGTTGCTGGTTGGGTCATTCCCTTGGGTGATTACTTTTTCCCACAAGGTAGGCCCTCTAAGATAACACAAAAGTGAGCAAACACATCTGAAGTTTGATCAATCTTTGTTTGAGAAATAAAGATAGAACACACACGATATGTTCCACTCACACTTGCAAGATTTGTTCAATTTTTAATCCCAAATGAAATGTGGAGGCAATCACTTACACAACTTAATATCACAAAAGCCTTTTGATTCTCAAGATCATCATGAGGCACAAGAGAAGTGCATACATCTTTTTTATGGTATTATTTTGGGTAAGTAATTACAAGACAAAGAAACACACGTTCATTTTATCCTTTCAAAGCAAGATTGAATTCTTTTTAAGCACCAAAGAAAGTGTGAGATTTTGATTGTTCAATTGTTAAACTTAAACAAAATCTAGTAGATTTTCCTAAAGTTATTTTTAACCTTTTGTAGAAAAGATGAAAGCTTTTGTAGTGTTCTTTTTAGCACCCAAAAGAAATTTAGTGTGTCCTAAGCACATGAAAGGTAACAAATCTGTAGGAGAAATGTTATAAGTTCTCCCAAAGTGTTAAAAAAACACTTGATGTAATGAGATGATGATGTCAATATGAACCTTCAACTTTGATTCCTTATCTCACCTTAGAGTAAGACAACCTACGAAAAACTAGTTAGGACTACAAAACAAAGGCTAGAAAATTAGTTAGTAACTCCAAACGATCAAAAGCAAAAAAAGCACATGTTAAAAAAAATTGACATTTGACTTTTTACTTCACTCCAGCGGTGCAACCCGCATATGCGATGCTATTTGAAGAACTCATCAGTGTTGTATAGCACCACTAGGTCTACATGTGGTGCTTTGCAGTAGACCAAAGAGCATGATTGTGGCACAATTTTGCTCAGTAGTGTAGTTTGAAGTTTGAAAATTCCAATGCCCAAGAATTGAACCAATGTCATAGTTTGAAGATTTGAATTTCTAGGAGGGAAGGTTGCAATGGTGGAGTTTGGAGTTTGTAGCATTTTTGTATGTTGATGTTGGGTTGATAGCGATGGAGTTCCCTGTAAACACCAAAAAAATAGAGAAAGCACAAAATTTTGTTAAAAAACTAATTAGAACTTGAGATATGCCCTCCTTCTAGTTCCAAATGTAGAACCCCAATCCTAGACCTACACAAACACAACAAACAAACATATCATTATATAAAATGCAAGTGAGAATCAAGATTCCCCATGAAATTCATTTGCAAAGCTCACATAGGAAAGAAAATGAAGAAAATGAACTAAGAAAGCAATGAAATCCTATTTTAAGATGTAAACTCTCAATCCCACGGGGGAATTGGTGAAAATTTGATGTGGAAATTGGCCCTTTCCCAACTCCTATGCAAGCTTGTGATGATTTGATGAAGATTGATCCACAGATAATTGATTCAATTAAGCTCTATGAAGAAATCTGCAATAACCTAGCTATAAACTTGATAAAATGGATGAAAATGTATATGCTTGAGAATGGAATTGAGTATAGTAGACTTGCTCAAATTGTGGATGATCAAAATGAGGAGAGAATCCTCTTATTTATAGAAAGACAAGATGGAGGAATGAGAAAAATGGAGCAATGTGGGATAATTGAACATCCAATGGGCACAATAAATGAAATTATGTGGAATTTGAAAATCATGAAATGACATGTTGGAGGGAGAAAATAATGACTTAAATGCCACTTGGCTCAATGCACAAGGACATGTAAAAGGGAATGAATGTCTTGTTGAAAGGACAAATCCACTTGGAGGTATTTTCAAACTTGGAGGAATATTCCCCTAAAGATGCCAAGTTGAAAGAAAATAGGGTTTTAATAAATCTATTAAATGTATTTTCATATGCAAGTGAAAAAATCTAGAGGAATTGGATGATTAAAACTAAATTAATCAGGATTTGATTAATTTAATGAAGGATTAGTTGATGTGACAATTTGATTTAGATTTTTGGGTTGATTTAAATAAAAGTTGAGAAGAATGTGATTTAGATTTAATTAAATAAAGATTTGATTTATTTAATTATAGAGTGATGATGATGTTAGATTAAATCAAATAAGGTTTAATTTATTTAATTTAATAAGATGACTTTAGAGATTTAATCAAATAAAATGAATTATTTAATTAAATGGAGACAAGAGGATTAATTAAATAACATTGATTTATTTAATTAAGGGATGAAGGGTGTTGATTAGCTAAGAAGATGATTTAGGACGAAATGACGTTAGTAATTAGGATCAAGTGTGTCGATACATTTTCCATGTCTACAATGAGCAACGGTATTCGAACTTTGTTGCTACAAAACATTATTATTAGGTGGGTAAAGGATAAGTTCAAGTTTATTTTGAGTTTGTTGCTATTGTGAGGGTGGGTAAAGAATTAGAGGATTCAAAGGATGTCCCATAGGGTATGTAGGAGGTCCAATAGTCAAGGGGGATCTAATGGAAACTTGTGCATTCATAACCTCAACAGTCTTGGTTTGATGTATTTCAAATAAAGGGAAATCTAGAATCACCTTGTTACCATCACCTAAGGAAGCCATGGTACTATTGTTGTCGTTTTCTTGCACCATGATATCCTCCCAAGGAGGAGAGTTATTAGGATAACTACAAACTAAATATTCTTGATATTCAAGGATTGGTTCTTCCAAAATGACTTCATTGCAAGTAAGGGGATGATCAATGGTTGAATTCTCTTGCTCAATAAGGGTTTCCCTAGTTGAAGAGGGAAAACTAAGATTCTCATGACTTTCATCAATTGCATTTTCTATCATCAAAGTATCTTCTTCACAAGTAGGAGAGATACTAGGAGAAGAATAAGTATGATTTTGATGATCATTTAGGATTTCATTCCTTTTCTACTAAATCATTCTTACAAGCAAAGGGGGAATGGAGATTAGGTAAGGTGATGTTTAGAAATTTTTCTATGATGTCATTCTCTTGTGCTATAATATCTTCCAATGTAGAAGATTTTATAGAAGAGGAGCTTTCAACAATGTCATGATTCTCAATGAGTACATCTTCTAACATTGAAATACCTTCATCACATGTAGGATCTAGGTATTAGGAGAAGAAAAACTATGATTATCAGGAGTTTTTATATATTCATCTTCTTCTATCACATCATTCCCATGAATATGAGAGATAAGAGGGGGTGTAGGTTTAAGGAAAGCATCAAAATTTTCACTCTCTTGCACCAAGAGACTCTCATAACTAGGAAATGTATTGAATGAATGAATAACATGCTTATTGACTAACTTTTTCTTTGCAAACTTGGAAAAGATCAAAACTAACATTTGTGAACAATAATCTATGCAAAATAAAAATGCAATGTAAAGACCTAGAATGAAATGCAACTTTTTAGATTTGAAACAAGCTAATTTACTGATTACACTATGCAATGATTTGAAAATGAAATGTTGTAAGCACAAATCTGGAATTAAGCAATGCATGAAATGTACTATTATTTAAGCTAGATTTAGTGAAATGCATGTAACAGAAACTCATCCAACTAAAACAGATAGCTAATGGAAGAAAACAAAAGTGCAAAAATAAGGTTTTTAATGTTGTAAAAGGTAGTTTTAGATGTGCATTGGGACTAAATTTCCCAGAGGGGCATATGAGTCTTAGTGAGGATTGTTTTCAAAAGTTTTAGAGAATTTTAAGTGATTTTTATTATTTTTGGTTTGTATGACTTGTAGACTAAATGAAAATTTATATTTTAGATGATTTTTAGTGATGCAAGATGCAAAAATGAAACCTATATGCACTTTCACTAATGCAAGATTTAGAAACCCTAAAATGATAATTAACTAATGCAAAACCTATTGCAAAGTTAATGTAGGAAAGATCTAGGATGATGATGCACTCCAAATCAGAAAATCAAATGTTTTAAATGTAGGTTCACCAAAATGAAACAATGGAAAATGGAATTATGCTTTTGTATGGTTTAGAACATAGAGAAAAACCCATTTTCCAATTATCTCATTGAAGGAAGACCCTATAGATCTCAATCCGAATGTAAAGAGATCTTACAATATGGTATCCTAGGGTATGTTTAGACACTAACTTAGGCTAAATGAGGGGTTCACCACCAAGCCAAGGCTTGGAAAGACTAACAAAATGCAAGATCTATGACAAAACCTAGTGATGCATGAAACTTGAATGAATGGCCTAGAAATGCATATAAATCAGAAAAGAAAACTATAAAATCATAGGAATGTGCTTGGAAACTTGTAGAGGCTTGAATGAGGTCCTAAAATGCTAAGAATTTTGATTTTAAGGCTGGGTGGGAATCATATGCTGGTCTAGGTGATTTAGTCCCAAATTGGGTTTTTTGTGCCAAAACTAGAATCTGACAGTGTTGATTTTGAATCTCTAGAAACCTTGAAAATTGGCTTTTAGGGACTCATATTCCCAAGGTGGTGTATTAGTCTTAGTGTGCTTTTTCTAAGGATTAATATCTGATCATGCACTCCAATCTTTTATCTTTCTGCTACACTTTGTTTCTAGATCTAAAACCCTGATGTCAAAAAAATAGAAGACTTTTTGAGAAGATGACAACCTTGCAAATGAGGGGAAAACTCCAATAACTTCATTCAATCTTTAAGACACCTAGATTTTCAATCACACATGTAGAGAGAGAATTTTTTTTTATTTGTTAGTAAATTAGGGTTTTCCTTGGTCAAACCACTTTGAGGTAATTAAACCAAATGATGAGACAATGAAATAAGGACATGAAACATGGAACATGAAACATGAACAATGATACTTTGAATGATGTCTTGTAAATCAACAACCTAACATGAAGTGGCTATGAAGGATGTAGATATAGATCTTGAAATAAATATAGAACAATGCATAACCTTGGATCTTGAATACAACATATCACAACACTAGATCAACCACATGTTTGATGCCTTATGATCTTCACATGGAAATGGATCATGAATTGCTACAACAAATGATGAAGAATTATACGCTTGAATGCCTTATAAAATGATCTTGAATGCTCTCTTAATGATGTTGTAAATTCTTGGAATGCTTAAATCTCGGGCACTTGAATTAATATCATGAATGCTTGGTCTTGCTTAGGTGAAATAATTATTTGAAAGCTTTTTTATATATGAAATCCATCCAAGTTATCTTTTATTAGATCCCAGAGGCGAAAATTCATAAAATTTGAATTTAAAACCTTGATTTCCTACTCAAAACTCAAAAAAGGAGCCGAATGGGACTCATACACCATATGTGGTGTATGGGTACCACCTAGGTGGAACTCATATGCCCAAAGTGTCATATGGGTCACACAGGGCCTTTTTAAAGAGAGAAAGTATTAAGGAGTGAAGAAATTAAGTTTATTTGATGTCTGTGTTAGAATTTTCGTTAAAATATGCCTCAGGATGCACAATATAGGGTATTAGGGGCCTATAAATGATGATACAAAGGTCATAAATGGAAGAGGGATCAAAAATCAATGTGAAAGTGTAAATAAATATACTTTACAATATCAAATTAAGGTAAAATTGGGTCTATTTAACTCAAAGGGGCCTTAAATCCCATGTGAATGTGTAAAACACATTACAACACTATATTGGGTCCATTTAGTTTACAATCCTCCTAGATTTAATGTGAAGGTGTAAATAAATACACTTTACAACACTAAATTAAGGAAAAAGTTAAGTTTATTTAGCTTTAAAAGAGCCCAAAACCTAATGTGGATGTGTAAGACTCATCACAACACTAGATCAAGGCAATATTAAGTCCAATTTATGATTAATTACTCCTAAATTAAGTGAAATTATAGCATTTCCAAGGGCGTACAATTTTTTTTTACAAATTAATAGCAAATGACTTAGGAAAAAATCATTAAATGTTAAAAGATAAGATAAGATATTATGACAATTACCAACCTTCTAGAAAGATTCCCTATGACTTAAGTAAACTAAACATGTAAATTGGACCCACTAGTGAACTAGTTAGGTAAAACACCTATTTACATCAACACCCTTGTTAAGTACAACTTAGGGAGTAGAAGATTATATTTTAAATGATACAAATATGTTGTTTGAATCTTGAGTTGTTTGTGAGTTGTTTGGGTGTTGTCATTGATGTCAACCCCTAGCATTGTAGTTTTTAGATGCCTAGAGTTTTTGGTCTTAGTATAGTTGCAAAAGTTGTGTCTGGATGTGCTATAGTTGATGAGAGGTGTTGGAGATGTTGTAGATGTGTTACAGAGATATTATTAGTGTTGTTAATGTGATCAGTTCATTTAGTTTCCAACTACCTTTGAGAAAATTTAAATAAAAGAGAGTTTAGTGTGATAGAGTGGTGGTCAGTGTTTTGCTCCAAAATTATTCATGGTTGAAGATATTCCTATGTGGTTTGGATATGTTGATTAAAGGTCTTCAAAGGTTCTATATCCAAAATTTTAGGTTCTAGATCATACTACAGTGGAAGATGTGTTTGACAGTATGTCTATTTGGTGAAATAGGGTGTCTGGGAGAAATGAGATTGCTCCAAATTTCTCCACACTGAAGCTTCTTGTATTTTAGATATAGGAACATGCTTATATATTTTGTATCCACCTCCCCTTTATGTTTCAAGTGTTTTGGTGTTTTACAAGACTGTTTGGTGTATTGGATGTCTATGCCAGTGTGTTCAATTGCATAAAATAAAGGTGTTCTTACGTTCCAGGTGGTTGTAGTAGTAGTGGTGAATATTCTAATGATGTGGAATATTTTGAGATGTTTTGGAATGTTGATGCGTGGTCCATGATATGTTTCTATACTTGGAGATGTGTGTTGGTGGTCGCTTTTTAGTGTTAGTGCAAGTTTGGTTGACCTAGTGTGCTAGCACTAATTGTGGTGGATGATTGTTGTTTGTGGAAGTGTTGAGAAACATTTTAGTGTATATTTGGATCTTAATTAAGTTATGGCATGTTATTCTTTCATTTATTTACACTGCATAAGTGTTTGGTGCTAACCTATTTGATGTTGCACGGTTGAGGTGCATACATTTCCTTAAGGGTGACCTAATTGAGATTATTTTAGGTCATGAATGGTATAAACAAAAGGCGATTTGTTGTGTGGATTAATAGGAGGTGTGTGTTATGTGAAATATGTGAAAGTGATCAAGTTTGGTGATATGAGTGTGAGATTTAATTCTTATGACTCCCAGATGCAATGAGCAAAAAAGTGTACATTTTAGTCTATTAAATGAGTTGTTTATGCTTCAGTGAATTTGTACCTTTGGAATAAGTGAGATACATTATTATCCATTAAAATTGGTTGTGATCCACCCCTTATTCTATCTTATTTCTTCTAGAAAGTGAGTCCTTTGGTAGTTATCCCTTCTTTTGGGTAGTGACCCCTCTAGAAATGAGCCCATTATATTCAGTGTTGCTATTACTTTATTTTGTGAGCTAATACTCACAGTGGATTTTACCTTCTTTGGTTTTCCACATAAATATGGTTTTATTATGTGTTTTCATTATTCTAATACATGATAAGGGTTTATGAGCTAATAAATATCTAAATTTAATGAGGTTTTTGATGTTTTAATGTATAATTGATCACCCCCCTCTCAGTTGTCTTGTGCATCTAACAATTGGTATTAGAGCAAGTTTCCTTGGAAGAATCTTAATTGCTTGAGGTATATCTATATGGCACATAGGAAGGAGGCTCCCTTGTTTGATGGGATGAATTATACATTTTGGAAAACTAGGATGGAAGGTTTTTTTATTCCCCTAGGGTTTGGAGTTTGAGAGTCAAATATTGAAGATGGATATACCATGCCTACTAATGGTATGATAAATGATGATGAGATCAAGGCATATGAGAATAATGGAAAAGAAAGGAATGCTCTTTTGAATGGTATTTTTGATTCAAAAGTTGTGAAGGTTATGAGATACAAATATGCTATAGAAATTTCGAAGAAGCTCAAAGGTGTCTATGAAGGAGATGATAAGGTCAAGCAAGAAAAGATGCTTAATTTGAAGACTAAGTTTGAAAGACAAAGGATAACAAAATACGAAGCTATTAGAGTGGATGAAGTTTTCAATTGCATCAATGACCTTGGTAGAAAATTGGAAGAGGATGAGATGGTAAAGAATGTATTAAGAACTCTTCCTAAATCTTATAGTCATAAATTCTCTACTATTGAGGAAGTTTAAGATTTAGATCATTATTCTAGAGATCATTTTTTGGTGCTTTAATAACTTTTGAATTAAGAAATTTCAATCAAAATGATTCAAGAAAATATACTACTTTTAAAGCTAGCAAAACAAAGAAGGATGATGGATCAGACTTAGATGATCTTGATGAGATAGAAGTAAATTTTGTCAGTAGATTGAAAAAGGGGATTGGAAAATATAGAGGTAAGTTACCTTCCAAATTTTTTAGCTATGGAAAGATAGGTCACTATACTTCAATATGTCTAGCCAAAGTTTCAAATGAAAAATACAAGGATAATAAAGGTAAATTTGTCAGGAGAAGTTATTATGTTGAAGAAGAGTCTAGCATATCTGGTAATGAATTTGAGTACCTAGATGATGAAAATAATGAATCCTTGTTCATGGTTGTAAATGTTTAAAATAATGCTACTAACTCTAAAATTTGTATGAAGGGAATTTCTTCAAAAATAGGTCACAACATCAAAGGGACTATAGTGACTACTTTTCATGCTAGAGAGGAGAAAAATCATTAGATAATTGATAGTGGATGCTCAAATCATATGATAGGTGATACATCTGAAAATCATATGATAGGAGCAAAATCATTGGATAATTGATAGTGGATGTTTAAACTTGAGAACTTTGAAGGTGGTCTTGTTAAGTTTGGTGATGATACATTTGCAAAGATATGTGGAAAAGATTCAATTAGTTTTGATGGAAATCATAATATAGATGGTGTTCTTTATGTCAAGGGTATCTAGCACAATCTTATAAGTGTAGGAAATATGTGTAGCAAAGGATATAATATTGCATTTCAAGATGGTGGTTGTGAAATCAAAAAAGCAAGCTCTAGAAATTTGGTTTTTGTAGGAACAAGGAAAAATGAGAATGTTTATCAGCTCAAAGGTGCTAATAGTAAGTGCTTTATGACTCAAATCAATGAAAGTTGGTTATGAAATAGAAGAATATGTCATATCAATTTTGATAGCCTAGTGAGGATCAACTCTACTTAGGCTATGAGATACCTACCAAGAATTACAAAGCCTATCAATGCAATGTGCGAGGAATATTAGGTTGGGAAGGAAAAAAGAAAGAGGTTCAATATCAAAGAATATTCTACCATAAGACCTTTGTATTTGGTGCATATAGACCTATGTGGACCTACAAGAACAAGAATATTTCAAGGTGAAAATTATTTCATGTTGTTAATTGATGATTACTTTAGAATGACTTGGGTAACTTTTCTCAAAGAAAAATCAAAAGCTCTAGACAAGTTTAAAGCATTTAAAGCTACAATTTAGAATGAAAGGGATATGAAAATCAAGTGCATAGGGTTTGATTGAGGTGGAGAGTTCACCTCCAATGAGTTTAATAATTTTTATGGAGATCATGGAATAAAAGGAATTTTTCATATCATAGAACTCCTCAGTAGCATGGAGTTGTGGAAATAGAGAATAGGATAGTTCAAGAAGCAGCAAGGATAATGATGAAGGAAGAAAATCTATTGGAGATATGTTATTCAAATTGTAGTATACATAATAAACAGATTACAAGCAAGAGTAAATAGTTTAAAGAATCCCTATGAACTAGGATATGGAAGAATTCCTACTATCAAATATTTCAAAGTGTTTTGAAGAAAATGTTATATCAAAAGAGATGAAGAAAACTTAGGAAAGTTTGATCAAAGCTCAAATGAAGGAATATTCCTTGGGTATTATACAAGAAACAAGGCTTACTAGTGATACATTGAGAGGCTAAAGAAGATAGTTGAAAGTGAAAGTGTCAAAGTAGATGAGGAAGCACATAAAATATTAGTATTAGTAGAAGGATATGAATCTGATGAGTCCTCTCATAGAAAAGAAGGAAAAGAAGAAAATAAAAAAGAGATGAAGGTTGAAGATGAAAATAATTCAAAAATAATTCCCAAGACTCTTAAACTTATGTGTAGAAGAATCATTCTAAATATCGGATCATTGGTGATAACAGGAGAGGTGTGTTGACAAGAAGAAAGGCTACTATGATAGCAAAACAAGTAAATCCATGTCTACTTTCCAAAGTAGAACCTAAGACAATTATTGAGGCATGTAAGGATGAGAATTGGACCAAAGCTATGGAAGAAGAATTGATGTAGATTGAGAAGAATTAGATTTGGGAATTAGTCCAAAGGCCAACAAACAAACAATGTAATAGGAACTAAATGGAGCACTTCCCTTTGAAAAGTAGTTGAAGCATTGCATAAACCAAAGGGAAGAAAAAAGTGGGAATAAGTACCCCAAGGACATGTGAATGTAGTTTTTCCTAATCTTTTTTTTATCTAATTGTAGCCACTAAAACCATCTAGAAATGAAAAGTACTTCTTCCTAGCTAAAGAATCAAGCACTTGATCTATGAAGGGAAATGGAAAGTGGTCTTTCCTAGTGGTTGTATTCAGTTCCTTGTAATCTACACAAACTCTCCATTTTCCACCTTTCTTAGGAACAATTACCAAAGGTGAGACCCATTCACTGCCAAATATAGGATAGATAAAGCCAACATCAAGGAGTTTTTGAAGTTCAACTTTCACTATTTCTCTCAAGGAAAGGTTCATTCATCACTGAGGTTGTCTAATGGGCATATAACCATAATTGATATAGATCCTATGAATACATAAGTCATGATCTATGCCTTTGATATCATGGTAATTGCATGCATATGTTGTTGAGTGTGCCTAGAGCACTGTGCATGGAATTCTACTACTCTTCAGTCAAGGAATTGTTCATGTTTAGTATTTTTCTTGGAATGAATTCTAATTCCTTGGATGATTCTTGCATAGATGAGAGGTCAAAGCTTAAAATGATTGATACACACCATTGTGGTAGTAAGGAATGAAAAATATAAGATATTTCTTCTAAGGAATTGGTGGGTATAATACTTTGCAAGGGTCTTGTAGGCATGTGAGACAATCCTATTGTTGTGGGCTCCTACCATGGTCATTTTGTATTATGTGAGCAATGAGATCATCTTCATCTTGAACATCCAATAGAAGGTTGCATTCTATAGTGATTAATGTTTGTAGTGAATAATTGTCTTCCTCATCCAAAGTGGCCAAAATAGTTTGCTCAAGGTCAACATAAGGTTGGGCTAGAGGATAGAGGACCAATTTATTGGTTACTGTCTGATTGGATATTATCATATTTCCAAACCTATATCCAATGAATGCATCAATTGTAGCTAACCATGGTCTACCAAGGATGAGTGGGTATCCTACAAGATTAACCTTTGGTTGTAAAACTATGAAATCAGTAGGATGTTCCCAAGAATCCAATATAATAACTAAATATTCAATGGTTCATTAGGCTTGACTATTGACCTATTATCCAATTTTAAAATAGTTTATGTAGGTCTAAGGTTGACTAACTAAAGTAACTACATTGTTTCTTTAGACATAACATTGATTGTTTCCCCCAAGTCTATAAAGGTATTCTTAATAAGGGTCCCATTGATCTTAACATCCACTACTGGGCTACTAGGTTATGTGTACTTGGGGATAGTTATTTTCCCTAACATGATATCTGCAAGGTTTCCTAGGACATATACTATTTGAGGATCCTTCCTTTCCTTCCCAGTTTCTTAAGGCATAGGTCCCTCATAGCCTTAGTATAAATAGGGATATTTTGATAACTTGGATGAATGGAATCTTTATGCTCACATCCTTTAATTGACCTAAGTGGTTTGTCTTAGCCTATGTGTGATTCTTTTGAATGGCTAATTACTTAGGAAAAGGAGCTTTGGACTTGAAGTAGTTTGGTGTACCTGATTTGACTTGGGTTCCAAAGGTGTTTTGTTTGAAGCTTCAACTATAGGTTCCTCATCCTCTATCTCAGTGATTTGAGGGGATGAAGGTCTAAGGAAGTTGTTTTTTTTATATGAGGTGGAAATCACTCACCTCTACCCTAGGGTATTACATAACTTTGTTAGTGTAATTTGTTGAATAGGATTTTTGTTATGGTTAGGTGCAAGCTGGGTAGGTATTTGTGGTGGCTTGGGTGACTAGGATGTAGGATTTAATGGAGGCATAATAGCTTATTGTTGTGGTTGAGGTGGAAGCACATGTTGTTGATAGTTCATATTTTGTTTCCATTGTTGACCTTTTTTCCATCGACGCTGTCACTGGTTTTGTTGTATTGGCCATTGAGGATTGTAATTGGAACCCTAAAAATTTTGTTGTGACCAAGGATTTGGTTGTTGTTGAAGTGCATATTTTACTAGGGTTGTGGCCATTGTTGAGGCTTTTTCCATTGATTTTGGTTTATTGGCTAGAGTTGAGAATTCCAAGTAGAAATTTTTTGATTTCCAATTGGAAAGGATGGCTTGAAGCTAAAAGGATCTTGCATGGCATACCTTTTCTTTTTTTCCATGGCCTTATTTGATATATATAAAAGAGTTATCCATCCTCTCCTTCAAGTGGCTGAAAATTAGGTTTCCCAACTTTATCTTGTTGGATACTAGCCACTCTCTTGCATTTATAGTTTTCTTTCCTTTTCCTATACCTTGGGCAGTATTCAATGAGCATTGCTTCAGCTTCCTCTTACCTCTTCTTGATGTGGAGAGTATCCAACTAAGTGGCTAAGTGGCTAATAATGTCCTCCTTCATATTAGACAATAAATTACTTAATTCTATCTTTGAAACTTCTGTGGATGATTTACAAGTAGTGGATATCCTATCTTCTATTGGTATTTTAGTGAAGGTCCTAGAGAAATTCCCGCAGACCTTAAATATGTCTTCAAATGGTATATGAGAGATATCTCCTTGTCTAATGAGGTTGAGGACATGCATATAGTCCTCATTGAATCCCCTCAAAAATACTAACTTGAGGGATTCTTCAGACAACTTGTTCTATGGGATTTTCTTCAAGGAAAACTAAAATCTCTCTATGCATAATCTTCTAATGGTTCATCCTCCTTTTGTGAAATTTTTAAAATTTCATATTTCCACCTATCAGGTTTCCTACAATAGTCTTGATACTTCTCCAAGAATAATGTCTTTATGGTATCCCAATCAGGAACAACATCCTTTTCTAATTCTATAAACCATCTTAGGGATACATCTTTTAGAGTGGTAGGGAAGAGTTTGAACCTATGAGCATCAGAAGTACATAGTCATAACTTCTGCATAGGACATCAAATTAAAATAGAAATGTATTTGGGTCCTCAATCATTAACATATGAAATACTGGTAAGGCTGAAGGAGGGATATTCTTTAGCACAATAGCCCTTTCCTAGTTAGTGATTGGGAACTCAAAGGTTGCACATCCAGGATCATCCACTACATCACCCATGGATCGGTATATCCCCTCTACAAGAGTAGTAGATATTGGTGATAGGGTAATTTCTTCTTCAATATTACCCTTTCTCCGAGTACTAGATTCACTAATTTCTACTATGGCTTCTTGGCATGTAGAGGGAAAGAATATGCCCAAAGTGTCTCTCTACCTTGGCATACATGAAATATGGCTTTATATAGTAGAGGTCTTGCATAATGTTGGTGTATCTTCTGGTGTTGTAAAAAATATTAAGTCTAACAGTTCTAATGATCAAAATAAAATGTAAACTATGAAAGCTCAGAAAATAAGTCTATGAAGATAACACCATCCCTAACAACAATGCCAAAAATTTAAATTCTAAACTAATGTATTGGAAACTTGGTAGAACCCACACAATTCAAAGGTATATTTGATTGAACATTCCACTCAACATTGTAAGACTACATTAAAATGTCAACCCAAGGTTGTAAACTTGTGATGGTGTTTCACTTTATGTGCCTTCAGAGACTCAAGGCTACCTAAGTTATCCTATTCAAGATGTTCTACTTGCTGAAAAATCTCATAGACTTGCAAAATAGTAAAAGAAACAAAGTAGTGCTAATGGCTATGGGTGCCTACAACTCAACTTATAATTGAACTTCTAGTAATAAAGTATTATTGTATCAGTGACTCAAAATTAATCAAAACTAACAACTAAGCTTAATCTAACTTTTGTATTACTACTAGTTAACCAAATACATGCATGCTCATGAACATTCATTACTAATAATCAAAGTATGAAATTCTATTTCAATTTGCATGTAAATCATGAAGTAATGATAAAAAAAAGAACTACTAAACAAAAATAAACAGCTATAAATGAAGTGAAGAACAATTACCTTGAGTGGCCTACTCAAGTGGTTCTTCTAACTTAACTAGAACCAAATCTAACTATCATATTCTACACATCCATGTGAAATTGACTTCATTCATTGCATATCACAAAAGTTTAAACAATATTCTTCACAAATTGTATTCAATGAAAATTATTTTGAATAACCATCATGTTTGCAAATAACTTGAAAAATAACTTATAATAAAAGACTAAAATCAACTAACTTATCTAAGGACTCATCCATCAACTATATACAAGCACAGGGGAGTCTTATTCTAAGCAACAACTAATTGCAATCATTAACTTCCACTCCTAAATATCAAAGCATATAGTTAATATTGAATTGTTCAAACTATAATTGCAAAGAAAAAAGAATACTAATAGAACTAAAACTCTATAAAACAGAATTGCATGAAAAACACATGAACATTTATCAAAATCTTATCAGCAAAAGACTTCTTCTATAGCGCTTTATTAACTTGTTATAATGATGCACGTTCAATCTCCATTAACCATCTTCAAAGAGTAGTTATTACATTCATATTAATCTATATCTCCTCTATTTTGATGTCCCAACCTTTTTTTTTCTGTGGGTTACAACTTTTAGTTGCTATGTTGCTATAGTTCCTTCTTGGCTTCAAAAATTTTAATTCATAAAACATACGCACAAGGCTAACTACCATAATTAAAACATAGAATTACATCCACATTTCATTCATACTCACATATAAACTATACAATACTATTATATCATAACCATATTTCCATTATTATGATTTAGGTCCAAGTTTGTATAATAAGTATGAAAAGATAGCATAATATAGGAGTATTGTCTGAAAGGTATATCTAAAAGTGTCTGAAAGTATGCATAAAAGAAACATAAAATAGGCTAATAACTAAACCCATCAATTATAATTATTGCATTTCATTAACAAGCCTTAAAGTAAACTTGCACTCTCTAATACATCAAAATGTGAACATGTTTATATAACAAAATGGAATTGTTGGATTATGAATTATTTCAAGAAGGGAATAATTAACCCTTGCATCCTATATTGTGTTTAATAAGGAAGGATTGTTTTCTAGGTTAAATGATAATCCTTTGAATCTCTAGCTTCTTAAATTTGCATCTTATAGAAGGGTATGTGTAGGATCATGATGAGCCAAAAAGTGGCGATATAATGGGTATTTGTAGGGTATGTGGGGCAATTTTTTACCCAAAATTGATGAAATGAAAGGGTTTTTAAAGGAGATTCTCAACTTTCTACCAATATAAATTATGTTTTACTTTGAATTTAATAAATAATTATTATTGATTTTCTATTTGAATTATCACTAAAGTCCTGATTGATAGGCTGATTGAAAAACATCTATATCTTTCAAACGGTATCACATTTTTTGAATCCAAAAGATGCATCACATTCTATGTTTCACATACTATATGATTAAAAAAATAAAATTTGAATGTCATGAAGTTTTGACCAAGTTAAGGTGGCCATACATACGAGTTTTTATATTTTTTAAAAGTTGTAATAAAAATTCATAATTAATTATTTACTTAGAAAAAAATTATAAAAAAGTATGCATCACATCCAGACATAAGTTCTCTAATTATGTATAAAATATTATAAAAAAATATTATCATTTTATTGTGGTTAGGGTGGTTAGACAGACACCTACTTCTTAATTTTTCCCTAAAAATTTAAGTACTATTGCATTGAAATTTCAAATTTTCACCAAATAGATTTTTTTTAAATAAACCTAGTAGTTTAGAAACTACATTAAATTTGCTATAGATTCTATTCTTACATATTTTTGAAATAATGTAGATAACTTATTCAAATTTTTACGTCAAGTTTCCTAACTCTGATTTTTCTGAATTTTTTGTCATTTAAGGGCCTATTTTTTCCATGATGATCCTACACATACCCAGAATTATGACAATTTATTTGGAAATATTTAAATTAAAAAAATGAATATCTAGTCTAGCTAGGGGTAATATGTTATAGTGGAGATAATTATGATTTATGAATCACATTTCAATGAACTACTTAATTTAATATAAAGTTGGGAGGGATATTAGAGTTAAATCTTACATGATGAGTACTAATGAGTTTTATGTCTCCTAAGGTGGATGATGGTAGTGAGTGTGACTAGAAGATTTATAGCTTGTGAATGATGGAATACAAAGGTTGGTTGAATAAAACCTGCTATGGATGGATGAAACATCAATCAAGTATGGTAAGACCACAAGTGTGTGGTAGAGGTGAGTAAAACATATTCTATATTTAATTGAGTTGTAATCAACCATAATCAATAAATTAGATAAAGGTAAATTAAGTGGATAGATGAATGGTTCTTTCTAATCATAGTATTTAAAATTGATTTAAGATGGATTTTTTGGTTAGATATAAATGGTGTTCCACAAACTAGTGTGTAGGTATAATAATTATGTCAAAGTTAAAAAGGGGACCATATAGACATAAGTTAATACCCTTTTTTGTAAAACCAATTGTTGTGAACCCTTGTAACCAAAAAAGAAAGAGGTGTTAGTATTTCATGTTGGAGTGGTTGTGTTTTAGGGTTTAAGGTTGGGCTTATGTGTTAGGATGTCTTGTGAGGGTAGTTAAGAATGTCAGTAGGAAATTAGGGGTTTGCAAGCCCTTAATTGGAGTTGAAATTTGGATGTATTTTTATTGTGGTTTTAAAGGAGATTAGAAAACCTATTTTTAAATGGTCACATGTTTTTAAGGTCCTAGGATAGGTAGCTAGGGGTTGAGAGCTTCATTATGGCCACATCTTGGACCATATCTAAGATATGACCCTCATTTATTGCCCTTTTTGAAAAATGGTGAATTTGATAGATTTGGGAGAAGGGGAAATGTCTTGGTCTCCAAACTCAATTATGAGATGTGGCATAAGAGAGGGAGTGACCAATTACTCCATCCCCTCTTAATAAAGATGAAGACTTTTGGGATGGAGTAGAGTACACTCTTTACTTTCCCATCTCCCCAAATTTACTCACACTTGTGGGAGAGTGTGTTTGAAGATTAAATGAGAGTGACAAGTATCACTCCTTCATTCAAGAGGATTCAAAGTTGAAATATTTTATACTTGGATGGAAAAGAAAAAAAAAAGGGTGTTACCCACTTCTCCTTTTGAAAAATCTTTGTATTTTTGGAGTTGAAAAGGAATAGGAAGGAAATATGGAGGGAAAAATAAAACTCTCACATATGATGGTGTTCAAAAGGCATATTTGTAGAGATAAATTTTTCTATCTTATTGTTACCAAGTTAGTTGTTTAAAATATTTTTTGCATTATTTTTTCCATTGTTTGAGAACAAGTTGAGAAGAGTTTAAATTTTTTTGAGTGTGTGGGTTGAGGGTTGTGTGGTGAAATGGATAAATTTTATTGATATATAAGTTAGTTACAGTTTTCACAATCATTTTTAGTCTTTTTATTTTTTCTTAGGGGTATGGATAGAGCCCATGAGGCTTCATGATGCCATTTAGGCTGGGTGGAGAACAAGATTTAATTATTTATGTGTTATTCATTGCATTCTTAAATAGTATTTGTAATATTGAATACTAATATTTCATTGTAAAATTAAAAGAAGAAAATATCACATTGTTATCATTAGTAAATCATTCTTTCCATTTCTAAGTATGGATGGTGTTAAGGAAAAGTTTAAGTGAGAAAATTGTATCTTATTGTAATGAGGAAGGGGAAATGCTTTATGAACTCAAATTTATTAAAAGAAAGGTTGAGATAAAAAGGGGTTTTTATTTGGTACTTAAAGATATTTGATATGTTCATTGCTTGTTGTCTCCACTTGAGGCCTTTGTTGGTAGAATGAAGGAGATATGGTACTTCTTTAAGATGAAAATAAAAGTCAATACGATGTTGGTTGCAAAAGGGAGACAAGAGTATGATAGAATTAGAGTTAAAGATTGCTTCTAGTTATAGATAGTATTTGCTATATAATGATGAATTGCAAAATGAATTATTTTGTTGATTAGAAAGAGGAAACTTATAAAGATAGAATTTTAGAAAGACCAAAAAGAACTCCTCCATATTACTTTTTGTATCATTTGTAAAAACTTAAATGAGATATTATTCTTTACTCATTTATTTTAATCTAAGAGTTAAGTTGAGGTTAATAAAATAATTTATATAAGTAAATCATCATGTAAATTGATAGATTTGTATATTGACTAATTTATATATATCATAAAATCAACTAATTTATATATATCATAAAATCATTGAGATTCCAAAGCAATTAAAATTTAAAGCAAATAAAACATGCCATCTATATTAAATTGTAAGTTATCTACTTGGATATGTAAGGAAATAATATCAATTTAAAGGCTATTTTCCATAGATGGAAAACTGCGGAAAATATTTACATCTCCAAATGATGGGTAAATAATATTTTCTTGTACTCTTGTATGGAATTATAGAACATAAAATTGATTCTATATTCATTTTATTGTAAATATAGCACATACATTAAGTAAATTATAAGAATTAAGAAAAATCTAATAAAAAAATGATTAAAAGCACAAAGTTTTCATAGTCCATGATAGTATTGTAATAAGACTTCTGGATTGAGACTGTGTCAGTTATTTTCTCTCTATCTGCATTGCATCCTGCTGATAGATCATGTAGTATGATCCAAAACGTTGATGTAAAAAATTGACAATCTCAATCCAAAAATCTTAATACAATAAAAAACTGAATTAAAAAATAAATAAATAAAAAGAGGAGGCGACTATATGCAGGGCTGAACCCCACACACAAGCCACCCATAGTGGGCACAACTATGTGTGAGGGCCGAGCTCCACACACAGGCTGGCCCTAAATGGGGGTCGGTTACATTTTAGGTATGATACAATAAATTAAAAATATGTTTGTGTTGAAATATGTAAGCAGAATATTATATATAAAAACCATATAAAGTTTATGCTCAACTGCTAGTTATTTAGTTCTATTTCAGTTCGTTCGATCCTGCACTACGAAAGAAAAGGACATTATTCTTGAATCTACAGTTGGATATAATAATGTAAGACAAAATGCACAGATATGATTCATCCTCGATCCCCTTTTCTCAATGTATTTAAAGGTTGAGATTTGAGGAGGTGGTGCATAGGATTTACGACAGTTAATGGCACGACATATTTAAACCTGTAAACAGAAGCTAAATCAAATTCGTCATCTGTTAAAAAAGAAAAGAATATAGAGGTGCCCCTTACTCATGCTCAGCCGCTTCCTGAACATTCTCCACATGCCACTCCTGCTATAAAATATGGATGCACTGCATTTCATTTTTATTAGCTTTTGAAGCACATCTGTAGGCCATGCTTATACAGAAGGGTCGTCGCCTCTTTCCTTATTCTGTTCAGCTAAAGGGTTGAACGCTGAGAGGAATTTAGGGCTAAGTCATGAAGAGATTGCATGTAAGAATTAGGGTTTCGTGTTGGACTAAGTTACCGTACTATATTCAAATGAATTAAACTTCAGTGTTAAATTATATTATGAGGGGTGATTATCCGAACTTCGATCTAATAATTTTAAATATTAGCTTTAATCTATCAAATTGATAAAAGAAAGGGAGAATGATTCATGTGTATGAATATATGTATGTCTAAGACATCATATCTTAATTGATAGTTAGAGTTATCACTTGCAATGGAATCATCAAGGGGTAAATGCTATTATAAATTAAATGTTGAAATTAATGAAAAATTCATAAGAAAATATATTAAAATAATGAAATTCTTTTCTATAAATATCATCATAATTATAAATGCCATTGCAACTATTAAAAAATATTTTGATTTATATTATGGGTAGAGATATAAGAGATATGGAGTATTGAAGTTAACAAACCTAGGCTTATTACAACGATTTAAATGCATTAAGATAATAAGAATTATAAAAGATTATATGTTAAAGATAGTACCTTTTCTTAAAGGAAGTGGAGCATCACTTACACTATCTATATCGTAACCATATTTAGCATGAGTCTAATTTCAAATGGTTAGACATAACAAAGATATTGTTAAAGCATTGAAAAGCGATTAATTTCCTTAGTAAAAGGGCTTCAAATAAAATAAATGCAAGGGGTCTTAATGATAATAAATAAAATTAAATAAATATTCATTAATGAATTTCCTTGGTGCTAACATGACTGTATATATATAAGGGGTAAGGTTTTGGGTAAAGTAGATAGTCATCATGAACATTAACTAAAGGCTTAGAAAATGAATGGGACATTCACAGTATTTAAATTTTAGCATGGAATTGGACAATGGATGCAAGTATAAATTGAAATTTCATTGAGAGGATTTTAATGCAAGTGGTAATCGTGTGTCTCCCTTAATTGTCTTGTTTAGCTAAGCAATGCAATAGCTTAATTCAATAAATGTTAGTGTGTTTGGGTAAAATCATCACTTTCTTAGCATATATCAAATCATATCTCGGTCAAGCTATTTATTTCATTCCCTCATTCTATTTTTTTTTTAATTGTTGGGTTTTCTTGGCAAAAATTTTGGGCATGACACAATGAATTTGAAGTTGAGAATGTAATGGCAGTAGGAAATGCAAGTTGGGTCTTTGACCTTGACATGTCGTACATGCCATTTTGAATCACATGGTGTATGTTAGAGTTTTTTTTAAACACGTCCACAACCAAGTTATATAGCGACATGTTAGGTAGCATAAAGTTGAACAACTTGTTAGCCATATTAAATACCAATCTATGCTCCATCATCTTGTGGATGAGGATGGTGGCATATAGGTATCTTGCTAGCATCAAATTTACCTATACCTCATCCTTAACCTTGTGCCATAACTACACCCATATCCCTTCTTATTTCTTATACAAGTTTCCCATTCTCTATGGAAACAAATTACTTTCACACTTTAACTATGACTTTCTAAATTGTAAGTAAGGGATTTTATCACATCAGTGATAGACCATACATGCAACCTCATCAATAATGTGTGCATTCACTTCCCCTAGCTATACAAGTTTTGAGGCTTATGAAGATGAGTCATTGTTTAAAATCTTATCCATTTCCCTAAAGGTGTTGTTATCCTAAAAGATGAAAAATTTGCATTATTAGACACATATTTTATCAAACTCTTTGACATTGATACTTTATTATCCTTTATATAAATGTCTGTCTTGAATTGGATGAAAAAACAATACATCCAAAGAATGTGAGGACACTAGGAGAAGACACATGATGGGGATAATAAGTATTTGGATCTCTACAAGTGACATTTTTTGTGTAACAAATGCATAGTCATATGTCTATGAAGATCACGATAATCTCATTAACCATCTAGTAAGCAAGTTCATAGACAAAGTAATGAAAATTGTAACTATATACTAGAATGATAAGTTGGGTAGCTAGGAAAATCAAACCCTTGAAATGAAATAAAACTCCCAATGCACTACAAATTGAAGCTACTTTATTTATTTTCTAGAATTTTTTTTGGGCTTTATCAAACTTATCTCAAACCATATCTTACTTTTAAATGGCATTCAACATTATTTACTAGAAAGAAAAACTTGTTCACTAACATGAGACAATTTGCTTCCTAGAAATTGCTATAAAATATAGCCTGTTGGCTAGAAAGGATGGTGGGAATTTTTTTGAATATTCAATGATTTGTTTTAGTACATTTCAAAAGACAAAAATAAAGCTACATTATTTCATTGTCAAATAAATGTTTGAGCTTTTATTAAATCTTATCTCAAACCGTATTTTAATGATCTTTGTCATTATTTATTGGAAAGAAGAAACTTTTTTATCATGACACAATTTGCCATCTAGAAATTTTAACAAAATATATTCTATCTGAGAAAATTTCTTTTGAAAATATTCAAAGATCTTTTAAATACTTTTCAAATGAAAAAAATTAGAACGACTTTATTTCTTTGTCAAAAAGTTATTGAACTTTTGTCAAACCTTATCTCAAAACCATACTTTAATTTTAAATGGTCTCCACATTATTGACCCCCTAGAAATTGCTACAAAATATAACTATCTCCTAGAAATGAGAGGGAAATTTTGAAATATTAAAAGATATGTTTTAATACTTTTCAAAAGGCAAATAATTTCTTCTGACTCATGTTAGATGGCTATTGCTCAGAGATTTACAAATCATTGTTCGGGAGTGGATCCCCACACTGACGGTATTTCGTGTCTCCTTCCTACCCACTTGATTACAGGCACTAATTAGGCAAATAACAATATTCATCACTTGCTTTAGCTTGTTCTTTTCAGATAGAAAGTTCACATTACACGCGTTTCTTTGCAAACTAGCTTGATTTGCAGAGCAACACTTAGGAGGCAGAGAGAAAACAACTTCGTCAGCCATTTATATGCAATGCCACTTTGATTAATCAATTCAATGTAAGTTGTAATTTTTAAGGTTTGTCTGTTATTCGAGTTGTATCCTCTATTCATGGCTTCGTCTTCATCATCTCGCTCACTGAATTTGAAAGAGGATGCTTTTGCTGAAGTTTTATATCAAGGAGAAAAGATTGGATCATCTGCATCCCCTAAACTTTATGATCTTTTCATTAACCACCGAGGTCCTGATGTCAAAGAAACCCTGGCTCTTGAGCTTTATAATTCTCTTGAGAAGGTGGGAATCCGAGCGTTTCTTGACTGCAAAGAGATGGAATTAGGTGATTTGTTTCCTTCCACAATTGAGAATGCCATTTACTCTGCATCAGTACAAATTGCCATTTTCTCTAGAAGATATGCCGAGTCAGTTTGGTGTTTAGCGGAGCTTGCTCTGATGTTAAAAACTAAGAGGAAGATTATTCCAATATTCTATGATGTTCTACCCTCCCATCTCAGATCCGTAGAAAAGGGTGTGTATGCCAATTCATTCAAATACCACACAGAGAATCGTAGGCATCTGGACAAACTTGACGCCTGGAAAGAAGCCATCCACTGTGTTTCATTCATCTCTGGCTACGAATTCAGCCATAATAATGAGTAAGACTTTTTTTTTATTACAAATTTTCTTTAAAATATTTTCTCTTACAAAATTTTATGATTTTAGATTAGCCTAATCTGTTGAAATTGTTGTTTTCGTTGCAAATTTCAAGTAATCTTGAGACACTATGTAAAAAAATAGTGTCTTAAGAGAGGTTGAAAGGACAATAACTTTAGAAATTGCAAGATATCCGACTGGAATTGAAGAATTGGTTGAAGACTTTGAAAGGACATGCTGGCAGAAGGAGGAGGAAAAAAATAAAGTGATTGGCATCTATGGTATGGGTGGGTCTGGTAAGACCACCCTTGTCAAAGCATTGTTCAACCAGTGGCGTTCAAAATTCAGTGCATCATGTATTTTGTTTGACGTGCGAGAAACTAAATTGACTTCTTTGCAAAGAAAGCTTCTTAAGGATCTGGTCCAGGAAAATCGTAAGTTTTACAGTATACCTGAAGGATCTAGCTATCTCAGGTCTCGTCTGGCAAGCAACCCTTTTGTGAGTTTCTTAATTGTTATGGATGATATAGATCACGTGGATCAGTTGAATGCCTTACTGAGCAGAGATCTTTTGGTCAATAATTCTGGTAGTCTGACAATTGTGACAACCCGTGATAAGAGTGTGCTGAGAAGGGCAGGAATTAACTCTCGTTACAAGATGAAAGAAATGAATGTCCATCAAAGCACAGAGCTCTTCTGTTGGCACGCCTTCCGCCAACCATATCCAACCAGTGGATATGAAGATTTGGTTGAAAGCTTCGTGAATGAATGTGAAGGTTTGCCCCTCTCTCTGGAGGTGTTGGGTGGACATGTTTTTGGCAGTGCCGATAAGCATTATTGGAAACTAGAATTGGATAAAATGAGAAAAACTCCTAAACAAGACATAAAGAAGAAGCTTAGAATAAGCTTGGAATCCCTTGACAATGAGCAAATGCAGGTATTTATGGACATTGCATGCTTTTTCGTCAACAAACCTAGGCATATGGCTTTAAGGATATTGGAAGGATCAGGATGGAGCGCAGAGCACACGCTTCAGATCTTAATGGATAAATGTCTTGTTGAAGTTCAAGTGGGAAAGACTTATTGGAATGGTTTTGACTCCGAAAGCATTCCTCTTTTGATAATGCATGGCCACATCCGGGATCTCGGAAGAGCAATTGCAGCTAATGAAATGAACAGTCCTAGTCGACTGTGGCGCTCACAGCATCTTCGTCCTCAGGTTTGCTTCTCCTTGTAAATTTGAGGTCGATTTATGGTATTAAAAATCTTGATTGTTTTTCTAACCAGAGCGTGACAATATTTTAGTTTCGTCCTTAAATACAGGAAGAAAAGGGATTCGAGAATGTTCTTGCAAGGATGAGCAATCGTAGTTTCAGGTGTCTCAATTCCATTTTTGACCAGCACACTGCTCTTCAATTTAGATACTTTTTAGGTAATTTAAATGATTGTGAGGATCCGTCAACTTCTTTGTTGTGGCTTGAACTTGACTCAAGTATGTTGGAAATGGTGGATGAACTTGAAAATATCCAAGGAAAAGTCATGTCAGGCGTGTCTTCGTCACACACTATTCCTTTCTGGATTCCTCTCCGAAGTTTGCAGTGTTTAAAAATTTCTCAAGGAAATTTCCGAAGATTGTGGGAGATCGATCATCAGGTAATTTCTTCTT
The DNA here is from genome assembly GCA_007258455.2 of Sequoia sempervirens. Lineage (NCBI taxonomy): Eukaryota > Viridiplantae > Streptophyta > Pinopsida > Cupressales > Cupressaceae > Sequoia > Sequoia sempervirens. Next base: position 358,978,826 of record VDFB02271358.1, on the reverse strand, counting down.
CTCTATTTGAGGATTAAGTCTGGTTAACGATGTAAACTGTTTTCTGAAAGTAGTTATGTTGTGATAATTATTTAAATTGAAAAATAGGTGTTCTAAACAAAATAATTTCAAATTTCAGGTCCCTTTGCAGCTGAAAGACCTTATTCTTGACGGAACAAACCTGGAAGAGTTTCCAAGTTCATTGGGAAAGTTGAGTCATTTGGAAAATCTAGTCCTTGCAGGAAGAGTAGAATGGAATGGAACAGAATGGAATAGTTCCATGAGTATTCAGGGGAGTTTCTTCTCAGAATCACTTACAAAACTGGCTAATCTTAGAAGCTTGGTATTGAGGGATTTCACATTGAGCGGGGAATTAAGTTTTAAGAATAGCATGCATTCAACTAATACTGGAACTTCAATGGTCAGTCTTGAAAAAATAGATATTAGGGATGTAAAACATATATCTAAGATTTCAGTTAGCGGACAGTACCTTGTCAACCTTAAGTTTCTCCATCTTGAATGTATGGAAAGTTTAGTTGAAGTGGATTTGGGACTGGATGCAAAGTTAAACACAGAGGGACGTTCTGAGTTGCCAAGTGCTGCATGCCCATGTGGTTTAGAGACAATCGCCGTTGATGGATGTTGGAAGTTGAAAAAGATCAATGGTATTGAAGAATTGCAAGGATTGAATTATCTACATCTTTCAGCTGGTATTGCAGCTATATGGGACTGCATTAAAGTGTGGCAGGTATTATAATTATGTTTGTTACTTTGATAGGAGAGCAATTTTATATATTATTAACTGTAATTTGTGTTTTTATTGGAATTGTGTTTTTTTTTACTGCCCTGTTCTATATGCAAAACTGAGATACTTTTTATTAGTATGTAAATATTAATAATAACTTTAATTATTACATATTTATTTGATTAATTGTCACTTTGTGAATTCAGAAAATACCATCACCGGTAACTAGTTTAATTTGGAAGCCAAAGGTTGATGCGGAGAGCATACTCCAACAATTCAATGTTCTATCTTCCCTTATTGGGCTAGATGGCACAGTTACTGAAATTCCTAGCAATGCCCAGGCAGAATTATTGGTTCCTATGACAGAACAAACTAGTGCAATTGTCATATTCATGTTAATTGAAAGCTTTTATGAAGAGAAAGATTGTCGAAAAAGTGTAAAGATACCTCCCATGGACTGGATGGTGGCCTATATTGGAAAAGGAAAGTATATTGTTGCTGTTGTAGTTACCGAGGAAGAAAAAATAATCAAGATGCAATATAAGATGTCCAATTGGATTCCAATGGTGTCGGATGGTACAATAATAAAGGGTTTTATAGTAACCATCCAGAAGAAAGGTAAATAGAAAACCCTACCATTACTTCAAAGTCTTTGCTCTCAGGTGTGTTTTTCCTCCTAAATTTGCAATCCACTTCATGACACTGAAGCATATGTTTTCTTATAGCTTGACTGTTGTTTTCTTGACTGGAGCATCAAAGAAATTAATATTCATCACTGATTGCAGGAAATAAAAGGTGTAGAAGAGATTTGTCCAGCAATCTGGCATTTTCCTAAACAGGGCCGGATTTTCAAGTATAGATATTTTTCAGAAAATTTAAAGGTTAGTGATTATGTCTTAAACTATTTTTTCAGAATGGATATTGTTCAGTTTTTAATTTTAAATCAGAAAATCATTATTCATACAATTCAAGCTTCTAATTGAAACGAATTACTAAAACATTTTTTATTTTTTTTCTCTCAACCCAAAAAAATAAAAAATTCACAGGATTGTGAGAATCCATCAACTATCCTGCTGTGGCTTGAGGTTGAGTTTGCATCTGCTTTTGAACTTGAAGATCTTGTAGAAGTCATGACCGGTTTCTCTTCATCATTAACTATTCATCCTTGGATTCAACTCCAAAGTTTGAAGTATTTAAAAATTTCTGGCGGGGGTTTCAGAAGATTGTGGCCGAGCGATGAAACGGTAATTTGCTCTTCTTTATTTGAAAATTAGTATGTTTGTTAATGATGGAAAATGCAATCTGATGTAGTTATTTTGTGACCTTTATTTTTAAAATTGACAAGTAGCTGTTTAACACAAATTAAATTCAATTTTCAGGCTGCCTTTCAGCTGGAAGAGCTTGTGCTGGACGGAGTAAACCTGGAAGAGTTTCCAAAGTCATTGGAAATGTTAAGTCTTTATGAAAATCTAGTCATTGCAGGAAGAAAATGGAATAGTATCACAATTAACGGGAGATCGTTCTCTGAATCACTTTGGAAACTCACTAATCTTAGAAGCTTGGTATTGAGGAATTTGAAACTAATTGGGGAATTGAGTTTCAATGATAGCATGTTCAAACTTGAAAAGATAGATATAAGAAATGTAAAATGCATATCTAAGATTTCAATTAGTGGGGAATACCTTCGCAGCCTTAAAGCTCTGCATCTTGAAAATTTGGAATATTTAATGAAAGTGGATTTAGGACCGGCAGGCACAAAGGATGCAAAATCAAACACAGAGGAATGTTCTGAGATAGAAGAGTTGCCAAGTTCTGGACGTCAATGCTGCTTAGAGAGAATCATTGTTTATGGTTGTTGGAAGTTGCAGAAGATCAAAGGTATCGAAGAGTCGCAAGGATTGAAATATCTACATCTTGCAGCTAGCCCTGTACCAAGGAGAAATCCATAGATATGTGGCAGGTATTACATTTCCGTTGTACAATTGCGTTTGTCGTTTTGTTATGAGAGCAATTTTTTAAAACTGTAACTCGTGTTTTTCTGTGATTCCCAGAAGGGAATACTGTAATTTTTTTCATTACTAAATATTTATTGGACTTAACTCATTGTTTTCTTAAATCAGGGAGTACCGTCACAGGTTACCCTAATTATTTGGAGATCAAATTTTTGGGAATTAGATTCTGAAATGAAGAAAAAATTCGAAGCATCCGTGGAGTCATTTCTCGATCTGTCTGATCGCATAGATGGCAAAGTTACTGAAACTCCTAGCGATCCAGACGAAGAGTTAGTGATTCCCGTGACAGAAGAAACAAGTTCAGTTGTCATATTTATGTCTGTTAAAGATTGTTCTCCAAAGGGCTGGATAGAGTTTATAGGGGTTCCTCCTATGGAAGGGATGGAAGGATGGAAAGCTGTCGCTGTTGTAGTTAGGGAGAGAGAAAAAATGAACAAGATGCCGAGTTGGATTCGGTCAGTGATGCGTAGTGGAGTAAACGTGGTTTCAATAGTGACCTTGGGGAAAAGAGAGGAAACTCGTCTAGCACTTCTAGACTTCTGTGATAAGGTTCTGATGTGGGATTGTGACGATATTGTATTGGGACATTTATGGAAGGGTGGGGACATGTTCTATTATTAGTGTCTCATGTACTTTTGTGGGACTTATGTTTGTCATATATAATGATGGTAGTTAAAAGATTTTCGTTGAAAACGGTGTTTTTTTTTATTTCGGAGGCTATTTTTATCATAGTATTGTGGGATCATTTTTAGATCAATGATATTATTTTATGGTAGTTTTAGGGGACTCTTTACATGTATATATTGAGGGTTTTGGATGGAGGTTGTATGATGCAAGTGAGAAGAAGGTTGTTTTGTTGGAAAGATTTTGGATTGAAGATAGGAATTAGATTTATGGATTCTAAAGGCTTTTTCATGTATAGCGATATTCTCATGTTTTGTGGGTAATCGTGTGGTTTGCATAATATTTTATTGATGTTCATATATTGTTTATTTAAGGTTTATTACAAAGGTTCAATTAGATTGAATTACTTAGTTGAATGTTTTATGTAACAATTAACCTTGATTTTCTCAATATTTGGTATCAAAGTCTTGTTTGACTTGACTCGAAAAGGGGAATATTTTTCTTTATGTTGTGTGGCTTTTAGCTATAGCATGTGTTTTCAATGATTTAGTAAAAATCATATTTGTGTTGAAAGAATCATGGCAAGAACATTTAGAGTTGATATAAAGAAGTTTAATGATATAAATTTTGAACTTTGGAAGTTAAAATAGAGGATCCTTTAGAGGAGAGAAAAATGTATTGCAATAACTAAAAAATAAAAGTTTGATAATATTAAAAATG
>VDFB02271358.1:358912641-358974646 GCA_007258455.2 Sequoia sempervirens | reverse complement strand
GGTGGAGGGATTGAGAGAGCGAGGAGGGATAGGTTAGATAGAGTGAAGTAGAGAGGGAAGGTGGGTGGGAGGAAGAGAGAGAGGGGGAGACAGAGAGGGTGAGATAGAGAAAATTAGAGAGGGAAGGAGTGAAGGAGGAATAGAGGTAGGGATGGAGGGAGAGAGAGGTGAGATAGAGAGAAGTATAGATGGAAGGAGAGAGTGAGAGAGAGAGGTCTAGAGCATAAGGGATAAACAATGAGTGAGATAGAGTGGGAAAGATGATAAAACTTGTTGATTACTGATATTTGACCTCCTGATTACTAATATTTATCATGCTAATTACTAAAATTTGGCTATCTAAAAAATTGTAAGATCTTCAAAAAACTAGAATTTGAATTATAACTCTTAGAGATCTGAAACTGCTCTCAAACATCTTGAAACTATATACATGAAATATAACTTAAATTATAAGAAAGTAAATTTTCATATGTAAATACATTTATTTCATGTATATTGTTTCCTTGAAAGATAATAAGGAGACAAGAAAAAGAGAAGAAAAAAATTCAATGTAGACCATAATGTGAGCGTGTTATAACACGTTCGCATTTTAGAAATGTTTTTTTTTATTTCAAAAAATGCACATTTTTTGAACTCAAAATGTGTACATTTTTTGAAATTTAAACCATAACGCAAGCATGTCATTACATGAGCACATTATAACGTGCTTGCATTTTCACTATTTTAGGATGAAAAAGTAAATTGGCCACTTTTTGTCCCCCCATCTTTTCGCACTCACCCCTATACCTCAACCCTAGGCCATAAATCCTATAGGATGAACCTACAACCCTATACCATATACCTCTTGACCCTAAATCCTATCCCTCAACCTTGGACCCTAAGGCCAATAAAATAAACCATATCCCTCAACCCTAAACTGTATCCCTCAAACCTAGGCCCTAAATCTTATTGGATGAACCCTTGACCCTATACACTCCTAAATAATATACCCTCAACCCTATACACTATATCTTATACCTTATACTTTAACTCCTACACTCAACACTAGGTCATAAAACTTATACACCATACCCTAAACCTTATACCTTCAACCCTCAAGGTTCCTATACCCTCAACCTTGAACCCTATGCCCTTAGCCCTATACCTTACACCCTATACCCTCAACCTTAAACCATATACTTCAATCCTAGGCCTTAAATCCTATAGGATAAACCCTAAACCCTATATCATATATACCCTCAACCCTAAACCATATCCCTCAACCCTAGGCCCTAAATCCTATTAGATGAACCCTCGAACCTATACACTCCTAAATGGTATACCCTCAACCCCATACACTATATCATATACCATATACTTTAAACCCTACACTCAGCCCTAGTTCATAAAACCTATACACTCTACCCTAAACTTTATACCTTCAACCCTCAAGGTTCTTATACCTTGATGCAAAGTGGCAGGGGAAGCACCCAACTTGACACACTTGTTCAACTATACCCTTCAATAAGACAATCTGATCATAAAACTTGAATCACACAACCAGACATCACCATAAAACTTTGGAATGATTTTGACACTCTTAATATGACAAAACATGAACAACCAACTAGCCTTTGCTCATAGAAACTCCCATTCCCCCATTGCTGCCATACTATCCATGCATTCCTTCTAGCACTCACCAATAGGACAATCATGATAAATATTTGTTAAAGGAAAATAATAGAGAAAGAAACCATGTTTTATACTTCTTACATAGACCCTTACAGATCCCAAAAAGCATAGGACCAAACACCAAGATCAAGTGTATCAAATAACTAATTTACAAGCCACCAAAAGGCTTCATTTGGCTTGTGCAAAGAAGGAATCAAATTGTCAAGGCACACCCCAACACCCCTAATGCATTTTCAATAGGTTCCCCAAGACCTGTTACATACTTTCCATCCATTATATTTAATCAAATAATCAGAAATCAACAAATAATGTATTCAAATGATCACATTTTGGACTGTACAAGGCAAAAACTAGACCTAGGGCATCATATAACTTTTGTAAACCTCCATATTTTTCTTTTAAATTTTTTTTTAGAATTTAAAGGAGTCCTAAATCTACCAATCCACCAAGTTTCAGATTTTTCCCATAGTGGAAATGGGAATTACAGCCATTTTGGTGACCAAACCCTTGTTTTGCAAGGTTTCAGACCCACTTTCACTAAAATTGATGTAACTTACTCAATACTTGATGAAAATGAGTCAAATAACCACCAAAATAAATTATACTCTACCCTCTTTCAAATAATTCCAATTTGGAGTCTGTACAATGATGTACCAGATCATACCAAGCATGGGAACAAGAAAAAATGCTGTAAAAAATAGAAAAAACAAAGTTTTCTTCTTATTAAATGCTTCAAAACTTCAAAACTGCCAACAATAGCCTAGTATCAACCCAAGGAGGTTTTTTAAACTTGTTTCCCATCATTTACAACTTCCCTCAACTGATTTTTGAATGAGGGAACCATTAGTTAATGAGATTACATCATTAATGCTTATTTTACACCAAATTTCATTATGACAACTTTGCATTTTGAAGCAACTTTGCAATCCTAAAGACCTAAGACCTTAACAACCATTAAAATAACCTTGAAATAGCCTTATTACATTTTAAAGACCCCAAACCTTGCACACTTACATACAAATTCACATTTTTTCCTTCAAAGGCTACAAAAGCAACTTTTAGTGCAAGATTGCATTGTTGCACATTTTGACTCAAAACTCAAAAACTCAACCTAGAACCTATCCAATGGTCTTATTAGAACTTATTGAATATTAAAAACACTCAAAAGACTCATTATAACCTATTCACCATCTATTTCCATCAAATGAGCAAAAATGGAGGATGAGGTGTAGGTGCTCTTGCACCATACACCCCCCCTAGAAAAGACTCATGCCTCATGAGTTGTGTTTGATACCACTAACTCCAAGATTCAAAAAAGGTCCATTGATCCACAAAGCCACTCCACTGGTTCATGTAAACTGGAAATAAAAACTTCCTTGCACTTCTAGCATTTGGGAATTTAGTGATACATGCATCTTCCCTCTTCTTTGTCCTCAGACCTGCAAACCGTCTTTTATCTTTTCCCTAACCAAGATTGGTTTGTTTACTATGTTTTTCACCTGCATACAAACAAGGATTAGTAACTCTATGATCTTTCTTCTTTCCTTTGTCACCTTCATGCTTGCAACTATCTTTTATGCCCTGTTTTTCTTGTCTTTCACTCACTGCCTCATCAAGTTGTTTTGTCACTATCAAATCAGACTTAGGTACTGTATTTCCTATAATTTTTTTTTGTTTTTCAACCCTTCTCTTGACTATAGGGCATTCAATGGCTCCTACTAACACACTTTCATGAAAACTCACTATCAACACTTCTTTTAGTCCTACATCAAACCTTATACCTGCATTTTTAGTCTTAAAACAGGGAATAACATCAGAAAATTGGTTCTCCTTCATTAAATTTATAGGTTCCTTCTTGCCACACATTATGACCTTTGCTTTACCTTTAGCATCTTCTACAAGAGGAGTTAACACAAAATAATGACCATCTTGAACTATGGTGTAAGTATTTTCCCTACTATCATACAATGCCCTCTTGTCATATTGCCAAGGTCTGCCTAATAAGAGATGTCAACAGTCCATTGGAAGAACATCACACACAACACTATCATGATAACCACCAATTTGAAAATCCACTATAGCCTTTTCATTCACCAACAAAGATTGATCATCAGTTAACCATGAGATTTTATAGGGACATTCATGAGGAATCTTTTTCAATCCTAACTTATTGACCATTTCACATGACACAATATTTTCAGTTGAGCCAGAATCAAAGACCACTCTACATACCTTGTCCTTGCACTTACAATTTGTCTTGAAGAGACTTTTCCTTTGCAAAGGTGCTTCCTCTTTTGCTGCCTTCAAGATTGTTTTTCTCACCATCAACATTTCCCCAACCTCAAGATTGTTTTTCCTACTTGGAGAACAATGACTTTCACACTCCTCTTCCTGTACCAATTGTGCTCTTCTATCAATCTTCTTGCCTCCACTAGAAGAAATACCAACATTCTCAAGACACTTCCATGAAGGATGGCCAAACTCATTGCATGTGTAGCACCTTCCTGCAAAATCATTAGAACCTCTACCAACACCAAACCTTCCTCTACCTCTAAAACCAAAACCACCTCTATAATCATTATGATCTTTACCATTTTTTGCTCCTTGATCTTCATTTGGCTGCTTTGATGTATAAGGTATTCCTCTTCCTCTTGCACTAGGACCACCTCTTCCTCTTACTACTTTCTCTTGTCTCCTTTTAAGCTTCTCCTCCACTCTAATTTCCATTTGCTAACAATCCTCTACACTCCTAGGGTTAGCCAAAACCAATTCATCCTGTATATTAAGCTTCAAACCACCAATATATCTAGCAATTTTTTCATCTTCATTCTCATGACGACTAGACCTCAAACTTAATTTATAAAACTCCTCAATATAGGACTTAATATCCATTTTCCTTTGCCTCAAACTTTTCAATTTTTTAAACATTTGAATTTGGTGATCTTTGGGTAAGAATTTACCTTTGAGTTTAGATATCATCTTGTCCCATGATGTGATCTTAGACTTTCCTTGTTTCCTCCTGTCAGACTGAAAGTAATTCCACCATACCAAAGCATGACCCTGCAACTTAGTCTTTGCAATTCTTACTCTTTGCTCCTCAAGAACTTCTTCACATTCAAAATGGTTATCTAATGCAACAATCCAATCAAGTATTTCTTTATCATTTAGACTACCACCATATTTAGAAACATGAAGTTTTACCTTAGGCTTGTCACCTTTCATTGCCTTCAGCAAATTTTCCATTCTTTGGTCTTCTAGATCAATTTCTTCTTCCATGTCTTCAAACTCCTCATCTTCCTCTTCTTCTGGCTCACTCTCTTCAACATCTATTCTCTTGTTTGTCTCTAGGGCTATGACACTCTCTTCCAACTCTTTGAGTTCTCTTTCATACCTTTCCTTCATCTCCCTCATCTCTTTAGCCATATCTTTTCTCTTTGGAGGAATTTTTTCAACCTTTCATTTTCTTCAACCTGCAAAATGCAAACCAAAACCTACTTCCTGCTTTGATACCACTATGATGCAAAGTGGCAGGGGAAGCACCCAACTTGACACACTTGTTCAACTATACCCTTCAATAAGACAATCTAATCATACAAATTGAATCACATAACTAGACATCACCATAGGAATTTGGAATGATTTGGACACTCTTAATATGACAAAACATTAACAACCAACCAACCTTTGCTCATAGAAACTCCCATTCCCCCATTGCTGCCATACTATTCATGCATTCCTTCTAGCACTCACCAATAGGAAATTCATGATAAAACTTTGTTAAAGGCCAATAACAGAGAAAGAAACCATTTTTTATACTTCTTACATAGACCCTTACAGATCCCCAAAAGCATAGGACCAAACACCAAGAGCAAGTGTATCAAATAACTAATTTACAAGCCACCAAAAGGCTTCATTCAGCTTCTGCAAAGAAGGAATCAAATTGTCAAGGCACACCCCAACACCCCTAATTCCTTTAAAATAATTCAATAGGTTCCCCAAGACCTATTACATGCTTTCCATCCATTATATTTACTCAAATAATCATAAATCAACAAATAATGTATTCAAATGATCACATTTTGGACTGCACAAGGCAAAAACTAGACCTAGGGCATCATATAACTTTTACAAACCTCCATATTTTGATTTGAAACAATTTTTAGAATTTAAAGGAGTCCTAAATCTACCAATCCAACAAGTTTCATATTTTTCCCATGGTGGCAATGGGAATTACATCCATTTTGGTGACCAAACCCTTGTTTTGCAAGGTTTCAAACCCACTTTCACTAAAATTGATGTAACTTACTCAATACTTGATGAAAACAAGTCAATTCACCACCAAAAGAAAGTAGACTCTTCCCTCTTTCAAATAATTTCAATTGGGAGTTCGTAAAATGATGTACTAGATCGTAGCAAGCACAGGAACAGGAAAAAATGCTGTAAAAAATAGAAAAAACAAAGTTTTATTCTTATTAAATGCTTCAAAACTTCAAAACTGCCAACAACAGCCCAGCCTCGACCCAAGGGAGGTTTTTTAAACTTGTTTCTGGTGTAAGTGCTCCTTGGTTTTCTTGCACAATCAATTAAGAAGACTTTTCACTGTCTTCCTCTAGGAACCTGTTTCCTTTCTAGATTCTTGCTAGGCTTAGATTATTAACTAAGTCCTGTCTCAACTCTTCTCCAAGAGCCTCACTCCTTGTGCTTCACCTTAGAGGACTGACACCACTTGAACTTGCAAACTCCTTTCCAACACTTAGAAGACTCTAAGTGCCAATATCTCGCAAAACATTGAAATGCTTGCAGGGGTGTTAGAGACACTAAAAATATGCATTTCACATCCAATTAGATCCATATTGGATGTGTAGACACCTAAAAATGACCTAGGCCTGCAAGCTTCATTTTTACCACTTTCGTCCTAGCATAATTAATACATTTAATTATGTCCTTGGTCCATATTCAACTATTGATTAAATAATTTATAATTATTTAATTAATTCATGTTCTTTGATTCTTCATGATTATTAAATAAATAAATTTTATTTATTTATTAAATACGTCATTAACTGTCTAAATCTTTCTTTAATTAAATAAATTTCTTAATTTATTTAATTCCCCCTTGTGCATTTAATTCTTTCTTGATTATTAAATAAATGAATTATATTTATTTATTTAATACGTCACTGATTGTCTTAATTAAATAAATTGATTAATTTATTTAATTAATTGGTCTTATCTCCTAAATTAAATAATTAAAATAATTATTTAATTGCCAATTTCATATTCTCCTCATTTTAAATAAATTAAATTATTTCAAATGTCATGTCAATCCTAACTGTCAGTCCTTTTTGATAAATAATCTGAAAAAGATTATTTATTATCTCTCGAAATCCATAATTTAAATTATTTTAATTCAAATTAGTAATTAATCTTCCAAAAATCAAGTAATCGGGCAGATTCTTGATTTTCCAAATCTGATCTTCAGTCCATATCTTATCTCTTTGATTTTTCGAATCTTGCAAATCAGGCGATCTTATCTCTTTGATTTTTTGAATCTTGCAAATCAGGCAATCTTATCTTCTTGATTTTTCGAAAAATCTTCATTTTCTAATTAATTTGTCTCATTTATTCTCCACCGTCGATCTGATTTTATTTTGACCGTTCGATTAAAGATTTTGCCCTAACCCTAACTAGGGATTCTCATATTTAATCTGGACCTCTCATTCTAGGTTTTTCTTAGAATTCAATCTCGTCCATCCACTCAAAATTGTGTTTTCTATAAAAGACAATTTTGCTCATAATTTTGGAATCTTGGACAATTTCATTTTTAATATAGGCATTTATAGTCATTTGGCATTAGTAGTCATTATTTTCATTTTATCATAGGCATATACATAGGAACAATTTTATCAAATCCTTCAAAACTTGCATAGGACAATGGCATAGTCAAATTGCTCGCACACTCGATCTGAGGGCACTAATCATACACTGCAAGCTAGGAGGTGATATGGAGGTGATTCATGGAAGCTTCGCGAATCTGGTATAATCGTTTCGTTCTTGTTTAGTTTTCATTGTGCTTCATATCTCTTTGGGTTTATTTCATATGCTTTCAATTTATTGAATCTAACCTAAATTAAATCCTTAGTTACATTGGTGAACCCGACACTTTGGACAGAAATTTGTGTTTTCTTGTTTGTTTTCACTGTTTTGCAAGTTACAGCCAAGACGTCATACGAAATCCCGTCACTTTCATTTGAGCACAAAAAAATGGGTGAATAAAATATCTTCAAACTTTTTCTGGGTTTTATAGATCTTGGTCTCAGCTTTCCAGAACTGCAAACGGTTTGAAATTTCATTAAGATTTGAGAAAGTTATGCCTATTTTACTGTTCGCTGTTTTTTTAATTTAGCTTTTAAAACCCGCGTTTTCTTTTGCATATAACATTTTTTTTGTGCAGAATCGTGGAAAATACTTTCTGGGTTTTGAAGGTTGGATTTTTAGCTTTCCATGGATATCTACCAGTTAAAATTTTGTTAAGTTTTGAGCAAGTTATCGCCGTTTTAAGTTGCTGCTATCAATAAAGGTTTATTTTTATTTTTTTTTGTTACTAATCAAGATTGGCAGCTTGTTGGCGGTTACTATTCGTGGGTTGAAGACAAACACTAAACTACTAACGGATTGTCTTGTAGGTTCGATTGTCAAAGGCCAAACAACAAAACAATGTGTTTGCATTTTTAATAGTGTAACTCACATTTTATTTGGTGCAATTAAAACGAACCTATGCTTTCTTTGTTTGATTATGTTTGAACAAATGGTAGGTGATTATGCTCTCACCTTGTGAAAACTCGGTGATTAGAAAACCAGACCCATTTTATCTGTTTTTACCCTTCACGATTCGGTATATTGGAGTATCCTCTCCCCTTGCGCATTCGTGCGATCCTGGGTGTAAGAGAAACGGTTACTGACTCTAGAACTTGGGCCTGTTCTGGTGGGAAAAAGTACTCACCCCAGGACGACTCAGATCGGTAGCACCCTGACACCGAGGGACTTCCAGCCGGTATATAAAAGTGGGTTCTTGGGGAAAGCCCAAGAATCACGAGCGTGGTTCCGACGAGATGGATCCGAAAGGGGACTCTCGCCGCATGGATCTCGCCCCACGAACAGAATGCCCGAATTAAAAACCTCTTGTCTTAGTGTCCAATCATTCTTTGGCCATTGCTTGGTATAGTGCAAGGTACAGTATCATGCCCGAAGACACTCACTACTGATCCCCTTGAGTAGAGATAGCAATTCTTGGGATGTCACTACCCAAAGAATCTGAATTTGGTGTGCTCGAATGACGTTAATGAGTCGTGGAGGGGAGCCAATGCCACCAAAATTCTAAGCTATCCGCTCTCGAGAAGGAAAGGTGTTTATCACCAATCCGGGGTATATCGGTGGGCTATATCAAATATACAAACCCGTGGCCTAGTGGCCTTTTTAGGATTGTGCTTATCTCATGTGTGTTTGGTTACCCCTTAAAACACTGTGTTTGTTAAGTGCATTCTGGTTTTGTCACAGTTCAAACAAAACATTCATCAAAACAAGTCAAAACTTCCATCAAAACAACACGAAAATCAGGTTGAAACTAAACTGAGTCGCATCTGTCAAACTGCAAGTGATTTTCGGCGACGCAACTGATCTGTTAAAATGCATTTGAAACCTGAGGTCTTCAAATTGTCAACCATTCGTCAAACACTATCATCAAAATGATTCTGTCACAAACCAAACTTGATATTGCTCAAAGTCTTGTCTAAACTTGCATTAGTCACCATAGGTTGCATAACTCATTCCTTTTAGTTTAGTACATTCAACATTATGTTGTCCCTAGGTACATACTTGCATACTTAGGATTAGGAAAATCTTAAGCACACCTTTGCAAAAACATTGTTTTCAAAATTAGACCCTCTTGGACCAAGTTATCAAACCTCCTTTTAGTCATTGTCCTCTTTTGTGAGATTTCTTCCAACTCAAAAGTCTAGTTAGGAAGACTCACTAGTCATTTAGACCTTGTCAACTTGTCATTTCCAACAAAGTCCTTTAGCGGTCACAATCGAAAACAAAGTCCTAGCTTAGAAGTGCTTAGATAACCTTGTCTTACTTTGCATACACATTGCATACCTTATTCACAAAAATCCAAAAATAGTCATCATTTTAAGTCGTCATTTTGAACCTAGGACTTCACATAGTGTCATATTTGCATTTAGTTGTCACTCCAATTTGAGCAAAATTAGTTCATGGTTGAAACCAGACTTCAAAAACAAAAGAGACAAATGGAAAACTTTAGGCAAGACCCCCCATTTACTATCAACAATCCTCTGCATGAATCAAACTGGACCTTGCACAATCCATTTTTCAATTTAGACAATCAACCTCCAATAACACCGCAATCCACATCAAATAGTCCATTCGAACAATTTTTGCAAAAAGATGAGAATGGACAACTACTTCAGGAAAACATAGAGGCATTGACACAAGACCCCGAGGCCTGTCAACTTGCTGAAGCTATGGTCCGTCGGGACAGAGAAAGATTCTTAGCTATTCTCTTGAGTGAGGGAACCAAGTTACCACTAGGATTCGACACTAGCATACTAAACTTGACACTTCATGACCCTAATGCCAATAACGCACATAACATGTCACATAGTGGTCAACTTTTAGGTACTACGAGCAACATTCCTCTCAACACCACAATGACAATACATACCACGTCCAACATCCCAAATATCTCCAATACAATAAACGCTACATCTATTGGGGGATCACAATCATCTACAACATCCACATCACTACCCCAATCAGATGGAACCACTCTTGGCTCCTCGACAACATGGGAAAATTATTCCAATCCTCTTTTCACCGCAACAGTAAATACAACGGGGGCATCATCAAGTCACCACAACCCCCCCTTGACAACTACATCTACTACCATGAACACAACTTCGACAAATCTGTTCAGTAGTAATTCACAACATCCTTCGAGAGGAGCCACAGGACATATCATTATCCAAGGACAACAACAAAATGTCAACACGACAACACAATCAAATGTCATTGCCTCCCAAGGCATAAATACAAACGTCCCCCTTGTACAAAACCAACAATTTACACAAGGTGGCCAAATAACTCAACCCATGACATCATTGACACACCATAACAGTCATGCTCACAACATCCCCCAAATAATGACACACATGGCTGGGGGACACATACCAACATATTCATCCAACATTCATACTCACCAACATGTACCAAATCATAACTTCCACTACCAACAACACACGTCATATGTACCGCAACAATCCATACCACCACAATATACCAAC
This sequence comes from Sequoia sempervirens, assembly GCA_007258455.2. NCBI lineage: Eukaryota > Viridiplantae > Streptophyta > Pinopsida > Cupressales > Cupressaceae > Sequoia > Sequoia sempervirens. Next base: position 358,963,613 of record VDFB02271358.1, on the reverse strand, counting down.
ATTCACGCACACCAGACAGGAACACATGGTGTACCAGGCAACCCAACATACAGAAATGTAAACGACCCTACCATAGATGAACTCAAAGCAAGAATGAGGGATATGGAGAAAACTATGCAAAACATGTACATCGCAAGTAGGAAATCAGAAATATCATATGACTTGGATGTATACCCATTCGACACAAACTTACGTATGCCTGCATTTCCGCCAGGATACATGTCACCCAACTTCACGAAATATAGAGGCAAGACAAATCCAATCGAACATGTTCGCGAATTCGCAACCAACTGTATGGATATCGCTTACGAACCAACATACTTGATGAGACTTTTTTCCAAAAGTTTGGCGGGTCAAGCCCTTGAATGGTTTTCAACGCAAAAAGATATCCAGACATGGGATGATCTCAAGCGCAGGTTCATAAAAAATTATGCATACAACATTGACATGGATACCTCTATCACTAGCTTGTGTAATCTCACACAAGAAGACTCGGGTGAGACATTTATTCCATTCTTTCAAAAATGGAGAAGCCTCGCTAGTCGATGTCACATTGACATTCCTGAAAGGGAAAAAGTTGACATGTTTGTCCAAACACTCTTAGGGCCCCTAAAATTCGCATTACAAATACATTGTTGCACAAATTTCACAGAATTAGTGGAAAAGGGGGTCCAAATTGAGAAAGCCCTTATCGCAAAGGGAGAACTGAGATATGGTTCCAAAAACACGAACACCAACCCACCCACTGACAAAAACAAATATTGGGTCAAGAATAAGCATGTTACAAATGATGGTGTTGTGGACGCCAAGACTGCAAGTCCTGTATTGGCCCTGAAAGGGGTCCAACAACAAAACAGACCTACAACGGCATTGACATCTCCTCTCAATACTTCTTCAAACAATCAAAGTGGTCAAAAAAGTCAAGGACAATATCATCAAATGAGACAATTTCCTAGGGGTCGCACATACACCAATTTAGGTGAACCCATTGAAGAGGTCCTTAAGAAATGCATCCAGCATGGGGTCATCAAACTTCTAGAAATCAAACCTTATGACCATGGACAGTTCAAACCAGCATGGTGGAATGACAAGGCAGTTTGCGAATACCATCGAGCCAAGGGGCATACAACATCTAACTGCCGACAAATAAAAAACATCATACAAGACCTTATCGAAAATTGCACCATCGAAGTGGGTGGATCGCAATTCAACTCCAACTCAGACCATACTATCCACAAGAATCCATTGCAGGATCATGGTTCCCATAATGCCTCCACTTCAGGTTCACAGAACCAAGCTAACTTCGCCCGAGCCAAGTATGATTACTCTGGTGGACCAACAATAAATAATGTCAGAACTGACGATGACTACATCAATACCATTATGGTTAAGAGAGCACCACAGTGTAATGCTACTACGCAAAGTGGCAAGGTCACTATAGCTGGTCCACCTCCCCCCAGACAAGCCAAGATCACTATACCGGGTCCGTTAGTTAAACAACCACAACCTGCTAAACAACCAAAACCTATCTCAACCCCACAACAGTGGAAACCCAAGAGTCAGTTCAACCTCATTGACCAACTAGGAAAGACTCCTGCGCAAATATCTATCCTTGAGCTGCTTCATATCTCTCCTATGCACAAAGAAATCCTGGATAAAACTCTCCTAGAGTCGTCGGTCCCTAAGGACATAGATGTCAATCAGTTTGAAACTATGGTGGGATATCTCACCACGCCGCACCATGTCACCTTCTCTGACCAAGATTACTCATCACATAAAACCAACCACAACGACGCATTACACATAGAAACTTTCCTCCACAAGCACAAAGTTAGACGGGTTTTAGTAGATGGCGGAGCAGGGTTGAATATATGCTCCCTCAAATTGGTTAAGGCTCTTGGGTTCTCTGATGCGTGCGTAGATCCAACGAAAAGCATAGTGATCAAAGCATATGATGATGAGGAACGCTCTTCACGGGGTGTTATCTCTCTCCCTATCAGAGTGGGACCGATCATTGTAGACATAACCTGCCAAGTCCTGGATTTGGAACTACCATATAACATCTTACTTGGTCGTCCATGGATCCACGCATTAAAAGCTGTTCCATCAACATATCACCAATGCCTCAAGTTTCCTTTCGATGGCACAGAAGTAACCATATATGGAGACCCCGACCCTTTCCAATATTGTACCAACTTAAGGGGCATCTCTGAAAACTGAGTACCTATTAATCGAGAAGCACCTGGCTCCTCGTCATCCAAATACATCGACCCTTCCACACTCATGCCATCTTCCACATCCACTCCATCCACGTCTTCCGCCATGCCACCACCTTTCACTAGCCATAAGACTGAACCAACTGTCAAAATCCAGGACCTCGGCTGTGGAGAGTTCAAACTAAATACAACATACAACATAACTACGATACCCACTCCTCCAAAGATATATGGTCGGCCATGTTTCAGAATGGAACCTCAAGAAACTTTCAAAGTTCCACCGAATACAGTTTTTATCAAGTGGGGAGACATGAGTGATGAAGACCTTGATGACATCACAGGATGGATCTATAAGGATACAGTCGCATTACCTCCACTACCAGTTCAAAAATATGGCAAAGGTTACAACATCATGAAGGCTAAAGGCTACAATGGTACTAGTGGCCTTGGAAAAAATAAAATTGGTCGAAGGGAACCCATAGAAACTTTCCAAACTCTGAAGTATCTTGGATTAGGGTTTGGATCACTTGACAATGATGATTGACGTACCTCTGGACTTTCCAATGAGCGAGTACATGCTTCTGATAGTGTCGAGACTACTAGGGAAACCCTAACCGAAACTGACTCCCATGAGTGGGAATTTGGCTCAGAACGATCCCTAAGTGACTATTGTCTTGATGATTTGTTTGTCGAACAAGGGGAATTGACCTCTGAACAACGATTTTGGAAAACATTCAAAATTGAACAAGCACTAAACAGCCAAAGTCCTACTACCACTTCCCATGACACACAATAGTCATCATCTGAACCCCATCAGTCTAATCTATCTGAAGTATCAGACAACATTGATAACCAGGGCTCTAAAACCTTCACTCCTTATTACGATAATGAATATGACACTAGTGAAGGAGAATATTGGATAGAGTCCGATGTAGAGTTGGATGATGATAACCTCATCTACAACATCAATGAATCCATCTGCATGTTGTCCGCATCCTCATCCCAATTCACTAGCCTTGATGATGGCATCTCTTTAGTTTACCCTGAACTAGTCTATTGGGACCAACAAGGACCGCCAGTTCTGGACACATTCCAAAATGATGAAGCCATTGCCAAATTCATGGGATTACGAGAAGGCATACCTAGTGGGGACCACAAATCAGGATTTTCCATTGATTTAGACTGCATGGCATACTTCGGCGAGACTGTCCAATCCTCTAGTTGCAAAAGCAAAAATAAAGTAAAAAATGAAACGTCTCTAGGTGAAAACCGAAAGGCACCTCTTGATGATAAAATAGTAAAAATAAAGGACGAATCTGTGGGTGAAAACCTCTCTGAGGCGCCCAAAGATGGAGGACTGGACTTTCTTCCCGTGCAACAGGAGAAATCAGCCATGCTTATTGAGGACACAATAGAGGATAACATTTCAACTGCAGAAGACCCCAAGATGGTCCTATTTGCCGCATCATTGACTGATGAAGAGAAACCAAAATTTCATAAATTCTTTGCAGAACGGAAAATAAACTTTGCATGGTCCTACGCAGACATGCCAGGATTGGACCCCAAACTGGTTTTGCATCATCTGCCACTATTACCCAATGCTAAACTAGTCAAGCAGAAGTTGCGCAAAATGCACCCTCAAGTTGCTCTATTGGTCAAGGCCGAGTTAAAGAAATTATTGGATGTCGGATTCATAAGGTCTATAGATTATGCTGAGTGGATTTCCAATTTAGTGCTGGTGACAAAGCCAAATGGGCTGATTCGGGTATGTACAGATTTCCGAGACCTAAATAAAGCATGCCCAAAGGATGACTTTCCTTTGCCCAACATTGACATCATAGCCGACCTAACTACAGGACATGAGATGCTATCCCTCATGGATGGTTTCTCCGGCTATAATCAAATCCGCATCGCTCCTGAGGATCAGCATAAAACAGCATTTACGTGCCCATGGGGTACATACTGTTGGAATGTCATGCCCTTCGGTCTTAAGAACGCAGGTGCCACGTATCAAAGGGCTATGACCACGATCTTCCATGACATGATGCACAATATAATGGAGGATTATGTAGATGACCTATTGGCCAAATCAGCAACAAGGAAAGATCATTTGAAGGTACTCAACAAAATTTTCAAGAGACTGGAAGAGTACAAAGTTCGGCTAAACCCTAAGAAGTGTGCTAGGAGGTGATATGGAGGTGATTCATGGAAGCTTCGCGAATCTGGTATAATCGTTTCGTTCTTGTTTAGTTTTCATTGTGCTTCATATCTCTTTGGGTTTATTTCATATGCTTTCAATTTATTGAATCTAACCTAAATTAAATCCTTAGTTACAGGATGGTCTTTAATCTTCACTCCTACCGATTTCAAGAATTGGTCTTGAAGAGGCCTAATCCCTTGTAGCCCTTGACAGTAACCTTTTTGACTTTCTTGCCCAAACTTTCCAAACAACTTGGCAAACAAATTATACTTTCAGACACCCTTTTTGATCCTTTAAAGGATTCACAAGATTTCAGTTCTCTGTGCCCTTCGTACAATGGTCTCCTATGATCTAGGGTAAATAGGGCTAATAGGCCTAATTCCTAGGAACCTACTAGTTTCTTGTTCCTTACCTCAACAAATGGATTGACAAACCATCAATCCTTCTAGCATGTCATAATATGATTGTACCCTACCTGGAACTGTACTAGTTTTGTACAGTACCTCCTTCCCCTGCCTATGTTCTTCAAATTTTCACTTTCAAACCTCTAACCAGACTTCCCAAGCTCGCCCAGGGTTTGATTTTAAAAATACTTGCTCGACTCCACATGAATCATACTATTAGATATGTATAAATACATGGCTCCCCTAACATATCCATCTACTCTTAGGAAAACCCCATGGTTAGATTTCATGGGGGAGCCATTAAAGGACTGACTGTTCAAAACAGATCCAACAAACCCTCTAGACCCTAACTATTGAATTCAAAGCACCAAATCAACTCAAAAAAACTTGATTACAGAATGGAAATTACTCAAGACTACTCTATGAACACAAATCTAAAGCCAAATCAATATATAAAATCCACTTGATATCACTGTTTCTTCAAGACACACGGTAAACTCAAAAATTGTAGACTTCTCTCTATTCACACAAAACAAAAACTTGATTACAATAGACTAACTACTTGCCTTTGAGCCATTACCTTACATAGATTCCTTTTGCCATGTTTCAAGGGATGTTGGTCGATCCCACACTCCTACCTTTTAGGGGATCCGAGATAGCTAAGTTGCATGCAACCTGACAAATGTTGTCATGCAACTTTGCAACAACTTTTTGCAACTTCCCATCATTGTGTCCTCTTCCTAACTTCTAGGACCTCTAACTCCTTGATTTCAAGCCATCAACTCCCTTAACCGCCTCTTGGCATCTTCTAACAACTTAGATGTGTTTAGAACACATTTAATGCTCTATTGCAAACTTAAGCTACTAAGGCTAATTAAAGCAAAAGTAATTAACAAGGACTAAACTATGGTGAACTTAATCCTAGTGACTAACTCACCAATTCCACACACAAGCAAGACCTTCTAAGGTCCAAAATAAACACACTATTACCCTGACTTGGCTAAGGTCAGGTACAAGCCAAAATTGTCAATTAACCAAAATGGAGGTTAGCCTAGGTGCTCTTGCACCATCCTCCCCAAAACAAAAGAGTTCAATCCATCCTTGGATTGAGTAAGTTGAGATCAATTCCCAACTTCTTGAACTCTGATTCCTTGATCCACACTGCATTAGCATCAGGTTGACCATGCCTTTTAATTAGATGTTCCTTGTATTCCTTGGTTCTAGTCTTCTTGTAGACCCTGATATCCAGTATACTATTAGCTTGTTTGACTATAGCAGAAGGTATTTTGAGTTATTCCATATCTTGGATGACTTCATTGAGACTTTTATCCATGTCTGGTGGTGGTCCTTTGTAATGAACCAGGTCTGCAATGTTAAAAATAGGGGACAATCCACTGTCATTCGGTAACTGCACTTTAAAAGCATTGTTTCCATATTTTTCTAAGATAGGACAGGGACCTATCCTCTTCATTTGCAACTTGTGAGGAACTCCTTTTTGCAACCTAGACTTGTTTAAATGCACCATCACCAAGTCTCCAACATTGAACTGCACTTCTCTTCCATGCTCATCCACCTTGGTCTTATGTTTCATATTTTTTTCTGCCAATGTCTTCCTAACTGTATCATGAATCTCCTACATTGCATAGGAAAAATCATCAGCATATCCACTTCCCTTGACTCCATCCTTTAAGTCTCTTAACTCATAGACTCCTCTAGGATGTAAGCCATAGACAATGTCAAAAGGACTCTTCCCTGTTGATCTGTTCACAGTGTCATTATAAGCATATTCAGCTTGTCCTATCAACTGATCCCATTGTTAACCATACTCCTTGGTCAAGCACCTTAATAGATTTCCAAGAGTTCTATTAACAACTTCAGTTTGACCATCAAGATGGGGATGGTATGCAGATCCAAAAGATAAATTAGTGCCCAATCTCTGCCAAAGTGTCTTCCAAAAATGGCTCATGAACTTGGTGTCTCTGTTTGATACAATGCTGATTGGTAATCCATGTATCCTTACTATCTCTTTGAAGAAGAGAGAAGCTATTTGACTAGCATTATTGGTTGTTTTACATGGCACAAAGTGAGCCATTTTTCTGAATCTTTCCACAACTACATAAACACTATCCATGCCTTGCCTTGTCTTGGGTAACCCAACTACAAAATCCATACTCAAGCATTCCCATGGCCTAGTTGGAATAGGCAGTGGTTGGTATAGGCCTACATTTGAAGAAGTACCCTTGGCCTTTTGACACACTATACAACCCTCCACATACCTCCTAACATCTAGGTTCATCCTTGGCCAATAATAGAACATTTGAACAAATTCTTGAGTCTTGGTGATCCCAAAGTGACCACTCAATGCACCATTATGCTTTTCTTGTATCAAATTCTCTCTAATAGAGCCTCTAGGGACACATAACTGATTCCCTTTAAACAAAAGATCACTTTGCAAAGTATATTCAACATATTTACTATGAAAATGATTCTTGTATTCAACACATACCTTATAAATGTCTGCAAAATCTTCATCATATGCATATAGATCCTTGAAGTGATCTATTCCCATGCTCTTCAACTGAATTTCTTGAATGGTGAGGACTCTTCTACTCAAGGCATCTGCCACCGTGTTGAGTACTCCTTTCTTGTGCTTGATATTGAAGGTATAAGCTTGCAGGTATTCAACCCATTTCATGTGTCCGTGACTCAATTTCTCTTGTGAATTTAGGAAACTAAGTGCTTGGTTGTCTGAATACACTATGAATTCCTTGGGAAGCAAGTAGTGCCTCCATTTCCTTAGAGCCTGGACCAATGCATACATCTCAAGGTCATAAGAAGAATACTTCTTCTTGGCTTCACTTAACTTCTATGAATGAAAAGCCACCGGTCTGCCCTCTTGGCTAAGAATAGCTCCAATAGCCACATTGCTTGCATCACACTCTATAGTGAATAGCTTCTCAAAGCTTGGTAACACCAAAACAGGTTGGGTAGCTATCTTTTCTTTTAACAACTCAAAACTTTTGTTAGCTTGCTCATTCCATTCAAACTTAGTCTTCATTCCTCCTTTAATGGTATCCAACATAGGAGCACAAATAGCACTAAATTGTCTTATGAACTTCCTATAGTATTGAGCAAGACCATGAAAACTTCTTACCTCTGTTGTTGTCTTTGGAGTAGGCCAATTGAGGATGGCTTCCACTTTGCTGCTATCCATTTTCAAGTTGCCATGTGATAGCACAAATCCAAGGTACACTAGCTCTATTTTGATGAATTCAAACTTCTCTAAATTGATCATCAACTTCTCCTCCTACAACTTCTTGAAAATCAACTCTATCTGTTTGAGGTGCTCTTCTCTTGTTTTGCTATAAATCAGTATATCATCAAGATACACTACTACAAATTTGCCAATGTAGTCTTTGAGGATTTCATTCATGAGTCTCATGAATGTTGAGGGGGCATTAGACAACCCAAATGGCATAATTAGCCAGTCATATAAACCCTCATTAGTTTTGAAAGTTGTTTTCCACTCATCTCCCTCATGTATTCTAATTTGGTGATAGTCACTCTTTAAGTCTATCTTGGTATAGTACCTAGCTTCACCTAGACAATCCATGAGGTCTTCAATCCTAGGGATAGGGAACCTATACCTGATGGTTATCTTATTTATGGCCCTTGAATCAGTACAAAGCCTCCATTCTCCTCCCTTTTTAGGTGCTAAGACAGTGGGTACTACACATGGACTGATGCTCTTCCTAATGAGACCTTGGTTTAGGAGTTCTTGAATTTTCTTAGCTATTTCCTCATTTTGTTGAGTAGTCATCTTGTAGGCTGCTTTATTTGGTAAGGTAGCCCCTGGTATCAAGTCTATCCTATGACTTATGGCTCTCTTAGGGGGTAATGTTGCTGGTTGTCCACTACTCACAATTCCTTCATAGGTCTGCAAAATCTTCTGTATTTCTTTAGGTAGCTCTGACTTTTCAGCTACATTCTTATCACTTACCTCTCTTGGCTTTAACATCACTGCATAGCCAACTCCTTCTCCTTCTTCCAAGGCTTCTAAGAATTCTTTTTCACCAACCATGAGCAATTTAGGACCTGCTGTCTACACCTCTGTATCTTCTAACAAAGACTGAATTCTAAATGTTACCTTATCCTTCTTGAAAGTATAAGAGTTCTTTGCTCCATCATGCATAGCTTGGCGATCAAATTTCCATGGTCTACCTAGGAGCAAGTGACATGCATCCATAGGTAATACATCACACAAGACTTCGTCCTTGTACCTACCAATTGAGAACTCCACCCATGCTTGTTCATTGACCAAGACATGTTGACCTTTATTGAGCCATGTGACCTTGTAAGGATTGGTGTGGGGTATCCTTGTCAACTTCAGCTTGCTGACTATCTCCTCTGACACAATATTGTCAGTAGACCCTAAGTCAATGATGACTCTACATACTTTCCCCATCATCTTACATTTGATCCTAAACAGGGACCTCCTTTGGCTTGGTTCTTCTTTAACCGGATCCTTGATCAAAGTTCTCCTCATCATGAGGTTCTCACCTTCCTTAGAATTCAATGGTACCTCAGTATGTTTCTCTACTGCAGTTGTCTCATCATGAACCAGGTTAGTTCTCTTGTCACCTCCATGAGAGGTACCACCTTTCTCTGGACATCTATAGGTCAGGTGTTCCATTTCATTGTAGTGGTAACACTTCATGTTGGTAAAGTAACTGCCCCTTCCTTGTCCACCAATTCTTCCTCTAGAGCTAGAGCCTCTTCCTCTACCACCTCTACTAGAGCTTCCTTCTTGCTGCTCAGAGTATCTAAATTCTCCTTGGGCCCTTGGTTCTGAACTCCTTCCACCATAGCCACCTCTTTGTCCTCTGCTATCTTTTCCTTAACCTCTACTTTTGGAGGTATGCTCTTGCTTCTTTTTTCCTTTCTCCTCTATCTTTAAGGCCATTTGATAACATTGGAAGATGGTTTTGAAGTTCACTAGGCTCATGTCTTCTTGTATAGACCATTTAAGCCCATTCAAATACCTTGCTAGCTTGATGCTTTCATCTTCAACCACCTTTGATCTAAGGCACAACTTTTGGAACTCCTCGGTGTATGTTTGAACATCCATATCTTTTTGTCTAAGGTTATGTCTCCTCCTATGCAACTAGACTTCATAGTCATTAGGTAGATAGGTTTTCCTTATTTTGGTTACCATGCCTCTCCATGTAACTATAAGACCCTTTCCTTCTTTCTCTCTTTTAGCTTGCACAAACTTCCACCATGTGAGAGCTGTACCTCTCAACCTTGACTTGGCCACTTTTACTTTTTGGGCCTCTATTATACCATCACATTCAAAGTGATTCTCTATGCTTTCAATCTAGTCCACAACTAAATCAGGGTCCATTTGTCCATTGAATAGTGGCACACCTTCCAAAGCTTTGCCACTTAAGGCTTGTAGTGCCTTCAAGAAGGGTTCTTCAGCAAGGACAGGGTCAGGTTTTGGAGCTTCCTCCTCCAAGTCCACTTCCTTTTCCTTTGCTTCCTTCTCTTCCTTTAGTTCTATTTTATCCTTTACTTTGTCTGCTATTTCTTGGACTTCATCCAAGAGCTTCTCCATTCGGGACAAACTTTCTCTTAGCAGCCGGTTATCCTCCTCTTGCTCTTCTACCTTCTTGGCTAACTCAGCATCAATCACCATGGTTCTTTCTTCCTTTGGTGTATTCTCTCCTACTAATTCAGTGGGTTGCAACATCAATCACAAGCCTGATCAAACAAAAGCTCCGATACCAATATGGTGTAAGTGCTCCTTGGTTAGCTTGCACAATCAATTAAGAAGACTTTTCACTCTCGTCCTCTAGGAACCTGTTCCCTTTCTAGGTTATTGCTAGGCTTAGATTATTAACTAAGTCCTATCTCAACTCTTCTCCAAGAGCCTCACTCCTTGTGCTTCACCTTAGAGGACTGACACCACTTGAACTTGCAAACTCCTTTCCAACACTTAGAAGACTCTAAGTGCCAATATCTCACAAAACATTGAACTGCTTGTAAGGGTGTTAGAGACATTAAAAACATGCATTTCACATCCAATTAGATCCATATTGGATGGTCTTTAATCTTCACTCATACCGATTTCAAGAATTGGAATTGAAGAGGCCTAATCCCTTGTAGCCCTTGATAATGACCTTTTTGACTTTCTTGCCCAAACTTTCCAAACAACCTGGCAAAAAAATTGCACTTTCAAACACCCTTTTTGATCCTTTAAAGGATTCGCAAGATTTCAGTTCCTTGTGCCCTTCGTATAGTGGTCTCCTATGATCTAGGGCAAATAGGGCTAATAGGCCTAATTCCTAGGAACCTATTGGTTTCTTGTTCCTTACCTCAACAAATGGATTGACAAACCTTCAATCCTTCTAGCATGTCATAATATGATTGTACCCTACCTGGAACTGTACCAGTTCCATACAATACCTCCTTCCCCTGCCTATGTTCTTCAAATTTTCACTTTCAAACCTCTAACTGGACTTCCCAAGCTTGCCTAGGGTTTGATTTTAAAAATACTTGCTCGACTCCACATGACTCCTACTATTAGATATGTACAAATACACGACTCCCCTAACATATCCATCTACTCTTAAGAAAACCCCATGGTTAGATTTCATGGGGGAGCCATTAAAGGACTGATTGTTCCAAACAGATCCAACAAACCCTCTAGACCCTAACTATTGAATTCAAAGCACCAAATCAACTCAAAACAATTTGATTACATAATGGAAATTACTCAAGACTACTCTATGAACACAAATCTAAAGACAAATCAATATATACAATCCACTTGATATCATTGTTTCTTCAAGACACACGGTAAACTCATAAATTGCAGACTTCTCTCTATTCACACAAAACAAAAACTTGATTACAATAGACTAACTACTTGCCTTCGAGCCATTACCTTACATAGATGCCTTTTTCCATGTTTCAAGGGATGTTGGTTGATCCCACACTCCTACCTTTTAGGGGATCCGAGATAACTAAGTTGCATGCAACCTGACAAATGTTGTCATGCAACTTTGCAACAACTTTTTGCAACTTCCCATCATTGTGTGCTCTTCCTAACTTCTAGGACCTCTAACTCCTTGATTTCAAGCCATCAACTCCCTTAACTGCCTCTTGGCATCTTCTAACAACTTAGATGTGTTTAGAACACATTTAATGCTTTATTCCAAACTTAAGCTACTAAGGCTAATTAAAGCAAAAGTAATTAACAAGGACTAAACTATGGTGACCTTAGTCCTAGTGACTAACTCACCAATTCCACACACAAGCAAGACCTTCTAAGGTCCAAAATAAACACACTATTACCCTGACTTGGCTAAGGTCAGGTACAAGCCAAAATTGTCAATTAACCAAAATGGAGGTTAGCCTAGGTGCTCTTGCACCAATTTCCCATCATTTACAACTTCCCTCAACTGATTTTTGAAGGAGGGAACAATTAGTTAATGAGATTGCATCATTAATGTTGATTTTACACCAAATTTCATTATGACAACTTTGCATTTTGAAGCATATTTGCAATCCTAAAGACCTAAGACCTTAACAACCATTAAAATAACCTTGAAACAACCTTATTACATTTTCAAGACCCCAAACCTTGCACACTTACATACAAATTCACATTTTTTCCTTCAAAGGCTACAAAAGCAACTTTTAGTGCAAGATTGCATTGTTGCACATTTTGACTCAAAACTCAAAAACTCAACCTAGAACCTATCCAATGGTCTTATTAGACCTTATTGAAGATGAGAAAAACTCAAAAGACTTATTATAACCTATTCACCATCTATTTCCATAAAATGAGCAAAAATGGAGGATGAGGTGTAGGTGCTCTTGCACCATACCCTCAAACCTAAAACTTATAACTCAATCTTATACTCTCAACCCAAATCCATATGGTAAACTCTATACCCTATACCCTCAACCCTGAACCCTATACCCTCAACCCTATACCTTATACCCTATACCCTCAAGCTTAAACCTTATACCTCAACCTTAGGCCTTAAATCCTATAAGTTAAACCCTCAACCCTATGCCATATACCCTCTTGAACCTAAACCCTACCCCTCAACCTTGGACCATCATGCCTATATAATAAACCCTCAACCAAATAAACTCAACCCTAGACCATATCCCTCAACCCTAGGCTATAAAGTCTATTGGATGAACCAAACCCTATACACTCCTAAATGGTATACCCTCAACCCTATACAAGATACCATATACCCTATACTCTAAACCTTACACTCAGCCCTAGGTCATAAAACCTATAAACTCTACCCTAAACCTTATACCTTCAACCCTCTAGGTTCTTATACCCTAAAACCTAAATCTTATAGCTCAATCTTATACTCTCAACCCTAAACTAATTACTCAACCCCATACCCTATACTCTTGTAGTGTAGTAAACTGCATACCTTTTCATTTTCACACTTGTTTTGGCCCACCTTGCTTTATTTATTTTTCTTTATGGCTTAATTGGTCCTATTTTGCATCCACAAGCCCTATGAATTATATCTTTTTCTAGTTAATCCCGACATTCTCCAATGCATAAATGATAATTTAATGACTCCATTTGTGTGTCCCTGATTTTTGGGTCGGGACTAAAACGCCACCTAGGGTGTCTTTTTCCCCCAAAGGTGTTGTGACCCTGATTTTGAGGTATCTTAATTGGGCCCCTTTTTGGTGTCTATGCCTCAAGTTTCATGGCTTGGGACTAAGATTCCATCTAGGGAATCTTAGTCCTCGATTCATTTTCAAGATTTAATTTCAAATTCTAGTGGGATTTAGCCTCCTTTATTTAATGAATTCATATGTCGGTTTGGTGTGATGTAATTTCAGGATATTAAGCATAGATAAGTATAAATACAAGGTTCATTCATTCATTTGAATCAAATTATTTTGTGAGAGAATTCATAATATCAAATTGAGTTCACAAGAGCATTCAAGAATAGATTTATCAAGCATTTGGAGCCATTATCAAGATTCAAGCATTATATTAAAGAGCTTCTTGCATCATGTGTGTTGTGCTAACATTTTTGATGTAGGGTTTTGATTCAAGCAAACAATTCAAGTCCATATCTTTCAAGAGCATTCCTTTTATTCAAGATCCATATGCATTGCAGCCATTGCACACAAGTTTGAAGACTTTATAAGGGTTTGAAGAGTTGTAGCATTGCATGTTGTTCATTCACCATTTCCTTCATTATTTCTATTTCATTTCAAGGTTTAATTACCAACAAGGGGTTTGACCAAAGCAAACCCCCATTCACTAACAAACAACAAGTTTTTCCCATCTTGCATATTTGTGATTCCAGATCTAAGTTGAAGTATTGAAGATCATTTGGAGTGCAAAGTTGTAAAAGTTGCAAAGTTGCATTACAAAGTTGTCATCTTCATGGAAACTCACCTACAAGCTAAATTCATAAGTTTCAAAACCTGAGATCGAAAGAGAAGCAAGTACAAACCTAGGAGCTTAGGATCACATTAATAGTTTTCAAAAATTCAGAATGAGACTAATACACCACCTTGGGCATCTTAGTCCTGCCAAGCATATTTTTTAGAGATTCCTTCAGATCCAGACATCCAAAGACTCCACATTTGTTCTAAAAAATTGTAGTGGGAATAATACGCCATCCTAGGCATCTTAGTCCTCCATAACACTCTTTGCTAGCTTCTTTACATTTCCAAAATCCTCACAACATCTCCAGACTTCCTAGGTATACACATCCTACCTTGTTGCATAATTTCATTATTTGCACTCTTCATTTTGCTTGCATAACTAGGGTTTGTAGGTAGAATGTTTTTTTTGTATTTTCCAAGCATTTGCTTGGTGGTGAACCCCTTTAAAGCTGAAAAGGCCCCCTCCTAGGTCCTCTTCATTGTGAATTTACTCACCTTGTGAGGTTGTTAGTCAATCCAATTGGGACTCTTAGGACATTATTGAGTAATTTGTTGGAGAAAGACTGATATTCATATATCCATTTTTTCCCACCAATAATTTTGGTGAACCAAAATTTAAGCATTCATTTCTAATTTGGAGTCCATTAAAGTCCTTAGATATAGATTGAATTCATTCTTGTATTGCATCTTGCATTAGTGAAAGTTCATCTAGGGTTTCTTGCATCTTGCATTAGTGAAATTACATTTAGGGTTTCTTATATTTGCATTAGTGAAAGTGCATATAGGTTGCATCTTTACTTTATTGTATCATTTCATTTCATTGAAAAACTGAAAAGTGCATTGTTCATCATCTTCATTGCATTTAGAAACATTCTTATTGCATTCAATTGCTTGTTCCTAGTTACTTTTTCTTGTACTTATTTGCACATTTTAACTATTTTTGAACATCAGTATCTTGCATAGGAAATTTGTAAACAGTGTTGAAATTCTAGAATTCACTATTTTTCTACAAAAAAAAATTGCTAGGACTAAAATGCCCTTCCTGGAGTCTTTGTCCCTCTCAGGAATTTTTCCTCAGAAGTCTCTCTCTACTATTTGTTTTTAGTTTCAACCCTAGAACTTCAGAATCTCACCATGAGGACCATGACACCCTTCTTGATATCTTAGTCCTTGTTGACTTTGACTCTCCAATTTTTAGGATCTAAAATTTATTTTTTGTGTTTCTGTAGGATGCCTTTAGGTTTTTGTTTCAATTTCCAAAATTTTTGTTATTCCAATTTACTTCATTTCAAGTGTAATTGCAAGCATAGGATATTGTGTTCATTGCACTTTCTGTGGTTTATTCCTTGTATGAGCTGTAGTACTTGGTGTCCTACTACTAATACTATGGTTAGAAGAAGTGCGAGACACATGGCATCTTGCGATAAAACACTCATTGTGGATCTTAGGTTATCAAGCTCTCTTACTTTTGGTGTTGGTATTAGTTCACTAGGTATGGACCATACCTTTGAAACCTATTTTTCTATGCCTACCTTACCTACAAGTGTTGTGTCAAACATCCAAATAATGGTTGATCGTATTACTCAAGAAAACATAATGAAAATGCATGAAGACTTAGCTCATTTACAAGATAGTGTGAGTACTAAAAACATTTCTAACACTGTTATACCTGCCATAGATAACCTTCATCGCATGATGGAAAGTGATGAGGGACTAGAAGTTGTGTGTAACCTAGCTCAAATATTTGGAAAAAACCTTCCTCCCACCACTAATGGTGCTCAAGCTTCAAACAACCAAGGAGGAAGTCAAAATCCTCCCTCTTCAACCATAACCTCAATTCCCACCTATACCAATCCTCAAATGACCACAACAATGCAACCAACTAGTAGCATCCTTCCCACCTCGAACATTTCCACTAGTGCTCCTTATACCTATGTGGCATCTAATATTATATCTCCTCCTATAAGAAATTCCTTCACTAGTCCTTCCAACACATACAAACCACCACCATATTCATCTCCATCACACACTACAAGCAATGATCCTATCATTAACCATATCTTACAAAGTCTTTCATCCATTCAATATCAAGTTTCCACCATAAATCAAAATCAAAATGGTCCACCTTCATACTATGTCAAGAGCAACCTATTATCCTTGGAGATATTAAGAACTTTGGTGCCACAAGGTATAAAGATCTCTATATTTGAGAAATATGGAGGAAAGGGAGATCCTGCTAATCATGTTAATGCCTTTACTACTTTGTGTAGTGAATTTATCCTTGAAGACAAATTTTGGCTAAACTTTTTCCTCGATCCTTGAAAGACATTGCCTTGGATTGGTTTTCTGCATTACAGAATAACTCAATTCATTCATTCAATGAAATTGTTGAGGCCTTTATTAACCATTTCCAAGTGCACATGGTCCCTAAAATGACATTAACTGATTTGATGAGATGCAAGCATAATGAGGGTGAAAAAGTCATTGACTTTATTTCATGCTAAGAATTGCTTTATTCCCAAATCAGTGTGAAGATTCCTGATTCCCACCTTCAAAATATTTTCATAAAAAATTTACAAAGCAAGATCATAGATAAGCTTACCATGATGAAATTCCCCTCCTTCATGCATTTATGCACTGCCCTTTGAGACTATCAAAATTCCATATCTAGTAGTGAACCGAAACCCACCCCCACCTATCCTCAAGAGTCCAAATCTTCAAACCAAAACACTTACCAACCTTTTAGAAGAAAAAATAAAAGTTTCCTTCAACTAAATTCCACCTCTCAACCTACTCAACTAGTTGATACCCAAGTAGCCGCTATAAAGAAGAGTAATCCTTATATCTTTGAGGATCTGTAAAGACAATTTACTCCCTTACTTGACACACTTCACAACATTATGACCCAGATCTTAAAAAAAAACATGCTTACCTTACCTCCCATCCGACCCCTTGACCCTAGCAAGCCATTACCTCTGAGCTTTAGACACAATGCATATTGTGCTTATCACAAACAAAAGGGACATGATATGGAACATTGCAAGCATCTTAAACATCTTGTGCAAGACCTCATTGATTCTAATCACATCCAAATTGGAAGTGTAAATGACAAAGCTAATAATTTTGTGGCTCCTCCCTACCAAAAATTGCAAATATTTACCAATCCCATGCCCAACCATAATATTTCATTTGTTAAGGCTAGTGAAACTAAGCCCGATGTGATGAATGTTGACACGGATGATGAGAATATGAGAAATCATGAACAAAATCCTATGGATGATGATGAACAGAGTCCTATGAACAAAGTCCTATTGATACAATGATAAGAGTGGTTGACATCGAGCCTTGTAAACAAAAAACCATTGGCATTACTTTCTCCTCAGAAGAAACAATCAAACATGCACTTGATGGTCGTCTTTACATAGCCGATATAATCAATAACAAGCCCACTCCTGGGATTTTAATTGATCTCATCTGTGGAGAGAATGTGATCACAAAAGAATTTTTATATGTGCATGAACTTACTCAAGATAGATATGATAAACCGAAAGCATGGATTAAAATGCATGATGGTTTTGCTCAGGCTACGATGAGCTCGATCACACTCACTTTACAAGTAGGACCAAAGAAATAAAATGTATCATTCTCTATCATATCTAATTCAAACCAATTTCATGTGAAGTTAGGCTACAAATGGCTTCGTTCCATGAATGCAGTCCCATCCATTTTCCATAAGTGCTTAAAGTTTCTAGTCAGCAATGAAATATTCACAGTGAACCATAGTGGCTTTAGACCCTTGTCTTCCCATGGAAATTTTTCCTTAGATTATTTTTGGCCTGAACCTATGGAACCTATAAGATCCCATGAAGACTTCCTTTTCTTATCCTACCAAAAATTCAAAGAAAAATGCATAGCCAAGCTATCCCTTGAAAACTTTCCTCTTCCCACGATCAAACCTCTACCCATGCTTGAACCTCTATCACCTAAAGAAAACAATGTTGAAGCTAAAGTCCCCCCAACAAACCAAGACCCATCCATGAAAAATACCTTACCTATTTCCTACAAGAGACCTAAAGAAAACCAAAAATGTCCTAATCCGCTTCTTAAGAAAATTTATAAAGCCAAAGAGAAAGTGATTGAACAACCTTCCATGGTTTCTTTTGTTCTTCCCTCACAAGAAAAGGAACCTATGGTTGACAAAGCCACTCCTACACAAACACAATTTGAAAACCATAATAAAAGAAATCGCAATGTTAGAGAGCATAGGTGTAGGCGTCGTGCTATTGCTCAAAAGATGAATGACGAGAACAACATTAAAAATCAAGATCTAGGCTTGATTCTAGAACCAATAAATGATGAGCCTCCTACATTACTAGAACAAACAAATTATAAATCTCCAACACAACAAGGACTAGCAACTTCTATGGATATTATCATTCATCCTCCTATTGTAGTTAACTTGGATGATGATGAGGAAACAACTGAAATCGATGAAGAAGTGCATAATGAGTTGAATTTTTTATTTTCCTCATCCATGAGCTTAAACGACAACAACCATGGTGATCCTCCTAAACCGAGTAGCTCATCATGTGTTGAACTTGGTGATTATCCTAGTACAACACTTGATGTTGTCCCTCTCGCTAGTGATCCGCATTCTGCATATATTGAACAAGACTGGGATGTGGATGACTTGCTAGATGGTTGACTCACATGTGCTTTACTAGTCTTTTATCTTTTCTTTTGCTTTCCTTTTCACTTTCTTTTTCACTTTTTCTTGCATGTGTGTAACATGATTCCCCATGATGTTCTATTTGATGTTTCTCTCTATGTGCATTCCTCTATTGTACCTTCATTCTTCTATATGTCGTATACTTTTACCTTTTCCTTTATATTTTATCTTTGCTTTCTTTTCATTTTTGTCTTGTTTTTTCCTTTTGGTGATGATGCAAGGCATCAAGACACCCTATGCCTCTTCCATGTTGACCCAAAATCTTTTTCATTATCTTTTTCTTTTCCTTTCATTTTCCCTTTTTGTCTTGTGTTTTCCTTTTGGGGATGATACAAGGCATCGAGACACCCTATGTCTCTTCCATGTTGACCAAAAATCTTTTTCATTATCTTTTTCTTTGCTTTTCATTTTCCTTTTTTGTTTTGTGGTTTCCTTTTGGGGATGATGCAAGGCATTGAGACACCCTATTTCTCTTCCATGTTGACCCAAAAGGCTTTCTTTTTCTTTGTTTTTGCTCTCTTTGTGTCATTCTTCCAATTCTATTTGTATTTGGGGAATGATGATAGTTTCAAGCTCTCTAATATTATGCAGCAAAGATAGATATTGACCCCGAATCCATAGATCTCTTAGTGTTCTAGGGGGCAACCATCTTTTCCATTTTTATCTTTTTGCTACTTTAAAGTAATTGTTCACAACATGGTGTTAGAAATTTCTTTAAAGTGGGGGCATATATTGGCATTATTTTGGCATGATTTCACTTGCATTTTTTTCCTTTTCATGTTCTTTGATGCGATTTTCTTATTTCACTCGACGTGTTCTCCTCTTTGTGGTGACATTGGGAGTAATGTCCTTCAAGAGTGTGATCTATCTTAGCATATTATATTCCCTTTAGTGGTGATGCAACACACTACATCCCTTAAGTGGTGAATCTTTTATCCTTTGATTGGTCCTCTCTTGGAGACATTAGAAATAATGTCCCCTAAGAGTAAGACCTCACATGAACTAAGCAAAATCCCTTTGAACATCCCTCTTTCTTGTTGCATTTTTTCTCTTGTCCTTATTAAAGTCATGGAGGTATGGCTTTGATATGGGATTCCCGGGCTCACCTAGTGAATACCTAGCTTCACTAGACCTTGTGAGCATGCATTTTTTTACCTTATTAAAGTCATGGAGGTACAAATTTGATATGGTCCCCTGGGGCTCACCTAGTGAACACCTAGCTTCACTAGCCCTTGTGAGCATGCATTTTTGTACCTTATTAAAGTCATGGAGGTATGGATTTGATATAGTCCCTTGGGGCTCACTTAGTGGACACCTAGCTTCACTAGCCCTTGTGAGTGTGCATTTTGTTTGCATAGTGGACAGCGTGTTCCACTTGTAAATCTTTTTGGACAAACAACCTAGACCCAATCCACCATGTTGGATGGCCAATCAAAGCTTAATCCATTGTATTTTTCCTCTTTATTTTTCCTTTTTCTTGTCTTTGATGGTGTATGTTTGCAATTTGGTTATGACTTCATATATCATCTATAAGTGTGTTCCTTTGTGCCTATGTTGGTTTTCCATAGGATCTTGATCCTAGTGGCTTGGCCACCCTCTTGATTATTGTCATCCTATCTAACTAGCATTTGTACATATAAACCCCTCTTGATTGTGTGGTTGGATACTTTAGTGTGAGTTTGAATCAAGTTCATCCTCTCACTAAAGTGGGGGTTAAATGTAGTGTAGTAAAATTCATACCTTTGCATTTTCACACTTGTTTGGGCCTGCCTTACTTTATTTATGCTTCTTTGTGGCTTAGTTTGTCATATTTTTTAACCACAAGTCCTATGAATTATATATTTTTTTGGTTAATCTCGACCTTCTCCAATGCATAAATAAAAATTTAGTGACTTCATCTGTGTGTCCTTGATTTTTGGGCCGAGACTAAAATTCCACCTAGGGCATCTTTGTCCCCCAAAGGTCTTGGGACCCTAATTTTGAGGTATGTTAATTGGGCCCCTTTTTGGTGTTTGTGCCCCAAGTTTCATGGCTTGGGATTAAGATGCCACCTATGGCGTCTTAGTCCTCCTTGAGTCATTTTTGGGATTTAATTTCAAATTCTAGCGAGATTTAGCCTCCTTTATTTAATGAATTCATATGTCAGCTTGGTGTGATGTAATTTTGGGATGTTAAGCATATATAAGTATAAATACAAGGTTCATTCATTCATTTGAATCAAAGTCTTTTGTGAGAGCATTCATAATATCAAATTGAGTTCACAAGAGTAGATTTATCAAGCATTTGGAGCCATTATCAAGATTCAAGCATTATATTAAAGAGATTCTTACATCATGTGTGTTGTGCTAACATTTGTGATGTAGGGTTTTGATTCAAGGACACAATTCAAGTCCATATCTTTCAAGAGAATTCCTTTGATTCAAGATCCATATCCATTGCAGCCATTGCACACAAGTTTGCAGACTTTATAAGGGTTTGGTGAGTTGTAGCATTGCATATTGTTCATTCACCATTTCCTCCATTATTTCTATTTCATTTCAAGATTTAATTACTAACAAGGGGTTTGACCAAGGAAAACCACCATTCACTAAAAAACAATAAGTTTTTCCCATCTTGCATATTTGTGATTGCAGATCTAGGTTGAAGTCTTGAAGATCATTTGGAGTGCAAAGTTGTAAAAGTTGCAAAGTTGTCATCTTCACAAAAATTTACCTACAGGCCAAATTCAGAAGTTTCAGAACTTGAGATCAAAAGAGAAGCAAGTGTAGACCTTAGAGCTCAAGATCACATTTAAATTTTTTTAGAAATTTAGAATGGGACTAATACACCACCTTTGGCATCTTAGTCCTCTCGAGTATATTTTTTAGATATTACTTCAGATTTGGTTCTGATATTCGAAGACTCCACATCTGCTTCAAAAAATAGCAATGGGACCAATATGCCATCCTGGGCATCTTAGTCCTCCATAACACTTTTTGGTAGCTTCTTTACATTTCCAAAATTCTCACAATATCTCTAGACTTCTGAGGTACACACATCCTACCTTGCTATTGCATAATTTCATTATTTGCACTCTTCATTTAGCTTGCATAACTAGGGTTTGTAGGTTGAATGTTTCTTTGTCTTTTCCAAGCATTTTCTTGGTGTTGAACCCCTTTAAAGCTGAACAATCCCCCTCCTTGGTCCTCATTTTGAATTGACTCACCTCAAGTGTGAGGCTTTTAGTCAATCCGTTTGGGACTCCTAGGATATTATTGAGTGATTTGTTGGATAAAGAATGATATTCATATATCCATTTTTATACCAATCAACCCTCAACCATGAACCCTATACTCTCAAACCTAAACCTTATACCCTATACCCTTAACCCTAAAAATTATCCCTTAGCCCTAGGCCTTAAATCCTATAGGATAAACCCTCAACCCTTAACCCTATACCATATACTCTTGACCTTAAACCCTATCCCTCAACCTTGGACCCTAAGGCACATATAATAAACCCTCAACCCTAAACCATGTTGCTTAACCCTAGGCCCTAAAGCCTATTGGATGAACCCTCAACCCTATTCACTCCTAAACGATATACCCTCAACCCTATACACTCCTATTAAGATGAATTTTTGAGCACGGGGGAAACATTTTCTTCTTAGAAACATGAGTGAATTATAACCTAGATAGAGACATATTGAGAGAGATAGAGAGCTAAAGAGAGTTAGGGAGAGATGAAAATTGGGAGAACGAAGAATTAAAGATAGGGAGGGAAGGATAGAGAGATTTAGATAGGGAGAGTTAGGTATAGAGAGACACAAAGATACATGGGAGAAAATGAGTAGAAAAGGAAGGAGGGAAATAGGGAGAGATAGAGGGAGATAGAGAGATATTTGAGAAAAAGAGTACAAAGGGGAGGAGGGAGGGAGGGATAGGTAGGGATTGATACATATATTTGGAGGGAGAGAGGCATAGAGATATTTTTTTTGGGGGGGGGATGGAGGAACAAAGAGAGGAATATTGATAGAGAGAGATGTAGAGAGAGTTCTAGAGATTGAAGTGGAGGGTGAGAGAGTTGAATAGTTGGGTTCAAGAACATGATGCTTTTAGTGCAAGACAAAACATGAGAGAGGGGGATATGTGAGATGATAAATAAAGAGGTAGGTAGACCCTCAACCCTCTACCATCGACCATAAACCCTAAACCATAAACACTAGGAGTTGCACCTTGAACCCTATACATTAAACCCTAAATATTAACATTAATAATTAGCACTAAAACCTATACCCTCAAACCTAAGCAATACACTCTCAACCATCAACCCTAAACTATAAATTCTTCATATAAATGAGAGTGCATTGGAGAGACAGATGGAGTGAGAGAGAGAGAGGGAGGGAGAGACAAAGAGAGGGATGGAAAGAAATATGAAGAGAGATAAAAAGAGGATTTTTATTTTTATAGGAACATGAGCATATTATAACACACTTTCTCCTATTCAGATGAATTTTTGAGCATGGAGGAGACATTTTCTTCCTAGAAACATGAGTGAATTATAACCTACATAAAGATGTACTAAGAGAGATAGAGAGGTAGAGAGAGTTAGGGAGAGAGGGAGGGAGAGATGTAGATAGGGAGAAAGAAGAATAGAGATAGGGAAGGAGGGGGAAAGAGATGTAGATAGGGAACATGAAGAATTAGAGGTAGGGAAGTTAGGTACAAATAGACAAAGAGATACATGGGAGAAAATGAGTAGAAAAGGAAGGAGGAGAGAGATTTGAGAAAAAAAGAGTACAAAGGGGAGAAGGGAGGGAGAAAGAGATAGGGAGGGATACAAAGATTTGAAGGGAGAGAGGGATATAGAGATTTTGGGGGGAGGGATGGAGGCACAAAGAGAGGAATATTGGCAGAGATGTAGAGAGAGTTAGAGGCTGAGGTGGAGGGAGAGAGATCTGGATAGTTAGATTCAAGAACATGATGTTTTTAGTGTAGACCAAAACATGAGCATGTTTTGGATTTTACAAAATGTACGTAAGCATTTTTTCTTGCAGAAAACACGTACGTGTTTTTTCTTGCAGAAAACACGTACGTGTTTTTTCTTGCAGAAAACACGTACGTGTTTTTTCTTGCACAAAACACGTACGTGTTTTTGCTTGCAGAAAACACGTACGTGTTTTTGCTTGCACAAAATACGTATGCATTTTGGATTGCATATAACATGTACACATTTTGGCTTGCACAAAACACGTACACGTTTTGGTTTACACAAAACAAGTACAAATTTTGGATTGCACAAAACACATACACATTTTGGCTTGCAAAAAACAAGTATGCATTTTGGCTTGCAAAAAACAAGTATGTGTTTTGGCTTGTACTTAGGCTTGGATGGTTTATTTGCCTCATTTTCATGTGATTTTTTTTCCTCCATTCTCATTTTGCAACTTGCTCGTCATCAAGTTTACACATTATAAATCAAAACTTAGTAAAATTACCACCATAATTTCACACGTTTTCTAAGCTTTATAACCATAATTGTTTTTAGATTTGAACTACATTAACATGTTTAATTTTTATTTCTTTCACTAATGTTTTCATAGTTATCAAAGAAACATGTATTGACTTTTTTTAATAACTTTTGACCTACTTGTCCAAATTTGAAAAAAATGTATAATATTGTTCTACAATTCATTCTTTACACATTGATTTATTATTTTTGCATTTTGATTATTTTGGTGCAAGTTATATGACATGCATGCTCGGTGTTGCAATTTTTGGTTTGCATCCATTTTCAAAAATCATTAAAAGAAATACTCAATAAAAAATTACAAAAAAATATACTTCTAGTACTCACTCTTAACTATTTTTCTACCAATGGATTTTTAAAAATACTAAATGCAACTAAAAAAATTAAGGAGTGCACGTTAGACAAGTTATGTTATGTTTTATCAAAAAAACAAGAAGACTTTTTTGTGTGTAAAGCATTTGATCTTGTTTTAATCTTATCTATTTTTGAAAAAATTAGTAGTTTAGAAACTAGATTCAGAGTACTACAATTCTTGTTCTTTTGGTATCTTCAAATTATGAGTGCATGAATCTCAAATTACTCCTCCAAGTTCAAGTTTAGCTAATTTTAGAAAAATAAGTGGCCACTTTTGACCCCCTTTTTTATGCACCATCTTGGTGCAATTACCCCTCTATCAAATCTTATCTCAAACCATATATTATGTTTAAATGATCTTAGGACCTGCTTAGATTTTGTTACAAGTGATCAAAATTTTTTTATTGACATGAGACAGTTTGCTGCCTAAAAATTGTTAGAAAATAGACCCTATCAATTAGAACTTTGATGATGGGAATTTTTTTCAATATTCAATGATCTATTTTATTACTTTTTAAAAGGATTTTTTTTCAAAGGGTCTGCATGTCATGCATAATGGTACAACATTGATTGGAAAATATTACACTACTACTAGTACTACTATTGATTATTATCTTCTTACAATGGTCATTGTGTCATGTTCTATGTCTTGTAAAATGGAGGAAAATGATTTTTTATAGGTCTTTTAATGAAAATTTATGCATATTGATAATCCTTCCATTATTAGGACCATAATGATCAACCCTTTGCTTGCAAAATACATAGTAAAAAAAGTGGGTAGAGGAAAAAGGAAAAGTATATTTTAGACCTAAACACTCTATGATTGATCATGAAGTCACTTTCACACACATCATTGAAAAAGTTTGGCTGAAAGGGAAGAAGTATTTTGTTGTTTTGTTGACTTAAAATAGTCTTTTGACATGGTTTGCAGGGATAAGTTATGATGTAAAATGGAAGAACTTGGTAAATTCCTATGCATTTTAGAGTGACTATCCATAAACTCTATGAAGAGGTTAAAATCAAAATCAAAACTTTGATAGACATTTAAAAAAAATTAGGAGTGATATTGGGGTCAATCAAGGGTTCCCCTATATCCTACTCTTTTTGGTTTATAAATTGACAAATTTAAAAAATGACTAAATTTGTAAGGAAGAGATGGTGTTAGTTTGGGAGAGTTTGTTATAAGGCTTATTTTATATGTAGATGGCCTTATTTTGATTGCTAAATCAACTCACAAGTTGTAAGAGAAATTGTATTCCCTTGAACATTTGTGCAGAGTAGCAGGGATGCAAGTTAATACCACCAAGACCAAAATCATAATTTTCTCCAACAAAAGAAAGTAGAACTAGCATATGTTCTATTTTGAAGGTAGTAATCTTGAATAAGTAACCGAGTACAAATATCTTGGGATTGACTTCAACAACAAGCTTAGTTAGGAGGGCTATAGAAACCAAAGAACTTTGGGAGGATGTAAAGTATTATATGATCTTCAAAATAGATGTAGAAAGGAAAAGTTATGGTATCAAAAAACTACTTAGATTCTTTTTTAGGCTTTTTAGTGCTTTTGGTAATGCTCTATAGGTTTGAATTGTGGGATAACACCTCAAACTCAAAGTGAAAACAAATTGAGGAAATTTAAAAGTGTTTGATGAAAAGCAAGTTCAAAATAAAAGCTTTAGTTTCTTATGAGATTATGTTAAGTGAAATAGGGGAAAATCTTATTGAAGCAATTCCTATGGTGTTTCTCATAAGATATTTAAAAATAATTGAACAAATGGAAGTAGGTAGATGACTTACGATTCTTTTCAATGACATTATGATCAAACAAAAGAAGACATGGATGAAGCAAATCAATAAAAGGAATTTCCACTTGAATGCATGCCTTATAAATAGCAAAGAGATAAGCTTTTTGCTATGGATAAGTTCCACAAGTGTATATGGGTAAAGTGCTAGGGAGAATGAAGAAATATTATATTAAGGAGTTCAATGCCATGTAATCATCAATAAAAAAGTGTACATAGGGGCTAGTATTTTTTGAAGAGTCAATCTTTTCTTATTTCTCATTAAGAACTAGCTCTCATAAAATCTAATGTAAAATGAGGTGGTGGAAAAGGCCTAAAGAAGCATGTGAAGAAAGGGTGTATATTTTTTGCACTACCAAAATGATGGAATTAAAAAAACACTTTATTGTGGAGTATGTGCCTTCAAGAACATCATGGACAAACATGTCAATATCTTGATAATAATTTCTTGGTATAGTTCATTTAATGATAGGACTATCCAAAAAGTTGGGGAGCTCCTCATCAACTTAAATAAGAAAATAATTGAAATATAAAAGACAAAAAATTGACAATATTGATTATACCATAAACTATTTTTAACTTCGTAAACGTCAGTCATTCGAATATATGTTGAATACCACTCAAAGATTTGTGTTATAAAATTATTGACTCGAGAGTAGATCTCCACCAGTTGCTTTACCTTGTCTTTTTAGACTGAAAGTTCACGTACATGTCTCTTTGCAAACCAGCTAGATTCCAATTGCTGTGGGTCAAGTCTTCCTTGATTAAAGCATCAACAAAAGCCACTAAAGTAGGAAAATGCCAATTCTTTAAAATATTAGGAACAACGGGCAACCGACAATATTCATTCCATCCTCGCTTTATCAAAGAAACATATCACCTTCACCGGTTGCTTAAAGTTCACGTTTCACGCGTCGCTTTGAAAACTAGCTGGATTTGCCGAGAAACACCTAGGAAGTAGATAGCAAACTACTTTATCAACCATTTATGTGCAATGTCACTGTGATAAATCAATTCAATGCGAATTGCAATTTTCAAGGTTTCTCTGTTTATTCAAGTTTCATCCCCCATTCATGGCTTCGTCTTCATCATCTCAACCAGTGAATTTGGAAGAGGATGATTTTGCTGAAATTTTATATCAAGGAGAAAAGATTTGATCCCTTTTATCCCCCAAACTTTATGATGTTTTCATTAACCACCAAGGTCCTGCTATCAAAGAAACCCTGGCTCTTGAGCTTTATAATTCTCTTGAGAAGCTGGGAATCCGAGCGTTTCTTAATTGCAAAGACATGGAATTAGATGATTTGTTTCCTTCCGCAATTCAGAATGCCATTTACTCTGCTTCAATACAAATTTCCATTTTCTCTAGAAGATATGCCCAGTCAGTCTGGTGTTTAGCGGAGCTTGCTCTGATGTTGAAAACTAAGAGGAAGATTATTCTGATATTCTATGATGTTCCACCTTCCCACCTCAGATACGTAGAAAAGGGTGTATATGCTGATTCATTCAAATACTACACAGAGAAGCATAGGCATCTCGACAAACTTGATGCCTGGAAAGAAGCCCTCCACTGTGTTTCACTCATCTCTGGTTACGTGAATTCAGCCATAATAATGAGTAAGAATTTTTTTATCACAAATTTTCCTCAAAATATTTTTTCCTACAAAGTTTTATGATTTTAGATTAGCCTAATCCGTTGAAATTGTTGTTTTCATTGCCAATTTCAAGTAAGCTTGAGACACTATGTAAAAAAGTAGTGTCCGTTGTCCAATGAGAGGTTGAAAGGACAATAACTTTAGAAATTGCAAGATATCCGACTCGAATTGAAGAATTGGTTGAAGACTTTGAAAGGACATGCTAGCAGGAGGAGAATGATAGTGTGATTGGCATCTACGGTTCAAGAATTTAAACAGTCTCAAAAAAAATACAAGCAAACAAAATATTGTAGTAGAAAGATTTTACACACAAAATATTTTAAAACACACTAATACTTTATTCAATCAATTTCAAATTTGGATTACCTCATGCTTCACTATAGAGGTCTTTCTCGGACTTACAAAATAGATAAACAACAATATGATTTCTTTATAGAGATATCAATCCCCTAAAATAGACTTTCCTTCCATGCAAAGCTTTTACAGAAACTAAAACATTAACAATAAACATAGAAATTACTATCTACTAAAAATTTGCCAATAAGACTTGAAAACTAATTTAGAATGTCTAACTAAAAAACTTCAATTGCATTGGCATCAAATCTTATCTTCTTTTCTATGCTTGCATCATTATCCAACAACGGTATGTGTGGGTCTAGTAAGACCACACTTGCCAAAGCATTGTTCAATGAAAAAATGTTCAAAATTCAGCGCATCAAGTTTATTGTTTGATGTGCGAGAAACAAAATTGACTTCTTTGCAAACAAAGCTTCTTAAGGATCTGGTGCAAGAAAATCATATGTTTGACAATATGCCTGAAGGATCTACATATCTCAGGCCTTGTCTGGCAAGCAACCCTTTTGTGAGTTTCCTAATAATTATAGATGATATATATCACCACATGGACCAATTGAATGCCTTACTGGTCAGGGATCGTTTGGTCGGTAATTCTCTTAATTTGATAATTTTGACAACCTGTGATAAGAGTGTGCTGAGACGAGCAGAAATTAATTGTCATTATAAGATGAAAGAAATGAATGTGCATCAGAGCACAGAGCTTTTCTGTTGGCACGCCTTTCACCAGCCATATCAAACCAGTGGATATGGAGATTTGGCTGTAAGCTTCGTGAAGGAGTGTAGAGGTTTTCCCCTCTCTGTGCAGGTGTTGGGTGGACATGCTTTTGGTAGTGCTGATAAGCATTATTGGAAACTCTGTGCCAATAGAAAATCTCATCTAGGGAATACATCTTCATCCGTTAGATTTTTAGCCAAAAGCATCATAAATTCTCTCCTCCCTGTAGCATGGAGTAGCTGCATAATTTATGATGGATAGTTGAAACAACACTTGTTGTGAAGTATCTAGAAGGAGTTTAGCGTTGGATGGTTCTAGATTTGTTGGTTGGTCTGTGCCGACAATATTGGGTCATAATTAATTTACTTCTACCAACATCCCCCCATAAATTTAATTATGCCAATTATTTCAAGCATCCCTCCATAATTTAAAAGGATGGGTCCCGGCCTAAATCCTTCTTAGGTACCCATTTACATTCACTTAATACAATGGTGGCCATTCACAATGATCAAATTCTATCTTTGAAAATTCTTCTTTGCAATTTCCTTACTTGCTTGTCAATCGATCATCTGATATGCAAAATTCAACTTCTTCATTTCTGGAAAATAATCTTCTTCATGCTACTATACTTTACTACAAATTTTTTAATTCCATCTTGTTGTCGATCAAACTTGGTGTCTTCACGCACCTTCACCTCCATCTGATCTTTAGATCACTTGAATCTTAGATGCACCCTTTTTGAAAACTCGTTAACTATAATCTTCCAAATTTCATGATGTCTTTAAAGACACTGATTTCCTTTGAATCAAATAATCTCTAATCTTTCTCAAACAATCAAACATTTCTTTAAACATGACACGGTTGTCCTCCTTTGTTCGGTAGCAATGTGTGCCTCCACTCTTTCTTGATTGCTCCTTATTCAAAACATCTTGCAAAATGCAAGCTAAATCTTCAAACAATGCATCACCTCTTGATGATCTTAAAACATTACAACTTTACTTTCGTACCTTTCACTTATCATCTTCAGATCACTATCTTCAAACATAATCAAACTTTTCATTAAAATATAACAATCACCTTTTCTTTAGAGTGGGTGATGAATGGATGTTTACAAGCTACAACTCTTTCCTTGTGAAACTTCAATATGACTCGGTTGTGGCGTCTCCAATCATTGAGCAATCATTGTGGCGGGCTTCCTCTGGTTGGGTGCGATCCATCCAAATACTGGAGGCTTTCAATCTTTTGGCACCTACACAGCAGCACAGATTCAACAATTCTTTGACTTAGGCAATGACTTCTTCAGATGTGTGGAAACTATCAACTCCTCTAGCTTGTGGCTTCAGCGTCACACTTTTTTACTTGCAACTTTTGACATCGATCTCGTATCCTATGGAAAAAAAACCTCTACATCGATTTCTTTAGCATCCTCACACTTTGATTGGGGAGGTTCTTCAAATGAGCTTCAGAAGCTTCCTCAATCTCTCTTTGAGAATAACTTTCTTCACATATAATTAAGGGACATGGCTTATCTTCTTTCAAACAACTCCAAAAAATTGCAATCTGATTTGGAGTGACGAATCACATTTAATCATGCACAACAATCTATTTAATATTTTGTTAATCTCTACTGGATCTCAACCTTTTGCAACGACTATCAACACTCTTCTCCAAAGAATCAATGATCAGCAACTGGACTACAACAACACCTCCTAATCATTTTCAACTCTTCTGGCAGCTTCACGCATTCCTTTAAAATCTGCGAATTCTTTCAACTTTCATTGACCTTAGTGATCGATTCCTTTGGCTTCAACAAGCTACAACTACAATTGGCAACTTCAAAGCCTTTAGCATCAACACTCCATTGCTCTCCAGGCCTTTAGGATCTTCTACCATCAAGCTTTGATATCAAATTTCAACTTGTAGGGTTAAAATTTCATACTACAAAATCCATAGATACCAAATTGAAACCTGCAGAGTTAAAATTTCATATTGAGGTCTTTAGATTTTTCCATAATACGAAAAAGTAGATAAATGTGAGAAATGAGGGTTGGTGGGAAGTTGGTAGCAGAGTCATCTAGAATGTCGGTGAGAAACTTCTGTTTTAAATGCTCAACATATAGAGTTGGGGTAGTTGGGATTATAATCTCCAACACTCCCCCCTAATCACAACTACCATGAATTCTCATTACATTCTCAGTCTCTTTCACTGATGTTGTAACATCTAAAATCTTCTAGATCTAGCGATCAAACCTAGGAGATCCCATGCTACAGTTGGGATGCTCTAACCATGAGCTCTGGCCCTCTTGGTTACTAGTCCATCGTAGGTTTAGGTGTGATTCACTTGTTTTATCAACACCTCCCATTGAGTCACTCTGCAAGTGCTTGGGGATCCTAGTTTTAATGGGCTCCATTGGCCTCATACATTGCTTTCATATAGAAATAGAATGTTGCAGTATTCAACAATATTTCTTTTAAACAAATTCACTTATCTTTTAATAAAAGACATCTACTATCCTCCTTGATGTTATCATCTCACTTGTCAACTCTTCATTTTTACATCATTTTATAGACTTTGGAAATGCTCTTCACAATCTTGACTCTCAACCTAGACACATACTTATCCAATCTCCTCAAACTTCCTACTACCTCAAGATCTACAAAGACAACTTCAAAATAGATAATACAAAACATACTATAACATCTTCTTAATACTACAGACAAAGACATCTGCTTAATCAAACAAATTTCAGACTTGTATCCTTTGCGTGTAATCTTGAGATCACTTTCTTCATACATAATCAACCTTTTCAAAGAAAGAAAAAAAAAACCTTTTATTTTTCAACAACTGTGGAGCACTTTGGCAGTGGCTTGATTTTGACTTCATCTGTAGAGGCAACATACACCATAACCATAAACACCTGCTTTCAAAATACCACATCCTTTGGATACGAAAATCTTCTCTCCAACTTTTATGTGCCTTCCAGCTTACTTTATCAATTCTTCTCCAATCTTCTGTAGGCAACTTAGAATCTCCTATCTTTACATTGGGACTGCCAATGATCTCATGAGAGGCACCTTTGTCTTTCTTGCTCCTTCTCTAGAAACAACGATCTCTTGCAGCAGTGTCTTCTTCTTTCTTGCAATGACATTCTAGACCTGCTTCTTTCTTTGCCCAAAGATAGATCTCCTTCATGTATCCTCCTCCATCTCTGCACATACCTTAGCTCTTTAAATCTTCTTGATCAGCTGCGGTTGATGTCTTCTTCTCATGACTTCATTGAAAATCTTCATATACACCTCTGCAGTCATAGCAACAACTACCCAACTCAATTCTTCAGGACTCGTTGGATTCATCTGCCTCTCCAGTCTCTTAACATTGGCTCTTATACCACTTTTGGAGTGAACACAAAGCAAAATAAAATGGAAAACACATATTATATTAAATAATCATAAAACATTACATATATTATCTCCTTATAGCTCTACAGAGCTGGACTCTGAGAAGAGTGAATAGCCCTTACATTACATTCTATTTATAATCATATTGAGGTCTTTAGATTTTTCTAGAATACAAAACAATAGAAAAACATGAGAAATGAGGGTTGGTGGGAAGTTGGTGGCAGAGTCATCTAGAAATCGGTGAGAAACTTCTATTTTAAATGCTCAGCATATGGAGCTGGGGTAGTTGGGATTATAATCTCCAACATACCTTTCCAGCCTCAAATCTCTCCATCTTGAAAATTTGAAAAGTTTAACTGAAGTGGATTTAGGTCTGGTAGACACACATAATTACCTAAAGAATGCAAAATCAAACATAGATAATCAATGTTGCTTAGAAACAAAACCATTTTTTAGTGTTGGAAGTTGCAGAAGTTCAAAGGTATTGAAGAATTGCAAGAATTGAATATCTATGCCTTTCACCTTGCATTGCAAATAAGTGGCAGGTATTGCACTTCTATTGTACAATTTTTTTAGAGAGAAATTGTTATATATTATATACTATAAGTCATGTTTTTTTGTGATCCCTTGAAGAGATGACTTTGAGTTTTTTCATTAATTAGCCGATAGGCTTTTATTGTGGACTTGCTAGTCCACAAGCCATCAGAATACCTTTCTCACACACCCTGCAAACCGTTTGAGGGCCCAGTAAACCATTTGATTGCATCCCTCACCAAGTCAGCTCATGCATACCTACATGATCAAGGATTAATAGACTTGAATCATTCAAACCAAGAAGCCATATGAATGGTAGAATGGAGAATGCCTGACAACTGAGCTGGAGCTTCTATAATTGTTGGCTATGCACAAAACAGATAGCAGAAGGAACCCTTGAGGTCACATGGTGCCAAGGCAGTGGACATTTTAAGAAATACAATACACTCATCAAAGTGGAAGGAAGCCTTCAGATTATTTTTTCTTATCATCATACCCTCATTGAATGCAAATAAACTCCAAACACTCCACTATTTGAATTAATTTTTTAGGCTTATCTCATTATGAATAAACTAGCAGATATCTTCTTTGTCAGGAAGATCAGCTACCCTCCATCACCACCTCCGCTTATAAATATACTATGATGTCCCATATGGAGTTGAGTGTCTTTATTTAGGCTCTTCTTGAAATTTGGCCACAAGAAAAATTGCATACATAATATCCAATCTAGTAGCAATTAAATACAATAGTCCTCCAATCATATATTTGTACTTTCTTTGATCAAACTTAGGTGAATCATCATATTTAGTCAATTTGCAATCAGTCACTATAGGAGTGCATACTAGTTTGGAACCATCCATCCCAAACTTCTTCAACATATCTTTCAAATATTTTGACTGTGAAATAAAAATTCCCTTTTCTGATTGATTGATTTGCAACCCAAGAAAGAAATTCATCACACCAAACATAGAAATATCAAATTATTTTTGCATTTCTTCAAAAAACATCTTGCACATTGTTTCATTTTCTCCAAAAATAATTTCATCAACATATAAAACTACTATCAAGATCTTGTCATTTTCAATTTTGAATTATAAATTACTATCTATCGTACCTTTGTTGAAACCTTACTGAATCAAATATTTGTCTAACCTTACATACCAAGCTCTAGCAGATTTCTTTAATCCATATAAAGCTTTCTTTAATGTGTAGACCACATCTGATTGATCTAACAAATTGAAATCCTTTTGGTTGTTCCATGTACACTTCTTCTAATTCACTTCACCATTCAAACATGTAGACTTTACATCCATTTGATAAACCTTGAAATCTTTATGTACAACAAATGACAAAAACATCTTGATATCTTCCATCCTAGCTACTAGAGAATTTTTTTCCTAAAAATGTATGCCTTCTACTTGTGAGTGGACCTTATAGAGAAGCCTTGCTTTATTTCTGACCATTTCTCGATTCTCATTCTTGTTTATGAGTACCCATTTTGATCCAGTTATGTTTTTTGTTTGCTAGTCTAGGGACCAAATCCCAAGTTTGATTATTCTCAATCTCCATAAGTTCTTCCATTTCTTTCATCCAATTTTTATCATTACATGCTTCACTCGTTGTCTTTAGTTCTACTTCGGAAAGTAGACAAATTTATCACAACAGCAGCAGTAGCTCTACTTCTTGTCAATACTCCTTTCCTCTTGTTTCCAATGATCTAATTTTCTGAATGGTTCCTTTGCACATATTTAGGTGTCT
Source organism: Sequoia sempervirens (assembly GCA_007258455.2). NCBI lineage: Eukaryota > Viridiplantae > Streptophyta > Pinopsida > Cupressales > Cupressaceae > Sequoia > Sequoia sempervirens. Next base: position 358,928,529 of record VDFB02271358.1, on the reverse strand, counting down.
TTGGGGACATCACTGAAGCTTCCTTTTCTTCATTCCTCTTTTCCTATTCTTCAATAATGTCTTCAAATTCTATGCAATCAGGCTCATCTAATACATACCCATCAACTTCCATTGAATTCTTTAATGCTTCATCTACCTTTACATTTGTGCTTTCTACAATATTTCTCAACCTTTTATTGAAACATCTTGTAATATTTGCTTATAATAGAGTATCCAAGGAAGATTCCTTCATCACATCTAGCATCAAACTTCCCTAAATTTTCATTATCCTTTTTGATATAAAATTTGCTACCAAATATGTTGAAATACTTTAATGTAGGAATTCTTCCACACCATAGCTCATATAGGGTCTTTGTACTATTATCTTTTTCTTACACTCAATTGAACACATAAATAATAGTATTGTATGAATAGCTTCTCTCCAATAAACTTCTAGTACAACTGCCTCAATAATAATTGATCTAGCAACTTCCTGAATAATTATGTTCTTTGTTTCAACAACTCCATTCCACTGAGGAGTTCTAGGAGAAGATAAATATCTTTTTATTCCATGAGCTTCAAAAAAAAATTTGAACTCATTGGATGTGAATTCACCACCTTTGTTAGACCTTAAACATTTTATTCTCAAATTTTCTTCATTCTTATCCAGAGCCTTAAATGCCTTGAATCTTTCTAGTGCATCATATTTTTCTCTAAGAAAAGTAACCCATGTGTATCTAGAGTAATCATCAATCAAAAGCATAAAATACCTATCACCTTGTAGACTTCTCACTCTTGTATGACCACAAATATCTATGTGAATCAAATCTAGTATTCTAGTAGTAGATTAATCCTTTGACCTGTAGTAGTTTCTAGCTTTCTTTCCAAACTAACGATTCTTGCAAATAGCATTAACAGGCTTTGTTATTCTCGATAAATATCTCATGGCTTGTACTGCACTACTTCTTTCCAAGTTATCAAAATTCATATGACACATCCTTTGGTACCATAACCAGCTATTATTAATTTGAGTCATAAAACAATTTCCATCAACACCCTTAAGTTGATGAATATTTCCTTTAGACTTCTTTTGAGCATCAATTAATGTTCTGGATCCTTTCTTGATTTCACATCTTTCATCCTCAATTAAAAGATTATATCCTTTACTACACATCTATTGAACACTTAAAAGATTATGCCTTAAGACCTTAACATAGTAGACAACATCAATTATGCTTGCCATCAAAACTAACTAAACCTATTCCACAAATCTTAGCACCACTATCATCTCCAAATTTAACTAAGACACCATCATAATTTTCAAATTTAACAAAATTAATCTTATCACTAGTCATTTGATGTGAACAACCACTGTCAACAACCCAATAGTTCTTTTCTTCTATAGCATGAAGAGCACAAATCATTGTACCTTCACTCTTTTCCAGAGAATTTTTTTCACTTGTCTTTCAGTATAAGTAGAAGTAGATTCATCTTTTACAGATAAGAACAAGCATTCATTGTCATCGAAATTTCCATAATTAGATTCTTCATCAGATACCAATATCTTCATTCACATAATATACTCTATTGATCTTCTTACCTTTGTTTTCTTTGCTTAATATATGTTTATTCCTCTTAGCTCTTTCTATACATCTCAAAGCATAATGACCAATTCATCCATAACTAAATCATTTAAATGGTAACTTAGTTGCATACTTACTGGAGCCCTTTTTCATCCTTCTCACAAAGTTAGCTTCCACTTCATCTGGATCTTCACTACTTGTAGCCTTAAAGGTAGTTTCTGATTTGGATCCATTTCTCAAATTTGGTTTTCTCATTTCACATGATGCTAGAGTATGCAAAAATTGATCTATAGTATAAGTCTTGTATCCACATATTCTTGAATATTAGATACCTTTTCACTATATGCATTAGGAATATTTTTGAGAATATTCTTCACTATCTTGGATTCATCCACTATTACAATTCCTCGCATTTCACCTACTAGCTCATCCACTCTCTATACATAGGTTTTAATGTTCTCATCTTTAGACATATGCAAAATTTCAAATTGTGCTTCTAAGTTTTCTATCTTTGCTTCTTTGGCCTTTTCATTTCACACATGAGTTATTTCCAATAAATCCTAGACCTCTTTAGCAGTCTTTAGATTTGAAAATTTAATTAACTCGGACTATGAAAGACTATTCTTCAAAATGTACTTTTCCTTATTATTTGCTTCATGTGCCTTGATTTCATCAGCTATACTTGGACCATTAGCAAGAGAAATATATGAAATCTTAGAAGATTTCTCATCATCATATCAAAAACATTCCAAATATCCTTCCATCTTTATTTTCTAAAGTCCATAGTTAGTCCCATCAAACCTAGAACACTCAATAATGATCTTGCTTGCCATCCTAGACCTTCCTTAAGCAATTTAGCTCTTCTCCAAGGAACCAAGCTCTGATACCAATCGTTGAACATGGCAACTGAGAGGGGGGAGGTGAATTAGTTGTAGAAAAATTAACCTTTAAAACCTTCACCAAAAATTATATCTATTATCATTCACAAATATTTTACTTTGTTAATATGACTAATCATTAAGTGCAAATACAGAAACTGAAAGAAGCAAAAACCATACACACACAACAACACTAGATTTACATAGAAAACCCAAAAGGGAAAAACCACGGTGAGGATTAGCTCATAGTATAGAGAATATCAAAACTGAATACAAAGGCTCACTACTAGAGAAGGCTCACTACCAAAACATGACTCACTTTTTGGAACAAGACTCACTGTCCAACAAGGGTTAACCACCCAATGGGCTCACTACCACATGGATACAAAGAAGATAGTGGATATTTGTTATAGAGAGAAGATAATCTCAATACAATAGATATTTCCACCACAACTTTCTCACACACTTGTAAAAATGCTTGAATGATAGAGTACACCTTTAGCTCACTACATTCGAAAAGTCACCAATTAGGTTTTGCACTGATCTACTCAACCATACACTCTACTTCAAATTTATCTCACATCTATCTTGCTCTCTTACTTTATATATTCTTTGTATATCTTTCACCAATATCTCATCCCATATTTATACCATCTACAACTTTGAAACATATCCAAAGTTTGCCACACACATCATTTGTATTTACAAATTTAAATTAGGTCAGTGCCAAAACATTCTACAATGGAATTAGAATGAGGGTGATAAAAAAACACACTTAATGAGGACCTAAATAAGTCCCAACATGCTTCATGAATTTTGTAAGTAGTGTTTAACACATAGTCATCCAAAACTATGTAAAACACATAGAAGAATTAAGCACATGCAACCTTAGCATGATCCAAACTTTCAAGACAAAAAATTATCCTCAACACAATCATATCAACTTATCTTCAAAACTAAAAGTCATAAAACTCAAACAAGAAGAAATTAAAAGCAACTAAATTTCTCCTAGACCTCAACCAAAGACACTAAAAACCATAGTTCACAACTGGTGAACATGGTGCAGGAGCACCAAGAAAGTTGCAATTTTACAAGTTTTAGACCAAGGCCTAATGAATGGTGTGAATCTTGGTTTAGGTGGTTTTTTTATATTTTTTTTCTTGAATAAGGTCCATTGAGATAGTTTAGATTTAGTTAGAGTGATTTGGGTCAATTTGTGCAAATTTTGCAAAATATGTAAAATATGGTAATTCCAAATATTATAAAGTGCAAAAATTGCAAATTAGAGGGAATACCATCGATTAAGTTGGTTGGAAAGGAAGTTGAAGAGGTTGGGTCAAATTTTTTTGATGTTAGAAGCTTAAAAATTCCTCCCATAAGTTGATGCAGAGGTTAGACATCTTGATTGCGAAGAAAAATCAATAAAAACAACTATTTTTCTCAGAATTTTCTATGTTTTGTATTTAAATATGTAGATTCAAGCCATTATACGAATCCGTACAAGGTTTTCTTTCTCCAAAGTTGACTGAATCTGGTGAAGGATTTTTTTAGCGTTAATTTACAACTAGTTTTGAGTATTTTCATTGTGTTTAACAAGATTTATTGTTAGTTTTCTTAGAATTGATCTCAAATTGTCTAGTTCAGGGTTTGTAAGCAAATATAATGGATTTTCACCCATTCCACCTATTGTAATCACTGTAACTCAGTGGAATGGGTGGTATTAGGTAGGTAGAGGTGTCCATAAGGGTTTAGTGTCTAGGCGAGGTCTTTTGATGGTGTGGACTTGATGCCCTAGTTACAAAATGGTACATTTTTTAGTGTAATTGAGAGGTTTAAGAGTGGGAATGTGTGAAAATATTGGGGGAAGAATATTTTGAAGGTTTTTTAGGAATTTTTAGACATAATTCATCATGTTTGAACTGGTGGCAAAGTTACTTAAGGTCTAGAAGGCATACTTTCAATAAACCCTCTCCAAATTAAGCAAAAGTAAGGGTTTGGTAAAACGGTGACTAGGATAGCTTTGTGTAGGTTAAAATTTGGAGATTTGGTGTTTAGGTAGATAGGTTAAGACTTCCCAATGTTTTTTTTTGGCTTAAGAGGAAGAATAAAGAGGTGATGCTTTGTAAAACAGGCCTAATTGGCCAAGTAGGTTAGCATAGGAACCTGATTTTGGAGGAGTGGGTCCAAAGTGACCATATGTGGTTTTGTGATATGTTTGAGAAAACCATAATGGGTTCCTAAAAATCTAGATGATTTGTGGGTTAGAAGTGATCAAAGTGAGAAAAGTTAAAAAAACCGAGTTTGCACACCTACAAGGGAGAATTGTGAAGCTTGAAGAGAAATCACCCTAGATAGGGTTTGAAGGCTAAAAGTTTGTTTTAATCAAGTGGAATTGAGTTTGGTTGATTGAAGGCCTCCCTGTATTGCATCAATTGGTATCAAATTATAGGGATTAGATCTCTTGATAGTGGAAGGTTGCTGATTGAAGAAAGGAAACTTGGGAGTTGAAAAGACAAAGTGTCAAAATGCCTCCAAAAGGGAAAAATATGGCAAAGGAGATGAATGAATTGAAGGATAAGAAAGCTAGGGAGATAAGAGAGTTTAAGGAAAGAATTTTAGCTATGGAAACAAGCAGGAGAAGAGATGAGGATGAGAGTGATACTAATGAGGAAGAAGAAGAAGAATTAGAGGATGTGGATGAAGAATTGGATCCTAAAGAACAAAGAATGGCAAAATTGTTAAGGGTAGTCAAGAGTGACAAACATAATGTGAAGATTGATGTTCCAAAGTATGGTGGGAATCTGAATGATGAGGTGTATTGGATTGTAGCCTTAGACAATTTCTTTGAGTGTGAAGATTGTTAAGACTAGGCTAAAAGGTCATGCACTTTTATGGTGGGATTATGACCAATCAGAGAGGAGAAAGAAAGGTAAGTCCAAGATTGTTTCATGGGACAAGATGGTAGCATAGATGAAAGGTAGGTTCTTGTCTAAAGATAATGAAATAAAAATGTTTAAAAAGTGAACCATATATTTTTGGGTGTGAGGTTTATAGGCTACTCTTGCACTCTTAGGATGTTTCACCTAAAAGGAGAGAAATAAAACCCAAGAAAAATCTACATTTGTTCACTCAAATTATGAAGTGTATGATGTAACTAAAACTTTAAATGAGATGATTTAAATGCAACTAAACAATGTGATTGACTGATTATGAATGCAAAACCTAAGAAATATGCAATGTTTGAAAACATAATGTGATATGCAAGCATGAACTAAAATATGAATAAATACAAAACAAAGATGAAAGAGGTTGAATTAGAGTGCACCTGGGTGTTTGATGAAGAATCTGGAGTGTCCTGAATGCTAACAAAAATCACTAAAAATCACTAGTGGGACTCATTTTCCACTGATGGCAAATTAGTCCTACTTTTGGTGAAAACTTCTACAAACTGGTTTTTGGGTGTCAGGATCTGGAATCTGACAAAATCTAGATTTCTAGCCTTAAGGTGGAACTCATTCACCATTGATGGTGAATCAGTCCTCTCCCAAAATTTTGTGAAATCAGGGACCAATTCTGTAGCACCAAATATGAGGTTGTCTTCTTGTTAGATTGACGGAGTCAAAACTGCAAAAAAATAGACTATATGTTGTCTCCAAGCTTGAAATAGGTTTGATTTGACTTGAAACACCTTGTTGACTTCTTGTCCACTTTTCAACACCTAATTGCTTGATAAATCTGCATACAAAAGTCTTGTTGAAGAAATTTGTAGATATGTCAATGGTTGCTCCAAGATGTTTGATTGATGCTTGATTTGATGATGCAAAGTGCTTGAATGGATGATTGAATGCTTGGATGAATTATGAGATTTGGAGATTATAGGAGATGTAAAATGAGGAGAAAGACACTTATTTATACACTCTTGTGCCTTAATAACCCAATGATACCTCATCACAGGCCGACATCAAGTAATTTTGAATAAAAATCCAAAAGGAAATTTGAAATATTTTGAATTTTGAGCCAAGAGGGACTCATTTTCCACCCATAGTGAATGGGTCCCACCTTGGACTTGAAAGTGGATGTTGGGAATTAAGTCACATTTAATGTCATTTGTTAGGTTAAAATTCAAAAATAAACTTAATTAAGCCTTATAAGGGCATAAAGGGGTCAAATAAAGCATAAGAAAGGTGTAAATAGTGAAATCAAGCCTAGAAAAGCATGAAATCTTGTTACAATACTTTACAACACTTCAAAATAGGACTTGATAAGTGATGAAAATGTGATTTTTAGGTGAATTGTAATGAATAGAGTCTAGAAAAGTGTAGAAATGTTTTACAACACTTCAAAACACCTTCACAAGATGCCTTAATTTGAATTTCAAGGACCTAATGTGAATTTTTAAGTCACATTGCAACATTAAATCAAAGAAAAGTGGACCAAACATCATGAAGACAGATCTAAAAGACCATGAAAATGTCAAGGGGCCATTTTTCTATGGAACATTTAGCCCCCACTTTAGTGAGACTATGATCTTGCTTCAAATTCACACTAAAGTAGCCATGAACATTGAGAATGATCCAAATGCACTTATGTTAGCAAGATGTAATAACAATAATCAAGAGAGATGATCAAGCCCCCAGGATGAAGATCCCATGGCAAACTAAACATAAGGACATATGTGTTGAAATGAAAGAAGAAAAAAGGAAGAATTGGATTGAGCTTCGATCGTCTGTCCAACTAGTTGTGGATTAGATCTAGGCTATTTGTGAGAAGAAGAGAATGCATACTCACTCTGGGGTGACATAACTCTTGGTGGTTTGTTGGGTGAGAAGGACTAAAAGGTGAGAAACATACACTAGTTGGAATGCACTCAAACACATAGGTGGCTATGGGGAAAGTCATGCCATTAAATGGGCTTCCCACTCAACCATATCAAAGTTATACCTCCCGATAACTTTAACAAGACACCGAGTGATCCCACAATAGTGGTTTACAATTTTTGGCCAAACTAGACACTGATTTTATTTTTTAAACTAAATCTTCACATTCAAGCACCTATAGCGGTTAAACTGTGAGGAATTTGAAGATGATGCAAACTAGAGTCTTGTCACATTTTTTATGTAGATTCTAAAAATATTTTTTTCAAAATTTTTGGAATCAAATTGCACTTCTTTTTCCATCTCCCAAGAAAATTGGTTTTTTTCAAAAAAATAACATTTTTAAAAAGTGACGCACACTGTATAACGCATAACTTTTTTTCCTTGAAAGATAAAATTCCAATTCTTTCGAATTTAGATTTGTAATTCTGATATCTAGTGCTTCCACTTGGTTAGATAGTTTGTTATTGAATATTTTTTCTTTAATCAAGTTTCAAAGTCAAATCAATTACAATTCAGACATAAAATGACCGTATAACGCATAAATTTTACTGTATGTATCAAAATTCTTTTTTTTTTTGTTGGATCAAGGACTTCAATATCTGGTGCACTCATACTTTTTCAAACTTTTTTTTGATAATATTCTAATTTTCCACATGTGCAGAACAAAGAGTTTTGTTTTTGGAAAAAAACCTATATTTAATAAAACTTAAAAAACAAATAGATAATATACTTAAATCATATTAAAATTATATTGGTTGGATAGCTCGTTTTGAGGGAAACCTGATACCAGTTGGTTTTTTGAGATCTCCATTTTCATTCTCAAATCAAGCTTCAAAGTGCAAAGTTCTGAGTGATTTTGGTGCTTGAGAGGATGTGGGTGAAACTAAGTGGGTTCGGTCGAATGTGGGTTCGACCGAACCATTGTTCGATTGAACCCATTCAACATACAATAAAAAAATAGATTTGAAAGGGGTTCAATCGAACATTCTAAAGATGTTTGGTCAAACCCCCTCTATTAAAAATTATTTTTTATTATTAATATAAATATAAATTATATTATTTTTAAATTATGAATTGAGAGAGAGATATGGAGGGAGTGGGAGAGAAAGAGAGAGTTGGGGTAGGAGGGAGATACTTGAGAGAGAGAGAGGGGGGAGTGGGAGAGAGATAAAGGGTAGGGGGTATAAGGGTTTAGGGTTTAAGGGTTAAGGATAGAGGGGAGAGAGGGAGAGGGGGTAGGAAAGAGAGACTTGAGAGAGAGAAGGGGGGGAGTGGGAGAGAGATAAAGGGCAGGGGGTCCTAGGGTTGAAGGGTTAAGGGTAGAGGAGCTTGAGAGGGAGAGTGGGTAGGAGGGAGAGACTTTCAAGAGAGAGAGAGAGATAGAGGTAGGAGAGTAGAAGGCTGGTTTAGGGCTCATGGCCATGGGTAGAGGGAGAGGGGAGAGCAAGAGGAGGAGACCTGGAGACAGAGAGGGGAGTGGAGAGAGATAAAGTAGGGGTGCACATGGGTTTAGGGTCCACCAAGGGCCAAGGGTAGAGGGAGAGGAGAGGGGTAGGAGGAAAGTAACCTGAGAGAGATAGGAGTGGGAGAGAGACAAGCAAAGGCAGGGCTTCCATGGCCTAGGCAGAGGGGAGAGAGGAGAGGGGGTGGGAGGGAGAGACCTGAGAGAGAGAGGGGAGGAGAGAGACAAAGGCAGGGGTGCAACAAGGCCTAGGGCCTGTGGCTATGGCAGAGGGAGAGAGGAGAGGGGGCAGGAGGGAGAGACCTAAGAGGGTGGGGTGGGAGAGACAAATGGCAGGGTCCCATGGCCTAGGGCAGAGGGAGAGAGGGAGAGAGGGTGGAGGAGGAGGACCTGGAGAGAGTGGGGAGTGGGAGAGAGACAAAGGTAGCCCATGGCCATGGGCAGAGGAGGAGGAGAGTGGACAGGAGGAGAGAGACCCAAGAGAGAGAGGGGAAACGGAGAGAGACAGAGGGACAGGGTCTAATGGCTAAGGTAGAGGGAGAGGTGAGAGGGGCAGGAGGGAGACCCCTGAAAGAGAGAGGGAGTGGAGAGAGACAGGCATGGCCTAGGGCTCCATGTTAAGGGCAGAGGGAGAGGAGAGGGCAGGAGGGAGAGACCTGAGAGAGAGGGAGGAGAGAGAGATAAAGGGTAGGGGGTGTACAAGGGTTTTAAGGGTAGAGGGGAGAGGGGGAGAGGGGGTAGGAGGGAGAGACTTGAGAGAGATGGGGGGAGTGCGAGAGAGATAAACGGTAGGGTTTAAGGGTTAAGGGTCAAGGGTTAAGGCAGAGGGAGAGAGGAGAGGGGCAGGGAGGGAGAGACTGAGAGAGAGGGGAGTGGGAGAGAGATAAAGGGGTGGTGGCTGGCTTAGGCAGAGGGAGAGAGGGAGAGGGGGTGGGAGGGAGATACTTGAGAGAGATAATAATTTTATAATTTTATAATTAGATAATACTTAATTTTAAAATTTACATAATTTCTCATGGAAAAATTGGATGGAACAAATTATATAAGTTGTATATAAGTGTATATAAGATTCTTGAACTTAATAATTCCATGAAACAAATATAAGTTGTATATAATTGTAATTTAGGAAAAATGATTTTAAAAAAGTTCACTACATTTCAAATAAGGATTGAAAGCATATATGTGGGTTTACATGTAGCCAAAAAAAGTGAGAGATGATGCTATCAAAGATTCTTGAACTTAAGAATTTTCCATGGAACAAATATGTACATATAATTTTAATTTAGGAAAAATGATTTTAAAAAAATTCACTACATTTCAAATAAGGATTGAAAGCATATTTATGGGTTTACATGCAACCAAAAAAAGTGAGAGATGATGCTATCAAAGATTCTTGAACTTAAGAATTTTCCATGGAACAAATATGTACATATAATTGTAATTTACACAAAATGATTTACAACTATGTATAAGTTACTATAAGTTCTCATTTGAACATGTATAGGGTTACAAGTGAACTTGAAAACCATGGCTATAATCTAAGTCAAAGATTCTGGTTTAGCCCGCTCTTCAATAACAGGTAGAATTTTTTGATGATCATCACTATCTAGTCTCCATTTTCTTCGGCCACGTGCATGTGGAACTACATGAAGATGTAGAGTGGTAGCAATTATTAAGTGACTATATTGATATACCTTGTTATCAGGTTGATAGTCAACAAAACGAATCCCATGTCAACAACTTTGACTTGTTTTAGATATGTCCCTTGCACTACAACAACCTCGCATTTTAAAACATGAACCTGCTGCAAGACATTACATGAACGCGGTGCAACATTTTCGTGCTCAAGGTTTGTTGTACAATATATATTTAATAATGTCTATAATGTAATGTGCACATGTGGAATACAATGTATATAAAATTTTAAATTCAAAACTCAACTGGTGGGAAATGACATATTCCATCACTTGTTTCCTGTGCGTTCTATTAGTTTGCCCTCTCTTGTGCAATGCAATAAATAATAGCTAACACCTTCGATGTTTCCATGCTCTGCTATGATTGCAAAGACATCTCCTATACACCAAATTTACACAAAAAATCCTAAAAAAAATAGAAATGTCTCTAAAGATCATTAACTAGATATATATAATATTTAAATTATTGAAAACTTACACGTGTACCTTTTCTAACCAATCCTGCAATATGGTCATAATCAATTGAAATCAAAGGAATGTCTTCAAATCTTTCTTCCTCATTTTGATCATATGTTTCTAAAACAACTAGTGGCACCGTATCCCATTTACCAACATATCAAAGTTCTTGATTGTTGCATGCATAATCAAAGTTTCCCTCAATGCACTCAGTGCAAAAAAAGAGTAATCCCTTGTGTCTAATATCCATCCATGGCAACTATTTGAACTCCTAACACAATGCAAAGATCTTGCTTTTTCTACCCTCTTGCATCCATGCATCAATATTCTATCCACACCTAGATACATATATACAAAAAACTTATGTGAACAAATATGTATATATATATATATATTTTAAATTTAAATAAATTAAAATTTTTGATTTAATGTAATTTGTACATACCCGATATCTCCCAAAACACTCTATGTGGAATGTGTCGGTTTGTTCTTGAAGATGTGTCAACCACATTTGATGCAAAGTGTTTCTTGCACCATTCAACAACATCATGTGCATTGTCTAGATGATCTTCTAGATAACTCATTTGATGCTTTCTTCAAGCTCATTTGATGCAAGCTCCTGCTCCATCATGCTCACCCTTTCCATGCCCACTCTAAAAGAAACTCCAAACATGTGGTATTTTGTAGATTTTATGATATCTACAAAGTGCATAGAATGGTCATGAAGATTTGAATTGTGCCACACATCCATCTAACCATACAAAATGATTTTCAAATTTTACACACCTGTTTCTCAAATTCTCAAAAAATATTGTAAAGCAATGTTGGACAAAAAGTGTGTCATGCTCTTTATCATCACTAATATAAAAGTGATATTCTTTCTTAATGGCTCATTCTTCATCTGTACTCTCAACACCATCCAATTCTGATTGTGCATGTTGATAATACACATGAACCATAATAGTGATCTGCTTTGAAAAGTAATACTCTGATTGAATCTCCTTTTGATGTACAAAGGAGTAATTTTCTGCAAAATCAACTACTGATAGAACTATTCCACATGGGAAAGTATCTCCCAATATTTGGAATTGTTGTGCTTGCCACTTAGCAAAAAAGGAATGATGTATGTATGGTCGTATCAATTTTCAAAAATATTCCATAAATTTTCCAATGGGAATCTCCTCTTCTACATAGTTCAGCCTTGTGGATTCTTTCCCAAAATTTGTTTGCAACTTTACATACATGTACCTGTGTTAGTAAAATATGTGAATAACTAATAAACCACACTTGATCAATGAAACATTACATCAAAGAGAATCCAAATAACAATTTATGAGAAATTGAAACAAATAAATTCTCTAAAAATAATACTTACCTCTTGCAGATTATTGTCTTTGTTAGGTTAGTATCCTCAATTCTTGAAGGAAATTTAGCCAAATTTCCACGTCTCACAAATTTCTTTTATGTAGTTTATTTGAGGTCCATTTTCATGATCACATAATATAGACTTTATGAACAAACTTTCCTATTTAGGAGGTGCATTTTGAAACCCACATCTTTCTTCTCTCATCTTTCGAAACACCGATCGTGAGAGATCAAATTCAGATAAGGACAACAAGTTTCAAAAAAAACTTGTTTCTCTTCACATAATATGGCTTTAACCTTTGAAACATTGTTTGCCCAATCTTTATATGAGGATATGCATTACAAAAGTTCATATACATCTCAAATTGTGTTATGTCTAGCTAATGTTTGATATGATTTTCATAAATACTAGGTCCAATCCTATGTCTCATAACATCTCTAGTATTTGATGATGGATGAGTCTGATCATGCCAAAAACCTAAGACCAAGTTCCTAACAACATCTTCAATCCTGTCAAAATGGGGAGCTCTACACATAATTGCCCAATTTTCTTCTAAACTATCATCCAAAAACTTTCTCTTTTTCTCATATTTTATCAATGTGGTTCTACTATAACCAATTTCAGTTGAAAGTGCAAACATTTTTCTTTTTCTTGCTATATCTTGATGTACAATAGATGTCAACATCACCCTTCTTGTAGTGGCCTTATCCATTGATTGAGATCCTTTCCCAATGGAATCTAAACCCTTTTTAACATTTTGAACAATATCCTTTTGTAATCCCATGTGTTTCTTCTTATTTGATGCCGAATGTACACCCAACAATTGTAATGACTCTTTGAGCTCATTACAAAGAAGTAAACATGATAACAATTGGGTTTTTTCAAGTGTATCAAGATGATTGAAATGATGATTGATCATTCTATTTACAAATTTATTTATTGACCTCTTTCTCTTATTGTAAGGCTGGTTGGCATAATATTTCAGTTTCTCCATATCCATTTCAAGTAAATGATCTAAATTTCTATGAGAAATTTGTTTCCTCACCTTCTCAACTAGTTTTATATGCTCATCCATACCAGTAGGAGGAAGTGATCCTGACCCCTCTCCAACATGCATTGTTTGAACTTGTGCCTCCTCCCTATATTCAAGGACCATGCATTCTTGAGCTGATTCATTTGATCCAATGTCTAGATTTGCTCAACTTGGAGCATGAAAAACTTCCTACTTGTGAGCCCCTTCCTACATGTCAACAAGCAAAATATTTTGCAAAAAAAAGTGAGAGATGATGTTAAATATAAGTGAAGCTTATGTATGCAAGCAAACAAATTGATAAAACATGATGAGCTATAAGTGAGAGAAGTTTGTGCTAGTTTTATATGCTCATCCATACCAGTAGAAGGAAGTGATCTTGACCCCTCTCCAACAAGTATTGTTTGAACTTGGGTCTCCTCCCTAACTTCAAGGTCCAAGTGTTCTTCAACAGATTCATTTGATCCAATATCTAGATTTGGCTCGACTCAGCCTTGAGGAATCCTTTGTAGAAAGCATAAAACATAAAAATAATTTGAGAAACATTGAAGTGATGAAAATAAAAGACCAAAGACACAAAACACAAATATTGAAACAAAAAGAATTGGCTTAAGGAATTGGAGTCAAGGATCATATAAAAATTGTAACTTGCATGACCAAGATGACTTGAGGACATTTAAAAGTATTTATATTCATTCAAGTGAAATGACATGGTTAGAAACCTTCAAAACAAATGTGTGTTAAGACATAATTTAAAGAATAATCTATCATATATAACTATTATTCCTTGGCACCATATAGCTTGAGTTTTGATGTATACATGTGTTAGTCTCTAGAAAACCTGACATTGCATTGGCTTTAAGTATAATTTGAGTTCTAATTTTCAAATAATTCTAGAGCTTAGAATTGGGAATTTATTAAAATATTTTTAAGGAACTATTGATCATTAGATTAAATTCAATGGGAGTTTAGAAAAATCTTAAGCTAATTAGATGTTTCAATGTAGATTGGATAGGGGATATTGATCACCAAATATCAACATTAGAATGCTACTTCATTGTACATGAAGGTGTAGTTTCATGAATAATTAAAAAAAATAATGGTTTCTTTCAAAGTGCAAAGTTAGAACATATAGGAATTTGCAGTCATAAAATAATTAATGTGGTTGAAAAATTATGAAAAATCAAAGTGGCATAGTGAGGGACACAAAATTTGTTGCTCATTCAGAACTAATCATGTATTGAAGTACACTCATCATTTTCACAACAAAGTAAAAGAGAAAAAATTGTGTAGATGCACACTCAACAATGATAATGTGATGACAAAAACATTAAACAAAGGTATTGGTAAAGATAAGTGTAAGGTTTGTAGGGAAGGATTTAATGTACAATATTTTAGTTTAAGAGTACATTTGTTGGGGTATTATAAGTTGAAAAATGGTCATACATTAAACATTTCTAATTTTAATAAGAAAGCCAATGCAAAATGTATGCACATACAAATTTATGTTTAGGTGTACTAACCAAATTATTGGGTGGAGTAATGCACAAATTATGGATTCCATCCCATCAAATGAATACTTATTTTTTTTCATAGTAAAATTTCTAAACACACACTTGAGAGTGAGAGAGAGAAGAAACAAGCATGTACCTTGTTTCTTTCTATGATAATTTTTCCAATTTTTGTTCACGCCTCTTATGTTCTTCTTTTGACAATTTTCATTGAGACACATTTTTTTCTTTTTCTTTGTTGTCCCATTTTCTTCTTCAACTTAAAGATGACTCAAAAGAAGTCCTCGACCAACTTAGTTAAATTATCCTCCAAATTTTTCCTTGATTGATAAAAATGAAAAGTTGTCAAGCTCCAATATTTTCCTCCTTGATAAATGTGCAAAAACTTCCTCTCCAAAGTTTGCGCTCCAAGTGATATAAATGAGAATTAATCTTGCAATTTGATATCCAAAATAATGAAAAATAAGCTTCTATTTATATGCATATCCAGGATGGGAAAAAATTTATTCTAGTGTACATGGAATAACTAAATCCTAGTTTAAATGAATCAAGTAGTAAAAAAACAAGTTATTTCATTATGGAGTTTGTTGTTATTTAATTCATACGTATGCACAACATATCTAGTAATTTTAGCATTTTGTTAAAGTGTCAAAAATGTATATTAGAGGTATAATTTGAATTGAATTTTCTTAATTATATTTGAATTGAATTTCAAGTTACTTGTCAAAAATGTATAATAGAGGTATAATTTGAATTAAATTTTCTTCATTATATTTGAATTGAATATCAAGTTACTTGTCAAAAACGTATAATAGAGGTATAATTTGAATTGAATTTTTCTAATTATATTTGAATTGAATTTCAAGTTACTTGTCAAAAAGATTATATCTTGTTCTCAACTCAATGGTTCATGTTGCTTAAGTCATTTTTAAAAAAATATTTATTGTGATCAACATGAATGAACTTATTATAAAGTGGCATTGACTTCCCTAAAATTCTACTAGAGATCAAATGTATATTGAATATAAGAAAATGTAAGTTGTAAGAGATCA
>VDFB02271358.1:358629066-358912541 GCA_007258455.2 Sequoia sempervirens | reverse complement strand
CTCAAACAACCATGATTAACATATCTATACCACATGAGCATAGGAACAAAACCTCAAGCAAAACCTAGAGTAAACACTGAATAGTTGCAACTTTTCTTCATTACAATTTTCTCAATATCCTTGACATATACAACCAATAACCTGCATCCATGAAATTAATGACAACAACAACAACCAATTGATAGCTAGTTAACTAGTTAACCAATTGACATCAATGACAACACATTCATTCTTGCAATAGTTAGGTTAATTGAACTAAATGACCTAGAATGATAATGGAATTTCTCAAAAGTAAATAGACTGAAATAATGATTTGTAGGTGGATCTAGAAGATGTATGATCTAGTATGTACCTATCACCAAAAGTAGGATCTGACATGTGTAGAGGGACTAGGTCACCCAATGTCGAATGGTTCCTTTACTTTGGTGGTCCTCTTGTGCTAGATTTGAGCCTTTATTTTTTATCTAATTTTTTTTTGGAATGTTGTCAATGAATTCTAAAAATGATTTTCCATTTCTTGACAAGGTTGATGACAATAAATGAAACAATGCAAATTGGATCTTCAAACTCTACTCAATCCTCTTGAAACCTATAGCCTACACATTCACAAAGAGGGAAAATGTTGTGACATATAGGGCTTTTCCTGAGTCAAAACTCATGTATGTGTTTACACTTCTATAATGACAATTTTAATGATGAAAACTTAATGAAAAGGAAGGAAATGATGAATGAACAAAATGTTGCAACTCATGACCCTTAAATGGCTTCCTTGAAGGACTAAATTTAGCCTTCACAATATAATATGAACACACATAAAATTTGACATGATGTTCAATCTTGAATTTTTGCAATAGAATCTTGAAACACTTCTCTTGATATTCTCAATTATGCTATTGACAATAAATTTTTCTCTTGAATTTTGGTTGCCAATTGTTAGCTTTTAAATGATTAAAATATTAGGTATTTATAGGTATTTATGTTGAACACCTAGAATATTGAAAGGTGTGGTGAAACAATATTCTGCTAAAACATTTGATTGCTAAACATTCAATAATTAAAATGTATTTAGTTGTAATTGGAAGAAAAAACATGAAAGGAATCATAACATCTCATAACACATGAACACCAAAAATTTTACTTGGAAAACACAAAATGGGAAATACCATAGTTAGGGTTAGCTCACAATATGTTATAACTAGTTATAAAATATTATAGGGCTCACTACCAAGACACACTATCCTTGAAAGGCTTACTACCTAAAATGAGTACAAAAATAAGTATGGTTTACTACTAAAAGATGAATTGATGAAATACACCTTTTGTGTGTTGAGTTCAATTCCAATTAAGTTTTGAAATATAAAATCCTACACCAGTTTGTAGGTAGACAACAAAAAAATAAAATGAATACAACTTTGCACAATATCTCATAGTCGCACTTCACTGCTTATTCCTTTTTGCTCATCACACACACACACACTACTCATATTAGCATTCGTCTTATCTTCTTTTCTACCTCTAGTACAAAAATTGTTTCATATATATATGCAATTAAACTTTCATACATCAATTAGGTCACCAACTTCTTTCCTTCAAAATAAAATTCGCATGGCATAATTCAACTCAAACTTAATAAAGATATCTTTAAATCACCAATGAAGTGCACAACACTTATATGTGTTGGCCAAAGGAAAAAATTCATATCATTTACACAATTACTGAACATAACACTATAAGCCGAAACACTATCATTCATATCTTTCATTCCTTCCAACAAAAAATACTAAAAAATTGTCCAGTGGAGCAATTAATAGTCTTTTAAAACATGTCAAAATATTATGGAACGATCTTCTACTATGAGTATTTCTGGACTAGATTACTAGATTAGAATAATGGAACCATATTTTACCAGATGAGTAGAAACTATCATCAAATAAAATTTTGGAATCAATGACAACACACCAGAGGGCTAGAGGGCATCTTCTTCATTCTTCCAAAAATCTCCCCCTTTTTCATTAATGGAAACATATGCCAAAAATGAATCTTAAAAATTGTCTTCACTCCCCTTATCAACTATACAGACTAAACAAAAACTTCTCCAAGAACCAAAAAAAAAAGTTTACATACACCAATATCTTCTCTATCTTCTCCAACAACTCCATCTTCTTCATATTCTCTCCCTTTGCATCAAGGAAAAATGGTGTCCTAGTGAAAAAATAAAAAACTGAAAGATATTAACTAGAAGCATCTTGTAACTCCTTGATAATAGCTTCCCAAGCTGGTTTACCTTCATCCCAAATTTCCTTCGCTCTATCAATAGTATTGTGTAGTGATTCAAGTTCAGCTAAGTTCTCTTCTCCTTCTTCTACAATGGATGGATTGGATTTCATTTTCTCAAGTTTTTCTGCATCCACAAGGGTATGTGAAATTGGAATGTGTTTGGACATGACCAAATCTCCAAGCTATTGGAATATCCTCCTAGCATCTTCTTTTTTCCTCTAAAGTATGAAGAACTTGCTCTACATGTCTACAATAGATGTCCAAGCAGTATAATTTCTATCTCCTACAATCCTATAAGTTCTAGAGGCATTTTCAAGCTAATAATCTATTGAGTCCATTAGATCCTTAATGCCCCAAGTGGAATCAAGCCACCACATGTAATATACAAATATTATATGTGCTTCTTCATCAAAATATTTCACTTCTTTCAAACTCTACATTACTTTGTTGTGTGTGATTGCACATTTTTTCTTGTAGAACAAGTAGTCTTTTCTCCAAGAGTCTTTACTTTTCCTCTTTCTCAAACTGCTTCTTAAGATTAGAGGTGTATTCCTTGATAGAAAAACTAAGAATTTTAAGTTTTCAATAGGCACCAGAGTATCATCAAGTGTAGCACTAGGGTTTTTCTCCTATAAAGCTATAATAGCTTCACTTACATATTCAATCCCTCTTTGATAGGTGTGTTCAATTTCCTATGTTCTAGAGTTAAGCAAGGTTCCACAAACCTTTATCCTTTCTATAGGTGTCATCTTGCTTAGATCCACATAGCCTAGATGTGATGAAAGTTGAACTAGTTGAGGTGGTAACATAGGTTGAATCCTTGTTTACCTTGAAAACAAACCTATAAGAGTACTTCCAGATGATATTCTAGATGGATTTGATGGCTCAGTGGTCGTGGGGAACTCTTCTTCACTTCTTCTAATTTTAGTATCTTTTTGTTCTCTTCTTTCTCTTCTTATTCTTCATTAGAGGGCTTTCCTAATGGTTTATCTTTATTTTCTTTGTCCTTGTCTTCATCATCTTTTCCACCATTTCTTTTTGCATCTTTGTTTCCTTTATTCCTATCTTCTTCTTCTTCTCTATGTCTGGTATCATTATTATGTTCTTTTGTATTTTCACTAGAGCCACCTTTTTGTTGTTCTTTAGTATATTTACTCGTTGCTTCTTCTATATCATTGGAAGGAACATATGTCTCCAAAGCAACATTTGTTTTACCAACATTTTCCATAACAAGATGAACTTTTGTTACTGTAATATTGACTAGCTCCTATACTTGAGTTGTATGAGATGAAGAACTAGTTTTCATCCCATAGATCTTTTCCATTTTTTAACTAGATGTCAAGTGTTTCATGCCTCAATTTTTTAGTACTTTCCTCTCTTTATTCATTAGATTAGTGACTCCTCGTTTGACCCTAAACAACTAGGAACACTCTTTTAGTAGGGAAGTAACATCTTCCTCAGATAAGGAATATCCACATTTGTTTAAGGAATTAGTTTTGAATTTCTCTTCAATGGTTATAGCTTCATGCCTTATATGAACTAATGATTTCCACATGTTTTTAATGAACTCTTTTTATATGGATTCCATAGACTCATTAAAAATAACCATTTATTCAACTAAAGTATCTATAATTTTTTCTTATTCTTTTCATCAACTTCATCAAACAATCTAGCAGTAGCTAGGAAATCTTTAGACTCTATCATGTTATTAACTAAGGTTGCCATTTCAAAAGAAGAGTGATTTCTTATCCAAGAGGAGTTGGGCATGTTCTCCATAGGTTTTGATGCACCTTCATCACTTTTCTTCTCATGTACATGAATTTCAAAACCTTCTATTTCATCTTTTGTCTCTTCATCATTAGATAATATTTCAACCTTATCTCTGATTTCACTTCTTTATTGTTGCTAGAGGTACAACTCCTTTTTTTTAACTAGCTTTCTTCTTCTATTCCAAGTTCTATTTCTTCTTCAACTACATCACTCAGATTTATTTTTCTACTTTCCTTTCTCTTTACTCTTTTTTCAGAGGTGACATGTGGTACAACAGGGGGTACATTCCTCTTCTTAGAGGCTCTAGTGTTAGGTCAGGAGGGTTTAGTTATATTAACTATAGGAGTAATATGTACTGCCTTTTTTAACTTTCACTACTATTGCAGCACTGAGAGATGCAGGTACTATAAAGGAAGAGGAGGAGGGCACTCTTCCTAATCTCCTAAGTGTGGAGGGAACTTTAACATATCTAGCCCTTTTCTCTTCCACAATTTCCCTTAGCCTATCTACATATCCTTAGACATTGAGTTCCTTTGAAATAATTCAACCGTTTTATTTACTCTTTCATCCCTTTGTGGTGTTGAATTATCCAAGTGCACTTCAATAGATTTCTCCTCATAAGTACCATGTTGGGGCTGAGTAGTATCCTTAGGACTATTCAATAATATTTCAATCAATCCTTCAACTATTTTTTCATCAATTTCATATCCAAGAGGAGCTATCCACAAAGTCCTCTATTATATTTCCTCAATAATGCATTCATTAGTAGATACCAAAAAGGTTATATCCTTTGCATATTTCTTCACTAGGATTCTTGGAACTATATCTCTCTAATGCATGTTGGTCTACAAAAATGTGAAGAATGTAGTTAGAGCATCATTCTATACTTTGTAATCTCCAAGACTATGTAGATGTTCAAAAATTTGATGTGCCACCAGTTTGTTGCACTCCCATGTGATATTCTTCCTTCTAGTTAGCTCTCTTAGAAAGTAGAATAGTAAACACACTACCAATGTGCAAAACTTAAAAGCATATTTCTTGGTTTTTTTCTAGTTTAGGTTATCCATAAGTTGTTGTCGATGCAACTCACACAAGTCATAATTTCTTCCATTAACCACCATTTCATATGCAACATGGATTACTATAGCAAACATTAATTTACCTCAATTATTGAATTAGATATTTTTTCCAATAATAACTACAACATATCTTATAGTTTGGTTTGTAATGAGCTTTGTATTTAGTGCCCTTTCATCATATGTAGCACCAGTTAGTTTCATGACTACATTATTCTTTACTAATTTTAGCACTGGTATAGGTCCAATATCACATAGACCAATTATGAATTTGATCACTTATTTGGTAATTACACCACCCACAATTGTCCATACAAATTTGGAATGCACTCTACTCAGTGCCATCCTTGCAAATTTTGCAAACATCTCACCACAAAAATCTAGAAACAGATTCCATACATCTAGCTTCATTTGAACTAGGTTTCCAAATTTTGGCTTCATCAAGGAGTCATATCCAAATATCTCTTTTAACCATTGATCCTTGAGCACTTGATAGTCAAATTCTTCTAGTTATTCATGAATATAGTTCTTGGTATCTTCAGCGGGTAAAACATTACTTGAAATGTGTGAAAATGCACCCAATGGGTACATTTTGTAAATGTTATAGGAAAACTTTTTGAATCTTGGTCGGGGTCTCTCATAGATTTCAACAATAGTAGGAGTGGCCATTTTTCTTCAAATCTATTGTATAATATTATGAAAATTGCTTCTAATTCAAACTCTCAAAGGATAGATAATTACAAATACCTTTTTTGAGCTTCAACAGGAACTAGGGTTTGGTGTCGAGTACTCTAAATCACCTTAAAATTGATTCAATTCACTCTACTTTCTTTTGAATGTATAAAAGTGATTTAATTTCAAATTTAAATTTTATTTTATGCTTTATCAATTTTCCCTAATTCGTAATAAATGCATTCCACCTTGAAAAGTTGATAAACACTTTGTGAAGTACCCTATAAACCCTAAAATGCTCCACAAATCTCCAAATTTGCACTTTTTCTACTGGAGTCTTTTCCAACATCTTCAAAATTCCATTCAACATCTCATACCTTCGTGTCACTTCTTGAAACCTCTCATATCATGGGTTTGTTATATTTTTCTATAACTGCTCCCCCTAAATCCACTGCTGGGTTTAGATTTTAGAAGAAGTGTCTATACCAACTATAGGTACAGATGTATTTGATTCATCCTTATTCACAGGTTCTTGCTTTTTCCTCCAAATTCTCTCCATTTCCTTTTTGACTTTAGTAGGATCCACTTTAGGTTTATTCTTTTGTTCCAGATTAGATTTCTTCCCATTTTTGCTTCTACAGAATTTTGAGATATGTCCCAGTTTGTTGCAAGTATAGAACATAACATTTCTCTTACCAAATTGATTTGCATTTAACCTTGATCTCCACTAGTTAGCTTTATGTCCAAAATCATAACATGTATAGAAAATTCCTTGAAAATATTGAATCATTATAAAAATATTGAATCTATTCATCATCATTATTTGAATTTTACACTCAACAACTCTATGTCCAATTTTCTTGTAAGTAAAACATTTTCCAGCAAAGAATCCAACTTTATAATTCATTTTAATTCTACATTCTATTTCCCTATGACCAAATTTGTTACATGAAAAGAAAACACCATTAAAAAATATGGGTACCTTTGTGCATTTGGTTTCCAGATGAGAGTTCTTCTGATATTGCTTCTCTAGTTCTTGATTATTCTACTATTGCCTTGATTCTTCCTCTGATTGTCATCTTTGTTAGGATTATGATTTTCCTTTGAGCTTTGTCCCTTTTCAAGTCCTATACCACTTTTATCCTTAGTTGATTTCTAAAATTCAACCAACTCATCAAGCATGGTAGTACTTGTTTTGAATTTTTCTTCATGAGCCCTAGCTTTCTCCAAGTCAGTCCTTAGGGTTGCCACTTCTTGTTCAAGCTTTGTACATTCATTTGTCTTGCTTTGAATTTCAACTTTCTGATATTCTTCAACTCTTTTCTTTTCTTCTACTTGCACCTTTAATATGGTGATGTCTTCATTAGCGTTCAATTGAATATTGACTTTCATATGCCTTTCTTTGAACTTCTCGATTTTCTCTCTCAACTTTCTAATGCCTTCTTTTGCTTCACTTTATTTTTCCTTCATATTTTATTTCTAATTTTTTAGTTTTTTCAAGGTCTTCAAAAGCAACATGGGGTTCCTCAGTTGTAGAAATATTTTTTGGAGGAACAAAACACTTCTTTTTGCCCATAGGTTCAAGTTTCAAGATCTTCCTTAAGTTGTTAAACTTTTCCAAAGGAACCAAGCCCTGATACAAATTATTGAACACCTAGAATACTAAAAGGGGGGGTGAATCAGTATTTTTCTAGAACATTTGACTGCTAACCATTCAATAATTAAAATGTATTTAGCTACAACTAAAAGAAGAAACATGAAAGGAATCATCACATCTCATGACACATGAACACCAAATTTTTTACGTGGAAATCCTAGAATGGGAAAAACCACGGTGAGGATTAGCTCACAATATGTTATAACTAGTCATAAAATATTATAGGGCTCACTACCAGGAAACACCATCCTTCAAAGGCTGATAACCTGAAATGAGTACAAAAAGAAGTATGGATCACTACCAAAAGAAGAACCGATGAAATACACCTACTGCGTGCTGAGTTAAATTTCAATTAAGTTCTGAAATACAAAATCCTACACTGATTTGTAGGAACATAGAAAAAACATCAAATGAATACAACTTCACACAATATCTCACAATCATATTTCACTTCTTATTCCTTTTCACACATCATAGATAAACACACTACTCATATTCACATTCATCTTATCTTCTTGTCTATCTCTAGTACAAAAATTGTTTCATATATATATGCAATTACACTTTCATACATCAATTAGGTTAGCCTAATTAGAAGTACACAATTTAATATGTAACTTGTCAAGTCAACACAAAAACTTTTTTCCTTCAAAACCAAATGTGCAAGGCATAAGTCAACTCAGAATTAATAAAGATCAATTTAAATCACCAATGAAATTCACAACACTTATCTATGTTGGCTAGAGGAAAAACTTCATATCATTTACACAATTACTAAATAGAAAATTGTAAGTTGAAACACTGTCATTCATATCTTTCATTCCTTGCAACAAAAACTGCTAAAAACTTGTCTAGAGGTGCAATTAATAGTATTTTAAAACATATCAAAATCTCATTGAACAATCTTCTACTGTGAGAATTTTTAGACCAGATTAACGTATCAGAATAATGGAAACAAATTTTAATGGATGAGTAGAAATTTCCATCAACTAAATGTTGGTATCAATGACAACATATTGGAGGGATGAAGGGCATCTTCTTCATTCTTTCAATAGTTTATCTAATTTCCCAAAACTTAGATTCCAAAATTCAACACTTTAACTTTGAATTTTGGATGTTAAAATGCCACCAAAAACATATTTTAATTTGGGTTCTAGCTAATATGGGGACCCATTTTCCCATGGGTGAATGGGTCTTGGCCCAAATTTCTAGGAAATTCAATGTTATAGAAAAATTAATGATTGGATGCATTTGTTCAATGCTTGTCCTCCTTCAGAAAATGTTAAAAATTAGGTGCCTTTGGAACGCATGCTTTGGAAAATTAGAAGATTAATTAGGTCAATCAATTAGACAACCAAACCATAATGTGAAATTTCTATGGTATACAATTTCCTACAATACATTTAGCCCCTACCTTATCTAGAGAAGTGAGTGTCAATAGGGGTCCAATTGTATAACTGTTGAAAAGATAGGATGAAAAAGGATCAAGGAGGGTGATCAAGCACCTAGGATCCAAGATCCCATGGAAAACCAACATAGGCACAAAGGAACACACACAAATGATAAGAAACAGTACAAGATACACAAACATACAATGTCAAAGAAAATGTAAAAGAAAATAAAAATGGATGGACTAGTAATTTTTGTTATACTATGTGTCCATGCAATAAAGTTCCACATGGCCAACAAGTTGTAAAATGCTAGGTGAAACACAAAAAAGAAGGCAACATGGGCTAATGAGGATCACTTTTGACTAAGTGAGCCCCCAAGACATGGATGAGAAACACACACTAGGTCTACAAGGTGTGTGCCCATAATAAGGTGGAAAAAATGAGAAACACACTAGGTCTACAAGTGTGTACCCTAAAATAACCATACCAAGAGTTATACTCCTTGATAATCCTGATAAGGTGCCATAAAATGATCAAGATGCTAAGCCAACACTACACTAAGTTTAACTCTTGTGAATAAAGTGAAGAAAAATGTCAAATTTCAATGCATCAATAAGTCTAATTCCTATGGACAAAGTGGAAAAATAATTCCAAATGTTATTTATGCCCCCACTTTAAGGAAATTGTGAAACAACTTGCTATGAGCAGTTACTTTAAAGTAGAAAAATGATAAGAATCCCTATCACAAAATATCACAAGAGATTATTTGGAAAGCCCTATACCAATTATATGTTCCAAATAAAGCTACCTCATAACAAGGGGTTTCCCCCAAATGCAATATGACAAACAAGAAAAAAGAGGTACATGGAAGGGATCCATAGATCCAAGGTTATTAGACATCTTTTCCTTTCATTTCCCCCAAAAGGAAAACACAAGACAAAATAAAATTTTATGACATATAGAAGAATGAAAACACAAATAGAGGAATTCCATGATAGACTTGTTTCCTTTTTATCCTCATGTCAATGGAGCAACATGGGCCATCCAAAGAAAATTCACAAACAAAAAGACATGTCAATCAACACAACATGGGAGATCAATTTTTATGCAAGAAAACATAGATATAAAAATATAAACGCATGAAAAAAGTACCTCACATGTTATTTGACCAAGATTAGGTTGTCCACATCCCAATCTTCGTCATTATATAAAGAAGGAGAACAACTAGCCAAGGGGACTGCAACAAGTGTTGTACTAGGAGCATCATGAGGTTCAACATGTGGTGGGTCACTCTCATTAGGAGGATCATCATGGTTGCTCCAATCTAAATTCATAGATTTTAAAATAATCCATTGAACTCATTATTCACTTCTTCATCAACCTTAGCAATCTTAACATCATCATTCAAATTGATCAAAATATAAGGTTTAATGAAAATATTAGTTGTATATTATTGGTTCACCTCTTGTTTTAGTGACAGTAGTAATTATTCTTGAACTATTTCTATAGGTGTTGGATTATCATGTATTGTTTTATTCTTTTCTTCCAATTTATGAATGATGGCATGATGTCTATGACTATTCTCTTTAGCATTTCAGTTTCATTTTTCATGATTTTCATCTTGTGAATTTGTAAGAGCAATTTTTTCAACCATTCATCTCTTTTCTTCCAATAGGGGAGGAATTGAAGTGACCTCTGAGGATTGAGAAACCATTGTCTCTTTATGTCTATTCACTTACTTTATTTTTGCAGGCACAAAGGGAATGGTATGGTTATCTCTTGGTATCTTGTAAGATATGGGTGGCAGAATGGCAGCATATTCACTTTGATTACTCGGCGGAGCTTTACCTTTAGACAAGGTTCATCCATAAAGGTTGGGGTAGAGGGAACAAACATGGACCTATTAGTTGGGCTATTGATAAGGGATAAATATGCTAATGCTTTTCTTTAAACTTTTGATATGATTGAAATAAGAAATCTCAATGATGTGTAATTGGTTCCATTAGTTGTGGCCAAAAAAATTCTAATAAAAATTTTCCATGGAACAAAAAATGATTAAACCCACTATGGTGAACTATAAAAAAATTATTTTTAAATGGGAATTTGAAGCATTTGTGAATGAAAGATGAGACAATTCATAGAGCATAGCCAAGAATACCCTAACTTCACATGAAATTTTTTTGATGTTGAGATGATGGAGAATGATACATCTAATTTTTTTGGTCCAAATTTGATTGAAAGAGTGATTGAATCTATCATAGGGTGAGAAAAAAAAACAAGCATTTTTATGCATTCTTTCTATTGTTCATAATAATCTTGATAAAGTTCATATATGAACAAGAAATCCTCAATGATCACATTCTCCATACACATAGGACCAATAAGTATCCTTTTTGTGGGCTTGTCATTGATTCGTCTGAAGATATAGAGAGGGTCATCAAGTACAAATTTAGGTTTATCAATATGTGTGAAAGAAATTCCAAGTAACAAATTGGCTTGGCTCTTATGAGGTTGAACATCTATGAGATCGACTATTTCTTGTAGATCATCCTTATTTTAACCCTTATCATTATCATTATCACTATTAATATTATCATCAATCTTATCGACATTCATCACATCATTCTTAACATCACTAGCTTTCATAAAGTTGGTTGAATGATTTAACATTTATTTGGTGAATATTTGAAAATTTTGGTTAGGTGGAGCAAAAAACTTATTCCCTTGATAATTAATACCACCCAATTGGATATGATTGGAATCAATGAGGTCTTTCACTTGATGTTTATGACACATAAATCATTCTATTTCATGTCCACTCATGAGGTGATAGTGACAAGGTATTATGATTAAAGTTTGGAGGTAAAGGATTGGTTGTTTCCATAGGTCTAACCAGAGGCAAGTGGATTAAGTTCTTATTCAAAAGTTACAACATAATTTAATGGAGGGAATTGGGAAGTGGAGTGAATTTCCTATCCCTATATTTAAACTGGTATGGAGTTGAATTTATGGAAAAAACTTAATGTTCAACATGGTGGGATGGATTTATCTTGATAAAGCTCTTGTTTTTCTTCTTCAATGGTTTATAGTTGTTTTATGTGTGGTTTTGGACTTTTCAACATAAGTCGATGAAGATGTTTCTTTAGATTGACAAACTAAATTTTGGTAGTCATGAAGGGCTATACATAAGTGTGTAAAGGATGAAAAATTTATCATGAAGATCTTATCCCTTATGTTTTTTTGTAAGTTTTCAATCAAAATTATTTGAACATCCACATTAGGAAGTTTAATATTGTTTTATGAGTAAATTAATTGGTAATGTGCTATAAAATATTTGAATTTTTTACCTTTCCTTTTCTTACATGTCGTTGGATTAGATAAGATCATCTTGGGACCAATGTGGGATTGGAAATGGTTGTGGAAAGCACCAAAAAGCTCATTAAATGAGTAGATTGGGTTATTTGGTAATGAAAGAAACCATTCCAAAGATGTGACATTCAATGACCTAGTAAATTTTTTATCCAAGATCTTATCTTCCAAAATGAAGTCACTACATAAGTCTGTATATGTCAATACATGGTTGCTAGGCTCTCCTTTAATTTTTTATTTCTCAAATCTAGGTATCTCTATGTTTTATAACATTTTTTATTTCAATATCTTCAATGACAATGGGTTTCTTTTGATATATTGTGATGGTTATCCATTTTATTTTTGGTTAAATGTCACTACTTGTTGATAAGGGATGTCATTTTTTTGCAAAATTTGGTTTATGACCAAATCATTGGTTGTGTTTAGGAATAAGGTGAATATGGAAAAAGTGTGTGTGTGTAAAGTGGGATAATTGTACTATAGAAACTTGTATACCTTTACAATTTCACACTATGGTTTGGCCACCATTTAATTATGAGACCTAATTAAGCATTCAAATTCCTAAGTTATGCATTCCACAACCTATTTTAAAATATTTTTCAATCATTTATAAGTCTAAAATAAATGCTCGCATTTAATGCTTTGTCCCTAACTTTTAAAATCCCCAGAAATATGATCAAAACACTAGTGCCTAGGGAACCCATAGCCCCCTATTTTGGATCCATATCCAAATATGTCAGTTGTGACAATTTATTATTTGAAATTCAAATAATTAAAGTAAGCTATTGGGATATAATTTCTTGTAAATTGAGTAAATTCCTATAAATACCTACTCATGATCTAGAAAATATAATGGAGCAATTATTGTCAAGAGAATTCAAGAGTAGTATTATTAGTCATTTATAGAGACAATCAAGATTCTAACATCATGTCCAATTTTATGTTTGTTCATGTTGCTTTATGAAGGCTAACATTGATGTAGGTATCTAAATCATTCAAGAAAGATCCAATTCCCTTGAAGATATTGGTATGTCTTGAGTCCTCTAAGGAAGCCATTCAAGGGTGGTGATTTGTAGCAATTTATTCATTCATCATATATTTCCTTTCCATTAAGCTTTTCATCACTGACATTTCACCATAGTGAGAGTGGGAACACAATTGATGGGGTTTGATTGATGAAAACCCTTATATGGAACAACATTTTCCCTCTTTGTGAATGTGCAGGTTTCAAGTGCTTTGAAGATTGAAAGAAGATCCAATATCCAATTTCTATTTGTTGTCATTTTTGTCATATAACTTGAAAAATCACAAAAGCTCAGTTGCAAGAATATTCAGAAGTGATTCAGACAGTGTGCAAGTGAAAGATGAAAGTGCAGACACAACATTAGAGGACTATGAAAACATATCCCAAATATCTCCAGCATGACAATGAAGCCTTAGGCATCTATGTTTCACATTTTGTATGCTCAAATTCATGTGACAGGTGCATAGTTTATTTTCCTTTCTATTCTCGCAATCAAATTTTTTGTGTGATACTTAAGAACTATTGTTTCTACGTGCATGTGCATAGTTGCATCATTAAGTCATTTACATTCTTACATTTTATCACATTCCAAATCACCCTTGGGATCATTCCATATTTGGTGATGGGCTAGTTGACTCACCTACAAGGTTGCAAGTCAATAATATACCTTGTCCAATTCTATTATCCCCTTTTAACACACAATTAATGAAGTATTAGGGAAAGGTGTGTGTTCTTCCATTGTTTCTACACACATGTGCATAGTTGCATCATTAATTAATTTACATTCTTACATTTTATCACATTCCAAATCACCCTTGGGATCATTCCAAATTTGGTTATGGGCTAGTTGACTCACCTACAAGGTTGCAATTCAATAATATACCTTGTCCAATTCTATTTGATCCCTTTTAACACAAAATTAATGAAGTATTAGGGAAAGGTGTGTGTTATTCCATCTAATATTAGGATTCCATATTATTTAGGTGGAAACCCCACTTTCTCCACATTTTATTTTGGTGAAACTGATAATTCAACACTATATATCTTTTGATTTTCACCTTATTTCTATATTTTGTATTACATTAGTTTATATTTCTCATTTCTAGTTAAATTTTTGCATCATAAAAGGCCTAAAGTTCAAAAATTGCATATCATATTGTATAATAGGTTGTGTAATAGGGTATTTCAGTCAATTTAGCTCAGATCTACATTCATATTTCATTCATAAATCTACATTAGATCATTGTAGAACTAAAAACAAAATAAAAAGTATCATTTGCATGAATTTAGGTGTCTTGCATCTTGTTAAAAAGTGAAAATTGCATTAGTTTTTTTCAAAATTACATGTTCATATCATAATTTTCAGATTTAGCATATTAGACTCAGTAAATTTTATATATTAGATCTAGAAAATATATTTATATTCATCGTTATTTACTTACACATTTTTAACATTCTTGCATACTTGCATTTTCATTTTTATTCTCATAAATTGAGTAAAATTTAGGAAATAATTCACTGTTCAATTTGTTTGCATTCACAGATAGAAACCCTAAGTAGCATAATATATACCCATACTTTTAATATTTTCAAAGCTTATCTAGGACATAGGCACCATTTTCCTACCTTTCTTGGGTCAAATTTCTATCATATGTCTTTCTTTATGTTTTCTCTATGTTTTTTATCTTTGTTTTCTTTTTTTGGCTATTTTGTTTTGTTTGATTATTAATTTAGTGTTCATCTTGGGGGAACTTAAGTGTATTGAAACTTGTATGAGTTTCAACACTTGGTGTTCTACGTCCAATAATTTAGTGAGATATAGTTCTAGACTTATGCAGGGTATGTGTAGGATCATGATGGGCCAAAAAGTGGCAATATGATGGGTATGTGGCTGATGACTATTTTTTTGCCCAAAATTGATGAAACAAAAAAGGTTTTTAAAGGAGATTCTCAACTTTCCACCGATATAAATTATGCTTTACTTTGAATTTAATAAGTAATTATTATTCATTTTCTATTCAAATTATGACTAAATTTTTGATTGATAGAGTTGAAAACATCTATAGCTTTCAACGATATCACATTTTTTGAATCCAAAACATGTGTCACATTCTATGCTTTGCATACTATAGGATTAAAAAAAAGCAAAAATTGAATTCATGAAGTTTTGACCAAGTTAAGGTGGTCGGACATATGAGTTTTTATATTTTTTAAAAATTGTAATAAAAAATCATAATTAATTATTTGCTTGGAAAATTACAAAAATATGCATCACATCGGCATGAGTCCTCTACTTATATAAAATATTATAAATTTTTTATCGTTTTATTGTGGTTAGGATGGTGGATTGACACCTACTTTTTATTTTTTCCTCGAAATTTAAGTACCACTGCATTGCAATTTCAAGTTTTCACCAAATAGATTTTTTTTTTAAACAAGCCTAGTAATTTAGAAACTACATTCAATTTTCTATAGATTATATTCTTACATATTTTTGAAATAATATAGATAAATTATTCAAATTTTTACGTCAAGTTTCCTAACTCTGATTTTTTCTAAATTTTTTGCCACTTAAGGGCCTATTTTTTCCATGATGATCCTATACATACCCTGCAATCCCATGTTGTTGTTACTTTCATTGTGGATCCTGGGTGTTCTAACTCTTTCATGCAAATTATTGATAATTCTCAACCCAATATGGATACTATCCCTAATCCTACTATGCCAATGGAAACCTCACAAACACCTATATTTATGATGTTGAGACCATGATTGTCCATATTCCCAATGATAAGATGAGACATTTAGACAAATATTTAGAAAAAATTCAAGATTTTGTGAGCATGAAACATTTTGATGGTAGAGAAATTCCTATAATAGACAACATGAAAAAACTTCTTGAAGATGCTCAAGGGGTAGATATTGTTCAAATTTTGGCCCATATTATTGATAACCATGTTTCCACACTAGCTAGTTGTGCTCAAAATTTGGGATACACTCAAGAAAGAAATCAAGTGTCCCTTCCTACAACTATAGCCTCTATTCCTAAAATCACAAATTCAACTTTGGCTTCAACAATCCAACCAAATATTGGCATAACTCTAGTATTAGGTCTTTCAATTAGGAATCCTTATGGTTTTGGATCTTCACATTTCACACCCCAAGTTTCAACTCCTCTCATAAATTTGCAACATAGTAGTCCAGCTAATCTATACCCTTCCACCATACTCATCTCATTCCCAAAACATGTCAACCAATGATTCTATCATTAACCAACTTTTGCAAAATTTCACATACCTTGAACAAAAAATATCAACAATTAACCAAAAACAAGGAAAACCATTTGAACATGTCAAAACAAGCCCATTATCAATTGAAATATTGAAAATAAAAATGCCATGGAATATAAAGGTTCCTTGATTTGAGAGGTACAATGGTAAATGAGTGTTGAACAAGATAATTGAGAGGTTGGGTGATTTAGTTGTAGCAATTTTTTCCTTTACAACATTCACCAGAGATTAATTCAATTACCATTCACAAACCCTTTACTCTACTAGTATGATTAATCATTAAGTGAAAAGGTAGAAACTAAAAGAAGCAAAAACCATACACACAACAAAAACAAAAAATTTACATGGAAAACAAAATAAGGGAAAAAACATGGTGAGGATTAACTCACAATATAGAGAATATCAAAACCAAATACAAAGGCTCACTACCAGAGAATGCATCACTGCCAAAATAGGACTCATTGTCTAAATTAGAACTCACTGTCCAACTAGGGTTAACCACTTGGAGGGAACACTACTATAGAATTACAAAGAAGAAAGAATAGAATCATTAAAAAGAGAAAAAAATATCAATGCAATAGAGGTTTCCACCACAATCCACTCACACACTTGCAGATATGCTTGAATGATAGAGTACACCTTTAGCTCTTTGCTTCTGAAAAATCAACAATTAGATTTTTCACTGATCTACACAAACTCGCATCACACTATTTTTCATCTATCTCACATCTATCTTTCTTTCATTCCCATCATCATAATTTCTTTCATAAAACTTATATCATCTTCAACTTTGAAACTCATCCAAAGTCATCCATACACTATTTGCATCTACAAATTCAAATTAGGTCAACACCAAACCATTCTAAGGTGGAATTAGAATTAGAGCGACCCAAACACACACTTGAAGAGGACCTAAATAAGTCCCAACATGCTTCATGAATTTTGTAAGTAGTGTTTAACACAAGGTCAACCAAACCAGTGTAAAAAACATAAGACAATTAAGCACACACAACCTTATCATTATCTAATCTTTCCAGAGAACAAAATTATCTTCAACACGATCATATCAACTTAACTACAAAACTACAAGTCATAAGACTCAAACAAGAATAAATAAATAAAAAACTACATTTCTCCAAGACCTCGGCTAGATACACTAAAAAACACTATTTAAAATTGGTGAACATAACTTGCACTGTACAATGATCCAAAAACCCAAAATTTGGATATAGCATCCTTTGAAAATCATGGTTAACATATCTAAACTAA
The DNA here is from genome assembly GCA_007258455.2 of Sequoia sempervirens. Taxonomy (NCBI): domain Eukaryota; kingdom Viridiplantae; phylum Streptophyta; class Pinopsida; order Cupressales; family Cupressaceae; genus Sequoia; species Sequoia sempervirens. The sequence continues at coordinate 358,894,746 of VDFB02271358.1, read as the reverse complement.
ATGAACATAGGAGAAAATTCTAGAGAAAAACCCAGAGAAAACATTGAATAATTGCAACCTTTCTTTATTACAATTTTCTCAATATCCTCAACATATACAACCAATAACTTGCATCCATGCCATCAATGACAATAGCAACTACTTGATAACTAGTTAACTAGTTGACATCAATGACAACACCTTTATCCTTGCAACTATCTCACCCTTTGTCATTGATGGAAACACATGATGTGAAAAACCATCAAAGACAACACAACAACTTTGAATACACTTTCTCATGATTTTTCTTTCTCCCAGTTAGTAGATAAACTTGTTCACATGATAATTTCTCCCCCTTTGACATCAATGGAAAAGGAAAAATATATTTTCACTGATTCCCATTTGACATAACCATCACGAGTACTAAATACTCCCAAACATAGCAGATACTACCTACTCCCCCTAAGAGGTAGCCACTAAACATTAGTCCAAAATAAAGATAGATCCATAGACCCACAAATTGATGCATCTCCATATGCATCTAGTTCAAGAAAGGAGGGGGAATGACCTCTAAATTCTCCCAGATATACTCTAAAGTATCATTAGGAAGATCCTTTGTAAATGTATCAGCAACCTAATCCTTCATTGGTACATACTCAAACTTTACTTCATTATCCATAACCTTTTCTCTCAAAAAGTGATACCTCATAGATAGATGTTTTTTCCTTGAGTGCATCAATGGATTATTTTAAATGCTAATTGAACTTGTATTATCACAAAATATAGAAATGGAATCATCATATATTACTATGATATCTTTCGATATCTATTTCATCCATAAAACATGTGTATATCAAGATGCAACATCAGTATACTCAACTTTAGCAAAGATAAAGAAACAAAAACTTACTTTTTACTTAACCATGACACCATACTTGTATTGGACCCTCCTTTACACCTATCAAAATTTTAATAAAAACCCACTTTTGATTTACCTTTTGGGGGATCAAATGAATTCATTTAAAATTTATTTTTGTAAGTATGTATTCCTTATTATAAGCTTCCCAAAAAGTATAATTTTAAATAAATTTAATTTTATTATTATATATATATATATATTTATTTCTTGTGAATGTAGGTTTTTCACTGAAAATGAAACTCTTTGTTCTACACGAAAAAAATAGAAAATTATCAAAAAAAAATTGAAAAATATCAAATTCACTAGATATTGAAGTCCTTGATCCAACAAAAAAAAATTGAATTTTGATACATACAAAAAATGTTATGTTGTATACAGTTTGCCTATGTTTGAAGTGTAATTGGTTTGACTTCAAAACTTGATTAAGGAAAAAATATTCAATAAAACACTATGAAACCAAATTAAAGCACTAGATATTGTAGTTACAACTCTAAATTTGAAAAAAAAAATATATATCTTTCATGGGAAAAAATTTATGTTGTATACGGTGAGCATCACTCCTTAAAAATGATGTTTACTGAAAAAAACTAGTTTTTGAAGGGGATGAAAAAAGAAGTGCAATCTAATTCAAATTTTTTTGAAAAACATATATTTAGAATCTATAGACAAAATGTTACAAATCAATAGTTTGCATCATCTTCAAATTCCTCATGATTTAGCTGCTAAAGGTGCCCGAAAGTAAAGATTTAGTTATAAAAAATCAGTTCAATGTCCAATTTGGCCAAAAATTATAAACCAGTATTGTGGGATCACCCACCTTCTACTTGTGAGTAGCCCTTACACACAAACCTTGCTATATTTCTGACCACTTCTCCATTCTCATTAAACTTGTTTTTGAATACCCATTTTGATCCAATTATGTTTATTTTTTTTGGTCTAGGGACCAAATCCCATGTTTGATTCTTCTCAATCTGCATAATTTCTTCTATTCCTTTCATCCAATTTTTATCATTACATGTTTCACTCACTATCTTCGGTTCTACTTCAAAAAGTAGACATAGATTTATCTTAGCAATAGCAACAACTCTGCTTCTTGTCAATACTCCTTTCCTCTTTTCTCCAATGATTTGATTTTTTTAATGATTCCTTTACACATATTTATGTGTCTTTGGAGACACCACTGGAGCTTTCTTTTCTTCATTTTTATTTTTCTTGTTCTTCAACAAATTCTTTAACCTCTATGTAATCAGGTTCATTTGATACATATCCATCAACTTTAATTGAATTCTTCAATGCTTCATCTACCTTGAAATTTGTGCTTTATACAATATTTCTTAGCCTTTTATTGAAACATCTATAAGCTTTGCTTCTAGTAGAGTATCCAAGGAAGATACCTTCATCACATATAGCATCAAACTTCCCTAAATTTTCATCCCATTTGATATAAAATTTTCTTCCAAATACCTTGAAATACTTGACCGTAGGAATTCTTCCACACCATAGCTCATAGGGGGTCTTTTTACTATTAGCATTTGCTTGCACTCAATTGAACACATAATAAATAGTATGAATAAATTCTCTCCAATAATCTTCTAGTAGACCTGCCTCAGTAATCATTGATCTACCAGCTTCCTGAATCATTATATTTTTATCTTGCAACAACTCCATTTTGCTGAGGAGTTCTAGGAGTAGATAATTTCCTTTTTATTCCATGAACTTCACAAAACATGTTAAACTCATTCGAGGTAAATTCACCACCTCTGCTAGGTATTAAATATTTCATTCTAAAATTTGCTTCATTTTCAACCATAGCCTTAAATTCCTTGAATATTTTTAATGCATCAAATTTCTCTCTAAGAAACGTAACCCATGTGTATCTAGAGTAATCATCAATCAAAAGCATAAAATACCTACCACCTTGTAGAGTTCTCACTCTTGTAGGACCACAAAGATTTGTGTGAATCAAATCCAGTAATCCGATAATAGATTGTTCCTTTGATCTAAAGTTATTTCTAGTTTGCTTTCCAAACTAAAAATTCTTGCAAATAGAATTAACAAGATTTGTAATACTCATTAGATCTCTTATAGCATACACAACACTAATTCTTTCCAAGTTATCAAAATTCATATGGCACATCATCCAGTGCCATGACCAACTATCATTAATCTAAGTCATAAAGCAATGTCCATTAGCACCCTTAAGTTGATAAATGTTTCATTCAGACTTCTTACCAACAACAATCATTGTTCCATATCCTTTCTTGATTTCACATCTTTCAAACTCAAATACAAGATTATATCCTTTACTACATGTCTGTCAAATGCTTAAAAGATTATTCCTTAAACCCTTAACATAGAAGACATCATTAGTATTATGCTTACCATCAAAATTGACTAAACCTATTCCACAAATATTAGCACTAGTATCATCTCCAAATTTAACTAAGCCACCTTAATAGTTTTCAAGTTTAACAAACTTACTCTTATCACCAATCATGTGATGCGAACAACCACTATCAACAACTCAATAGTTCTTTTCTTGTTTAGCATGAAGAGAAGAAATAACCGTACCTTCACTCTTTTCTAGGGCATTTTATTTCACCCATCTTCCTACATTACAAAAATTAGATTCATATTTTATAGCCAAGAACAAGCATTCATTGTCATCAAAATCTCCATAATCAGATTCTTCATAAAAAATACTAGCATCTTCATTCACTTAATATGCTTTTTGATCTTCTTACCTTTGTTTTCTTTCATAAATCTATGTTTATTCCTCTTAGCTCTTTTTGGACATCTCGAAGCACAATGACCAGTTCCTCCACAACTAAAGCATTTAAAAGGAAACTTACTTTCATACTTACTAGAGCCCTTTTTGGGTATGTGCAAGATTATGATGGGCCAAAAAGTGGCAATATGATGGGTATGTGGCTGACAACATTTTTTTCTACCCAAAATTGATGAAACAAAAAGGGTTTTTAAAGGAGATTCTCAGCTTTCCACCAATATAAATTATGCTTTACTTTGAATTTAATAAATAATTATTATTCATTTTCTATTTGAATTATGACTAAAGTCCTGATTGATAGGCTGTTATGCCCTTAATATTAGTGTACACTGGGTTATGAATAGTCGGCTTGTGGCTATCTTAACTCTCTATTAAGTCATATTATCATTAGTATATTGTTATTTAGTTTTTTAGGTTAGCCTAAGACTTATATAGGTGTGTCTAAGTGGGCCTAAGTGATATCCTAGGCATAAATAGGTATATATAAGAGGTTGTGAGTCTTATTTCATCATCAAGTTGTGAAGTGTGTTCTCATTAGAGATATTTGGAGGTTTTCCCCCTCAAAATGGCTTGTTATTATTAGTTATTATCAAGTATTTTCAACATATTTCAAATCATATTCTTCTATTGTTCAAGTTATTTCATAACAAGTGGTATCAAAGCATGATCTTGGCACCGTAGAGGCAAGGTTTTTCTCAATTTTGGAGTTGATTTTGGGAAGAGAATATCTTTCAGATTTTGGTAAATTTTTTTCTGAGTTTTAAAGGGTTTTTGAAGAACATATTAAAGAATCTATAGTATAGATGTCAAAACAATTGAAGCATAATTAAGCAAATTATTATAGAATTAGGGTTTCTACACAATGTTTTAGGAATCTACATATATTGTACATATTGTCGAATTGGAGTCTAATTTTTATTGGGTTTTTTAAGAAATACTAAAGGAGATTAAAGTAAAAAATTTGGAGGAATTAGAGCATAAATAAAAAAGTTATTGAAAAATTAATTTTTTCACAATTATCACTCTCCATGCTACAAATCTGCTTATTTCTTAGAGATTTCTCTAGGTGAGAGTTATTTTGGCTCTAGTAAGTTATAGTAAAATTTTAGAGAATTAAAGTTTCATTTATGTGATTTATTTCAAAATTGGTGGTTCCCATCATGACGGGGCCTGCAACAAGGGGCAAAAAGAATGTTGTCACTTCGGGGAAGACTCCTAATAAGGATGGGGTAATAATAGAGGATATTAATCTAAATAAGGAAATCAATAAGGTTAAGGAATACATTTCCTCAATTAAGATGGATATGTGTGACCTAAGAGGAGATATATCGAACATATGAAACATGTTAAGCACCTACATGACTAAACCAAGAAAGGAGTTCTCAAATGACCAAGGTGAAAATTCTAGGTCAGCTAACATTGACACAAGCTTTAGTACTCCTATGGGATCTAGGAATTTATTTCCAAAGGTGGATATGTGCAAGTTTGATGGCAAGGATCCTCTAACATGGATAAACCAAATGGAGAATTTTTTTGAAGTACACCAAATCCCAAATGGACAAAAGATCATGATGGCTTCCCTATATCTAGAACCAGATCAATTCATTTGGTATCATTGGCTTTTCACTCATTGAAGAAAAAATGGGCTCACCATCTCATGGTCAATTTTTATAGAGGAACTCCAAGCACAATATAGCAATAGTGTGACAAACAACTTCTTCAGCTAGCTGGCTAAACTTCAACAAACATGATTAGTTAAGGATTATATTAAGCAATTCCAAATCTATCCTTATGAGTGGATAAAATTATAGAGGAAAAATTGAATGATTAATTCTTGGGTGCTCTCAAGGATCACATTCAACATGAGGTACGCATGTTTAGCCCAAGCTCCATAAATGAGTCTTTTATCTTAGCACGTAGGGTAGAGGAGAAGTATTTGGTTCGTAAGAAGCAAGGGGCTAATGTGACAAGAGAGAAAGGATATTCAATACAACCTACTAAGTTGACTCCACAACAAATTTAGGAGAAAATAGAAAAAGGGTTTTGTTTCATTTGTGATAGTAAATATAGTTGGGACATAAATGCAGTGAAAATAAATTGTTCTATATTAAAGGTCCAAGTGAGGAAGAAGAGGAGGAACACATACTAGAGGATGAAAGGGATTCAAATGAGGAATCACATGATTCTCAACCAATCATTTCTTGTCATTCACTCTTAGGTTTTAGTGCTCCACAAACTCTCAAGGTGGTGGGGTTCTTAAAGAAGAAGAAGGTAACAATGTTGATCAACTCAAGTAGTACTCATAATTTCATCAAAAAAAGTTAGCTACAAGTCTAAATTATTTTATATATCCTGCTCCACAGTTTCAAGTTTTGATTGCAGATGGTGGTACAGTTAGTTTTTCAAGGAAGTTTCATAGAATTAAATTATCCATGGGAGATTATAAACTTGATACCCCAATGTATACAATATCCATGGGTGTAGCAGATATTGTTTTGGGAGGACAATGGCTTACTACATTGAGAATGATTGAGATGAACTTCCAAGAACTATTCATGAGATTTCAATCAGAAGGAAGGATAGTAGAGCTAATGGGTTTGAAGGAAAAATCCCCACAAATGGTAAGCTCTCATCAAATGCAAAATTTTCTGAAGAAAGGAGTGGATGCATTTGTGGCCCAGCTATGTTCATTAGAAGTCTCTCAATCTAATGCTCCTACTCATCCAGATTTGCAAGCTATAATTGATCATCACTCAGTTGTTCTTAGAGATATGCCTAAAGGAATTCCTCCTAAGAGGGATCATGATCATTCCATACAGTTAGTCCTAGGGATCCAACCATCGAACATCAGGCCTTACAAGTATCCACACATACAAAAGAGTGAGATAGAAAAAATTTCCAAGGAGATGCTACAGGCAGGAATTATCAAGCATAGCCAAAGTGCTTACTCCTTGCCTGTGGTGATGGTATGTAAGAAGGATGATACTTAGCACATGTGTCTAGATTATAGAGTGCTCAACATGTATACCATTAAAGATAAGTTTCATATTCCAGTCATTGATGATTTGCTAGATGAATTGAATGGAGCTATGTATTTTACCAAGTTAGATCTTAGATCTGGTTATCACCAAATTCAAATTAAGGAGGAAGATATTTGTAAGAAAACATTTTGGACTCATGAGGGTCATTATGAATTTTTGGTGATGCCATTTGGTCTTACCAATGCACCATCTACATTTCAAAATTTGATGAATTCCATTTTTAAGAAGTTCTTGAGAAAGTTTGTGTTAGTATTCTTTGATGATATATTGATTTATAGCAAGACTTGGGGAGAAAATTTGCAACATGTGGATTAAGCATTAAAAATACTTGAAGATCATAAACTCTATGCTAAGCCATCCAAGTGTGCTTTTGGTCTTATGGAGGTGGAGTATTTGGGACACAGTTTTACATGAAGGAGTAAAGGTGGAACCTAACAAAATTAAGGCTATCATGGAATGGCCTATTCCAAAAACCATTAAGAAACTGAGGGGTTTCTTGGGATTGACAAGGTATTATAGAATATTTGTGAAGAATTATGGTCGTATAGAAGCACCTCTCACCACTCTATTGAAGAAGGATTCTTTTCATTGGAATGAGTTTGCCAATACAACATTTCAAAGATTGAAGGAGGCTATGTGTACAACTCTAGTCCTTGCCACTCCTGACTTCACCAAGGAATTCATTATGGAATGTGATGCTTTGGGAAATGGGAAAGGAGCAGTGCTCACACAAGAATTTTGACCAATTTCTTTTGAGAGTCATCAATTAATGGGTAAGAATCAACTAAAACCTATTTATGAGAAGGAAATTCTAGCAATCCTCCATGCAGTTAAACAATGGAGGCCTTATCTATTAGGTAGACACTTGAAGGTTAAGATAGATCATGATAGCCTAAAATATTTTTTGGAACAAAGACTATCTTCTAAAGAGCAACAAAATTGGGTCACTAAGATGTTAGGATATGACATTGAGATTGTATATAAGAAAGGGAAATAAAATATTGGAGTAGATGCACTTTCAAGGGAGGATGAGAAATATGAAGCCTTATTGTGTGCCCTTTCAATATTACAAGAAAATTGGGTGGAGGAAGCTAAAGTAGAGTGGCAAAATGATGTTGTGACAAGTAATCTCATCGAACAATTAAAAATTGATCATAGTAGTTCAGATAAGTTTTGTTGGAAGGGAGATACTCTTTGGTATAAAGAGCATTTGTATCTCTACAAGAATTCCACTCTTAAACACAAGATTCTCACAAAGTTGCATGAGTCTCCAGTGGGTGGTCATTCAAGATTTTTGAAGACATATCATTGAGTCAAGAAAGATTTTTTTTTAGAAGGGCTTAAAGGTGATGTTCAAAAATTTGTGGCTGAATGTTTGGTTTGTCAAAGGAATAAAGGAGAGACAATTAAGACACTAGGTTTCTTGCAACCCTTATCTATTCCTAGCCAATGTTGGGAAGAGGTATCCATGGACTTCATCACAGGGCTTCCCAAATCTAAAGGTCATAATTTCATCATGGTACTAGTTGATCACCTCACTAAATATGCACATTTCATTGGATTATCACATCCTTTTACAACAAGTGTAGTGGAAAAAGCTTTATTGGAGAATTTCCAAAAGCTACATGGTACACCTAAGTTTATTGTTAGTGATCATGATCCTATCTTCACTAGTCACTTTTGGAAAGATTTATTCTCATGTTTGGGTACAATTGGCTCATATCTCTTCATACCACCCTTAATCAGATGGGAAAACTAAGGTTGTTAATAAGTGTTAGGAAGGATATCTACGTTGTTTCACTTTAGAGAAACAATCTCAATGGGTAGATTGGCTACCACTTGCAGAATGGTGGTATAACACTTCTTTTCATAGCTCATCAAAAATGTCTCCATTTTTGGCACTTTATGGACATCATCCTCCTTCCAACACATCATCAATAAAGGTGTCACCAAGATTTTAGGCAGTAGAAGACCACTTGCTTCATCAACAACAAGTACTTTCAAGACTCAAGGAGAATTTAGCCATGGCACAAAATCAAATGAAACAATAGGAAAACCAACATCGTAGTGAAAGAAGTTTTGAAGTTGGGGATTGGGTCTTCTTGAGATTGCAACCTTATAAGAAAATCTCAATAAAGCAACAAAAAAATAATAATAAGTTGTCTCCAAGGTATTATGGTCCATACCAAATCATGCAAAAGATCGGTAGTGTTTCCTACAAGCTAGAGTTTCCAAACAACAAAGATACATCTAGTTTTTCATGTTTCCTATTTGAAGAAGGTAACTGGGCATAATATTCCCACTCAAACAACACTACCAAAGCTCGATGAAGAAGGAAAAATCATTTTGGAACTAGAGTGCATTCGTCAAACATGCACAAAGAAGATGAGGAATAGAACTCTCACTAAGTATCTCATCCAATGGAAGAATTTACCAATTGAAGATGCCACATGGGAGAACAAATAGTTCATTCAAAAGAATCCAAACTTGATTAGCTTTGAGGACAATGCTTCTTTGAAGAAGGGGGGCATGCTACACCCTTAATATTAGTGTACATCAAGTTATGAATAGTCAGCTTGTGGCTATCTTCACTCTCTATTAAGTCATATTATCATTAGTATATTGCTATTTAGTTGTTTAGGTTGGCCTAAGACATATAGGTGTGTCTAAGTCGGCCTAGGTGATATCCTAGGCATAAATAGGTATATATAGGAGGTTGTGAGTCTTATTTCATCATCAAGTTGTGAAGTGTGTTCTCATTAGAGATATTTGGAGGTTTTCCCCTTGAAGTGGCTTGTTATTCTTAGTTATTATCAAATATTTGCAACATATTTCATATCATATTCTTCTATTATGCAAGTTATTTCATAACATAGGCTAATTGAAAAACATCTATAGCTTTCAAACAGTATCACATTTTTGAATCCAAAATATGCACCACATTCTATGCTTCACATACTATAAGATTAAAAAATGAATTTCATGAAGTTTTGACCAAGTTAATGTGGTGGAGACATATGAGTTTTATATTTTTTAAAAGTTGTAATAAAAATTCATAATTATTTATTTACTTGGAAAAAATTACAAAAAATATGCATCACATTGGGACATGATTTCTCTACATTATATCTAAAATATTATAAGAAAATATTATCATTTTATTATGGTTAGGGTGGTCAAACAGACATCTACTTCCTATTTTTTCCTTGAAATTTAAGTACTACTACATTCAAAATTTCAACAAACCTTTATTAAAACCTAGAGGAAACATTCAATTTGCTACAGATTATTTTCTTACATATTTTTAAAATAATATAGATAATTTATTCAAATTTTTACATCAAGTTGCTTAACTCTGATTTTTCTTTTTTTTTTTGCCACTTAAGGGCCTATTTTTTCCATGATGATCCTGCACATACCCTTTTCATCCTTCTCACAAGGTTAGCTTCAACTTCATCGAGGTTCTCTTCATCTAGATCTTCACTACTTGTATCTTTAAAAGGACTTTTCTGATGTGGATCCATTTCTTAAATTTGAATTTCTCATTTTATATGATTTTAGAGTACCCAACAACTGATCTTTAGTATAAGTCTTGTAATCCACATATTCTTCAATAGAAAATACCTTTTCACTTTATGCACCAGGAAGAGTTCTGAGAATCTTCTTCACTATCTTCGATTCATCCACTATTGCACCAAGTCCTCACATTTCACCTACCAGCTCATCCACTATTTGTAAATAGGATTTAATGTTCTCATCTTCAAACATACGCAAGATTTAGAATTGTGCTTCCAAGTTTTGTAACTTTGCTTCTTTGACCTTTTCATTTCCTACATGAGTTATTTATAATGCATCCTATATCTCTTTAATAGACTTTAGATTTGCAACTTTATTTAACTCAAACTATTTAAGACTATTCTTCATAATGTACTTTTCCTATTATTTGCTTCATGTGTCTTGATTTCATTAGCTGTACTTGGACCATTAGTAGGAGTAGTATATGGAGTCTTATAAGCTTTCTCAAAACAATATCTATAGTGTTCTATATATCCTTCCATTTTTATTTTCCAGAGGCCATAGTTATTCCCATCGAGCCTAGGACATTCAATAGTGATTTTCCTCGCTATCTTGGACCTTCCTTAAGAGGTTAAGCTCTTCTCCAAGGAATCAAACTCTGATGCTAGTTTTTGAACAAGAAAAATGAGAGGGGGGTGAATTATTTATATCATTTTTTTCCTTTACACCATTCACCATAGATTAATTCAATTACCATTCACAAATCATTTTCTCTGCTAGTATGATTAATCATTAAGTGCAAAAGAAAAAACTAAAAGAATAAAAAACCATAGAAACATAGAAAAACCAAATTTAGGTGGAAACACAATAAGGAAAAAACCATGGTGAGGATTAGCTCACAATATAGAGAATATAAAAATTGAATACAAATGCTCACTACCAAAATAGGACTCACTGTCTATATCAGGACTCACTATCCAACTAGTGTTAACCACATGGAGGGCTTACTACCATAGAATTACAAATAAGATAGAAGAGATTCATTATAGAGAGAAAAAAATATCAATGAAACAAAGATTTCCACCACAATCAACTCACACACTTGTAGATATGCTTGAATGAAAGAGTTCACCTTCAACTCATTGCTTCTGAAAAATTGGTAATTAGATTTCACATTGATCTGCACAAACTCACATCACACTATTTTGCATCTATCTCACATCTATCTTGCTTACATTCCCATCATCATCATTTCTTTCATAAGAATTATATTGTATTCAACTTTGAAATTTGTCCAAAGTTAGCCATACACTATTTGCATTTACAAATTCAAATTAGGTTAGTGCCAAAACATTATAAGGTTGAATTAGAATAAGGGAAACCCAAACAAACACTTAAAGAGGACCTAAATAAGTTTGAACATGCTTCATGAATTTTTCAAGTTGTGGTTTAACGCAAGGTTCACCAAACTAGCATAAAACACATAAGACAATTAAGCACACACAACCTTAGCATGATCCAATATTTCAAGACAAAAAAATATCTTCAACACGATCATATGAACTTAACTATAGAACCACAAGTCATAAGATTGGAAAAATAAGAAATCCAAAGCAAGTACATTTCTCTCGAACCTTAGCCAAATACACTGAAAAAACACATTTCACAAATGGTGAACATAACTCACACTATACAATGATCTAGAAACCCAAAATTTGGATATAACATCCTCCAAGAATCATGATTAACATATCTTAACCACAAGAACATAGGAGAAAATATCAGAGAAAAACCTAGAGCAAACACTGAATACCTGCAACCTTTCTTTATTACAATTTTCTCAATATCCTCGACATATGCAGCCCATAACTTGCATTCATGAAATCAATGATAACAACAACTAGTTGACAACCAATTAACCAATTGACATAAATGAAAACACCTTCATCCTTGCAATAAGGAGACCCTAGAAATCATATATCAGTAAATACCACCTTGTGTAATGACTTCATTTTTAAGGAAAAAATCTTGGCTAAATGTTTTCCTTGGTCACTAAAATACATGGCTTTGGAATAGTTTTTTTCATTACTAAATAATTCAATTCATTTATTTAATAAGCTTGTTGATGATTTCCTCAACTACTTTCAAGTGTAAATTGACCTAAGAATTCAATAACTAACTTAATTTTGTACAAACAAAGACAAGACCTGGTACATTTATAGAATTTATAACACAATATGAATTACTCTCCTGACAAATAAACCTCACTATTCATGAATCAGAGATTTAAAGAATTTTCATTGATAACCTATAATCGGATATAAGGGATTAACTCTTCATGAAATTTCCATCATTTATAAATTTATGTATGGCTCTTCAAGAATATCAAAATATGGTTAGTATGAAGAAAAATATTCACCAGCTCATGTTCAAAAATATGAATCCATCACTCAAAATTATAATCAAATGTTCAAGAATCCAAATAAGAATTTTCTCAAGATTAATCCATCTCCAGTCACCAATCATATGGAATCACAAGTTGCCACTATAAGTACAACCCCGTACCAATTTTTACCATAAAATATACAATTTACCATATTACCTAGTTCCCTCCATTCAATCATCTTGTAACTTTTGAATAAAAACCTAATATGTTTGCCTCTGATTAGACCTATTGACACAATAAAGCCTTTACCTTCAAGTTTTAATGTAATGCCTTTTGTCACTATCACCACATAAGTGGACATGACACAAAACTATGCATGTGCCTTAAACATCAAGTTCAAGACCTCATTGATTCCAATAATATCTAATTGGGTGGTGTTACTCAATATTAATTTCACACATATTGACATACCTAGACATGCACCTGATGGTCCTCTCTATATTGTTAGAGGAATCAATGAGAAATCTACAATTGGGATACTTATTGATCATGTGTGTGTAGAGAATGTGTTCGCTAAGGATTTATTATTCCTCCATGAGCTTTATTCAGATTCTTATGAACAATCGAAAGAATGGTTGAAAACATATGATGGTTTTTCTCCCCATAAGATAGGTTTGATCAATATTCCATTAAAATTTGGACTGAAACAATTAGATTTTTTATCCTCCATCATTTTGACATTTGACTAATTCCATGTGAAGCTAAGCTACCCATGGTTACACTTCATGAATTTTATCCTATCAATTATTCACAAATGTTTGAAATTCCCATTTGATAAAAAATTATTTACAGTGCATCATAGTGGGTTTAATCCTTTATCTTCCCATGGGAATTTTTCTTTGTACTTATTTTAGTCTCAACCCATAGAACCTACTTCAAGCCTCATGAAGGCTTCTTCTTTAGATCATACAAAAAAATTAAGAAAAAAGGTATAGAGGAGTTATCCCTCATTAATATCTCATCCAAACATGATAAGTCTATGGTTGTCCCTCTTACTCCAACTATTGTGGATGAACCTATGCCTAAAGCTAAAGATCTTCCAAGTAATCAAAGTGAATATACCACCATTCTACCACCTATATCATGAAAAAGACCAAGATACAATCGTGTAATCCCTTTTGTGCCTTCCAAAATAGAGAAACTCTGCAAACCTAAAGAGATAATAATTCCCCAACCATCTATAGTCCCTTTAGTTCCTCCCCTATGGGAAGTAAAGAGACTGATGGTTGAAAATGGTTCTCCTACACCTTCACAAGTTGAAAATCCTACAAGAAGAAACTAAAATTCAAAAGAGAGTAGGCATATATTTCATGATATTGATTGTCAATTGGAAGAAAATAACAAATCAACATCTCAAGGTCAAACACTAATTCCAAAAAAATCATGATGATCTCCCACCTTCACCAACACATGAAAATTGCATGTCTCCACAAAAACTAAAATAGAAGGAAGAAAATTCAATGGAAATTATCATAAAAAATTCTATTTTGATCAATATGGATGATGATGATGATGATGATGATGATGATATTGCTAAGATTGATGAAGAAGTGCATAGTGAGCTGAATTTTTTATTTTCCACTTCTATGAATTTAGATGGGTGCAATCATGATGATCCTCCCAATGAGAGTGACCCATCACGTATTGAACCTGATTATTTTCCTAGTATGACACTTGTAGTCCCCTTATCTAGTTTTCTATTTTTCATATACACTAATCAAGATTGGGATGTGAAAAAACTACTCTAGGTTGGCTCGCATGTGAAGTACTTCTTTCTTTTATTTCAATTTTATTTTTATTTTCTTGTGTGTAATATGTGTTGAAAGGGTGAAGGTGTTGTCATTGATGTTAAGAATTATATCTACTATTTGATGTTATCAGTGATATGGGGTAGATTTTTGTATGTATGAAGGTGTTGTCATTAGTGTCAACTATATTATGAGGTTATTGAGAAAATTGTGGAAAAGGAAGATTGATGTAGAATGCGCTTGTATAGCAGAGATATTTATGAATTTTTATGAGTACATGGAGCTATTATTTTGTTGTAGATTCTTAATTTGAGTTGCAATGAATTAATGATCTGAGATCTTGTCTCTAGTACTTGGTTTCCAAGTGCTTTTGAGAAAATTAGATAAATAAAAAAATGGTGTTGTGCAAGTGTTCAGAATGTGCTCTGGATTTCTTTTGTATTGATTCTAAGCTTGTTTAGCTCTTATATGTTTTTCAACACTATCATTAGTTGATATATTTAGAATATGGGTTTTTGAATAATTCTATAGAGTGAGATGTATTCACTAGTGTGAGAACTAGGTAATTCAATATTATTTAATATTGTTTGTGTGAAATGTATTTTCTCCACATTTCTTTGCTTTCTTGTTTTAGTAATTTCTATTCCAAAAATGTGTTTATAGTGTTGTTGTCTTATCT
The DNA here is from genome assembly GCA_007258455.2 of Sequoia sempervirens. Lineage (NCBI taxonomy): Eukaryota > Viridiplantae > Streptophyta > Pinopsida > Cupressales > Cupressaceae > Sequoia > Sequoia sempervirens. The sequence goes on along the minus strand of VDFB02271358.1, from coordinate 358,879,630 downwards.
ATTTCAAGAGGATTCTAGGTTTGGTGTTGTGGAAGACATGTTTTAGTGTTATAGAGTATGACTATATTTGGCAATGTTTTCTGATTGTACATAATGATTATATTCTTTAGGTGAAATTTGTTGTAGAGGTTTTGGATGCATTTCAAAGTGTTCAAGGATTATTCTAGATCATGTTCAAGTGAATTATGTTGTCCAAAAATTTCAAATTTTTGGATTTATTTGAGGAAGCCTTTACTTAATTTTTTATTGTGTTTAACATTGGTGTTGGCCGACCTTGTGTTAACACTACATGTGAGTCTTGTGAAGTGTTTTGAAGTGTGTTTGCATCTAGGTCACCTTGTTCCTATCCATAGTAGGAATGTTTAGGTTTCCACCTATTTTTAATTTGTATGTTTAATGACTAGTTGTCGACATTGGAGAAAGTTTTGAGGTTGAGGTAGATATAAATAAGTGTGTTGTTGTGATTTGAGGGTACAAAAGAAGTAAGAAGCAATATTTGAGTAGAGTAGTACAAATTTCAATATTAGGGTTCCTAAAGGTAGTGAGCTAAAGGCATTCAAAATCATTCATGCAAGACTATGAAAGTGTGAGAGCGATTGTGGTGGATTCCATACTGCATTGAGAATTTTTCTTTGTGTAACATTCTTCTTCTATCTTATTGTATTTCTTTTTGTGGCAGTGAACCCTGACTATGAGCCTTTTTGGATAGTGTGTCCTATTTTGGAAATGAGCCCTTTTATATTGGTTTTTCTATTACTTATATTTTGAGCTAGAATCCTCACCATGTTTTTTCCCTCATTGGGTTTTCCATTTAAATCTAGTATTTTCCTATGTATGGTGTTGTGATTTAATTTTTTGTTATGTACATCTCATGTATAATCATACTAATAGAATAAGGTTTTAATGAATGCTTATGGATATGATTACCATTGAGTTCTCTGAATGTTTAATTTTCTACAACAGATTCACCCCCCTCTTTTTTTTCTTATTCTTTTCAACTCTTGGCATAAGAGGAAGGTTCCTTGGAGAAGAGCTTAACCAGTTGAGGTAGATCCAGGATTTTGAACAAGGTTGCTTTGGAATGTCCTAGGTTTGATGACACATATTATGCCTTTTGGAAGACAAATTGAAGGATATTTTCCAACTTAGGGATATGAGATTGAGAAGGCTTATCAGATTACATATACTCCACCTACAAATGGTCCAAGTACAAGTGGAAAAATCCAGGTGCATGACATCACTACTAACACAAGATTTATTATTGTGAATAGTCTTTCAAATATTGAATTAGTAAAAGTTATGAGTTAGAAGACTGCTAAAGAAGTATTTGGGATAAACTAGAAATAATTTATGAAGGAGATTTGAAGGTCAAACAAGCAAAGTTCAAAAAATTGAAGGAATAGTTTGAAATGATGCAAATATCTGAGCATGAAATAATTAAAGGCTACATACAAAGAGTTGATGAGATGGTAAGTACTATGAGAGGTCTTGGTGCAATAGTTAAAGAATCTATAGTAGTGAAGAAATTTATTAGGTCTCTTCCTGATAGTTATAGTGAAAAGGTATTTGTTATTGAGGAAACTCTATATTTTGATAATTATTCTATCTCGATCAGTTGATTGGTACACTAAATGAATTTCAAATGAGAAAACTAAAGAAAAGTACAAAAGTAGAGATTTCTTTCAAGGCTGGTAAATTAGGAAAGGTTGAAGATATAGATGGAGAAGATCTTGATGATGTGGAAGCTAACTTTGTGAGAATGATGAAAAAATGGCATTAGTAAGTAAGAAGTTAAATTTCCCTTCAAATGTTTTAGCTATGGTGAAATAGGTCATTATGCTTCAATATGTCCAAAGAGATCTATAAAAAATAGTAGAGAAAAGGAAAAGTAATTAAGAAAACTTACTATGTGAGAGAAGATGTTGGAATATTTGATGATGAATCTAATAATGGATATTTTGATGATAATGATTTTTTTTTTTGGCTATAAAAGAAGAAGCTAGTTCTTCTAACCTTAGACGTTTTGTGAAGGAAAATTTTTTAGAGATGAAGGATAAAGTTGAATGTACTTTGGTATCTGCTTTTCATGTCAAAGAGGATAAGAATTAATGGGTTTTTGATAGTGGATACTCTAATAACATGAATAGAGATAAAAGTAAGTTTTTTAAACTAGAAAAGTATGGTGGATGATTAGTTAAATTTGGAGATGATTTAGGAGCTAAGATTTGTGGAATAGGTTCAATTAGTTTTGATGGCAAGCATAATACTGATAAATTTTACCATGTTAATTGTTTAAGACATAATATTTTGAGTGTTGGGAAAATGTGTAGCAAGGGATATAATGTTGTGTTTAAGGATGAAATATGTGAGATCCAAAAAGGGTTCAAAACTGTGATTGCTACTAGTAAGAGAAAAAATGGAAACATCGATCAACTTAAGGGTTTTGATGGTCATTACTTTATGTCTCATATCAATGGTAGTTAGTTATGGCACTAGAGGATGTGTCACATGAATTTTGATAATTTGGAAAGAATAAGTTTAGTTCATGTAGTTAGAGATTTACCTAGAATAAAAAAACCTATTGTTTGTGAGAGTTGTCAATTTGAAAAATAAAAGGAGTATCTTTAAGGGAAGATAAAAATATACTATCAGACAATTGGAATTAGTACATACAAATCTTCCTGGTCCTACAAGGGTGAGAAGTCTACAAGGTGATAGGAACTTTGTGCTTTTGATTGATGATTACTCTAGAATGACATGGGTTAATTTCTTAGATAAAGATATGATGCATCAGATAAAATCATGAAACTTAAAGATATTGTTGAGAATGAAATGGATTTGAAAATGAAATGTTTGAGGTCTAAACTAGGTGTTGAATTCTCCTCCAATGAGTTTAACATGTTTTGTGAAGTTCATGGAATAAAAAGGCATTTGTTTACCCCTAGAGCTCCTCGGTAGAATGGAGTCGTTGAAAGGAAAAATAAAACTATTCAAGAAGTTGCAAGAACTATGATGAAGGAAGAAAATTTACTAGAAGTATATTGGAGAGAAGAAATTCATACAATTTTTTACATACTTAAGAGAGTTCAAGCTAAAGCTAACCAAATAAAAAATCCCTATGAGTTATTGTATGGAAGGATTCCTACTGTGAAGTACTTTAGAGTGTTTGGAAGAAAATATTATATCAAAAGAGAAGAAGAAAACTTAGGAAAGTTTGATGAAAGTTCTAATGAAGGTATCTTCCTTGGTTATTCTATTAAAATAAATACATACAAATGTTACAACAAAAGGCTGAGAAAGATAGTTGAAAGTGCAAATGTTAAAGTTGATGAAAACTTGCAATAGATGGATATGCATTAGATGAAATTGATTGTAAAGAAGAAGAAGGAAAATCTGATGGAAAAGAAGTGTAGAATGAAGAGGAAGAAGCTTTGGAGAAGACACCTAAGACCCCCAAGTATGTGCAAAAGAGTCATTCTAAAAATCAAATCATTGGAGAAAAGAGAAAAGGTGTATTGACAAGAAGAAAAGTTGTTGAAGTTGAGGTAGATTTATGTTTACTTTCTAATGTTGAACCTAAAACAAATAATGAAGCATGCAAGGATGAACATTGGATGAAGGAAATGGAAGAACTTATGCAAATAGAGAAAAATTAGACTTGGGAATTGGTTCGTAGACCAGAAAAGAAGAACATATTTAGAACTAAATGGGTATTTAGGAATAAGTTGAATGAGAATGGTGAAGTAGTAATAAACAAGGAAATACTTGTGTGTAAGGGTTACTCACAAGTGGAAGGTATAGATTTTGAAACTTTTGCTTCTATGGCTAGGATGGAAGCAATCAGAATGTTTTTAGCTTTTGTAGCACAATTTTTTTTCAAAGTTTATCAAATGGATGTGAAGTAGTCTCTTTTGAATGGTGAATTGGAAGAAGAGGTTTACATGGAACAACTGAAAGGATTTTATTTGTCAAATCTACCGAGTATGGTATGTAAGTTTAATAATGCACTATATGGATTGAAGCAAGCTCCTAGAGCTTGGTATGCAAGGTTGGACAAGTACTTGATATAACAAGGATTCAGTAAGGGCACTTTAGAAAGCAATCATTACTTTAGAATTGAGGAAGACAAAATCTTGATAGTATTAGTATATGTGGATGATATTATCTTTAGTGGAAATGAGGCTATGTGAAAGAATTTTTTAATGTAGTTTGTGTAGATGTTCAAATTATATTGATTGATCTCACACACTTGATCCTGATTTACTAACATCAGTTCTTCCTGAATCACTTCTTTACTAACCATTTAATTAAATAATCCTTATTTAATCAATTCATCATAATTCCTCTGTTAATTAAATAAATCAACTTTATTTGATTAAATAATCATCTTCTTTTAATTAAATAAATCATTTTATTTAATCAAATTGTAAGTCATCTCCTTTAAATTGAATAAATTAACCTTTATTTGATTTAAATCTAACATCACCCCTTTTAATTAAATAAATCAAATTTTATTTAATTAAATCTAATATTCATTATTCCTCTCATTTGATTTAAATAAATCTAAAAATCTAAGTCAAATTTCAAATCAAACTAATCTCCATCTAAGTTAATTAAATCCTGATTAACTCTTAACTCTAATCAATCAAATCCTCTAGATTTTGCAACTTGCACAAGTAAATCAATTTATTTGATTTATTAAATCTTCTATTTTCATTCAAAAGGGCATCTCTTTGGAATATTCCTCTAATTTTAAATCTCCCTCCAAAGGGACTTGTCCTCCAACTTGGAATTTATATCTCTTACAAGTCCTTTTTCTTGAGCCAAGTGGCATTAACTCCTATTACATCCCCTCTTGTGCAAGCCATCTTTCAAATTTCAAATTTCCACCTAATTGCATTTATCATGCACATTGATCAAAATTTTCTCCACCTCTCTTCAATAGCATGATGACAAGTGGCACATTGCTATTGGTTCATTTTTAGTCCCACATTCATCCCTTTTTCTCTTTCCTCCATCTTTCTTTCCTATAAATGAAGGAATTTTCTATTAATTTTGGATCTACAACTTGAGGCAAAGTTATTATCTATAGATTTGAAGCAAATTTCATCCATTTTCATCCAAGTCCTCATAAAATTTCATCACCATAGCTAGGTTATTGAGAATTTTCATCAAGAATCACATTGTTCATCATCAAAGCTTGCAAGGAATTGGGAAAGGGCTACTTTCCACATCAAAGTAGCACTAATTCCAACATGGGATGTTGGGTTTGAGTGTTTGAATAGGATTTAAATAGCTTTCATTTGGTTTCTTTACTTATTTATTGTTCATTTTTCTTTAAATGAATCTCATGGGGAATGATTGTTTTAGATGTGTTTATTGACTAACATTGTGTTGTTTGTCTATGTTTGAGCAGGTCTAGAGCAACTGTTCACATTTTGGTGCTAGAAGGAGGGTGAATCTTGAGAAATTAACACATTTTTTGGCCAAAATTATATTGTTTTTCAAATTTTTGTGTCTATAGGAAACAACGACACTACAAAAAGATAAACAACAATGCTATCAGTCTAGCATCACTATATAAAGATGTTGTGTCTACTTCAAAGGGTGATGCTTCTATCATTTTCCTAAAGGGCTGGTCTTTCAAACTCCAAAGAGTGACACTTGGTGAAATTGTGATGCTATCGCAGTCTCTAGTTTTCTAGAGAGTGACACTAGTTTCACTAAAGCGCCACTAGAATTCTCCAAACTATGACGCCTTCGTGGATTGTGACGCTGTAGTGGGGTAAAAGTCAACTTTCAATTTTAATTCAACATGTATTTTTTATATTGATCACCTTGGACTTCTAACCTTCTCTTTTTTAGTTTTTTTAGGTTGGGGTGATCAAAGAGGGAAGGAGGAAACGAAGACAAAGGCTTTCTATGGCATCATCACTTGATTGTAACAAGTGTTTTAAACACTTTGTGAGTAATTATAATCCCATTTTAAGGATTTTGTTATCTTCAAGTTTTGAGGACTCAAATAAATTTATTTTGGGTTTTAAAAAGAGTAATCAAAGGGTTAAAAATAACTTTAGGAACTTATTAGAGTTGGTTTTGGATTTAAAAAATGAACAAGAAAACTTCACACTTCATCTTGGTGCTATAAAAAGAATCCATTATTGCTTTTGGAAGTTAAAATGAACATGTGTTTTTTGTGTTTTGTAATTTTTTTACAAGTTAATATCATTTAAAAGGCGTATGCACTTCTTTCACACTTCACAATGATCTTGAGAATCAAAATTATTTTTGTGATATTGGGTTGTCAAGAGAATTGCTTCCACACTTCAAATTGGGCTTCTAAAAATTGAACAAAATCTTGCTAGTGTGAGTTAAGTATATCATGTGTGTTCTCTCTTTGTTCACACAAAAAAGGATTGATCGAACTACAGATGTTTTTTCTTGCTTTTTTTTACCTTTAGAGGGCCTACCTTGGTGGGAAAAAGTACTCACCCCAAGGGAACGACCCAAACTAGGAACAAGCTAAAACCAAGCAACTTCCACTTGGTATATAAATACAAATACTTGAGGAAAGTTCAAGTATCACAAGAGGTTATACTGACAAGTTGGGAAGCAATGGTCACTTTTCGTATGTGTAATCTTTGTTGAATAGATGCCCATATTAATAGCCAAATTGTGTAGAAGCCAAAAATCCCTTTCTATTTGTTGGTGCAAGAGGTCAAACCTCTAAAGCCACCCAAAAAAATTTCAATTCTTTGTAGAGATGAAAATTTTATCATGGAAGATTCATGAGAATTTAATCTTGGCTGACCCAAGAAGTGTGTGTCATGGAGGGGAGCCAGTATGGTCAAGCTTTAGTCATCCACTTTGAATAAACACAGCTGGTTTATCCAAGTGGGGATTCAAGAAATATTGTCTCTTTTATCCTAGGGTTGTGCTTCATTGTGAATCAAAACACTTTTCTTGGATCTAAAACATTGGAAAAAAAACATTCAACCGTGATCATCAAATATCAAACCCTTTAGAGGAAGAAAATACCATTGAAAGAATTCAAGTGCTACTGCTTGTCCCTAGGGATTTTATCCTTAGAAGGCTTCTAATTATTTGGATTTATATCTCAATTTTCTCTCTAAAGTCAACATTAGGGAACTATTTCCTTACTTTCCTTGATTTCCACATAATGGACCTTGTGGGATGAGAAGAAATTGATACATTAGACATATAGTTCAAAAGCTAAGCAAGAAGGTGTTTGTGGTAAAAAGGACTCATTAAGAAAAGATAAAGGACAAATTAAACCTCACATGAGTTCTCTCAAATGATTTCCCACAAGATCAAAATCTGAAAACCAAATTCCAAAGGTCTTAGTCCAAGAGCTCTCAAGAAATGTCTTTCAAAACTTTATGAATTTAGAGAGAGATTGGTCTTTAGCTTTTACAAACATGCTTCAAAGAATGATCCCAATTTGTACTCATTTTATTATTGTCAAAATCCAAGTCTTTTTCAAAAGTTTGAGTTTCTCACATAGGAAGTATAGCATGTTCTTCAAAACTGAGGTCTTATAAACAAAGATCTTTCTAAGCCTCTTAGGATCAAATCAACATTTGTCACCCATCTTCAAACATCAAATAAAAATCCATCTCACAAACAAATCTTGAAATCTTGGAAAAATCCTTCATGCTAGACTTTGGGAAAATCATTTGAAACAAATCAAAATCATCTTGTTTGACTAGGTGTGTGTAGATGAATCCTTCTTCACACACTTAGTTAAATTATCATCTTGTCGGATAGTTCACTCTAGGAAAACATCCAACCTCTTGGATTTTAAAAGTTCATTATCAAATCTAAATCAAATCAAACCTAATCAAAATCAAAATCAAAATCAAATTCCAAGTTAAAATGAAAAAAAAAAAACCAAAAGTCCTAAAGTCTAGTATCTCCTTCAAGGTTCATCAAGAGTTTAAACATGCACATCATCCATCTCTCACTATCTCATCACCATCCTTTGATCCTTAAAGCTTCTTATAATTTCCTTTTTGTGCCTAAAGTTTAGATCAATCAAAGGAATTAGAGGTTCACCTCCTATTTTCTTGAAAATTGATCCTTATTTTATGATCCAAACTAGATCTCAATACAAGAAGAAAATGCAAACAAACAAAGAAACATTCACTTCCAGTGACTTGAGTCAAACCACACCTAAAATAAATTCCATTGGATCTAGTAATCCCCCACTCAACCTTCCTCAACTACCACAAGATGCTCAGGAGGGAGGTTTCCAAGTGGAGGACATCACTAACAATGTCCTAGGGATGACTCAAGATGAGATAATAGAAATGGTCCAAAACCCCAAAAATCACAAAATTTTCAATGCCATGATGAGACTTAATCCTTCACAATACATGCTAGAGTTGGCAAAAGAAGGGGCTAAACTCCCTTCTGATTTTGATGTAAGCACCATTGTGGAGAAACCTCTTGGGATTATGCTACTAGTCTCACTCACATCATCCTTCCAAAGCACCATCCAACAAATCCCACAATCAATCTCATCTCATGCTCCAAGTCAACCCATGGTTACCAAGGGGAGCTCATTGCTCCATGATCTTCAAACACATCCCCTTGTAAACAATCAAGATTTGGATGCAAACACCATCTTGGGTCAACCCATTCCTCAATATCCAAAACACCCATACGTTCCCCTCATCTTCCATGACACCAATACTCCATCTCATTTCTCTACAACATTGGCATATCCCCTTAACCCGCAAGTCTCTCTGTCGATCACTACACAAGAGGAAGGTGGACTATTTGGACAAGGGGGCATCTTGGATCCCTCATCATCAATAAACACACCACCTATTTTCCCACCATCCCCCTCTATCATTATCATCCACACCAATTCTTAGTTTAGGGCAACCCCCTTTACCAATCCTCAATCAACAAAATCAAAACAATTCCCCAATCATAAATCAAATTAATGCACCAAATTCTTTGATTATTCTATTGATATTGCAACACTAGGTGGAACCTATCCAAACAACACAAACAATCACCACATCATCAACAACACCCCAAATACCTCAAAATGTGGTCTCTCAAGGACCTAGCACATCAATTGCACCATCACAACACCCTATCATCAATTAAAATAACACATCAACAAACCTGCATTACCACATCTCACACCATTTCGAATCCTCCACCTCCACCACCACCGAGATCAAATACGGAAAATCAATATAGCATCACCTTGCAAGCAACCCAACAAGCCTATCAAAAGGATCTTCAACAATTCCAAGCACAAAAAGCACAAAAATCTGCACAAGTTGTGCAAACTCAACAAGATATGCAAGATGCACAACAAGCTTCTCAACAAGCACATGCATAGTAGGCCATGTGCCACAAGTGCAAAACGTTGCCCAAGCACAAGCTCAAGATTTGTTGCAACAACAACAAGCTCCTTAACCTGCCCAAGCTACTCAAGTTGCCCAAGCTGCACAAGTTGCACAACCCACCCAGGCTACCCAACAAGCTCAAGCCCAATATCAAGCCCAACAAGCACAACTGCAACTTCAATACCAAGCAGCTCAACAACAAGCATATCAACATGCCCTACAATAGTACCAAGGGCAATAAGAAGCAACTCAACAATTAGCCTAATAACAAGCATTGTTGGTCCAACAACAACAAGACCAATAACAAGTGTTGTTATGACAACACCAATTGCAAGAATACTAGCAAGTCTTGGTCACACAACATAACTTGTAACCACCTCTAATAAACATGCAAAATACCCCACCTACCACTCAAATGATCAAACCACCCCAAAACACATTCATCCTACCACTTGATTAGCAAAACAATGTGTCAGCACAAATCAAATTGCTCTTGCAACAAGTGTTGGACCTCCAATCTGGAAAAAACACAAAAAACACCATGCAATTTTTTCCTCTATCCCTTCAACAAAAGTATCACAATGGTACCATTGCCAAATGGATTTGAAATCCCTAAATTTGAAAAATATTATGGGATAGGAAACCTTGAAGATCACATTAGTTAATTCCAGGTGCATTGTATGGAAGTGGCATACGATGACACTTATATTATGTGATTGTTCCCTCAAATTTTGGCTAGACTAGCAATAGAATGGTTCTCTTGCCTTCCTTCTGGAATCAAGGAGTTCGAAGAGATTGCAAATGCATTCAACATAGGCATGGATGTGAGTCTAGAGGAACTATCTACTCTCAAATAAGCTAAGGGGAAGTCATTCACATCCTTCCTACAATAATGGTGATCTAATGCCAACAAGAGAAAGTGGACCATGCTAGAAGAAAAAAAAATCTACACTATCATTGCTAATCTCAAAAAGAAGTTGTCCTTCCATCTAAAAATGTACTGCATCACCACATATGACCAATTAATCCCCAAGGCGCTCAACATCAAAAGAGCCCTTATTGCATAAGGGGGGACATTGACACATCAAGAATATCAAGATAACCACCCATCTACCAGTTCTAACAAAAATTTCACGAACGATGGTGTGGCTAATGCCAAGGTCATAATTAGCACTCCAAAACAAAACACACAATCATACCAACAACCGCAAGGAAACAATCGAAACAACACACAAGACAATGTCGTATCATAGTAACCAAACAAAAAAGTGGTTAATAATCTAAATAATCAAGGGGGACCACCCCCATGAAACAAATATACCCCAAACAAAAATACATAGCCCTTGGGGAATCAATCAAATTGGTCATGAAAAAACTGGTGTAGGAGAACCTCATTAAAATCCCCATCTATTAGAATTATCAATAGCCCCAAGTCAAACCACCATGGTACAATGAAAACCACCTTTGCGATTTTCATAAAATCAAAGGGCACACAATGTCTAGTTGTATGAGATTGAAAAATTTGATCCAAGACCTTATTGATGACAAAGTCATAAACATTGAACAACTTGTAGGAAACAAAGACCTCAAGATATACATGAATCCGATGCTAGATCATAATAAAGGGAAAAATAATGGGAAGACTAAGTATGGAAATGTAAACCATGTTTACAACCATGTTGTTTTTCCTTTGAAGTGGTCACTCTTATTAACATCAAGGGAGCCTAGGACGATTGTGGATTCACCACACATGGTGGAAAAGTTACCATTGTTGGATCATCACAACCATCCAAGGCACCGACCCCTAATACAAAATATGTTCCAAATGGTTATAATGTCTTAGACCAGATGAAAAGAACCCCCACTTAGATCTTCATCATGGAGTTTCTGAAATTATCACCCATGCATAGAAAAATCCTAGAGAAAGCATTAGCTTCATCCACTGTCCCCACTGATCTTGATGTAGATCAGTTTCAATCTATGGTCAGACACATCACCTCGCCTCATCTCTTGACATTCTCTTATCAAGATCTCCCCACCCAACCATCTCATAACTACATGCTCCATCTCAAGGTTTTCATCCATAAAAAAAAAGTCAAAAGGGTCCTGGTGGATGGAGGTGCGGGTCTAAATATTAGTACCCTCAAGTTAATAAAAAGTATGGGGTTCTCTAAGGATGCCATTGAAAAGGAAAAAGGTATAAAAATTAAGGCATGCGATGATCTATAAAGAGTGTCTCAAGGAACTATCCAAATCCCTATTCAAGTAGGGCCAACTATTATGGAAACCACATGTCAAGTCCTAGACCTTGAATTACCATACAATATCCTTTTGGGGTGCCCATGGATCCATGGGATGCAAGCTGTGGCATACACCTTTCACTATTGCATCAAGTTTCCTTATCAAGGTCAAGATGTCAACATCCATGGGGATCTCAAGCCATTTTATTATTGCAAGAATTTGGAAGCTAAGTACTACAAAATCCCCCAAGTCCCAAAGAATGATGAAGGCCCTACAACTCCATATATAGACCCAATGAGCTTAGCCTCCACCTCTTGGACAAAGACACCTTCCATTCCTGACATCTCTAAAATCAAAGTCATTGTTCAAGACAATGGGTGTGGGGATTACAAAATGAAAAAGAATTCTTTCATAGTAGGAGATTTATCCCAATCTCCTAGGTCTCACGGAAAACCCCAACTGGTTTAAATGTAATCCCAAACCCTCAAAGAAGACCCCTCCAAGTTCAAATGTTGGGGAGATCTAAGTCAGTAAGTGGTAGATGAAAAGGACATATCAAGTCTCCTATACCAAGTTGAAAGGCTTGTTCCTAATCTTCCCATGGATGAGAGTAGCAAAGGACTACAAATGATGCTTAGCATGGGCTACAACAAGAACAAGAAACTCAGGAAAAATGATAATGGCCTTCTAGAACCCATCATTGCTAAGAAGCACTTAAGAAATCTTGACCTCAAATATACCCCTCTGAAAGTAACCATACTTGGTAGAGTAGCCTCTGGTTAAAAAGGTCAAAACTCCTCCTCAATTACCAATATCTGCTCTTTAGTTACCAGTATCCACAAGTTGACCTATAGATAACTTCACCATTGACATAACCGATGTGTGTAGTGATGAGGATCCCATAACCAATCTACCTATGCTATTTGAGGATTCCTCCCTCCTCATGATTAATACCCTATCCTTTGAGTCAAACAACCAAACCCATGATATAAACTTAGTCTATCCCCAACTCATCGTTTATGACCAACAAGGATCACCAATTTTGGACACATTCAAAAATGATGAGGTACTCTCAGAATTCATGGGATTGTGGGGCACCATACCATATGGAGATCACAAGGCTAGGTTTGACATCATGCTAGATACACATTCCTATTATAGGGAAATGATTTAACCCCTTCGTCACAAAAGTGAAAATCTAAGAATAATATCTAGGTCTTTGACTGAAAACCACACTGTGGCACTCTAGGCCCAAAAATAGTAAAATTAAAGGACACATCCAATGGTGAAAACCTCTCTAAGGCACCAAAGGATGAGGGATTCAATCTTCCTCTTAGTGCTATTCATTAGGAGAAGTCAATAGTTTTAGCAGAGAAGTGCAATCCTGTCAACCTGGGAATGGAAGAAACACCGCATATCACCTTTTATGTGGAATCACTCTTGATAGAATAACATGATCTCCTAGCTACACTCCTAAGGGAAAAAAAGGTGAAATTTGCATGGACCTATTCCAACATGTCTGGCCTTGATCCAAAAGTTGTGGGGCACCACCTAGCTGTATATCCTGAAGCAAAGCAAGTAAGAAAAAATTTAAGAAAGATGCATCCACAAATAGCCTTGTTGGTCAAGATGGAATCAAATAAGCTACTTGATGTTGGCTTCATGTGACCTATTGATTGTCTAGAGTGGGTCTCCAATCTCATACCTATTTCAAAGCCCACTAGGGGCATCCACATTTGCAAAAACTTCAGAGATTTGAACAAATCATGTCTTAAGGATGATTTCCCTCTCCCAAACATTGGCATGATTGTGGATATGACAGTAGGACATGAGATGTTATCATTAATGGATGGATTCTTAGGATATAATCAGATCATGATAGCTAAAGATGAGCAACACAAAACAACTTTCGCCTATCCATGGGGGACCTACTGTTGGAATATGATGCCATTCGGGTTGAAAAATGCAAGAGCTACCTATCAAAGGGCCATGACACTAATCTTCCATGACATGATCCACAAAACTATGGAAGATTATGTGGATGAAATATTGGCTAAATCAAAGAAGCGTCAGGATCACATAACAGTACTAGGCTCCATCTTTGACAGGTTGGAGGAATACAAAGTTAGACTCAATCAAAAAATGTGTCTTCGACATACAGTCAGGAAAGCTCCTCGAGTATATCATGTCTATGAGAGGAATTGAGATAGATCACACCAAATTCAAGGAAATCCTTGAAATGGAGGCACCAAAAACATTGAAACAACTAAGGAGTTTGCAAGGAAGACTCTAGTCCATTCGTCGATTCATAGCACAACTAGCAGACAAGGTTATCCCATATTCTCATCTACTCCATAAGGGAGTAGCTTACAAATGGGATGAGAAATGTGATCAGGATTTCAATAAGATCAAGGAGTACTTGCTCACACCACTAGTTCTCATGCCACCAATTCTAGGAAATCCATTGATCATGTACATATTAGCTTCAACAAAAACTCTTGGCACTCTCTTAGCTCAACATGATGAAAACGGGAAGGAGAGAGCTATTTACTACATCAAGAAAACAATGGTGGGACATGAGATAAATTACACATCCATTAAGAAATCTTGCTTAGCCTTCCCATTAGCCACATAAAAATTCAGACATTATATGCTAGGACATCTGATAAAACTTATTGCCAAGATAGACCCTATCAAGTATCTCCTTTCTAAAGCAACGCTCACAGGGTGAATGACTAAGTGGGTTATGATCCTAATAGAATATGACATTTATTATGTAGAGAGAAATGCCATTAAAGGACAAGTGGTTGTAGATTAGTTGGTAGAGGCATTGATATATTCAGAAAATCCACTTGTGTCAGAATTCTCCAATGACTTCATCTTTAATGTAAGCATAGAAAATCATTGGAAAATGTACTTTGATGGATCTTACACACAACATGGGTTAGGAATTGGAATATTCTTCATCACACCACAAGGAGATTGCATACCCAAATCATAGAAGGTATCTTTTCCCTACATGAATAACATTGTAGAATATGAATCTCTTGTCATAGGGCTCAAAATAGCAGTGCAGTGGCAAATCATTATCCTTAAAGTCTATGGAGATTTATAGTTTATCATCAACTAGGTGAATGATGAATACCAAACAAAGGATGAAAAGTTGACTCCATACAAGAAATTGGTGGAAAGGCTCAACAAGTTCTTCATTGTAATCACATTCAAGCAAATACCCAGAGAAAATAATAGAGTAGCAGATGCCATGGCAATAATCGGATCACTACTAGATGTCCCACATAATTTTCCAAAGCAAGAATTCCTTGTAGAGCAGCTTCTCATACCAGCATTTGAGGTACTAGAGTTTGAATCTATGTGTAAAATCATTGGTCACGATGATCCATGGTATAATGAAATTTACACCTACTTGAGAATAGGAGTCCTTCCTATTGATATAACCCCGAACCTTAAAAGAACATTTTTCAAGAAGGCATCTCATTTTGTCATCCTAGGAGACACCGTATACCGTATGAGTATTGAAGGAACCCTATTATGATGCCTTAATGCTGAGGAAGCTTTTAATGCTTTAACTGAGCTACATGATGGAATTTTTGGTTTACATTCAAGTGGTATGACCTTGGCTAAGAAATTGTTGAGGATTGGGTACTGTTGGCCTACAATGGAGAAGAAAGCTCACAACTATGTCTGAAGGTGCTTGTAGTGTCAACAACATGGAGATCTCATCCATGCACTAGCTTAGGAGCTCCACCCAATCATAACACCTTGGCCCTTTTCGCAATGGGGGCTCAATCTCATTGGTGAAATCACCCCTACCTCATCCAGTGGACATAAGTTCATCATCACCGCCACTGAGTATTTCATGAAGTGGGTAGAATCCATTCCAATGACCTATATCACAAGAAAGAATATTTCCAATTTCATCCTAAACTACCTAATTTTCCACTATGGGGTTCCCCAAGCCATTATCTTAGATAATGGGACACCTTTCAAAAATTAGGATGTTCAAGACCTATTATAAAATTTCAATATCCAACATCGCTTTTCCACTCCATACTACCCACAAGGAAATGGCCAAGTTGAGGCTACAAATAAAACCATTTTAAAAATCTTAAAGAATATAGTCAATGATGTTGGTCGTGACTGGCACTTGCAATTGAATCCTACCTTATGGGCCTACCAAACAAGTATCTGCACACCAATAGGTGCAACCCCTTTCTCCCTGGTCTACAAATTAGAAGCCATACTCCCCATTGAGATCGAGCTCCCATCCTTGAGAATATTGTTACAGAATCTCATCATAGATGAAGAATACTGGGTGTCATGGTTAAACAAGCTATAAGTGCTAGATGAGCATCATATGGATGCCTTAAACCATTTGCAAGTCTACTAGAACCATCTCAAGTGAAGCTACAATAATAAGATCAAAAGTTGAACCTTTCAAGTCGGAGAACTCGTGTTGAAGGAGAATCAAAAAAATGTACCAAATCTAGATAGCTAGGGAAAGTTTGAACCCAATTTGTTGGGACCCTTCATCATCACAAGCAGCTACAAATTAGGAGAATATCAGCTATCCACACCAGAAGGTCAACCTCTACAAGAGCCTATCAATAAATCCCATCTCAAAAAAAATTGTGCCTAAACTTGCAGGGTATAAATAAAAAAAAACAAAAAAATCAAAAAATAGAAAACTCTAAAAAAATGAGAAAAAGGATTGAAAATAGTAAAGATAAAAATTGTCCTCTAGTGAAAACCACTTCGGTGGCACTTTGGGAAAGTACCCTGGTGAAAACCTAGCAATCAGGTGCTTTGTGTAAATAAACACTTTCCATCCATCATAGTCTTTGCGGATTTCTCAACATCACCCATCTATCATGCTTCACTACATTCAATATCTCCATCCATCACCCATCCACATTCACATCATAGCTTGATCTTTTTTTGTGTCATGGTACCACCTAGTACTACTCAGCCCATTCTTAAGGTTAGTTTTTCAAGCCTATATTCAAGTAGTCTATTGCATCATGCTTGGGGAATGTTCTTATACTTGCATTAGATTAGATTCATGTATACTCTTGAATTATTCCTTAAAAATAAAAAAATCCAGAAACATCAACAAAAAAAAATCCCAAAAACATTCAAAATATATCAAAATCCAAAAAGTAAGTCAAAAGTTTAGAAAAAGTAAAAAAATTGAGTCATCTTTTCAAACTATAGGTCTCTAAGCTCTGAACGTAGGCAAGGTTGATCTTTGATCATCCCTCGAGACACCTAGGTCGGTCCTTTAGCAGTCCATTGTTGGAAAACATGCCTCAATCTTACTAGAATGAAACTTCTAAAAGAGCAGAGTCGGTGTGACATCCCTACTGTCTTGCAGAATAGCAGCAGTTTAATAAATCCTTGAAATGCTCATGTTACCAACACATTGCTGTTGTGTTGCCAACTGGAGCTATTGCTATGACATTTCTATCTCTCTCCACTCAAGGAGATCTCTAGCCAATGGTTTAGTTATACACTCGAAGTCATTGGGGAGACTCTTGGCCGAAAGGTTTGCTTCAGTATGATGTCTCACCGATAGCGGTAGTCTTACCGATAGAGCTACATGTGTTTATTGTTGGTATGACGTCTCAGCAATATGATTTCTTTCTGACAGTGTTACACTTGGAGTCATCGAGAGAGGAATGGAAGCTCGGTAAGAACTCTTGGTGATGGATGTAAGTCTCATTGATGGGTATATTGCTTTAGTGTGACCTCTTGGAAAAAGCGATAGTCTCTCTGATTGTTCTAAGTTCGATATGAATATTGGTATGACCTCTCGTCGATAGCGATGGTCTTGCTGATAGCGCTACATGTGATGATCATCGGTGTGAAGTCTTAGCGATGTGGTTTGTCTCACCGACAGCTTTGCTCGTTGAATATCGGTATGACATAAATATCTATGAGACTCTTGGCGATAGAACTCTTGCCAATAGAGATTCACAAGATGTATTTGCGTTTGGTATATCATCTTGCCGAAGGTGATGACTCTGGCCGATATCAATAGTTGGGATTTGTGGAATTAGGGAGACATGGTTAGTGTCTCATTGACATGCAAATACTATTTGAACGCTTTGATCGATTGGAAGACTATCCTATGTGGTGTGTCTTCAACCAATCAGAGAAGTAGAATGGGAACCGCTAGCAGTTGGACTGTTGTGACCATTTCTATGAGGAAGATCAACAAACCATGAGTGACATGGATATAATAAGAGATTGAAGATGATGATTGGTTTTGTAAAAATAGTGGGGTGTGTGATCAGTGTGAATTCAATTGAGAGTGTCGTGTAAATGAGATGTTCTATACAAGGTTTTTTTTGAACCTACTGCTGTAAGTTGACATTAGAGGGTGAAGCCTATACTCTATATGTAATTTTTTTACTATAATACAAAGGGGTTTTTTCTTGGTGTGGTGGGTTTTTCTCCTATAAGGGTTTTCCCACGTAAATCTGGTGTTCATCTGTGTATGTTAATTTCTTTGTTTCTATTAATTCTTTCATGAGTATCTTAATTGGTCTATAAGTGAAAATTTTAGAAGTCACCTCTGCATTTTTCCCTAAGTTTTGATGTTAGGAAAGTTAGTTCCCCACCTTAGCTTTCCTTACAAGTGGTATCAGAGCCTACCCAAATGTGTTATCCTTGTGGGTACGTTGGGTTTTTTGTGTCAATCCTGTTCAGTGGGAGTATTGTAAAAGTTTTGGTAATTTGAATTACAGGTTAAGATGGAAAGCACATTAGGAAATATTGAAATTGAGAAATTCAATGGCAGCAATTTTGAGTTGTGGAAACTTAAAATGGAAGATCTGTTGGTTGATCGTGATCTTTGGATTGCTATGTCTAGAACAAAGCCTACAGGCATGAAGCAAGAAGACTGGGACCTTGCAGATAGAAAATCAAACGGGTTGATAAGGCTCTGTTTAGCAAACTCTATTCTTTTGAATATTCATGAAGAAAAGACTGCATCTTCCTTGTGGAAAAGAATGACAACTATTTATTAGGGAAAGTCCTTGGTGAATAAATTGTTCTTGAGGAAGAAGCTTTACACTTTGAGAATGCAGGAGGGAGGGTCTGTTGCTGATCATTAAAATGCTTTCAACATGTTGATTGCTTAATTAGCATTTGTGAGTGTGAAGATTGATGAAGAAGATCGTTGTATGCTGTTATTATGTTCTTTGCTAGATTCTTGGGATCACCGGGTGATGGCTATTGGGAGTACTACATCCACTTTTAAGATGGAAGATGTTGTTGCTTCTTTGTTGTGAGAAGAGATGAGAAGGAAATATTTTGAGATGGCGAAGGAGACTCTTGCTGTTAGAGGCAGATTGAAAGAAAAAGGCAAGAAGAAGGACAAGAAGTCCAAATCCAAATCAGAAGGGAGATCAAAGTCTCCTGGCAAGAAGTCTAAGGTGAAGTGCTGGAATTGTGGGAAACCTGGTCATGTCTGAAAGGATTGCAAAGAGGAGAAAAAGAAGAAGAAGAAGAATTATTCTGATAATGATTCTTCTCAAAGTGATGCAAACACCTTCATTGTAGCCTTGGCTATGTAGGCATCAAATGATGTCTGGCTGATTGATTCTGGAGCATCTTTCCACATGACATCTCATAGAGACTGGTTAACAAAGTATGAAAAATACGATGGTGGAAAGGTGTATTTGGCAAGTGATTCATCTTTGGAAATAGTTGGCCATGGAAGAGTGAAGGGAATCAATGATGTAATGCATATACTAGGTCTAGCTCAAAATTTACTTTATGTTAGTAAGATGAATGATATTGGAGTGCAAGTCACATTCTTTGGAAATGGATGCAAAATGACTAGAGGCTCTATGGTGCTAGCAAGGGGTGCTCGAATTGGTAACTTGTATAAATTGGATGCACATGTTGTATAATGCAATAGTGTCTCTGTAAAGTCACAGAAAGCTACTCATGGAGGAAAAGAGGAAAAAGTTCCTGATGGTGTAAACTCTATGGAAGTTAAACTTCTAGCTAAAAGGACTATGCTCTAGCATCATAGGCTTGGCCATATTGGAGAAAAAGGTTTAAAAACCTTGAAGAATAAAAACCTGGTTGAGGAGCTTGATGATTGTAACCTCGAATTCAGGTTTTGTGAACATTGTATATATGGTAAACAACATCGTGTTTCATTTTACTACAGTCCTCATAAATCTTCTGGTTTACTTGATTACATTCATTCTAATGTTTTTGGTCCAGTGAATGTTCCTTCTTTGTCTAAGTCAAGGTACTATGTATCATTCATTGATGATTATTCAAGAAGAGCATTTGTTTATTTTTTCAAAAGTAAATTAGAAGTGTTCAGTCGGTTTAAGGAATTTAAAAACCTTGTAGAAAATTAGAATGGAAGAAAAATAAAATGTTTAAGGACTGATAATGGCGGTGAGTTTTGTTCTGATGATTTTGAGAGGTACTGTAAATATCATGGGATTAAAAGACAAAACTACACCTTACATTCCACAGTAAAATGGAGTTGTAGAAATGTTCAATAGGATAGTGATGGAAAGAGCACGAAGTATGCTGAGTAGTGCTAGCTTGGAGGAGAAGTTCTGTGCTGAGGCAGTTGCAATAGCATGTTACTTGATAAACCGTTCTCTGAATTCTGCTCTTGTTGAGAAAACACCTTTGGAAGCATGGTTTGAAAAGAATCCCTCTCTAAGACACATTCAATTCTTTGGCTATTGAGGCATATGCATATGTGTCATATGAGAAAAGATCTAAATTGGAAAACAAGGTTGTCAAATGTACTTTTATTGGTTATAGTGTTGGCATAAAAGGATACAAGCTTTGGAATACTGATGCGGAGAAGGTTCTATACAACAAAAGTGTTATCTTTTATGAGTTGAAGCCTTCTACCTTGGATCTACAGTTAGAGACAAAATTAGAAAACAAAAAGGATGTAGTTAAAATTCCTCCGACACCAGATAAAGAGGAATTGAAAATTCAAAATGTACCTAAAATTGAGGAGAGCTCAAATAGTTCTGAGAGTTCTGAAGAAGAACAACCTTAGCCTCAACAAGTGAGGAGGTCAACTCGTGAAAGAAAACAACCTGATAGGTATGGGTTTTCTTTGATAGATTCTACTTGTGCCTATGCTTTAATTTCTAGCACTAATGAGCGTAGGACTGTGAAAGAGGAATTTAGAATGTCTGATTCAAACTCTTGGTTGGAAGCCATGAATGAAGAAATGGCATCATTAGAAAAGAATGATACTTGGAGTTTGGTGCCCTTGCCTAAAGGTAGAAAAGTTGTGGGCTACAAATGGGTATTTAAAAATAAAATAGTTCTAGATGGCATTGTGGAAAAGTATAAGGTGAGATTGGTTGCGAAGGGTTATTCCTAAGTAGAGGGAATTGATTATGGAGAAATTTTTTCTCCAGTAGCTAAGCTAACATCTATCAGATTTCTTTTGTCACTTGTAGCAGCATATGACTTAGAGGTTGAATAGATGGATGTGAAGAAAACATTTCTTCATGGTGATCTTGAAGAAGAGATTTATATGTCTGAACTTGAGCACTTTGTGGAGAAAGGTAAAGAGAAACTAGTTTGCAAGTTGAAAAAATATTTGTATGGGTTAAAGCAGTGTCCTAGAATGTGGTACCAAAAATTTGACACTTTTGTTTTGTCATTGGGATTTGTAAGATCAAAATCTGATCATTATGTGTATTACAAAGTTGAAAGTGATTGAGTTCTTGTTATTGCTCTCTATGTTGATGATATGTTGTTCATAGGCAATATTAAGTTAATGATTTCTGATCTTAAGTCTCAGTTGTCTCTAAAGTTCGAAATGAAAGATCTTGGTGCAGCTAGGTATATTCTAGGAATGGAAATAACCAGGGACAAAAATAGTAGAAAACTTTGGCTCAATCAGAGTAAGTATATTAAGACTGTTCTAGAGAGATTTTGTATGACTGGTTACAAGCAGCTAGTTGTTCCAGTTTTGTAGGGAGTGAAGCTATCTATTGAATTCTGTCCAAAATCTCCTATTGAGATGGAGGACATGACAAGTGTGCCTTATGATAGTGTGGTTGGCAGTCTAATGTATGCAATGGTTTGCACAAGGCCAGACATTTCCAAAGGAATGGGAGTACTTAGTCAGTTTATGGCTAATCCTGGAAGGACACATTGGGATGCTGTGAAGAGAGTATTCAGATATCTGAAGGGCACTTCAGAATATGCATTGTGTTACCATGGCAACTTGGTTGAATCACAAAGGACTCTCAGTATTCAAGGCTATGTGGATTCTGATTGGGTAGGGGACATTGATAATAGAAGATCCACCAGTGGATATATTTTCATGATTAATGGTGGTGCAGTGATTTGGATGAGTAAGTGGCAGGCTGTAGTCGCTTTGTCCACTATAGAGGAAGAATACATGGCAGCAACACATGCCTATAAAAAATCAATTTGGTTAAAACATTTGTGTTCTAACATTGGTTTTGATGTAGGGAAAATAACAATTTACTGTGAGTTAGAGTGCTATTTTTTTGGCAAAGAATCCTACTTTCCATGCCAAGATGAAACATATAGATGTACAGTATCATTTTGTATGAGATATGGTGGAGGATGGAAAGGTCTCTTTAGAAAAATTGGATACTCAGGAGAATGTTGCAGATGCATTAATGAAGCCAGTGAGCACAAACAAGTTCAGGTGGTGTGCCAATTTGATGGGCCTAAGTGCCCATGAATTTTAGTAGTTTTTTGTTGTGCTCTGGAGGTGTCAATAAGATCTTCATCAAGTGGGAGATTGTTGGAAAATGTTTCTCAATCTTACTGGCATGGAACTTCTAAAAGATTAGAGTTGGTGTGACATCCCTATTGTCTAGCTGACTAGCAACAATTTACTAAATCCTTGAAATGCTCATGTCGCTGAGACATTGCTGCTGTCTTATCGACTAGAGCTATCACTGTGAAATTTCTATCTCTCTCCACTCAGGGAGATCTTTGGCTGATTTTTTGGTTATACACTCAAATTCATCGGGGAGACTCTTGGCTGAAAGGTTTGCTTCAGTATGATGTCTCACCGATAGCAGTAGTCTTACTGATAGAGCTACATGTGTTTATCATCGGTATGATGTCTCAACGATATGATATGTCTCATTGACAAAATTACACTCGGATTCATCGAGGAGAGGCATGGAGGCTCGGTAAGAACTCTTGGCGATGGATTTAAGTCTCGCCAATGGGTATATTACTTCGGTGTGACCTCTTGGTGAAAGTTGTATTCTCTTTGACTATTTTGTGTTCAATATGAATATTGGTATGACCTCTTGTTGATAGTGATGGTCTTGCTGATAGTGCTACATGTGATGATTGTCCATGTGAAGTATTAGCGATGTGGCTTGTCTCACCGATAGCTTTGCTTGTTGAATATTGGTATGATATAAAGATCTATAAGACTCTTGCCGATAGAGATTCACAAGATGTATTTGTGTTCAGTATATCATCTTGCCGAAGGTGATGACTCTGGCTGATATCGACAGTTGGGCTTTGTGGCATCGGGGAGACACAGTTAGTGTCTCACTGACATGCAAATACTATTTGAATGCTTTGACCGATTGGAAGACTGTCCTACATTGTGTGTCTTCGACCAATTAGAGAAGCAGAATGGGAACCACTAGTAGTTGGACTGTTGTGACCGTTTCTGTGAGGAAGATCAATAGACCATGAGTGACATGGATATACTGAGAGATTGAAGATGATGATCGGTTCTACAAAAATAGTGGGGTGTGTGATCAGTGTGAATTCAATTGAGAGTGTCTTGTAAATGAGATGTTCTATACAAGGTTTTTTTTTAATTTGTTGCTATAAGTTGACATCAGATGGTGAAGCTCGTACTCTTTATGTAATTTGTTTACTATAATACAAAGGGTTTTTTTTGTGGTGTGGTGGGTTTTTCTCCCATAAGGGTTTTCCCATGTAAATCTGGTGTTCATCTGTGTATGTTAATTTCTTTGTTTCTGTTAATTCTTTCATGAGTATCTTAATTGGTCTGTAATTGAAAATTTTAAAATTCACCTCTGCATTCTTCCTTGAGGTTTTGACGTTAGGAGAGTTAGTTCTGCACCTTAGCTTTCCTTACATCCATCATAATAAACTATCAATCCATTTGTTCATATCTCATCAATAAATGATTCTGTGTCAGTTGAAATACATGGTCTCTACGTGTATAATGTAGGAAAGGCTAATATTTGATCAACCCCTGAGACCCCTAGGATAGGTCTTTAGGTTAGTTGGTTGAAATATCAGAAAATACCAAAAAATTAGAAAATTTGAAAATCAAAACATCTGTAAAACATCTTGAAAATACCAAAAATAGCCTCAAAACATTTCAAAACATCAAAAAAATCCAAATATTAAAAAAAAAAATCCATCCATCCTCATCTCGCTTTCACTTGCAATAAGCATCCACTCACAATAAATCAATCATCACCTTCACCCTTTAGTGAAGTAATTGGAAACAAGTATAGCAAATCAAAAGAGAAAAATCAATCGTTAAGGTTTCAAGTCTTGGCTATCGGTATGAAGAGCATTAGCTTGTCTATTTACTTGATCTTTGTCTTTTGACTTATCTTATTGCACTCATTTCAATGACCTCTCAATGATGTTCAAACAAAGGGATTTAGAGAGAAAGGAATGGGGCAACAATCATTATCTTTTATCTATTGTGCTTGTTGGATATTCTTGTAATATAATTTTGGTCATGCGTGCTTTGTTTGGTTTGTAGTGAGGGTTTTTTAGATGTCTTGTTGACCACATAGGAAGGCTTTCCTTTCTATGTTTTGGTCTAAGATGTTTGGAATATCTAAACTACATCCTCAATAAGGTTTGGTATGTCAGGTGTGAACAACTATACTCCTATATGATTGTCGAGTCAAATTCCATCACATTAGGTACAACGCCATCTTGGTTATTTATACCTTGATGCATCGTACCTATGTGTGTTATCAAAAATAAGGTAAGTCCTTTTAAAGTCCCAATTCTTAATAAGAAAAGCATCATCATTCATCATCATCTCTTTTTGGATGGACTTGTTGGATCCCCTCTTTCATCATCATTTCTTTTTCCTTCTCTCCATGCTAACATGGTATCATGACAGTTATTCAAAACATTACCAATGCATCCATCCTGCATCCATAAACTGTTAGCATAATGCATATCATATCATATCATATGGGAAACATTGATCATCTCACATGCATTGTATTTCATCATTACATAGTATAGATTCATTATTCTAAGCATCTCATAAACCTTACATTTGCATCCATTACATAATCATATAAGCATCATCATATCATATTGAAAAAGAAAAAAAGAGCATGCCATAACATCTCATACATCTCATAATCATAACATATAACATCATCCATTAGGGGCATAATATAGATCTGTTAGTCTAAGTATATCAAAATCATTTGCATATCATAAATATTTGCATACTCCATACATCATCATCATAAAAGTGCATAGAAAAGCTACTGAATAAGAAATACATCCATAACATCCATAAACATCTACATAATCATACATCACATCATATAGAATCACATCACATATACATCCA
The DNA here is from genome assembly GCA_007258455.2 of Sequoia sempervirens. NCBI lineage: Eukaryota > Viridiplantae > Streptophyta > Pinopsida > Cupressales > Cupressaceae > Sequoia > Sequoia sempervirens. Next base: position 358,854,373 of record VDFB02271358.1, on the reverse strand, counting down.
TCCATAAAATGCATAAATAAGGTAGACACATCTCATAATGAATCGATCATATATATATCAAAAAGTGTAACTGTCATGATACAAATAAGGACCAAGTGTGTCTATCAATCAATGTATACAATGCCCATAGGGCTATAAAAAATAGAGCCCATAAATCTCAAAAAGAATGCTTCCAATCAAAACTATGTGGTAGCTAGCCTTGGTGGTTGCTCCCCTCACCCGCATGTCTCTCAGCCCTATCGTTTGTCTGCCTCATACTAGTCTACTAAGAATACTCTGGTACTCAAGTTGCTGTAGGTATAGCTTGCCAATAATGAAACCTATAATACTCTACCTCCTACACTGCCTCATGGTACATTTTCATTGGGAATTTCCTACCCTAGAATGATGTAGCCATACTCTCTAGCTATTGTCTCCTGCCGACCTCCTGGGCCAACTGCAACTCTATCATTTGTTGTTGTTGTCGCTCATGATCTCATTCTATCACAAGGGCTTGGACCTATTGTCTAGCCTAGTCCCTCTCTATTGTAGGTGTCTGTACCTAATCCTATAGCCCCTACAACTACCCCTATAAATCATGTAGTTGTCCCTGGAGCTATTGAATCTGGGTGTCTCTCTGATCTAGCGACAGTGGTTGTTGGTCCCTTTGTGGTGGCTACTGATCCCTGGGTTGATCCCTCTGGTCCGCTTGTCATGGAGGTGGTCCTCCTCCTCCTCCTCCTCTACCTCTAGGTTCTCCTAGGACATGTCCAACCTATTCCCTCCTCGTTTTCCTACCTTAGGTTCTCCTCCTAGGTAGTGCTACTCCCAAAACTATGAGTTGTAGCGAAGGCTTGAACCAATCATAATAGGCAGATGTGGTGCCTAAATCCACCTATCCCTGATCATAGGCCCATGACCTAGCCACCAACTATCTGAAACTATCAACCACATCTACCACTATGATTGTCTAATGCCATGTGGTCTCTAGTGGACTGAGCAAAGATAGCCATGTATTGATCATCGGGGCAATCTTGCACGTCCCCAAACTATCTCGCTACCCTATTTGGTAGGTAGCGCTTGATCATGGTGTGCTCATGCCCCTACATCAGTCTATCCTACCTAGCATAGAATAACTATTGTACGCCATCATAGGAGGCTGGCGTGTGTAACCAAAGTCTCTAGGTGAACACTGTCATCTCATCCAAAACCCTTCGCTAGTGAGGAAGGCCAACCTATCCTGTATGTGTAAAAGTGAGGCTGCTCCTATACCTCTAAACAATTGGGTCGTCAAGCTCCATATCAACCACTGTAACCCTCAGTCGAAGCACGACTATGTGCTCCCATGCTCAAATGTGTAATAGTGTGATTCCAACACCAATTGCTCTACTATCATAGTAGGTGAACTAATGAAACTCATGATATAAAGAGGCCAACATCACTGGTCCCCAAGTAGAAAAGTTCCTCCTAAATAGCATCTGCTCCCAAGCCAAACCCCATCCCATATTGAAATATCGACCTTGATGATCTAGAGCTACTAGTCTTGATATAATTGCAACCATAATCAGTAGAAAAGTTGACACCCAACCTCTGTAATACTCAAGATCGATCTAACCCTCGGTAAATACAATCCCATCTATCGACATGATCTCATAGAATGCATCGGTGTTGAAATCCATGTCGTATATAACTCAATCACCTTTTATTGACAACCAAATTTTCCATACGTCCTCTAATATGATAGTAGCCTCACGAGTGGGAGGATGAAATGATGAGGTCTCACTATGCCACCTCTCTTCCAATGCAGTCATCATAGCTAGGTGGGTCCTCACGGGAGGTGCATAAGCAATATACCATAGGTCGATCATTCCAAGGTCCTCCTATAGTAACTCGTACAGTCTACTCAATTTGCTCAGTATCGAGGGTTGGTGCTCACATGAATGCATAGGCTCTTTGTCCTCCTACACCCATGAAACCATAGTGTCATGTTTCATAAAAAGATTGGACCCTGTCTATAAAGTTTTTGACACTAAAACAAAAAATGAGTCACTATTTGCAAGGGTTTCACTCTTTGAAAACTCCAAACAATGATGCTAGAATCCCCAAAGTGCAAACCCAGCTGCAGCGTCACTGTTTTCATGCACAGGCCTATTTGACCAAAAACCCTAAAGACCTAACAAAATCATGACATCGCCATTCAAAATGGTGTCACCCTTTGAAATTTGAACCCTAAAACCTAAACTATGACGTCGCGTCGCAAGTCACAGTAGTGGCATGATTTGAAGCTTAGTGTCACTGATTATGCACTTCTAGTGTCACTGGACAAGTTTGACTATAATAAATGCACACAAAAATCAAAATTAAAGGTCGAGTTAGGACCACATACTAGTGGTCCTGCACATAGATGTCTCTGCTAGGCTCGAACTTGCCTGAAAATGTGATAGGGAAGCACTCTTTGCACCATTCTACAAGAGGGTCAAAGCTCAAAATCAAGAAATTTTCAAAGTGTGAGGGTGTAAAAGAATTGAAATTGACCCCTCAAGGGCTATTTAAGCATGAAATTTTGTATTTTTTGACCCTTTTTAGCTGTCAAACTAGGGTTTTGTCCCCCCAACCCCCTTTTTCCCAACCAAAGCTCATTTTAGGTGTTTTTCTCATATTTTGGCACATTTTCAACATCTTGGAGCCTTTCTGGACCCATCGAGCAACTTGTCATCTTTTTTTTTTTGAGAAATCACCCAAAAAACCAAATTTTCATCTGATCTCTTGAGGGGGCAGTATACCAGCATAATTCTTTTGCTGGGACAGTAGTGGGGCATTCGAAAAAATTAGAAATTTTTTGAATTTTGATCTTGGCAAGATTATTCTTTGAACCAATGTAGCAAGTACATTGATTCAAAGAGGGACAAAATGTAGATGTTCAAATTATACTCATTGATCTCGCACACTTGATCCCGATTTACTAACATTAGTTCTTCCTAAATCACTTCTTTACTAACCATTTAATTAATAATCTTTATTTAACAAATTCATCACAATTCCTCTGATAATTAAATAAATCAAATTTATTTTATTAAATCATCATCTTCTTTTAATTAAATAAATCATTTTATTTAATTGAATCCTAATTCATCTCCTTTAAATTGAATAAATTAACCTTTATTTGATTTAAATCTAACATCACCCCTTTTAATTAAATAAATCAAACTTTATTTAATTAAATCTAATATTCGTTATTCCTCTCATTTGATTTAAATAAATCCAAAAATCTAAGTCAAATGTAAAATCAAACTATTCTCCATCTAAGTTAATTAAATCCTAATTAACTCTAACTCTAATACATCAAATCCTCTAGATTTTGCAACTTGCACAAGTAAATCAATTTATTTGATTTATTAAATCTTCTATTTTCATTCAAAAGGGAATCTCTTTGGAATATTACTCTAATTTGAAATCTCCCTCCAAAGGGACTTGTCTTCCAACTTGGAACTTATATCTCTTACAAGTCCTTTTTCTTGAGCCAAGTAGAATTAACTCCTCTTACATCCCCTCTTTTGCAAGCCATCTTTCAAATTTCCACCTAATTGCATTTATCATGCACATTGATCAAAATGTGCTCCACCTCTCTTCAATAACATGATGACAAGTGGAACATTGTTATTGGTTCATCTTTAGTCCCAAATTCATCCTTTTTTCTCTTTCCTCCATCCTTCTTTACTATAAATGAAGGAATCTTCTATTAATTTTGGATCCAAAACTTGAGGCAAAGTTATTATCTACATATTTGGAGCAAAGTTCATCCATTTCATCCAAGTCTTCATAGCATTTCATCGCCATAGCTATGTTATTGATAATTTTCATCAAGGATCACATTGTTCATCATCAAAGCTTGTGAGGAATTGGGAAAGGGCTACTTTCCACATCAAAGTAGCACCAATTCCCCCATGGGATGTTGGGTTTGAGTGTTTGAATAGGATTTAAATAGATTTCATTTGGTTTCTTTGCTTATTTCTTGCTCATTTTGATTTAAATGAATCTCATGGGGAATGATTATTTTAGATTTGTTTATTGACTAACATTGTGTTGTTTGTCTATGTTTGAGCATTTCTAGAGCAACCATTCATAGTTTGAAATGTCAATGTTTGGGGAGATGAATTTCTTTCTTGGGATAAAAATCAATCAAATAGATAAAGGGATATTCATTTCACAATCTAAGTATATCAAAGAGATGTTGAAGAAGTTTGGAATGAATGGTTCCAAACTAGTATGCACTTCTATGGTAACTAGTTGTAAATTGGGCAAAGATGATGAATCGCCTATGGTTGATCAAAGCAAGTATAGATCTATGATTGGGGAATTGCTATATCTAACTACTACTAGACTAGATATCATGCATTCATTTTTTCTTATGGCTATGTTTCAAGAAGACCCTAAAGAAATACATGTTGTAGCGATGAAAAGGATATTCAGATACTTAAAAGACACTCCAAATTATGGATTTTGGTATCCTAAGGATACTAATTTTACATTAAGTGCTTATACATATGTAGATTGAGCTAGTTTTGTTAATGATAGGAAAAGTACAAGTGGTGGTGCATTATTTCTTAGATGTAGATTCATGTCATGGTTGAGTAAGAAACATGATTCAATTTCCTTATATACTATAGAGGCTGAGTACATTACAACAACATCATGTTGCACATAGGTGTTATTGAGGAGACAAACATTGAAGGATATCAGAGTTATATATGATGATCCTATATCTATCTTTTGTGATAATACAATTGCAATTAACATTTCAAAGAATCAAATGATGTATTCAAGAACAAAGAACATATCTATTTGGTATCACTTGAGAGAGAAGGTTATGGAGAATGAATTGAAGCATGAGTATGTTCTTACAAAAGATCAGATTTTTGATATATTTACTAAGGATACTTTCGAGTATCCTCGAGAGATGTTGGGGGTTATTACACCTTCCTTTTTGAGCTAGATGCATATGGAGATGCATCAATCTAGTGGATCTATGGATCTATCTCTATTCTACATGGGTGTTGGTGGCTACCTCTCAGGGGGAGTGAGTAGTGTCATTGTTGCAATAAGGAATGTTATCATCTTTGTTGAGTTGTTGATTCATTTGGGTGTACTCCTAAGGGGGAGTATTATGAGTAGGTATTTTGGTTTTGTGTCAAAAGGGGAGATTAATGTAAAAAAATTAGTCCTTTGAAATTGATGTCAAAGGGGGAGAGAATCGGGTGAAAAATCTTATCTACAAAGAGGGAGAAATTATCATAAATAAAATAAAAATGTAAGGTTATCAAAGGAATGTGAAGCATGTTGTTAGATGGAGAGTGTATTTAGAAAAGTTGTACAGGATGTCTTGTCCTTGATGGTTTTTCACATCTTGTGTTACCATCAATGAAAAGTAGGAGATTTTTGCAAGTATGAAGGTGTTGTCCTTGATGTCAACAGTTATATCTATTGGCTAATGTTGTTAGTGATATGGGGAGACCGTTGCATGTATGAATGCTTTGTCACTAGTGTCAACTATATGTTGAGGATATTGAGAAAATTGTGAAAAAGGAAGATTAATGTAGAGTGTGCTTGTATAGAAGAGATGTTGAGGAGTTGTAAGTAAATGGAACTATCTTTTTGTTGAAAAGTTTGAAGTTGAGTTGGATTGAAATAATGAGCTAAGATTATGTCTTTGGTACTTAGTTTCCAAGTACTTTTGAGAAGTTTTGATAAACAGAGAAAATAATGTTGTGCAGGAATTCATAATATTCTCTAGGTTGTTCTCTAGATTTCTTCTGTATTGATGCTATACTTGTGTAGATCTTATATCTTGTTTAAGACTACCATTAGTTGATATATTTAGAATCTTGGTTTCTAAATCATTGTATAGAGTGAGATGTGTAGAGTCTTGACTAATGTGTTGTAAACATGGTAACATGCCTACACAATTCAAAGGTTTAACTAAATAAAAATTCCACTCAACATTGCAAGACTACATTAAACTTTCAACCCAAGGTTTGTAATCTTATGATGGTGCAACATTATATATTCCTTCAAATACTAAAAGCTACTTAATATACCCTATTCAATTTATTCTATTTGTTGGAAACTCACAAAATTACAAAATAGTAAAAGACATAACTAGAACTAGTGGCTAGAGGTACCTACACCTTAGATTTTAGCTGAATTTTTACTAAATAAATGATAATATACCAACTCAAGATTGATAAAAACTAATGAATCAACTAAATTAACCTCCAAAGTAATAATGGTTAGCCATTGCATTCATATTCATAAGCATTCATTAACAATAAACAAGATAGAAGATTCTAGTTAACTTGCATATAGTTAATGAAGTAATGATAAATGAGAAGCAAATACTAGACATAAATGAATAACTGAAAATGAAGTGAGGAAGAATACCTTGAGTGGCCTGATCAAGTAGTTGTTATCACTTTAATTGAACCCAAATCTAACTAACATATTCTATGCATCCTAGGAAATTAAATCCATTCATTTATATGATGAAAGATTACACAAGATCTATTACAGATTGTATTCAATCATTCTGAATATTTCATGTCTTGAAACTGAAATTAACTGATAACATAAATCTAGAAAACCAACTAACTATCTACACATCAATCCAAAACTATATACAAGCTTGATGGAATCTTATTCAAAGTAAAAACTTAACTGAAATCATTAACTCCACTCCTAGATATTAAAGTGAAAGTTAAGAATTATTTATTCAACTTAAAACTGAAAAGGGAAAATAATCCTAATAGGAATAAAAATTTGTCAAAATAGAATTGCATGTGAGATCTCTTCTTCAACATTTTATTAACTAGTTATAATAATTTACGTTCAACCTTCATTGAGTTCCTTTAATCAACAATCATCACATTCAGTCTAATCTAGAACTCCCCTATTTTGATGTCCCAAACTCCATTTTTTGTGGGTTCATCTTGCAACTGTTGCATTACAAAGCTTCTCATTGGCTACAAAAGGTTAATTCTACAATGTATGTACACAAGATTAACAATCACAATCAAATGCAACATTCCATCTACATTTCATACATATCTTCATATAAACTATACAATAGTAGTATACTATAACCATAATTCCATCATTATATTTAAGTTCAAGTTTGCATAATAGATATGAAAGGATAGTATAATATAAGAGCATTTTCTGGAGAGTGTATCTAAAACTATCTCAAAATATGTATGAAAACAATAGAAAATGAGATATTATCTAGACCTATCATCTCCCCCCAACTAGCCTTTTTCTTGTCAGCAAGTAAAACACTAGTGATACTAATTGTATTGCAAAGTAATATGTCTCAAGTCCATAATTGTATTAACCTCCTAAATCTATTTCAAATGGAAACATTGATATGCTGCAAACCACCCCATTCTGATAACTCCTGCTTTCTCACATTCATCACCTTTCTCCCCACTCCAATGTGGAACTGGATAGAGGAGAATTTGTGGCACCTAGTAAACTCCTTTGTTAGCACCAATTGTTATATACTTATGTACTCTTTGAAGCATAATAGTGAAATTATATAAAGAATGTGGTTCCTTCCACTATAATTCAAGGGTTAAACTATTCCACTTGTTCTATACATGTTTGTAGCACTATTGTTTAATACACATAGCTAACATATACATTATTTCATAATCTACATTTTTGAGTTTCATGATTTTCTTACCCACACCCTTATGTTTAATAAGTTTCATCCATTCATCAATGACTGCATCTAGATCTTTAACCTCTTTTCTTATGGGAAGTTTAATGGATTTCTCTTTCTCCTCGTACTCTTCCATGATCTCACTCCTAAGTTTATCATTTCTATAATAGGAGGAAAGTGATTTGATTTGAAGATCTCTAACAAAAATTAAAGGATTTCATTCTATCTCATTAGGTATTACATATTTGTGTAAATAAAACTCACACAACTAATCCTATTCTTCAAGTGTGGAAGTAGCAAAAAAATCAAGAAACTCGGAAGTTCTACTCATACCAATATAATGTTTGATAATTAATCTACTAAACTAAAAGCATACAAACCTTTCTTGTAAAAATAATGCATATGTTCTGGGTGGAGGTCTACATCTGATATTTTTTGTAGCCTTAATTTCTATTTCCTCCATCTAGAATGCTAATTTTTTCAATTCCATATCTCTCTTTCCCAATTCGTTTTTATATTCTTTCTTTTCTTTCTTCCACTTCTTCTTTTCATGTGCAAAGTCAACAATTATCTTCCATAACTGGTGGCCAAGTGACATGGTTGTGTGATAGTTAGGAGTTTTGATAGGATGGGGTTTCTCATCTAACATTTCTAGTTCCCTATCCCCTATTTTGGTGATGACCAATTGTGCCAACAAATCTAGCTTAGTGTCATGGCCATACAACTATAATTTTTCCTCCATCTCCTACATTTTTTTTCTCTTTCCTTGTCCTTTTCTCATAATTTTACACTATATCCTCCAAGTTTTTAATCCTATATAATTCCTCTTAGAGCTCTTTCCTTGCATCCCTTTCTTCTATGTATACTTCCTCCATATCTACAAACTACTCATTACCCTCTTCATAGTCTCCATGAATGGAACTATTTGGGGTTTTTATTCATAGTTTATTAGCAGTAAATATGTCTTCTAATTTAGAATCAGAAGTTTTCACCACATATCTTCTCTTTTTCACTAGTATATTCCCTTACCAGGAATATCCCCTTTTTCTTCAAAGTCAGTTTCTACAATCATAAAATTTTCCTAACATTGTTCTTGTTGATGTTGTTCTTCTTGAGGTTGTTTTTAAGTCATCTCTTTTCCTTTAGGTTCCCTTATATTTTCCTTCATGGAAAATTGTCTCCTATTCTACCAGAGTGCTTAGGTGTGAGTATTTCTTCCTCAATTTTCTTCTGGTTTAGAGGGTGTAGAGGAGGTAGATGCACTGCCTCTTTGACTCTTAGATTTCAGTGATCTTGAAGAATATGGTATTTCTTCAATTATAGGTGGCCTAGATTATAGTTCTTTAGGTTCCTCATGCTCACCTTGGCTATGGGTAGGAGAATCCATAGGTGAGACATGGGGGTTCTCCTCTACATGTTCATTTTTGAGTTTTGGATCCTCAGGTACTGTAGGTGCATTCAACAAATTGTTAATGTTTTTGTATTCCTTAAAATCATCCCACTTCACTTATGGGTATTGAATCCTTAAAATCCAATTTATCAGTAAGGTAATTAAGAATTGATGAGATAGATAAGTATCACTTTTTTTTTTTGGTATTCTTAGGCCATCCATTTCAAAAAATTGTACAAAAAGTTTGGTACACTCACTAACCTATTATGCCTGAGGCGATTGAGTTATTTGAAATGAACTATATACAAAGGTTCTACCTACCATCACAACTGATGTATTTGAAAATGTAAGAGGCACAATTTTCCCATAACCAAGGGAGGTAAATTATCTTCATACCTTGTGATGAGGAGTCAGATTCCTCTCCTTGTATACAAAATTCTTCCCTGGTCATGACTATGTCGAGTAGTGCTAGAATTTTTTCCCTTGTTCTTGGTAACCCAATGACCTATGCAATGGTAGTTTTGGATGCATCTATGGAAATTCCCTTTACCATAGCTTCATCATATTCAAGAGTACATGCAAATATTCTTGTCATATCATCACTAAATTCTATTAACTTCAAGAAGTAGTCCATCCATCCAACCCTAGTAAAAATTTGTAAAGTCATTGCATCCTCTAGAATTTGCTGATGAGTTGTTGGATCCCTTCTTATGACATCACCTCCCATTCTAGCTTACTTTCTTTGCTTAATGTACTCAATTCACCTTGGAAATTTATCTCAATCTTCTCTACCACCTTCAAAATCCTTCACTTTCCTATTGTTTCCTCATGTATCTTTACTGGCATACCATATTGAAAATTTCCCTTTCTCAGTACCAACTTAATTCAAGTTCATGAACATGTTCTAAGTTTGACTCTTGAATTTGGTTTAGACTTAAGCTCATGTTATCAAGGTGTAAAATTTAGCAATTGGAAATGGCAGGAAAAATGAGATATAATTTAGAGGGTTTTTCATGTTGTTTCTATCCATTGATTTTAACTTAGGTGGAAGATTTCAAAATGACTGATGAAAATATTTGCTAGGATGTACCCTTCCCCCAAACTTAATTGGTGAAGTGACCTCAATTCATGGTTTGATTTGAAGGTGGATAAAATATAAAATTATGGAAATTAATTATATAAATAGTTTGCATGAATGGAATAATATTAAATATATATTGAAAGTTTAAAAAAGACTATATTAATCATGATAACATACTTGAAGTATTGGGTAGTTGGGATAACTATGCATCGTGTGTGCAAACTGAAAAGATTATGTCTGTTTGTTGATTTTATTTGATGGAAATTAACTATAAGGTAATGAATAGTGGGTGGAAAATATAAATGATGGGATAGGTATTTACAGATATGAATTGGTGATGTGATAGCTCAAATATATGAAATGTGAATTGGTAGTAAAAACATGTCATGGGTATTATTGGGAAATATGGATAATACATGTGGATATTTGGGAATGATATGTGATCTTGCAGTGAATATGGTGTCAATAAATGTAAATTATCTTTTCGACTACCAAACGGTGCTACGGGTACCTATAGTGTTAGGGAATGTTTTGAATGTTGACAACATTAAGTTACAGGTCCCTATAGCATCAAGATCCTTTGTAAATATTGATAAATAGGTCCCTTTGAAAATATTTTGAACATTATTATAACATGCAATGTGTGCTTGTGGGAGAAAATGAGAAATTAATCCCAATGGGCTCAGGGATTGAGCTATGTAGCTCAATCTTTGGGTCACCAGAAGTGTTGGGTATATCATGTGTTATTGAAGTATCATTCTATGCATTAGATTCTATATTTGGTTCACTGTGAGCACCATATTGTTGAAATAGGGAAAATAACAAATCATTCTTCTATAATGGTTTTTCATATAACTTCAATCTATGGTCATTTACAAGAAGTAAAAATATGACTACATCAATGGTGTGTAACTGGAATGTCCCATTAGGATAAAATTGACTAGTTTCATAGGGGCCCAGCCATCTCAACTGAAATTTTCTTTTAAAGTCATTATACTATGAATCATATAACAGTTCCTAGGCACCCATAATGAACTATTTTTTTTAATGCACTGATCATGCCTTTTCATCATTTGTTGTTGAACTACCTCTATGTGATGCATTGCTTCCATTCTTATCTCATCCAATCCATTTAAAGTATGCATCCTTTCCTTTTGAGTTTCTATCAAATTTATTTCTAGTTCTACTTTTTTCCTTTGTGCTTTATATTCAAATTCAATAGGAAGGGATGCTATCTTACCATAGACTAACTCATAATGGGTAAAACCAATAGTGGATTTCCAAGTTGTTTTGTATACCCATACTACTTCAGGAAACCTTGCAACCCAATCTTTCCTATGTAGCTATACTATCTTGGTGAGAATACTTCTAATCTCCCTATCAGTGACTTCAACCTAACCATTATCATGAGAGTGGTAGGGTGTTGATTTATTGTGTCCAATTTGGTATTCTTCAACCAACTTGGTGATTAGATGGGAAGTAAATTGTGGTCCCTGATCAGTGACTATTTCTCTAGGTAATCCATACCTAGTAAAAATGTCTTCATATAAGAACTCAACCACATTGTCATCTCTAGGAAATTGTAAGGCATTTACTTCTACCCATTTAGTCAAGTAGTCAGTACAAACAAGGATGTATTCCTTGTTGTTGGATGTAGATGAGATTAGTCCAATGAAGTGTAAACCCCATTTGTCAAAAGGTGTTAATGTTAATTGAGGTTATAGGGGCATTTCATCACTCTTGGTTGGTCTTCCCATCCTTTTGACACCTATCATACCTCCTTGTGTATGTAACAAAATATTTATGGAAAGTGGGCCAATAATAGATAGTTGTGAGGATCTTAAAAGTTGTTCTTTTTGCTGCAAAATGACCTCTACATGGCTCATCATGGCATGCCTTCATGATGTCAAAGATCTCATCCTCCCTGATACACCTTCTCATCACGCTATCAGGGCCAGCATAAAATAGATAACTAGACGCCCAAGAGTATGGGAAACATTTGTGAACCAATTGTCTCTTTTCCCTTGGAGAAAAGTGTGGTGGAATATGCCTTGTGACCAAATAATTGGCAATATCTACATACCAGGGTACCTATACTTGTAGAGAAAATAAGTTTTCATCACGAAATGAATCATCCACGACTCCTTTAGTTTTTTGTGTTGGAAATATTGATAGGAAATCTTCCACTACATTGGCTTTACTAGGTTTGCATACTATGGTAATGTCAAATTCATATAAAAGAAGCAACAATCTCACCAATCTGCCCCCAACTACTAGCTTTTTCATCAAATACCTGATTGTTGTGTGGTATGTATGGAAAATGATTAAATAATAATATAGTACCTAAATTTATTAATAGGATATACCACAACAAGCATAATTTTTTCTATTACAGTATAGTTCAACTCTGCTCCTTAAAGATTCTTGCTGATGTAGTAAATTGCATACTCTTTGTTGCCTTCCTTCCTACCCAAAACTACTCCAATGGAAATATATGAAGCATCTATATGTATACAAAAGGGTAGAGTCTAATTAGGACCTATCAATACTGGTTCTTGAGTCAGGGATTTCTTCAGTGCTTTAAAGGAGTGTTGAAATCTTGATATCTATTCAAATTCAATGTCCTTACTAAGAAAAATAAATAATGGTGCAACAATATTACTAAATTTTTTGATAAATTGCATGTAGTAGCCTATATGACCAAGAAAAATCCTTATATCTCTTTGTTTTTGAGGAACAGATAAGGTAGATATCATTTCTATTTTGTGTGGATCAACCTGGATTTGTGCACTAGATATAAAGTGTCCTAGTACAATTCCTTGTTTCATCATCATAAAACACTTTTCATTGTTTAGTGATAGGTTGTGTTCTTTAGAAATTTTTAATACTTTTTCCAAATTATTAAGAGCTTCCTCATAAGTTTCACCATAGGTAGTGAAATCATCCATGTATATCTCCATATAGTCATGTGCATAATCAAAAAATATGTTGAGTACTGCTCTTTGAATGGTAGCTAGAGCATTGTATAAGCCAAAGGGTAGAACAGAGTAAGCATAAGTTCCCCAAGGACATGTGAATGCAGTTTTTTCCTAATCCTCTAGAGAAATTTTAATTTGGTTGTAACCACTGAAACCATCTAGAAATGAGAAGTACTTTTTCCTAGCTAGAGAATCAAGTACTTGATCTATGACAAGAAAAGGAAAGTGGTCCTTCCTAGTTGTTGTATTTAGTTTCCTATAGTCTACACAAAATCTCTATTTTCAACCTTTCTTGGGAACAATTACCAAAGGTGAGACCCATTCACTATCTGATATTGGATAGATAAAACCTACATCAAGAAGATTTTGTAGTTTAGCTTTCACTGTCTCCCTCAAGGAAGGATTCATACATCTCTGAGGTTGTCAAATGGGTCTATAACCATCATTGATGTAAATCTTGTGCATACATAAATGAGGACCTATACCTTTCATATCATGGTAAACCCATGCATATGTAGTTGAGTGTGCCTACATCACTATGCACAGAGAATTTTGTTGCTCTTCTGTCAAGGCATTATTTATGTTTAACTTTCTTCCTAGCATGATCTCCAATTCCTTAGATGATTCTTGAATAGATGAGAGGTCAAGACTTGGTATGAGAGGTACACATTGTTGAGGTGGTAATGAATGAAATATCTAAGATATTTGTTTTGTAGAATTGGTGGGTATGATACTTTGTAAGGGGTCTTGTAGGTATATGAGGTAGTCTTGCTTTTGTGGGCTCATACCATATTCATTTTGGGTTATGTGAACAATGAGATCATCTTCATCTTGGTAATCTAATAAAGGATTGTTCTCTATAGTCATCAGTGTCCATAGAGAACAGTTATCCTCCTCATCCAATGTGGGCCAAATAGTTTGCTCAATATTAGCATAAGGTTGAGTTAGAGGATAGAGAACCAAGTTCTTGGTAACTATCCCATTGGATATTACCATTTTTCCATACCTACAACCTATAAATGCATCAACTATAGCTAACCAAGGTATGCCTAGGATGAGTGGGTAACTTGTAAGATTAACCTTTGGTTGTAGAACTATAAAATTAGAAAGATATTCCCAAGAATCCAATATAATGACTAAGTATTCAATGATTTCTTCAAGCTTAACTGTTGACCTATCAACTAGCTATAAAATAGTTTGTGTAGGCCTACGGTTGTCTAACTAAAGTAACTACATTGTTTATTTTGTCATAACATTGATTGCTACCCCTAATTCTATCAATTTTTTCTTAATGAGGGTCCCATTAACCTTAATGTCCACTACTAGACTACTAGGATCTTTTTTACTTATGGAAAATAATGTTCCCTAACATTTTTTCTACCTAGTTTCTTATGACATAGGTCCCTTATAGTTTTGGTGTAGATAGGGATGTATTTGATATCTTTAATGAGTGGTATCTCGATGCTCACATCTTTCAACTAATCTAAGAGGTTTGTCTGAACCTATGTGTGATTCCATTGAATAGCTAGGCATTCAGGAAATGGTGGCTTAGGACTTGAAGTAGTTTGGTGTACCCAATTTGACTCAGGTTCCAAAGGTGATTTATCTGAATCTTCAACTACAAGTTCCTCATCCTCCATTTCTTTAATTTGAGTAGATGAAGGTCCAACAAGTTGTTTTCTTGGTTTGAGGTTGACATCACTCACCTCTACCCCATAAGTGCGGTATTGCATAGATTCTTTAGTATAATCCCATTGAGCAAGCTTAGTGTTAGGGTTAGGTGGAGTTGCGCAGTTAATTTTGGTTGCTTGGGTGGTTAGGATGTAGGATTTGATGGAGGAATTGAGGCTTTTTGTTGTGGTGGAGGAGGAAGCATAGGTTGTTGATAGTTGATATTTTGTTGCTTCCATTGTTGCCCTTCTTTCCACTGAGGCTGCCACTGATTCTACTATGTTGGCCATTGTGGATTGTAATTGGACCCCTAAAATTTTTTTTGTGGAAAGGGTTTGGCTATTGGTTCTGATTTGGATGATCTTGTGGCCATTGTTGAGGGTTTTTCCACTATGTTTGGTTTGTTGGCTAGGGCTAAGAGTTCCAAGCATAAAAGTTTTGATTCCCAATAGAGAAGGATGAATCAAATTTGAGGGGATTTTGTGGAATACCATGTCTTTTTTTCCATGTCCTCCTTTGTGCTATATAAAATAATTTTTTTCCATATCCTTGAATTGGTTGAAAATCAGGTTTCTCAACTTTATCTTTTTGGATACTAGCTACTCTTTTTCATTTACAATTTTGTTTTCTTTTCCTATAGCTTGGAGAGTATTTAGTGAGCATAGCCTCAGATTCCTCCTTCTTCTACTTGATGTGTAGAGTATCCAACTGAGTTTCCAAATGGCTAATAATTTCCTCCTTCATGTTGGATAGCAGGTTGCTTAACTCAATCTTTGATACCCATGTAGATGATTTAGCAATAATGGGTGTCACATCTCCTCTTGGTTGTTTAGTGAAGGATTTGGAATAATTCTTGTAAAACTCACAAGTGTCTTGAAATGGTATCTAGGAAATATCTCCTTTCCCAATGAGGTTCAAGGTATCCATATAGTCATCATTGACTCCCCTCAAAAAGATTAACTTGAGGGACTCCTCTAAAAACTTATTCTATGGGTTTTTGTTTAAAGTAAATTGAAATCTCTCCACATAATCTTTAATGGTTCATCATCCTTTTGTGACATTATGAAAATATCATATTTCCTTTTTTCAGGTCCCCTATAATAGTCCTAATACTTTTATAAGATCAAGGTCTTCATAGTGTCTGAATCAGGAACAACATCCCTACCTAATACCATGAACCATCTTAGGGTTGCATCCTTTAGAGTTGTAGGGAAGTGTTTGATCCTATGAGCATTAGAAGTATAATCATAGCTTCTGCATAGGACATCAAATTCAAAGAGAAATGTATCCAAGTCTTCAGCCATTAACCCATAGAAGACTGGTAAAGTTGAAGGAGGAATGTTCTTCAACACTGTAACTCTTTCCTAGTTAGTGATTGGAAATTCAAATGTTGTAGGCTTAAGATCATCATCCGTTGCATCCCCCATGGTGTGGTATGTTCCTTTTGTATGTGTGCTAGATGTTGGTGATAAGGAAATTTCTTCTTTACTCTTACCCTCTCTCTGAGCACTAGATTCACTAATTTTTGATATAGATTCTTGGAATGTAGAGGGATGAAATCTACCCAAAGGATCTCTTTACCTCCACATATATGAAATATGGCTTTATAACGTAGTGGTCCTGCATTATGTTAGTGTATCTCTCGTGTTGGAAAAATATTAAGTCTAACAGTCCTAAAGTTGGAAATAAAAGCTAACTACAAAAACTATAAAAAAAAGTCTATGAGGATAGCACCATCCTCGACAATGACACCAAAAATATAGAGTCTTGACTAATTTGTTGTAAACTTGGAAATACCTACACAATTTTAAGAGGTTTAACAAACTGAACAGTCCACTCAACATTGCAAGACTTCATTAAATTTTTAACCCAAGGTTTGTATACTTGTTATGGTGCAACATATTATATGCCTTCAGATACTCAAAACTACTTAAGGTACCCTATTCAAGTTATACTATTTGTTGGAAACTCACAAAATTACAAAATAGTAAAAGACATAAGTAGAACTAGTGGCTACAGGTACCTACAACTTAGACTGTAACTAAACTATTAGTAATAAATGATACTATAACAACTCAAGACTGATAAAACTAATGACTCAACTCAATTAACCTATAGAGTACTAATTTTTAACAATTGCATCCATATTCATAAGAATTCATTAACAATAAACAAGATAGAAGATTCTAGTTAACTTGGAAAACCAACTAGCTATCTACAAACTCAATCCTAGTGACTATATATAAGCTTGAGGGAATCATATTCAAAGTAACAAATTAACTAAAATCATTAACATTACTCCAAAATATTAGAGCATAGAGTTAAGACTGATTTATTCAACCTATAACTAAAAAGGAAAAATAATCCTAATATGACTAAAACTTTGCTAAACCAAAATTGCATGTAAACATACAAACATTTGTCAAAATACTATAAATGGAGACCTCTTCTTCAGTGTTTATTAACTAGTTATAATAACACATGTTCAACCTTCATCGAGTTCCTTTAATTGACAATAATCATGTTGATTCTAATCTGGAACTCCCCTATTTTGTTGTCCCAGACTCCTTTTGTTGTGGGTTCATCCTACAACTACTACATGCCACAGTTCCGCATTGGTTGGAAAAGGTTAATTCCACAAAGTATGTGCACAAGACTAACTATCACAATCAAAATATAGAATTTCATCAACATTTCATAAATATCTTCATATATACCATACAATACTAGTATATTATAACCATAATTCCATCATTATATTTTAAGTTCAAGTTTGCATAATAGATATGAAAGGATAGTATAATATAAGAGCATTCTCTAGAGAGTGTATCTAAAAGTGTCTCAAAATATGTATGAAAATGATAGAAAATGAGCTATTATCTGGACCTACCAAGATGTACCAGTGTGAGAATTGGGTAATTTAGTATTATTTGATGTGGTCTAGGAAAAATGTATTTTCTTTGCATTTCTTCACATTCTTGTTTTAGGACTTGCAATTCTGAAGAAGTTTTTATGGTGTTGTTCTCTTATATGCGTCAAGAGGATTTGAGTTTTGGTGTTGTGGAAGACATGTTTTAGTGTTACAAAGTATGACTATATCTGGCAGTGTTGTCTAATTATAAGGAATGACTATATCTTTTAATAGTAATAGAGGAACCATGAATGATTATTTACAGAAGATGGCAATGACCCTGCATAGCTAGATTTGTTAAAGACATGTACGACTAACCCTTTAAGCGACTCACTACTATCTTGCTATTCCCTACATAATTATCATGATACACATGGAAATCAACCTAAATTAATTCAGTTATCAACATAAAAGCATATTTCTTCTACCACATGGAAATTATTAAGTGAATATTTACACGTTATAGATGTTCTTGGGGCATTTTTAGTTATTCAATCATTCTTTACACCAGGAAGCAATGCTAGAATACCATATCTAATGTAATGCATCACAACAAAGTCACATTTTAGTGAAATTAAAGCACAATGCAAGCATTCAACAATCCAATGCATCATAACTTATTGACATTGCAACCACACTAGTTATAATGCCAAAAATTTTACATTACAAGGAAACTACAACGAGAGAGGTTCCAGACCTGACACCTAACATTTGAAATTATCTATTATAGATACTAGCATGAAAGTTCTTACACAACGACAATCTAGAGAAATGTATGTTCTCAACTAATATAAGCATGGTTCCTAATCCAGACTAAAGTGAACCGCTAGACAAAGCTATCCATCTTTTCTAAAAGGGGTGAGATTTAATTTATTACTACATTTTTTTTCCTTCAATATAGAAAATACATCTCTAGGTATGCATTTGAACTATTGCAATATTCCATCAATAGTGTCTCAACAGTGCAAAGGAGTTGATAACCAGGTTTTGAAGGTTACAAGATTCCAACGAACAACAGAATCTCAATCTTCCAAACACAATTATAATTAAGGAAACAACAAAGAAATGTTTGAACAACATGTAAGCTACTTTACTCACAAAAAAGAGATTTGGATATTGTCAAGGTTTCAATAGTTTATTTTGCTAATTATGCACAAGAAGACGTTGGTGACAACCTCATGGCTCAACATTTTTTTTTAAGTTTCACATAGTTAAATACATATTTGGTTCTTCAAGAAATATTTATAGGAAAATGCCTTCCTACCCAACAATTGGTGGAAAGTGAAGATAAAAGTTTGAGCTTATGATTTTACCAGAGATACAAAAAGGCCATGAATCTTGAATTAATAATTCTAAAGAAATTACATATTCAGGAAATCATAAATAGAGATTATCATAATATTTTTCTCATATGATCAACAAAATAGTGTTTAATCTGTACACACATTTATAATAGAGATAAATAATTCTTTCCATTCTTTCAAGAAACATAATTCTTTGTCGGAAAAACATTACAAATATCAAATAAAGAGCTTTACAAGAAGTTATAATAAACCCATGGATAATTTTTCTTGTTGTTCTACAAGACATCTTTATAGTGTGTCACTAACCAATTCAATACATCATATTAATTTAGTGGTACTAAAAAGATATTTTCCTCCCAATCAATATTCTTTGACATTTCCAAAATACTTCCTATATCTGCAACACATAATAGAATAGAGAAGCCTAGAACTTCTCACCACCCATCCATAGGAAATATGTTTCCACCCTCTAGCTAGAGGAAAATTCTAGAAGAATACAAACAAATGACAAGATAAAAATCTATAAAAATAACACATTCACAAAGAATCCACACACAGGATTCTTAATAGGGGGAGAACGAGGATTCATTTCCCTCTTGGGGAACAATAATATCACACATCCATACAAATTCATCTCCAATTACACATTCACAACCCTCATTCTCACAACTATCCCTTCAATAGCCCATTCATCTCTCCAAAACTCTCATCTACCCCACTTTTATAGCCCACCTTTCCATACACAATACATGACCTCCAATCCAACCATCACCACATACATATATTTACAATTTACCACAAATCCCCAAGAGAGGCTTTGCACCCTCCACAACCCCAAACAAATGAGGCTCTCAGCCCACAGGTGAGATCAACTCCTTAATCACACCCATAAACCCCCAAATGACAATAAAAAATCATCCCAAAAAAAAATAAAAAATCCCAACAGACTTTCCTGAAAGGAACAAAAATATTTCCAAGTTTTGGAAACTTCATTTAAGATTAAAAAACAACCTTACCTTGGCTATCCAAGTTAGGACCAGCCCAACCCAAGAAAATTTCTAATTTATTCTTCCAATATTGTTTTTTCAGCCAATTACAAGAAGAAAGAACAATCTTTTTCACACCTAATTTTCCCAAAAAGAACCCCAACAAATATTTTTGAAAAGAATGAAGAGATCCCCCAACATACCCAAACCCCTCTCTAAAATAGAATCCCCCATAACTCTTCAAATTCCTTTCAAAATGAAAAGACCATACAAACTAAAAAATAATTCTCTCCATAAATAATAAAATGGAATCAAACTACATGTTGGCTCTTTTAAATTCCAACTAGATCTTCAAGGGAAGCCTATGAATTTGTCAATTCCAATAGTCAACAACCTTAAAGAGGGTTGGCCAATGAATGAGAGAAATCAATTTAGCTTTCCTCTTGCACTTTGGGGTTGCAAAACCCGTGAGGGTGATCTCACAATGTATTTATAACAATCCTTCATAAATTTTTCATATACATTGCATATTAAGTAGATATATAAGAATTTTATGCTGAATAGATGAAATATTTAAAGAAATTGGAAATTGCTTTAAAGATTAAACAACTTTAGCTGAGAATTCACATACAAGAAGAGTAGGTCAATTGAAAGTGCATTAATGAATGATTTTTTCTCAAATCAAATACCAAAAGCATAGGAAATGCATTCAACACTTTAAGATTAGTGCTATATCTCATGGCTCAGAGTCAAAACAAAGCAAATTGAACTACAAGACAATTTTAATTCCAAGTAGCCATGATCTTCATGAATTGCATTACAATTCATACATCATTACCCAGATTCTATCACTTCTTATAAATCCATTGAAAACCTTTATGAATGCACACCTTAGTCAAATAATTTAACTAATTCCTTGAACCAGAGCTAGAACTAAAGCATATTTCATTGTAAACAACAATGGAAATTAATGAAAATAACCTTTGATCAACTCTCATTAATCATTCATATGGGATATTATAGTTGGAGAGACAATATACTCAAAATATTTTCATATTTGATTCAGACATGCCTAGAAGCCACATAATTGACAAAAAATACTAATTTAACTCAAAGCCTAAGCTATAGACTCAAAATGCATATTCTATGTGTTCTCACTATGCATTTTCTAGATCTATAATTTGACAAAAGACCCCCTCCAAATAGCCTTGAATTCCTTTTTATATCATCAAAGGAGCAAACAAGCTTTAGGATATTGGATAATTACATTTCATTTAGCCTTCATTTCAAAATAAAATTTGATTGCATTTTTATTCCTTTGCAATAGAAAATTTCCCATCAAATTGGAAATCTTCACCTTCACTTTACCTGGGCTGCAACAATTATTTTCCATTTGTAGAAGCATTTTACCCTGTTGCACATTAGTTTCCCATGCACTTCACTTTATCTCCTAGCAATAATAATCTTCCCTCAAAATAGAGTTTATTATTTATTTAAATCTCATAGTTCCCTTTCACTTTCACTTGTAATGTTCAAAAGGTGAATAATTTAAAAGAATACTTGTAAGGAAAAATAATTTTACCCATTTCCATAATACTCACCTCCCATCAACAAAGAAAAAATTTACCTGTGTAGTCAATATTTAATTCCCACCATAAATTGTTTGCTATTTTACCCGAAATATTTTAACTAAAATATTTCCTCCTTTAACATTACACTTCATTTGAAAATCCCTACCTTTTAATTGCTAAAGGAATTCAAGATCAACTTTGGGTAAAAATTTACCCACTCTGAAATATTTTCCTTTTGAAGTGGAGGCCCCTTTTAATATTTCCATCATAAAGAAATGAAAGTCCATTAAAATATTTACCCTCCAGTAAATTAAACTATACTTGTGCTTTACAATCTCCTCATGGGCCCACCTCAACTTCTCCAACATTGCTCATCTCCTATGCATCACTTATTGAATGGGAAAATAGGAAATCAGACCAGCAATGAGTGATGATGAAGCTTGTGCCATCACTGATTGGGTGTTAGAGTGAAAGAACGAGAGAAAAACCAGTGATGGGTGATGAAAATCGCTCATCACTGGTTCATTTGGGAAATAGGAGGAAGGACTGGCAATGGGCGATGAGGGAAAAATTCCCTAATTCCTCCTCTATTTGGTAGCTACATGCTCTACACTTTATGCCCTAAATTTGCAACTTCCATCGATCATGGCATCGAGAAAACCCTTTCTAGATATCTGCCTCAATACTTGAATTTATCCAAACAACATGATGGATTCCTTTGTGCCTAAACATTCCCAAAGCTATGTGTCAACACAAAAAATATTGTTTGCAACCATCCTCAAGATGCATTGCACTCATTCTTTGAAATTCCACTTCTTACTACACAAAGGCAACCCAAAAGTCAATGTACCAACACTTGAAGACATAACCCTTTTGATCCCATCAAGAATCTTGAAACGTGACATGCATGGTTTCATTCCTCCTGCTGTGCCATTCAACTCTCCTGGACAATGATGTTGTGTAAAATTCTATTATGTAGTTTCACCACTTGAAGCCCGACTCTTTAGGTTTCCATATATTCTTTAGATCACAACATTTAATTTCTTTGCATCAATCCCTTTTCTATAGTATCCTCATATTAGCTTGGAATAGATTTGAATCATTCCATTGGAAAACACTAGAATTGCTGCCCTTAGTATTTCTCTTTACAAAATCTGGCATCTTTTAGCATGGATGGTGGTGCCTAGCATAACATTTTGAAGTCGTTTGAAATGTTAAATTCAGCCATGTCTCTTTCTTTGTGTGAAACTTTTGCCATGGCAGACTAGCCCATGTAAATTGGCATGATGGTATCTTCATTTTGCAGTGAGAAACGACTCATGATATGGCACCAACACCCCACAATACCGTCCTTGGAGTTCCCACAAGGTGTAAGGAATTCATTGAATTCCATTTGTAACAATGTTGATACACTTTCAACTGTAGACACTAGAAATAAACTCCAATCTGGTTCAAGCATATCCTGCAGTTAGTGCATTCCAAGAAATTGCATTTGGCAGAAACATCTCTACTTCAAACCAGTCATTGGCCCTTTTATTTTGCTCCATGTTGTCAACATACTCAAACATTTGAAGGGTTTTCATCCATTTCAAATGTATTCCCAATACATTGCAAGTTTACTTGATCACATTTTGAGCCTTTTCCCAAGCTCCAAAATATAAACATAGGAAAGAACTTCATACTCCAACCACTTCTATGGATCTAAAATGACTGTTAAAGGTTACCTAGCCTTCCACTATCCAAAGATGGAGTCTTTCAATACTCTCATTCTCTTTTGCTCAAATATTATGGTTAGATAAGCATCCTTCACTAAGAATCTTTCATCTCGTGTATGTTCCTCACTGGAGCCTTCAGCTAACTATGGGATTTTCCAAACAAACTAGCAAGAGTAAAAGTGTTGGAACTTTATCCCATGGTAACTCAAGTAAAGCACCAACTTCCTTTCACATTATGACTGTGTTCCCTTAATAACACATAGTAAATCATTTATCATGATTCTTTGACAATATTAAAATTAAGTGCCTAATTATGCCTGCCCTTTGTCATCCCTAAGCATATTTTCCCTCATCAAAATTTGAATTTTTGCAGAATAAATTTATAAAGTTCTATGGCTGTAAAATTTATATATGCATCCACATAATGAGGAAACATGAGTATTAGTAGCATGTTCAAAAATTTGCTTCCTCGGTGATATGTAACTATTCAAACCACTTAGCAAGATTGAAAAGTGTTATGGCTCTGCTCCATGGCTATTGAAATTGAAACATCACCTTCTTCACTTTGTATTGGAAGAAACTTGTGACAATAAAGAATGAGAAAACTTTAATTAGCTGTGTGACACATGTCAAGTCCCCTTGTGGGCCCGACTAATTTTTTTTTCATTTTCAAACAAGTTTCATCATGAACTAATCTGAGGCTACTTTTGAATGCATTAGGGATGAAAACATGAACTGGGAAGTTATTAAAATCTGCTTTCTAGCATGTTTGAACATTAGTGAAATTGGCCAGGTGGGCTCTGGAATCAGTCTAGGAAACTAGTCAAACAACCTCCTAGGGCTATGAAAAATTACAAGAATGTAAACATTTGAATTGTGAATGGAATACAAAAGACGGTTTGGAAAAAGAGATTTTGAGGTGAAAGATATTCACTGTTGAATTTTCTCTTATAGACTTTTATGCAATTGTACCTATTCAGAACCAATTAAAACTTACCCAATCACCATTTTGAAAAATATCAAATTTACTCCTGGCAAGCTGAAACCAGACACATAAGCTCATTTGGGTACACTGAGCACATTAACAAGAGGGATTTCCTTGAATCGTCAATCTTCACGAGATATTGAGGGTCAAAGTTGACCACCTTGAAAAGTTTCAGAAAATGCAAGGGAAAAATTGAACAAATTGCATTTGCTTTTGGCCTGGTAAAAATATCAAATCAGATCATTAGGCTCTAAAACCGGACTAGGGAGTACATTTATGTATGAAGAATGGATAGCAACCATTTTTTCCTCTTGATTATCATCTAGTTACAAAATATTAACTCGAATAGGAGGTCACTTTGCAGAACTAAAAGTTCTCAAACAACAAAAAAATGTCAAAACCCTCCAACTTTGGTTTTCAAAAGCCTATCAAAACTCATCATGGGAAGCTAAAAATTGACATGCACATTCATATATGTCACATGAGTGTGTTCATAATGGGGTTTTGCATGAAAATCAATAGGCTCCA
Organism: Sequoia sempervirens; assembly: GCA_007258455.2. NCBI lineage: Eukaryota > Viridiplantae > Streptophyta > Pinopsida > Cupressales > Cupressaceae > Sequoia > Sequoia sempervirens. The sequence goes on along the minus strand of VDFB02271358.1, from coordinate 358,829,560 downwards.
AAATATGACCCTCCAAAGTGGGTCACTTAAGCAGATTTTTTAGATGCACTTATGAGTGTGTAAAGGAAAATTTTTTATTTTGGGCACTTCAAATTTGAAAAATTTGAGAGTCACAAAATTGGCTCTAACTAGGGATGTATGCCCCCTATGGGAATATCAAGATTCCATAACTTTGGGGAGTAGACCAAATGCTGAGTCCATTAGGCGCTCAAAATTGCTCATTTATTCAACCTCTTTTTTAGCTTCACTTGGTGACACGAGGTCACCAAATGAAAAAGGGGAATCAATTCTTACCTCTTTCAAACACCAATCTATTAAAATAACTAATGTCCTTCAACTCATGCTTTCCTCTTTCACACCACAACAATATGAGTGATTGCATTTGTGCAAACACAAGTATCAAACTGCCTTCACGCAAGTGGAAACTTGCTCTCTGTTTGTCTTTGTCATCAAGTGGAAACCAAATCATATAGGCCACATCACTGCAAAGTTCTCCATTTTTTAATTTTGCAGCAAGTGGAAACACTCGAGGATGGTGATCAAGACCACATGAAAACATAGTCTTATCACATTGATTAATCGCCTCAGAATGATCTTGCTCAGAGGAGATATCATGGCTGAAAAACAACATGCAATCCTCTTGTGTGTTGAGAAAAGATTGCTCATTCATCTGTATCTCCTTCAATTGAATTGCCTCATAGGTCACTTTGTCATCATATTCAGTTTGTACATCAAACTAAAAATTTTCATGAACTTGTTGTGCACTATGCAAATCATCCTTGAATATGTCAAAAAAAAAAGATACATAGTTCATAACATCCTTATATTGATTACTACAACATGAGCATATTTTTTTAGTATTTTGGTTCAGTTATATCATAACACACCTTGCTTTCATAGAAAGGGAGATCATATGCATCATCATCATTCAGTTTGATGCAAAATACCTCAAGAGTAGGCTCAAGCAATTCAACATCAATAGGGATAGTAAAAAGACACTCATGAGCATATGAAAATTCATGTGCAATATCAGTTGATATGTGTGCTGACCCAAATGGGAAAGACTCATTGCTATCTGAAATTTCCTCATTAGCAATAGAAAAAAAATCTCCATTGTCTTTTACATAAAATCTTTTCACATGGGATGAAAACATGTCCATGTTCACACTATGAAGATAGGGAGCATCAAACAAGAAACAATTGTATTCAAATTCACACTCATTAACATGATATTTACCTTTATTTTTATTTATTGGTTTCTCCACACATGGATCAAAAACCTTTGTAGTGTCAACATAATCTAAAATTGTATTGTCATATAAATTAGCAAGCTCTTCAATATCATCCATGGGTAATAATATTGAATTGAAATCCATATACTTGTCACAATGTGCTACTTGATCAATCCAAACTGAATCCCTTATTTCAACATCATGTACATCATCATCCTCTTCATGTATAACAAAAATTTCCATTTCTACTTCATATAAACAATCATGAGCAACAGGGACATAAGCACATTCATCAACATGTTTATCATATTCATGATTATATTCATGAACAACAAATTGAACACACATATGCTCATCTTCAAGTTCTACATTATTCACAGAATTGACATGCTCCATTGATGACAAATCCAAATTACTTTTCAAGCACATGCATAGAATGGGATTTGACCATTCACTTGGATGCAAGTAACTTCATCAATATCCATATCATTGCATTCTTTAGATGAAGAGAGTGCCTCTAGATCATCATTAGAAGAATAATCAGGTTGGTTGTCCTTATAATCCTTATCACAAAAAGACACATCACTACATAAACCACGCTCAGATTCTTTGGAGTGAGTGCTTGAACTTCTATCTTCAATGTCTTGATCACTGAGTTGTGATGAGATGTTAGCAACAATTGCATTAAATCATCACTAACAAAAACATGACATGGACTAAAAAATTGCATCTCTTTTACTTCTTCACCACCCCAGATATTACAAGAAGAAATTTCATGCATATATATTTTGTCACTATACCATATGTCTTCTTCTTCATCACTGTTGTATGGATATGCAAATGTGTTGATTGTGAGCTGATTACAATTAATATCCACATCCACACAACATGTATCTTCATTTTTAGACACCACATTTTGAGCATAATTACATTGGGCTTCTTCAACAATCTTCATCCAATCAAGCACCTAGTCAAGACTATGAGGCTTCAATTCCTTTGGCAAGCCACTCAACCTAGAATCATAGATTTCACAAAATAGATTAATACACATTGAGTCCTTTGGTTTGAAATTTATGGGGACTTTCAACAAGGCATCCAAAAACCTTGAAAAAAAATCACCTGATGTTTCTCCTTTAAGTCTTTTCATTTTAGACAATCCCTGAACAAAAGATGTTTGATCAATATTGGTCAAATTTTGATGACATTCAACATGGAGCTCACTATGACTTGCATGTTGTAATGATGGAGAGATTGGAACATCAAAATTACCATCTTGACAAGCATTTCTATTATTTGATTCAAGAGCTCTATTTGAATGAGGTGTGCCAGGATGACCAACACTCACAGCCCTATGTCCTTTCATCATTGAATATCTCAAATTGTTCTCAATATCTAGAACAAATTGATATGCCTGGTGTAGGGTTGTGGGCTCCTTGTCTCTTAGCAAGTAACTGATCTTTTTATCAAATGCTCCTAAGTATACAACCAAACATTAAACATCATTTGGTATTATGTTTGTAGGGATCTCTCTTATTATATTTGAAAATTGAAGATTGAATGTAGGGACCAACTCATTTTTATTTTTATGGATTTCCATAAAGTTTTTCTCACCACACTTGGATTTACCCTTTCACCAAAATTTTCTACAAAGGTTGTCATAAAATGATTCCATGAAGCTATAGAAAATGCTAGAAAATATGAGAACCAATCCCTAGCATCATCCTTCAAAGACTAAACAAATATCTTCATGACGACATCCTCATGATTTACCTCATAATCACCTAGCATCATCCTTCAAAGACTAAACAAATAGCTTCATGATGACATCCTCATGATTTACCTCATAATCACCCATCAAATCTAAGAATGTCTACAGATGCTTAGAAGCTGATTCTAAACTTTTCCCTATGAATTTGGGAAAATAATTCCTAACATTTTTAGGAATTAGGTTTGGGAAACCTTTAATGCCACTAAAAACTAATGGCATATACCTTTCAATAACAAAATCCCTTTGAGGAATTGATAAAAACTGCTTGCCCTGCATACTTTTACATACTATTTCACAAGGAAAACCTCTAAAAGGTAGAATTCAAAAGTATAACATACTTCTCAAATCATTATAGATATTGCACATTACAGATTAGAAGTATGAAAAGAACTACTATTATTCCCTTTCTTAATGCTATTTCACCTAATAGGGAACCAAACTTCTTTTCAATATGTTCAAATATGGTTTTCATACAAAAGTTTTTTGAAAACCAAAAGTGAAGAATACCTGGAAATGCAACAACTGTTGCAAAATTTTCTTCCTGACTAGAATTATTGTAGGTCTGGAACTTTTCTTCAGATCTTCCATAGGTTCTTTTGATAGAGTCACCACCTCTCTTCTTAGAGGACTGAACTTCAAGTAGTATGAATCCCTTTCATAGATAAATTTCTTTCTAAGTTCCTTTCACTAGCAGAGCACCACAAATTGTGAAACTTTCAAGTTCAATGCAACAATTTCTTTCTCTAGGTTTGACTTCCTTCACTATTTGAACCAAATTCACAATAGAAAATAATATGACTTTTTGAATATTCATCTTGCCCTTGGAGATTCAAAGTTCTCCCCAATAGAGTCGCCATTATGTTGGCTCTTTTAAATTGCAACTAGATCTTCAAGGAAGCCTATGGATTTGCCAATTCCAATAGTCAACAACCTTAAAGAGGGTTGGCCAATGAATGAGACAAAGAAATTCAACTTTCCTCTTGCACTTTGGGCACTAAAAAACCCAAGAGGCTGATCCCAAAATTTATTTATAACATTCCTTCATAAATTTTCCATATACATTGCATATTAAGTAGATATATAAGAATTTTATGTTAAATAGATGAAATCTTTAAAGAAATTGGCAATTCCTTTAAAGATTAAGCAACTAAAAGATGAGAATTCACATACAAGAGTAGGTCAATTGAAAGTGCATTGATGAATGATTTGTTCTCAAATCAAATACCAAAAGCATAGGAAATGCATTCAACACTTTAAGATCAGTGTTATATCTTAGGGCTCGGAGTCAAAACAATGCAAACTGAACTACAAGGCAATTTTAATTCCAAGCAGCCATGATCTTCATGAATTGTATTACAATTCATCCATCATTACCTAGATTCTATCACTTCTTATAAATCCACTAAACACCTATATGAATGCACACCTTAATCAAAGAATTTAACTAATTCCTTCAACCAAAGCTAGAACTAAAGCATATTTCATTGTAAACAACAATGGAAATGAATGAAAATAACCTTTGATCAACTCTTATTAATCATTCATATGGGATATTATAGTTGGAGAGATAACAAACTCAAAAAAATTTCATATTTGATTCAGACATGCATAGAAGCCACATAATTGACAAAATTTACTAATCTGCCTAGTAAAGCCTAAGCTATAGACTCAGAATGCATATTCTTTGTGTTCTCATTGTGAATTTTCTAGATCTATAATTTAACAAAAGACCCCCTCCAAATAACCTTGAATTCCTTTTTATATCATCAAAGGAGCAAAGAAGCTTCAAGATATTGGCTAATTACATTTCATTTGGCCTTCATTTCAGAATAAATTTCAATTGCATTTTTATTCCTTTGCAACAAAAAATTTCCCACCAAATTGAAAATCTTCACCTTCACTTTACCTAGGCTACAACTATTATTTTCCATTTGTAGAAGTATTTTAACCTGTTGCACATTAGTTTCCCATCCACTTCACTTTATCTCCCATCAATAATAATCTTGCCTCAAAATAGAGCTTATTATTTATTTAAAGCTCATAGAGCCCTTTCACTTTCACTTGTAATGTTCAAAAGGTGAATAATTTAAAAGAATACTTGTAGGTAAAAATAATTTTACCCATTTCCATAATACTCACCTCCCATCAACAAAGAAAATTTTTACATATGCAGTGAATATTTAATTCCCACTATAAAATGTTTTCTATTTTACCCAAAATATTTTAACTAAAATATTTCCTCCTTTAACATTGCATTTCAATTGAAAATACCTACCTTTTAATCACTAAAGGCATTCGAGATCAACTTTGGGTAAAAATTTACCCACTTTGAAATATTTTCCTTTTAAAGTGGAGGCCCCTTTTAATATTTCCATCATAAAGAAATGAAAACCCATTAAAATAATTACCCTTGAGAAAATTAAACTATACTCATGCTTTATAATCTCCTCATGAGCCCACCTCAACTTCTCCAACATCGCTCATCTCCTATTCATAGCCTGTTGAATGGGAAAATAGGAAATCCAACCGGTAATGAGCGATGATGAAGCTTGTGCCATCATTGATTGGGTGTTGGAGTGAAAGAATGAGAGACAAACTAGCAATGGGTGATGACCATCACTCATCAATGGTTCATTTGGGAAATAGGAGGAAGGGCTGGCAATGATCAATGAGGGAAAAATTCCCTAATTTTTCCTTTTTTTGGAAGTTACATGCTCTACACTTTGTGCCCTAAATTTGCAACTTCCATTGATCATGGCATCGAGCAAACCCTTTCTAGATCTCTGCCTCAATACTCAAATTTCTCCAGCTAGCACGATGGATGCCTATGTACATAAATGTTCCTAGAGCTTAGTGTCAAAACACATAATACTATTTGCAAGTGTCCTCAAAATCCATTGCACTCATTCTTTGAAATTACGCTTCTTACTGCTCAAACGCAACCCCAAAGTCAATGTACCAACACTTGAAGACATAACTCTTTTGATCCCATCAAGAATCTTGAAATGTGATGCTTGGTTTCATTCCTCCTACTATGCCATTCAACTATCATGGATGATGATGCTGTCTAAAATTATATTCTACAGTTTTACCACTTGAAGCCCGACTCTTTAGGTTTCCATGTATTCTTTAGATCGTAACATTTAATTGCTTTGCATCAATCTCTTTTCTATAGTATCCTCATATTAGATTGACATAGCTTTGAATCATTCCATTGGAAAATACCAGAATTGTTTACCTTAGTATTGATCTTTACAAATTCTGGTATCTTTCAACATGGATAGTGGCGCCCAGCATAACATTTTGAAGATGTTTGCAACATTAAATTAAACCATGTATTTTACTTTGCGTGAAACGTTTACCATGGTAGACTGGCCCTTGTAGCTTGGCATGATGGTATCTTCATTTTGCAGTGATAAATGACTCATGACATGGTGCCAACACCCCACAATACCATCCTTGGAGTTCCCACAAGGTGTAAGGAATTTGGTGAAGGGTGATCCCATAATAGTGGTTTACAATTTTTGGCCAAACTGGACACTAAAATTATTATTTTTAACTAAATATTCACATTCAAGCACCTATAGTGACTAAACCGTAAATAATTTCAAGATGATACAAACTAGATTCTCGTCACATTTTTTCTGTAGATTCTAAAAATATTTTTTTCAAAATTTTTGGAATCAAATTGCACTTCTTTTTCCATCTCCCACGAAAACTGATTTTTTTCAAAAAACAACATTTTTAAAAAGTGACGCACACCGTATAACGCATGAATTTTTTTCCATGAAGGATAAAATTTTAATTCTTTTGAATTTAGATTCATAACTTTGATATCTAGTGCTTCCATTTGGTTAGACAGTTTTTATTGAATATTTTTTCTTTAATCAAGTTTGAAGTCAAACCAATTAATTCAAAACATAGTCTACGACCATATAACTCTCTTTTTTTATATATATCAAAATTCATTTTATTTTTGTTGGATCAAGGACTTCAATATCTGGTGCACTCATATTTTTTTTTTTTTTGTTAATGCTATTTTTCCACATGCCAGAACAAAGACCTTCATTTTCGATGAAAAACCTATGTTTACTAAAACTTAAAAACAAATACATAATAAAACCAAAACATATTAAAATTATATTCATTGGATAGCTTTCTTAGGACTACTTGATTCCAGTTGGGTTTGTGAAGATTCATCCATTTTCATCCTCAACCTGAGCTCTGAAGTGACAAAATTTAGGGTTTTTCTTGTGTCTCAGGGGGAGATGAGGAAATAAGAGGGGTTCGCTCAAACCAGGGTTCATTCGAACCCCCCTTTTATAAGGGGTTTTGTTGTCTTTTTTGGCGGGAAAGCTTTAAATGGGTTCTCCTGAACCCAGGTTCTAGCAAACCCCTAATGGGTTCGGTCGAACCAATAGGTTCGTACGAACCCCTAAAATCAAGTTTTTTGCAATGCATTCATTTTTTGTGAGTTTTCCTTCCTCACTTCAATTGTAAACCACTATTGTGGCTTCACCGTGAATTCTATTTGTAACAATGTTGATACACTTTCAACTATAGGCACTAGAAAGAAACTCCAATCTAGTTTGAGCATATCCTATAGTCATTGCATTCCAAGAAATAGCAATTGGCAGAAACATCTCTGCTTCAAACCAATCATCGACCCTTTTATTTTGCTCCATGTTGCCAACATACTCAAACATTTTATGGGTTTTTTTTCCATTTCAAATGTATTCCCAATACATTGCAAGCTTACTTGATCACATTTCAAGCCTTTTCCCAAGCTCCAAAATATAAACATAGGAAAGAACTTCATACTCCAACCACTTATGTGGATCTAAAACAACTGTTAAAGGTTACCCAACCTTCCATCGATCCAAATATGGAGTCTTCCAATACCCTCATTCTCTTTTGCTCAAATATTATGGTTAGATAAGCATCCTTCATTGAGAATCTTTCATCTCATGTATGTTCCTCACAGGAGCCTCCAGCTAACTATGGAATTTTTCAAACAAACTAGCAAGAGTAAAAGTGTTGGGGCTTTATCCCATGGTAACTCAAGTAAAGAACCAACTTTGTTTCACATTATGACTATGTTCCCTTCATAACACATAGTAAATCATTTATCATGATTGTTTGACAGTATTAAAATCAAGCACCCAATTATGCCTGCCCTTTGTCATCCCTAAGCATCTTTTCCCTCATCAAAATGTGAATTATTTCAGAATAAATTTATAAAGTTCTATGGCTGTAAAATTTATATATGCATCCACATAATGAGGAAACATGAGTATTAGTAGCTTGTTCAAAAATTTGCTTCCTCATTGATATGTAACTATTCAAACCACTTAGCAAGATTGAAAGGTGTTATGGATTTGATCCATGGTTTTTGAAAGTGAAACATCACCTTCTTCACTTTGCATTGGAAGAAACTTGTGACAATAAAGAATGAGAAAACTTTAATTAGTTGTGTGACACATGTCGGGTCCCCTTGTGGGCCTAACTAAAAAAAAAAATGTTTTCAAACAAATTTCACCATGAACTGATCCAAGGATGCTTCTAAATGCATCAGGGATGAAAACATGAACTGGGCAGTTATTAAAATCTACTTTCTAGCATGTTTGAATAGTAGTCAAACTGGCCAAGTGGGCTCTGGAATCACTTTGGGAAACTAGTCAAATGACTTCCTGGAGCTATGAAAACTTACAAGCATGCAAAAATTTGAATCGAGAATGGAATGAAAAAGATGGTTCAACAAAAGAGATCTCGAGGTGAAAGATATTCACTATTGAATTTGCTCTTACAAAATTTTCTACAACTGTGCCTATTCAGAACCAATTAAAACTCACCTGATCACCATTTTGAAAAATATCAATTCAACTCTTGCCAAGATGCCACTAGACACACAAAATCATTTAGCTACATTGAGCACGTGCACAAGAGGTCTTTCCTTGAATCATTAATCTTCACAAGATATTGAGGGTCAAAGATGACCACCTTGAAAAGTTTCAGAAAGTGCAGGGGCAACATTGAAAAAATTACATTTTCTTTTAGCCTGGTAAAAATATCAAATCAGATCATTAGGCTCTAAAACCAGACCATGGAGTACACTTGTGTATGGAGAATGGAGATCAGCCATCCTTTCATCTTGACGATCATCTAGTTGCAAAATATTAACTCGAATTGGAGGTCACTTTGTAGAACTGAAAGTTCTCAAACAATAGAAAAATGTCAAAACCCTCTAGCTTTGCTTTTCAAAATCCTATCAAAACTCATCATGGGAAGCTAAAAATTGACATGCATGTTCACATATGTCACACAAGTGTGTTCACAATGGGTTTTGCATGAAAATCAATAGGCTCCGAAATATGACCTTGTAAAGTGGGTCACTTAAGTAGATTTTTCAGATGCACTTATGAGTGTGTAAAGGCAAATTTTTATTTTGGGCACTTCAAATTTGCAAAATTTGAGAGTCCCAGCACTGCACTCTACATAGAAACCCTTCCCCACTTTAAGATTAAAAATCAAATATATTTCTAAACATATGGAATTTGACTCCAAATATTAAGGACCTGGGCTGCCCACTTGCAATATCTCAACAAAAGCATTCGTACTCTTTTGAAGATTATAATCAAAACACAAAATATAAACATGGAAATTTTCTAACATTAAATAGTTATAAGATCCATCACATTAATTTAAATCCATTTATTCTCGCAGAACTTAAACATTTATCCAAACACTTTATGATCAATTTCATGTTAATTAAATGAACATATCACATCATCTATGAGCAATAAATGTCTAAACAAGCAGATTTAATGTTATTATCTATAAATCAAAATGAAAATATCCATTAACCAATATCTCCACATAACCATGACCAAAATACCACACTACATAAACATGAAATCAAATAAAAGTCTCTATAGCAACACCAACTATGCCCCACATTCTTCCTCTGAAGCCTCAAGCTTCCTCCCGGAAGCTATCAAAAAGATATGGAAATAAATATTTCATCGAGATTGTATCCTCCCATGAACAATTAATCTTGAAATTCCACCAATACTAATTCATTAAATATATAACTCATTAAAATAAAACTCTAGATAAAATGTCTAATCATTAGTAATGAGGCATACATCATGTAAAAACTTGATTAATTTTTTTTAATAACCATGCATAAATACCTCCATGAAATCTCTATGGTACTACACTAACCTTCAAATGATGACTTATTCCCTAAAATAAAAGATCATACATGAGAATTATATTCTCACCTTCCTGCTAGAGAAAAGATATGCACAAATACACAAATAGTATTACTTCATTTTATACCTAGGATAATATCTCCTCTAAATCCACTATGATCTATGCAAGTTGGATAATTTTTTTTGGAAATTGAAGGCAGCAAGGGACACTATTCTAATGAAGAAAAATGATGATAATTTGAGAGATAAGCTTGCACTACAACATATCCCATGTCCAATAATAATGAAGGAAAATTTAATAAAGCACAACAACAATAAAAATTTCTCAAATGATGTAGTTACACGTTCTTTGTTAGACATACATGTAAACGTGGAAGCGTAGGAAAAGCATTTTTACATTTTAATTTTTCCATTTAATGGTTACAAGGAGGTGTTGATAGATGACCAAGAAAGAAAATGTAGTGTCATAATTATCGTGTTCCTGATCCATTCCAATATGAGGTTGTCATTTTAATTGGGAACTCAACAAGTGGAGAAGATATTGCTAAAATTTTTGTAGGAGTTGCTAAAGAAGTCCATATGTTGGCACAATCAATGAAATCTTCAGTAAATATGAAAAAAATTGTAGATGGATCTAGCAAAACCTTTAAAATACACCATTTGATAGAATCTTCATGCCTATAGAGGGTTGTTCCTTTTCATTATGTGAGTTATAGTCAAAGTAGGTAGCATGTACATTGTTAGGAAAAGAAAAAATTTCATCAGAAGGTCGTATGATGGGAGTTGTTAAAGATTTTGGAGAATGTAATACCTTATTATTGTCTACAATTTTACTATGTGGAACCAACCCCAATATTTTTGTTGAGTCATTGAAGATTCTATCATCTTTTTTTAATTCTATTTTTAATCTCTCTAGGATTCTAACCTATGTATGTTAATTTGGTTCTTACTAGTTTCAATTCTGCTAGAGAAATCACCATGTACTCTCCAAAAAAATAAAATGACAAACTATTCAATTGCAAAATATCATTGTATCTAATTTTTTTAAGGCATAGGTGAAGTATCCTAAAATAGTATGTCTGCACAACAACCACCTTGGTTTGAAAATAGAGTTGTGTTTCCTACAAGTAGCATACATGCACATATTGGAATAACTAATATTACATTCACTAAAGAATCACTTAGGCCTTACCAATGGTTACATTCACCCTCCATTAGGGAAATCACCAACTGGTAATTAAGAGAACATGATAAAATATCTCCTAAACCACAATATTGATCAATGATTTGTTAACCAAATTTCTTATGAGCCAAAGTACACACACTTGCAATTGAACAATGCCAAGTTGGTTTCAAAATAGTTTACATTTCCATTAGTAGTGATCTAGGGAAGAGACAAGGAAAATTAAATAGAAAAGAAAATAAGATTCGTGTGATACTGTACAGAAATCAAATGCTTCATTATATTGCTTGCTTCAAAATGATTTACATTAGTCCTTTATATAGAGGATTTTTAATACATTTAGAAAAATATAGAAGTGCCTAATCTTATCTGACATGATAAAGAAGTTTTTGGAATGTATCATAGCTAACATAAAAATAAAAACATAACCTACAGATGGTAGAAATTACTAGAATATTCTAACACTCCCCCCTAATTTATACTATCAACAACTAATTACATCAATATTTACAATGCCCAAATTTCTCTCAAATACTCAAATTGTTCTTGTGCTAATGCCTTTGTGAATATATTTGCAAGTTGCTGCTTTGATTTGCAATGTTGTAGGATGATTTCTCCATTGGTCACCAACTCACAAATGAAGTGATATCTAGTGTCAATATGCTTTGTCCTCTTGTGAAAAACATGATTCTTTGATAGTGCAATGGTGGACTTGTTATCACAATAGATTGTAGTAGCCTCCTCTTGATCATGCATTAGATCCTTCAAGATTCTTCACATCCAAATTAATTGAAATTCTACTGATGTACCTGCCACATACTCTACTTCTTCTGATGAAATGGTCACTATAGGCTACTTCTTTGATTCCCATGCTACAACACCTGTTCCAAGATTAAATGCATATCTAGATGTACTTTTTCTATCATCAGTACTTCCTACAAAATCACTATCTAAATAGAATAAAATATTCCATGATTTATAGTTCCTGCAATGTACCTCAATAACCTTTTTTCCTACTTTCCAATGTGAGTTCTTTGGTGAATCCATGAATCTAGAAATCAAACTAACTCCATACATTATTTTGACCTAGTTGTTGTGAGATACATCAAACTACCAACCAGTTTTCTGAATATAGTTGAATCAAAATCAATCTCATTATCTTCTCTACTTAGTTTTGTGCCTATTTCCATAGGTGTAGAAACTGGACTACAATTTATCTTTCTAAACCTCCTCAAAACAACTTTTTGAATATTTATTTCGACAAATGAAAATTCCCTTATCATTTTGTGTGACTTCAATGCCAAGAAAATATTTCATCAGACCCAAATCTGTCATCTCAAATTCCTTCTTCATTTATGATTTAAACATGTCAATATAAAGATTACCTATAAAAATCAAATCATCAACATACAAGAAAACAATTAAAATCTAACCTTGCCCATTGACTTTGGTGTATAGAGTAGGCTCACTAGTACTTTTGTTCAATCCATTATTTATCATGTATGAATCTATCCTATTGTACTGTGCTCTTGGTGCCTCCTTCAATCCATAAAGTTCCTTCTTTAACCTATAAAATTTGTCTTCATAAACTTTTATTTCATATCTTGGTGGTTGTTGCACATAAACCTCTTCTTCTAAATATCCATTCAAGAAAGCTGATTTAACATCCATTTGATAAACCTTCCAATTGTTTTGGGCTGCAATAGCTAGTACCATTCTAACAATTTTAAGTCTTGCTACAAGTGAAAATATTTCATTATAATCCACTCCATATTCTTGTGCAAATCCCTTAGCTACTAACCTTTCCTTATATTTTTCAACTTCTCTGTTTGCATTATACTTAGTTTTATAAACCCATTTTACTCCTATGCAATCTTTTTCCTTAGGAAAATCAACTAAATCCCATGTATCATTCCTTTCAATGGATTCCATTTCATCATTCATTGCATTACTCCAATGTTCTTCCTTAATTGAATCTTCAAAATATATAGGATCTTGAGCAAATAAAGAAAATTTTGATTACAAATCTATCATATCTCCTTGATCATAATTTTCTTGCAAACTTCTAGTTTTCTTGCTTTTAAGCCTTGGTCTCAATGATGCAAGTGTAGGATTTGAGTAATTACTTACTTGTGGACTTGATGATTCTCCTTGCTCAACTTCCCTTTGTGTGTTATCTCCTTGCGGACTTCTTGATGGAGTTCCTCCTTGCTCATTTGATTGATCTCCTTGGTTTTCTCGATCTTTTCCTTCTTGTTCATGATATCAAAATGTTGCAACACCTGTAATTGTTTTGTCTATATTTCCATCCCAAGAGTCTTCCTCTTTGAACACAACATCTCTACTTACAATGTCTTTCATGGTTATAGGATTAAACAACTTATAAGCCTTAGATTGTTCATCATAACCAATAAAAATGCATTTTTCACTTTTATCATCCAACTTACTTCTTGTTTCCTTAAGCACATGTACAAATGCAATGCAACCAAATATTCTGAAATAAGAAACACTATGATGCTTACCAATCCATGCTTCTTGTGTAATCTTGTCCCTCACACTCTTCGTTGGACACATGTTCAAGATATAAACTACACAAGCTACTACTTCAGCCCAATACTCATTAGGTAGATTCTTGCATTTCAACATGCTCCTTGCCATTTCCATTATTGTTCGATTCTTCCTTTCTACAACACCATTTTTTTGAGGTGTGCAACTTGTTGTAATCTTCTTCTTTATTCCATTATACCTACAATAATCCAAGAGCTCATTTGACTTGTATTCTCCTCCTCTATTTGATCTCAATACTTTGATAGGTAGGCCACTTTGTGTCTCAACCAATGCTTTGAACTCCTTGAACTTTCCAAATGACTCAAACTTATAGTTGAGAAAATAAACCCATGTTTTACTACTAAAATAATCAATGAATGTTAGAAAGTAAATTCTCCCCCCTAATGATGGTGTTTGCATTGGACCACATAAATTTGTATGCACAATTTCTAAAGATTCCCATGCTCTATATGACATTCCCTTTGGAAAAATTTCTCTATGATGCTTAGCCAAAATAAAACTTTCACATGAACTTAATGGTGCTTCAATAAGGGGTAAACCTCTTACCATTTCCTTTATTTTCAATGAACACAATCCTTTGAAGTTTAGATGGCCATACCTCAAGTTCCAAACCCATGCTTGATCTTGATTTGATGCCTTGAAACTTGTTTCAATCTCCTCCATCATTTCATTTTTCATGTGAAGTGGAAACATTCTGTTATTTGTCATTTCAACCTTTACAATCACCATATTACTAGGAGGAATATCAATTATAGTGCACATATTTTTTTCAAAAACAACTCTATAACCCTTTTGACTAAGTTGTCCCACGCTTATGAGATTATGCTTCAAACCAGCTACAAAATAAACATCAGGAATTGACTTCTTACCAAGCTCTGTTATCACATTAATTGCACCTTTACCCATGACTTCAACAATGTTATCATTACCCAATTTAATTTTTGATTTCATTGAAGTATCCAAACTTTCAAACAAGTCTTTGTTTCCTGTCATATGATTACTACAACCACTATCTAGAAACCAAAAGTTACTTGAACTTTCTTGAGTTACATGGCAAGTAATGAACAATGTCTCAGAGGTACTCTAAAAAAAAATCATTTTGCTTTCCCATATTTGCTTGCTTCTTTTGACATTCATTTGCAAAGTGACCATACTTCTTGCAATAGTAACATTGAACATTTGATTTCTCATACCTTTGTGATGCTTGATTGTTATTGTATCCCCTTGAATTGAAACTTTTACTTCTCCTTCCTCCTAGATCTAGGCTCTTCCTTTCCTCTCTTTGAAAATTGCTTCTTCCTCTTCCTCTTTCTTTGCCTCTGCCAAATGTCATTTGTGTTTTGAATGCATTCTCCAAAGAGGTATTATTATTCTTGTTCAATATGTACTCATAAATTTTCAAAGAACCAAACAACTCATCTATTGAATATGTTGGCAAATCTTTAGTTTCCTGAATTGGAACCAAAATAGCATCAAATTTAGTAGGTAAATATCTTAAGATATTTTCTACAACCTTTTGATTTGTTATCTCAACACCATTCATCCTTATTTGATTAATCAAATCCATAACACAAGTTGACAATTGATCTACTAATTCAGAATCCTTCATTTACAAATTTTCAAATTCTCTCCTAAGTGCTTGTAATTTGGAAAATTTTACCTTGCACTTTGATATGTTGTTTCTAAAATGTCCCATGCTTTCTTGGTTGTAATGGATGGCTTAATCCCTCCAATGAATGAATCATCCAATCCTTGTCCTTGTTATCTAAAAATTCCTTTTATTCTTTTTCCTATTTTCACTAAGCTTATTCTTTGCATTAGTAATCAAAGTAGACTCATCTTGTAGTTCTGTGTAACCATTTTTAACTGCTTATGATAAATCTTCTAAAGAAAGTACCAATTTCATTTTGTATGACCAATTATCATAGTTTTTCCAAAAAATATTGGAATTTGAGTTTGCACAATACCTGATGCCATATTTGTAAACCCTAGATTTGATCAAATTACCTTTAGATTTATGGATAATGATCTTTCTTCCTCTTAGCTATGACTTGTTTCCAGCTATCTATTTGCAGCACCTGGCAAAATTTATAGTTTCTATAGATCAACAACAACCATCTCCAATAATAGAGCTGAAACTTCACTTCTTCCTCTAATAGTAATGACTTCCCTTTTCTATTTATGGCAGCAGCGTCCTTAGTGACAATGATATTCTAACCGCATTCAATTTTATTTAGCCTTCTTTTCCTCAAGTGGTCCTTTCCATCTCTATCATGGCTGAAACAAATCTTCAAACAATGACTATCTCCAAATAGCGATTCAGCCTCCTTTCAAATTCAAGAAACTTTGCAACTTTAAATTGGACAATGATCTTCATTGGCAACAAATCATGCTTTGATACTAGTCTGATAGTGGGCAGAGGCAAGGAAAATTAAACAAAAAATAAAATAAGAATCGTGTGCTACTGCACATAAATCAAATGATTCATTATATTGATTGCTTCAAAATGATTTACATCAGTCCTTTATATAGAGGATTTTCAATACATTTAGAAAAATCTAGAAGTTCCTAATCATAGTTGATATAAAGAAGTTTCTAGAATGTATCATAGCGGACATAAAAATAAAAACATAACCTATAGTTGGTAGAAATTACCAAAATATTCTAACAAGAAGAAACTTTACCCAGTCAATATTGTACCACTAGCAACAATACAATAAACAAGCATTAAAGCAATAAAAAATAAATGACTGTATAAGGAAAAGTTATATACATAAAACATGGGTAGTTGATTCCCAAGATTAGACATGACATAAGATGATGCCAAAATTTAATGTCGAAAACAATAGTAGCTCAAATATGTGATGGGAAATGCATGCCCAATGAATATTTGATGGTTGACTAGAAACTAGGAAAAACTAAGATATGTGACAAAACTTAATAATAAATTATTTCCTTAAAGTAAAAATTATTGGAGATTGGAGCTAGGAATTTGCAGACAATTGATCCATCTGCTATATGTTAAAGCTTGTGATTTGGAAGATTTACCAAATACAAGAGGGCTAGAAATATTTAAAGTCAAGAGATCAAAATAGTCTTTCTAAAGAAAACATCCAAAAATGTGTCCTAATATTTATGAAAGTTTTGATAAGCAGGTTTTTTCCAAGAATGGTGAAATATGTATGTTATCAAGGAACTTATGGAATTATTAGCAAATTGGAAAGTGAGCTAGAAATTTTTGTATATGAAATTTATAATATCTTTATAATTGTAATAGACACAATTAGAAGGATGAAGATTAATGCATTTGATATGGAGACCAACATGGAACAACTTTTGGAAAAGATAACTTCTATTTGATGATGGTGTTAATGCATATCTCTTTAAAAGAAGTTAATGCATAGAGAATATCAAATGATCTTCCTACTCATCTCATAGAGTATCAAATTTGAAGCATATGCAGTAAAATATCATGTAAGGGATTTATTAGTTTTCAAGGCATATGAAAAATCATTTTTAGGGTAGTGTTAGAAAACTATATAGGTGTTGTGCTTGGAATTTTATCAGAATGGATGAGATGTTAAATTTAGAAGGTGGTGAGTAGAAAAGTCTTGAGGTGGCCGAAGTTATGTTTTTCTATTAGATCACCTTATACAAAATGTTAACTCTTTAAACAAGGTTGTAATTCAAATACCAAACTTTAGAGAAAGACTTTAACAGTTATTTATTGGATATATTATTATATTGTTTCTTGTTACAACATGCTTTTAAACATAAAAAAGGAGTTCTCTAGAGAACATTAGCATGGAATGCAATACATAAGTAGCAAGCTATAATGAGCAATAGAAGACCATTTTAGAACCAAATCCATAGAAGATACAAATGTCATGGTCTAATATAGACATATGATTACAAAGGAAGTATCAATTGTATCTCAAAAATTATGAAAGATCTCAATTCATCACTAATATTACTAAAATAAATAAGAAAAAGATTGAATAGGAAGAAACCAACTCAATCCTAGTTCAACAAAGTTAAGGGAGACTACATAGTAAACATGAATGAAACAATTGAAGAGAAAATTTTCCTTAAACCCAATGACCTCATAATTGATCATCAAGATAATATGATTGATAGTTCTGGTAGTCACCAACATGAGATTCATATGTCACATAATGGATACTATTAGCATGCAAAAAGGATGAATTCATTAGCAAGACAACACTCAGCCTCAAAAATAAAACCTCCTAAGTTCAACCATGAAGGAAAATTTGATCATTAAGTACATATATAAAGGACAATTTGATCATTAAGTACATATATAAACCCTCAATTAGGGCTCATTTATGGCATATAATTTTTCTCATTTATTTTTAAGGAGATGCAAAAGAACATTATATCATTATTATTAGCATATTGTATATGTTAGTGAATAAAACTATAGATGATTATTACAATATATCATGGCATCACATGTATAGATGTCAAGGGGTTCATGTCAAGAGATGCATTGAAAGATTAGTTATTAGATAAATAATTAGGTATATAACAAGTTCCCACTACTTGAGATGTATTTCCCTTAAATCATAGGAAGATAAGGATCCATATCCATAAAGTATTGAATTTTCCAAGATGCTTCTTCCTAAGTTACATTCTTTAGTTTCCATAAATACTTCCTACTCTAATATTTGGCTACAAATATCAATGCTCTTTTCTAAATCATGGTCTCAATTTAACAAATTGATATATTCTAAGATGGCCATATAAATCCTTTAAGTGTGTGTCACTAACCTTCCTAAATAGAAAAATTATGAAATGACTAGTATATTTATTTAAAACATATCTATCTCTTGTAATCAATCAAAACTCAAAATAATATCAACTCCTACAAGAGGGAAAGCATAAAAGGTATTAAAAGTTGACTATCCAACACAATAATTTTAAATTTAGCATTTCTCTCAGTGGCAAGTTATGGTGGTGCCATTAGCAACCATAACTTTATAAATCCTTCATAGAACAACTGAATTAACCATAACATTAAAATCCCTCATTGAATAAACAAAAAAGATAGTCTTCTAACTAAATACATGTTTATATAATTAGGGTGCTTCCCAAGTAAACAAGGGCAATCACTTCCATCTTGATATTCCATTGAATTTTGTAGCTACATTATTTTTAGTACTTAAAGGAAAATATTATTGCAAAATATGCACAACAATCCCTTTAGAAGATACTTCAAAGAAATTTGCATGTTAAAGAGATCGATAAGAAAACTAGAACTACAAACACTCTTAAACCAATAGCTCCCAAAGTATTGTAACCTGGCTCTGATACTTGTGTAATGCCCACTCAACAACACAACAAGACATCAAGAAAATAGAATTTGTATAGCAAGAAGGCTACTAAGATTATATCTAAATATAATCTCCTTTAAAATACAAATATGTTCCAAAGATGAGATACTACCACAAACATTGAACTAGGAAATAATTTACTAATTAGTTTATGCTTATTACTATTTACTACTCACTAATGAGGTGCAATCTATAGCTAGTTGTCAACATTTCCTAGAAAATTGTCAAGAAAAATTATTGAGCCATACTAAACTTTACTGTGGTAGACAATTTGTACGCACATATGCTACTTCTACAAGTATTTATCCATAAACAAGAGATTTTTAACACCTATTACAATACAAAAATTTATGTTTCCAAATCAATAAATAAGAAACATTTCACTCATTCATTGTAACTAGTTAGAATATTGTTAATAGTTTTCCTTTGGCACATCAAACCTCAGGGAAATAGTGTTATGAGTACAACCATAATATTAAAGAATGTGAATATGAAAATATCAGTATATCAAAACAAAACCATTACTAGACTAATCATTTAAATAGTAAGTTGAGAAACTTCGTGCAAGCAGAGGAACCAAGACTAATTATTTATAGAAGGCATCGATGACCTTGCATAGCTATATTTGTTAAAGAAATTTATGAGTAACCCTTTAAGAGACTCACTATGGTCTTACTAAAAAAGCAATATATGCAAATATAATATTCCATCTATCTTATTTTTTATCATGCTATCATTGTGCGTCCTCTATATTATTTTTGTCTATTCTATTTTTTCCATTCTATCACTCTGTAACAACAATGACTATGTGGTTGCACACCTGCTAGCCAACAAGTGGTCTCAGAGCCCTATTTGTCTGGGAAGTTAGTTTATTATTTGTGGGTAAATCCCTAAGTTATCTAGGAATTGATAAGTCTTCTGAAGTCTGAGAAAAATGACAGGAGGTGAGAGCAAAGTTTGGAGTAGCCACCAAATTTTGATGGGAAAATTTATGATATATGGGCTAAGAAAATGAAGAAAATATTGGTTTCTAATAACCTATGGGAGTTGGTCATCAATGGGTTCAATGATATCACAGACCTAGCAACCTATACATCCCTTTCAAATCCTCAAAATTATCAATTGAAAGAAACTAGGATGAAGGATGCAAAAGCCCTTAGTTTGATTTAGGTAGCCTTGAGTGAGGCTATTTTACCACATATTATAGCAGTAAATTACTCAAATCAAGCTTGGTAAATATTGGAAAATAGTTATAAAAGGGACTAAAAAAGTGAGGTTAGTGAAGTTGCATCTCTTAAGAAGAGATTTTGAGACTCTACAAATGAAAGATAGTGAGTCCATTTAATATTTTCATACTAAAGTGTATACCTTGATAAATTAGTTGAGAATCAATGGAGAAACAATGGAAAAACAAAGGATTATTGAGAAAATCCTAAGAATTCTACCCTCTAGATTTGATCCTATAGTCATTGCCATTGGAGAGGAAAAAGATTTGTCTAAGATGACTGTAGATGAGTTGATGGGTTCACTACAAACCCATGAGCAGTAGTCAAAAAAAATTTATCCTTCCCTACAACAAGCCTTGAAGGCTCAGACCAATGTAAGAGGTCGTGGAAGAGGAATAAATAATAGAAGTAAAGTTCAAAGAGGTAGAGGTAGAAGCAATTTTGGAAGAGGAGGTTTTGATAGCACAAAGGAGCCGAGCAACTCACAGTTAGCAAAGCCGAACCAAAAGAAGAACATCAGTTCACATCAAAGGTATGACAAGAGCAATGTGTAGTGTTATTACTATCACAAATATGGTCATTATGCTAGTGAGTGTACAAAGAAGCAACGTGACCATGGAGGCTAAAATGAAAATGTAGCAAATGAGAACAAGGTTGAAAATGACAAATAGTCCAATGTATTCATCATTTGCAACCTTGTTGAACACACCAGTGATGAAGTTTGGTACTTGGACAATGGATGCAACAACCACATGAGTGGTAAAAATAACTTCTTTTCCTCCATAGACAACAACATAAAAAACTGAAATCAAAATGGGAAATGATGATAAAGTCCCCATCATTGGAAGAGGTGTTGTTAGCATTCAAACCAAGAATGTTGAGAAACAACAAATCCAGGATGTCTATTATGCCCTAGCATAAAGCATAATCTATTGAGCATTGGAAAACTGGTCAAAAATGGTTATAAAATCCTAGTGAAGAATGGGGAACGCAAGACATTTGATAGAGGAGGCAACAAAAAGGTGATGGTTGTAGTGAAAATGATGAGAAACAAAATGTTTCCTCTCAGGATGCACATAGTTTTTGCACTACAAATAGTAGAAGGATAGCAACAACATTTCTCTCTAGAACTCATAGTAGTCGAGCAACAATCAACAATGGAATAGTAGTCGACTTTCAAGACAATCATAAAAAATCCATCCTGTTGTGCAGTTTTTGCACACACGCCCCACTTAGAGTAGGGACCCTCTTTTCTGGTGTCTTTCGACCTTTGGTTTTATTCGACTTATCATTTTGAGGTCTTGACATGTTGGTCTTGCTAGCCTTAACCTTGCCCTGAGGCTTGAATTGATAGAAATTGAGTTTTAAGAAAAATTCGGGTTTTCACCTGACTCCAGGATTTTTCAGCTTCGGCGGATTTTCCCGGGCCCTTGTTCTTTGTCCATTTCTGGTTGGATTCTCCGAATCTGGGTTTCTGCTTGATCCCAGGATTTTTCAGTTCTGGCGGATTTTCTTGGTCTACGCTAAAGTCCCGAACTTTGTCATTTCCCCAGTTTCTGCATTTCTGCGAAATCTGTGTTTCCGCATATCTTCGGATTCTCCAAAATTCTATCCTGGGTTTGGGTTTCCAAATTTGTTAGAAGTGTCTTGTTTCTCATTAATGCTTAAGTACCTTTCCTCAGACGAGTATATGGGCGGATTTAGGGCATTTTGAACATCATTTCGACTTCATTGTTCAGTTGCTGATTTCTCTGGTGATTAAGAGTTTCATCTGAGCTTTGAAGTTTGATTTGGATTACTAGTGTGTGGATTAATTGGAGCGCTGCTGGTTAAAGTTTTTGTTGCTTGGACGCGCTTGTTTCGTGGTTTCTTCCTCGAGCTCGAATTTCATCTGCATTGATCCATGGTAGGTTGTCGTTGGCCCTGTCATTTGTTTGCATAATGATTGAGTGTTTCTGCACTGAATGATGATAATTTCGGGTCAGCCCTTGCTTGATTATGATCCCATATTTATAGAGTTAGGGTTTGACCCGCTTTCTTTGCGAAACCACATCACCCATGCCCCGATGAGCTTGTATTTGCCTATTAAGACAACGGGTGCGTCCGTTTGAAGGGTTTTGGGTTAGATTACTTACCCTCTTAGTACGAAATCTGCCATGTTGTGCAAAGTTTGGGTTTTCGTGGTGCTTGACCCCGAATAATGGATTAAGTTGTGATCTGCCAATCTCACTCTTGTATTACGCTGACCCCCGTCTAGTGAGGATTCAGAGTGCCTTAGATTGATCTTCATCCATGATATGTTAAACCTCGGGCTTACTCTGGTTTCGATGGCAGGAGGGTTTTTTATCAAAATTAGGGCATCGTTGATTCGGCATAAGAATTCATCATTTGAGGGCGTAAGAAATGTTGAAATCCTTTACATTCTAAATTTTATTTATTATCATCGATTTCTGGACTATTAGGATTTGAGTAGAAAAGATTACATGATCATTTAATCGCCAGTTTGCGGGTTGTTCTTCGTCAGGTTCCCATGGTGTCTGCGGAATTTCCGCACACCCGGATTTTCCCGGTTTAGGCCAATTCCGCAGACCAGAGTAGTTTCTGAAACATTTTGCACTGTCTACGAAAATCCGTCCCATCCGTATTTTTCTGGTTTTCCTATCTGGTCTTATCCTTTTTGATTTTTCGAAGGTAGGATTGAGGGAATTTATGCTGAATGTTTATTTCTTGTTGCCAATGAATGAATTTCATGATAATCTAATGGTCTTTTGGTTGAATCAATGATTTATGTGGCTAATGATGTTTTGGCAGTAGGAATCCGTCGGGGTCGAATTTCTCCGAAATTTTGCCCCGATGGGATTTTCCCGGTTGATGATATTTTCCCGGATTGCTTTATTTTTTCGGACTTTCAAGGATTAGCAATTTGCAATAGATTTCAATCATTTTATATGATTTTATGCTGATCTTTTGGTTGGAGTATGAATAATAATTGAGTACTAATGATGTCTTTTGTGAGTGCAGGCCGAATCAAGCAAGGCTGCGGCCAGAAAATCTAAAGGTGGCACAGAGGGGTCATCCATTTCTGAGATAGAATGACTGAGATTAGACATCAAAAGTTAGCTCCCTGAGAGTAGGATATCCTCCGTATGGTCTGAAGTGTCTGATACTAATGAGGGGGCCTGGAGGTATGAAGAGTTCAAGCAGCGGATGACTGAGAAAGATCTGTCAGCCTTAAGAAATGGAATGATGAACTCCAGACTTGTGCATGTGGCTGGGTTTCCTCCAGCAATCCAGTGTTATGAACTAATACTTGAATGTGCCCGGCAGTACGATTTTGATGCACAAAGGGTGGTCAACACCAAGGGAAGGGTCTTGGCCAACTTCAGTCCTGCCTCTATTGCACAAGCCTTCGGCATGCCTGATCTACCTTCAGTATGTGCTCTGAACATAGAAACGGATAGAACATACTATGAGAATGAGCCAGTCAAGGCTCAACAGATAATCAATTCATGGCTAGAGAAACCAAAGTCCCACCATTCAAAATTGCCTAAGTAGTTGCACAGAGTTAAGTTCAGGTCAGACATCTATGATGCAATTACATTCTTGAGTAGGGTAGCTGGTTTGAAGACTGCCGGGGTGCTAGAAAGCTGGATGGTCCACGTGATCACCAAGATTGAACAGGGAACTAATTATCACTGGGCAGGGCTCATCAGTGCTGAAATTGATAAACAGCTAAGGAACGTCTTGGAGGCTAAGAGGTTCACTATGTCCTCTTATGTCATGTATGTATTAGCCCGGTTCTATCCTTACAAGGGTCTAAATCCAGGTGGGACGCTCGGGCAAGATATAGTCTACGAGGTTTACTCAGAGCTGCATCTAGGACACAGGGACTATCGGAGAGCCAATGATGCATTCACAATGCATATTACCCAGATGTTGCAGAATGCTGAGCACATGAGATTATCAGATGGAGCCAAAGGGCTAATTAAGAACTATGGGGCTTGGTTTATCCAATTTCCCACTTTCACCTACATTCAAATTGATGGATGCCCGGTCGCACCATACAGGTTGCCAAGATACCCCACTGATCACGTTGTTTTGTTGGAGGTTGTGAGACAGATTTGTGAATTTGATGCTGTTGTAAAGAGAGAAAAGCATCAGACGGGCTTTGGTGGGGATTTTCCCCTTGGAATTGGTGTGGAAGAAATGTTCCCTTCCATCCAATCGGCCCACACTGCAGGAGAAGAGTTGGCAGCATATGGTTTCTCCTTCCACTCCAAAAGAATGAACTTTGAAATCACAGGGGAGGCACAGAAGAAGGCCACTAGGGAATACCACCATAAGGATGATCTGGAAGATTATTGGGTCAACATCAAAGATGATCTTGAGGCCAAAAAGAAGAGGTACTCCAGGCTCCCTGTGGATGCAGTCAGACAGTACAATGTCAAGTTGATCCCGGACCAATTGGAGGATGATGTAAACCTGGTGCAGGATCATGCCTATGAAGCTGTAAAGGACAGGTCAGTTGGGGATATCGATTGGAATGAGGATGAGGTTACAGAGTTGGAGGATCTAATGGCCCCAGTCATGAAGTTTACCTCTTCTTGGTTGAAACACAAAATTTGGGAGTTGGAGAGTGAGAAGGTAGATTGTACCTTCAATTTGATGGGAGATCCCAATCCCATGTCAACTTCAGAGGAATCCGGGGAAGATGAGCCCAAAGGGAAAGCTACCAAGACCTCACCGTTTAAGATAAAAATTAGAGGACCCTAGGAAAGTGGGCCTGAAACAAAGAGGAATCCAAAAGGAAAGAGGAGATAAAAGACTTTAACGATTAGTAAGTCCTCTGATGAGGAAGGGTAAGAAAAGGTATAGGAGGAAGATGTTCCTCCACCACCAAAGAAAACCCGAACAACCCGGGTCTCCAAGAAGAAGGTTCAAGATATATCAAAGGACGAGCCTCCGATTGTTGATGTGGAGAGTTCAGGAGGAGAGAGAACAAAAGTTTATATGAGAAGATCTAGGACTCTCTCTCCGAGGGACACTGTGCAAAAGATGGATCCTCCGCCAAAATCACCAACTGCAGAACCATCTAGGGCTGTTTTTCCTCCACCAAGCGCACCTGAGCCAAAAATTCCGGAGGAACATGAAACTAGCGGAGAGGCAGAGCCCTTCAAGGAAGGGATACTTTTTAGTGAAGCAGCAAAACTGGAAGTTGAAGAGGAGGAAAGGCATACTTCTCCTTTGGTGCAGTATGAAGATTCCCCGGAGAGTGACAGAGGCCGCGGATCGCCTGAGCCGGAAGAAAACATCCCTGCTAAAACCCCATCACCAGTGCAACAAGAGGTGGAGCTCGAAGAAATTGATCAAGGTGAGCAGCTTCCGAAGAAAGAGGAGGATAAAGCAGCTACAGAGGAAGAAGAGAAAGCGACAGAGCAGCTGGAGGAAGCTAGAACGGAAGAAATCTGGATAGACCCTGCAGCCCTAGACTAGCTAGAAAAGGAACTTGCAAGGAAAAAGCAAGTGGTAGTTGAGGATACTCCCTTGGATTGGGATGAGATGCTGTCTAAAATTGGAAAAGGGAAGAAAAACAAGGCAGCCAAGGTGGTGTCCAAGGTGGAAAGGGATGAAACAAACAACAGGGTCATCCACATTGCCACCCCTGCCGCAGACAAAACAAGAGAAGAGGTCACCAGTCAGGACTATAATGTGCAAACCATCAACCTTGGGCTGACATCCATGGAACAGGATATTGAGGAGTTCGAAGGGTCCAGTGCAGTGATTGTTGGCTGATTGAGGAAGGAGACCCAAACCAAGTATGAGTTGAGGAAAGAAAATGAAAGATTAAGGAAATGCTTGGAGGAGGTGATGAAACCCCTACAGTCTTTCCACCCTTCTTCTTCAGTTACTCCTGGTTTTCTGCCCAAGGAAACAATCTCTGAGATTGAGAAAATGAAGACCTCTGCTCAAACTACAATGGATTGGATCAAGAATGTGCAAGTAAAGGGAGATGATACAATCAAGGACATCCTGTCGGTTGGAAAGGATGCAGTCCGGGCCAAGAAGCTATTGGAGCATGTGCTGTCTCAGGACAATGAGGACATGGATCTCTTGCTGCAGAAATCCAGGGTCATCATAGGACATGGTAAGGAACAGCTAGCTGCAGATGGGATTCTTCCTTCCTCCAGATTGGATGAACCCTAGGAGTGGTTCAAGGCTCTACAGATTAGGCAGAAGACCATGAAGAAGATCCTGAAATGGAAGAAACAGATTGATAATGATCTCACTGTAATGTATGATGGATGCATTGCCTTATTTGAGGTAATGACTGGAAGGAGAAAGATAGCCCCAAAATACCTTAGCCTAGAGCAACTCAGGGAATGGTGGCATGAAGTTTATGCTCTGGATGCTGAAAGTGTTGTAACTGCCCACCAGCTTGATGATGCAGCCACCTACTTGGCGGTGATGGATAAGTATCTGGCCAACAAGGAAGATTGGAATAAGATTGTTGATCAGTCCAAAGAAGAAATTGACTCCATTAAATGTCGGCTTAGGATATTACCTTTGCCACCTGTCACCGAGCTGGACGGAGCATTCTTGAGGGTCCAAGGGTCATCGGTTCAAAGAAAGGATAAGGGAAGTGGTAGTTAATGCCAAATTTTGATATTTGTGCTTCCCTATTATCATAGGGCATGCATTGGACCGAGCTTCATTGGGGACTGTGTCAAGGCCAACCTTGGTGATGGATGGCATTTAATGTGTGTCTTAGTTTGATTCTTCCTTGGCCGACCTATTTTGGCAGTTTTTCTTATTTTGTAAATGTCTGGCTGGGCCGACATACCTTGAGATTTTCTATAAATAGGAATTCTTGCCTCATTGTAAGGGGTTAGCTAGACAATAATAGAGATAAGCAAGAGCAATAGTTAGAGTATTTTATAATAGAAGTAGTAGTCTTTTCCTTGAAGCAAGTATTGTTACAGAACAATTGAATTGTTGCAGCATATTGATGATTTAATGCAATTGATGGCATTGTGGTTTCTCTGGTGAAATCTCTTGTGTTACTTTATCTCGCATGGTTCTTGTTGTGCTATCTTTTAAATTGCTTGAAGATTTAGGGTTTAGTGTTCAAAATTAATAGTTTTAGTTTGATGAATGATGTTTATTGATTTCGTATTTGGAATGTTTGTAGCAATCTCTGGTCTATACTCCCAGTAACTATTTGATTGTAGTAGGCTGTGGAAGTTAACTTGGACCATATATTTATATGTGCTTAAGTTCGATTGTAGATGAATGTCTATGATTTAAAAATCTATCTACCTTAGAAGATTGCACCGTTCTTGTGATATTGCACTGTGGGTTGATCAAGGATTGGTTATTTGAGATTGGTCCATACCAGACATCTATCATTTGCATTGTTTATCTTAGGAATATTTTAGGTTTCATCACATCTTTTTACCCTCATCTTTTGCCATTTCTTTGTTATTTGGTTAGATTTAGGATTTAAGATCATCATATTGCAAGATCTGATAAAGTAAAGGATACAGTTTGCTTGTAGTAAGGTCCGATTGTGATTACCGGCATTTCACATTATTATCTGAGTTGTTTATGCATTGTCATGACCTGACACCCGAGAGACCTTGGGGTGATTTTCAATAATTTATTGTTGAGGATTACCTTTCAAGAGAGAGAATATTGCATTCTGTCTGAGTTGTTGCTGTGCAGAAAATACCATCAACAGATTGGCGCTAGAAGGAGGGCCTAAATGAGCACACTGGATCATTTCTTGAATGCCATCTCTCCTAAAAGATATAGGAGAAATACTAAATCTACCGTAGGAGAGGAGGATTTACAGGAATTAGAGTTCTCCACTAGGTCAAGAAGGACTCGAGAAAGGGGAGAATCATCATCACCCATCCCTTCACCAGCATCGTCCACATCATCACATCCTGAGGTTGAGGCTATACCCATCCCTGAGGCCATTCCTGTTCAACAACCTCAGCCCGCCATAAACCAACCACAACCACCTCCCCCACTCTTACCGATGGTTTTCCTAGCTAATAATCCATCCCCTTTGTCTTTCAATGCTTACAATGTAATGCCCAAAAACCTTGAGCACTTCTGTTCAAAATTCCATGTCAATGGCCCAAATAGGACTGCAGAAGAAGACAAGAATTTTCCAAACCTGCCTTAAAGACAGAGGGATTGTTCATGAGGATGTTGTCTATAGGTTGTTTCCTTATTCATTAGGAGAGGAGGCCTTTTACTGGTACAACCACCTCCCTTCTGGTTCAATCCTCAATTGGAATGACCTCGAAAAATCCTTTTTACAGAAGTTCAGAATACCTATCAGTGCCAATGAGTTATACCTGCAATTTATCAAAGTTAAGAGAGAGGTTAATGAACCAATATCTAGTTTCAATAATAGGTTTCACCGTGCATTCACCAGACTTCAAGATCCATATGTTTTAGATGATAATACAACCTTGGGAGTCTATTATGAAGCTCTAGATAGTCTCACAGCAACCTTCCTGAAATGGAAACCCAATCCTCCAGGTACCCTAACTGATGCCTATACAGATGTTGTTAAGCTCAGTACAGATTTGAGACAACACTTGATAGGACCATTACCATCTCTAGGACCAGTTGCACATCCCAACCAGGTTCAGGCAGTAAACCATTCACTTGCTAGTCACACTCCAATCATGAATTAATTTCCTCAATTACCTTTGGTGCCACACCCTGGTCATCCCATGAATCAGGCTTCCCTAATGACGAACTTCCCTCAACAGTAGGTTAATCAGCCTATGTATCCGTCACAGTTGAATAGCTTCCCTGCTTATTTGCAGAATTCTGAGGTGTTGCATCAGTCTATGGGATCTGCTACAATGTATGCCCCTCCTTAGAGTAATCCATCCCATATTCCTTATCGAGATTCAAATAGGGAGAGGATTGATGAAATGGCTAAACAGATAAAGAAGCTCAATCTGGAGGTAACCTATATAAGAAATCAGAATAGCCAATTATAAGCTGCCCAAAAGAATATACAATCCAATCAAAATAGAGAGTTTCCGCAAGGACAACGTAATGACAGAGGGTTCTACAATGATAGGGGTTATAACAATGACAAAGGATTCAATAATGATAGGAGGCAGAATTTTCATAGAGGCCAAGGAAGTGGGCAGGATTTGATAAAAGACCACCCCAAGGACAAAACAGAACCTGGAATACAGGCCCCAATAATGGAGGAGTTCCCACCCCATTGGATCAACCAGTTAATCAAGTGGTCAATCAATTTGCAAATCAACTAGTCAGTCAAGACAAACCTCCTACTGGTGTATATCTGGTTGAAGCGGCCCTATCAGGATGGTGCAGGCTCCATAAGACAAGCCAACATTCAGAATTAGAATGTCCAGAGTTCCAGAATGCTACCTCCATCTTCCAGTATGAGGTAGAAAACAACACACATGGGAAAAAGATTGTTCCTTCTACACCTTATGACTCTCCAGTGCTGGTACTAAATCATTCTCCTTTCCCAGCAAGTGAAGAAAATATTCTAGAGGAGAAATCTGATTCCCAGGAAGGGGAAACAGACCAAATATGCAATGGGGATGAAGTGGCTCAGTTGTTTGATGAGGAAGCAATGAATGATAATGGTCCCCTTGATAATGAAGAGAATTATGTTGAAGAAGTATAGATGTTCCAGAGGCAGGGTTTGAGAGATATGCCTCATAGGTGTCCACAGCCTGGGGAACCTTTCACCACCTCCATTCCTCCTAACAACTTCAGTACCCCTCCAGATCCTAGTGCGAACAACAATCTGTCTTATCCACATGTTTCCAAACAGTATTTTTCAAAGGAGAAACAAGCTCAAATTGACCCACAGAGGGAAAATATTGTTCAAGCAGGCAAGGATAAGGTGGAGGAACCTTCTAAGGAGGTCTCTACTGATATGAGTGAGGAGCAGATGGCTTCCTATGTTGCTGAAGAATTCAAGAAACTAAAGGTAAATATTTCAGCATTTGAATTATTAAGATTCCCTGCAATTAGAAAGGTTGTTTTAGGTACTTATGATGCACATCTAATGTCATTGGATAAGCCTTTTAGTGAGAATATTAGCAAGACTTCTAGTTATCAGCCTAAGAAGACACAAAATCAGACTAACTTGCCTCCTAGAGATAAAGGAAAAGAAAAGGATAAGACTCAAGTGGCCCAGGTGGATACTCAGCCAACCTTGTTTCAAGGAAAGACAGAAACCCCATCATTTCTGATTTCTATCCATATATTCGGTAAGAATCTGCATAATTGTTTATTAGATTTTGGTGCTTCCACCAATGTGATGTCGTTTGGAGTTTGTAGAGTTCTAGGAATTACACCTGCTGACTCTCAGAAGAAGGTAACTCAGTTAGATAGAACTGAAGTAAATGTGGTGGGAGAATTAAACATGATTCATATGCAGATAGCTTTTGACCCAAGAATTCAACAGATTATCAACATCCAGGTAGCCGATATCCCTGATGCATATGGTTTGATTCTAGGAAGAGATTTCACCAAAGCTTTAAATGGATATGTGTCTACTGATCACTCTCACATGTGGCTCCCCTGGAAAGGAGTGCGTAATCAGATCAGGATTGAGAGAGAGCCGAGAATGAAGTACATGATTACATAATACCAAAAGACTTCAACAAAAGTCTTGATATCAAAAGTTGGCATGGGAAATTATATGTTATCAACTCAGTATGAAGATTCAGACGCAGAGGAGGTGTTGATGTTGCATACGATGCCTATCGATGTTGAGATAGGGTCCAGCCATGTTGAAGTCTTGACAGAATCAGTTGAAGAAGAAGAAGAACCTGAAGATGATCAGATCAGCCTGTTAAGCAGTTTTCAGGAATTCATCAGGCAGTGCGTTGAGAATCAGGCTAACCTAGGAAAGAAAACAAGTTTCAAGGAATTACTCTTACCTAATTGGTGTAGAGTCCATAATGCTTCCCATTCAAAGGTGGAATGTTGTTTATGCCAGACAGCAGTAGAACAAGTACAGAAAAGCCTAAATCCAATCCAAGTTGTGGAGACAAAATTGCACAATCCTCAGGAAAAGGAAGGTGAATCACCTGTACTGACTCAAGAATCTTCTAGTGTTGATAAGCCGAAAGAAATGATGAAGAGGGCTGCCACTGCAGGATGCTGGACTCTCAAATTTGATGGATCAAAATCCAAGCATGGAGTTGGAGCAGGGTTTGAGCTAATCAGCCCACAAGGTAAAAATTTCTTTGCAGCCCATAGGCTTCAATTTTATTGCACCAATAATGTAGTAGAGTATGAAGCATTGATTCATGGGCTTCTCATGGCACTTAAGAAAAGGGTCCAAATTCTGCAAGTTTTTGGTGATTCAGAATTAGTAGTCAAGCAAGTAAGGAGACAATATTCATGCCATGATAGAAGAATGACCAATTATAGACATAGAGTGTGGGACCTCATTGAAGGATTTGAGGCCTTTAATATCCAACTGATACCAAGACAAAAGAATCAAACTGCTGATTCTCTGGCTCAAGCAACAAGTACTCTGCAGCCTTTATCTCTGTCAGGATTGAAAAGGTTCACTGTAGAATTGACTCCTGTGCCATCAATCTTAGACAATGTGACTAACTTTCAGGTGTTTGAGGATGATAAACATATCTTGGATTTTATCACAAACACAGATGTTTTTGCTTCTCAAATCATTGATGAAACAGAACCTCAGGAAGCAAAACTAGATTTAGAAGGTGTGCTGAATCTGAAGTCTAATACTATACCAAGGGGAATGGTACAGTTGGAGCGAATTTTTGATATGGATAAGATCAGAGATTAGGAACAAGAGTCCAAGAAAGAATCAATTAGTGGACAGTGTGACACACAATGTGGGAACTGAGGACAATGTTAAGAATATTTTCATTAGCAAGGTATGCACTCCAGAAGAAAGACAAGAGATAATCGAAGCCTTACACAATTTTACAGATATAGTAGCCTAGGGTTATGATGACTTGAAAACCTATGATACATCAATCATAACTCATACTATACCCCTAAATCTAGGCACCAAGCCTTTCAGACAAAGACAACAACCTATCAACGCATTGTTGGAACCACTCATACAAAAAGAAGTTCAGAAACTGCTATCTGCCAAAATTATATTTCCTGTTAGGCATTCAACATGGGTGGCAAACTTGGTCCCAATAAGGAAAAAGAATGGAGAAATTAGGCTCTGTGTCGATTTCAGGAATCTGAATAGATCGTCAGAAAAAGATAACTACCCAGTTCCCTCTTTGGATGAAGTACTTCAGGTGGTCAATGGTTCCCAGATGATGTCCTTTCTGGACGGTTATTCAGGGTACAATCAAGTAATGGTCCAGTACGAGGACAGACACAAGACTGCTTTCACAACTAAGTGGGGTACCTTTGCCTACAAAAGGATGCCATTTGGACTCATTAATTTAGGGGCTACATTTCAAAGAGCAATGGATATCACCTTTAAGGATATCATAGGCAAATGCATCATTATTTATATGGATGACCTGACTGTTTTCTCGAAGAATAGAGGGGATCACATCTCAGATTTAAGGAAAGTCTTTCAAAAGTGCAGAGAATTTGGCATATCCTTGAATCCTAAGAAGTGTATTTTCAGAGTAATAGAAGGAAAGCTGTTAGGACATGTCATATCAAAAAAGGGAATTGTTATAGATCCAGAGCGAGTGGAGGCCATATTGAAGATTCAGCCACCTACTAGCAAAAAGGAGATGAAGTCCTTCTTTGGTAAGATCAACTTCGTCAGAAAATTCATCACTAGATTCGCTGAAAATTGAAACCACTGAATGTAATGTTGAAACAAGATGCCAAGATCAAGTGGACTACAGAAGTGAAGGAGGCATTTGTAGAAATCAAGAGGGCCATTGCTGATGCTCCAGTATTGGTAAGTTCGAATTATAGCAAACCCTTTTATATCTATTCATTTGCTTCAAACCATTCATGTGCTGGAATGCTAACTCAAAAGTCTGATGAGGGAAATGAGCATCCTATTGCTTTTATGAGTGCACCGTTAAAAGATGCTGAGTTGAAATACCCAAGTGTGGAGAAGCAGGCATACGCTTTGGTTAGAGCAGTAAAGAAATTCAGGCATTATATCCTTAGGAACAAAGTGTATGCAATCGTCCCTGATTCTGTAGTTAAGTTACTCCTGATGCATAATGAATTAGGTGAGCGTAGAGCTAAATGGGTGACCATGCTACAAGAGTATGACATTGAGATTCAGCCCATGAAGCTAGTAAAAGGGCAAGGACTCACTCAGACTATGGTAGAGATAGGCCCTGAATTATCTGTTCAGAACTATAATATTGAAGAGGTTTCCTCAGATGGTTGGTATAACGACCTAGTGTATTGTCATCTTAATTCGGTTCAGAAGAGAGCTTTACAGTTGAAGAGTGATGGTTTCATGTTGAAAGGAGCTGTCTTGTATAAGAAAAATCATGAAGGCATTTATTTAAGGTGCCTTGGGAAACAAGAAGCTGAGAGAGTGATGACTAGATTTCATGAGAAATATGGTACTGGTCATGGCTCTGTAATTGCCACCGCAAACCAGATCTTGAGGGCAGGGTATTACTGGCCCACGCTATTCAAAGATGTTCACCATCATGTACGGACCTACCACACTTTCCAGACTTTAGCAACAAGATAAAGGTGTGCAACACTCCCTCTCCAATCAGTCACTGAGGTAAGACCTTTTGCTTAGTGGGGTATGGATTTCATAGGCCCCATCAACCCACCATCTTCTACAGGACACAGGTACATCCTCACTATTACTGATTATTTTACAAGGTGGACTAAAACTTTTGCTTGTAGGTAATGTACATCAGATGTAGTGATTGATTTTTTAGAATCTGCCATCCTTAATCGATTTGGATGCCCTATTGCTATTGTTTGTGATAATGGTCCTGCCTTTGCATCTTTGAAATTTTCAAATTGGGCTTTTGATCGTGGCATTATTGTGAAATTTGCATCTAATTATTATCCCCAGGGTAATGGCCTAGCCGAATCCTCTAATAAGAACCTATTGACTGTTATCCGCAAGTTGTTAGAGAGGAATCCAAAAGATTGGCACACCCAACTTCGGTTTTCCCTTTGGGTAGATCGTACCAGACTTAAATCATCCATTGGAACATCTCCTTATCATTTAGTGTATGGTCTAGAGCCAGTATTCCCTATCCAACTCAAGATCCCAACTTTATAGTTTATAAATCAGTTTTATGATGAAGGGGACATAAGGGAGGCTAGGTTAACAGAACTGCTGCACCTTGAGGAGAAAAGGGACAATTCCCTTGAGAATTTTGCCAAACATCAGAGGGTAGTTAAGAGATGGTTTGATAAGAGGGCTAAAGTCAAAGCTTTTAGGATTTCTGACCTTGTCCTATACTGGGATAAACCTCATGATCAGAAAGGGAACCATGGGAGGTTTGATAAATTGTGGCTAGGCCCATATCAGATCGCTGAAATACTTGGAGATAATGCCTTCTGTCTGAAGACTCTTACAGGAGAAGATATTCCATTGCCTGTCAATGGGCAGTATTTGAAACATTATTTCCAGTCTTGAGCTGTTTTCAGCTCCTTGCTCTGTACATAGTTAGTTCAGGTTGCTTTGCTTGTTTTGTTTGGTTAGTGTAGGTTTCCCTTTTGGTTTGCTTGTTTGCTTTGGGTAGAGTAGGTTTTCTTTGGTTTGTTTATTTTGGTTTGCATTGCTCTTGCTTTTGGTTCTTTCTCTTTTGGGGACCTTTGGGTGCATCTGTATGGCAATGGTGACAAAGCAGGTCTGATGTTCTTGGTATTTCCCTTACAAACTTTAATCATCCTTCCAGGACATCATGGTATGAACTCTTTATTTCATATCACTTATCCTTGTGCTAAGGTAGAGGGTTTTCTAGTCAGTTCAATAGGAATATATTGGGGTCTTATACTTTTAATTCTTAATATACCCGAAGTTGCAGAAGGCCCTTATAAGGTCTGAACAGGTGAAAAATTATTTTTCTGCTCTAGTGCCACTGTGATTCTCAGCCCTGAGTGTGGACTTCACTGTTCATAGGTTGAATGAAGCGAGTGAAAAGGAAAAGATATATCACACAAAAAAAAGGAGAAAAAAAAGGAAAAATATTGAAAATCAAAAGGTTTGAATTCAACAGATCAGGAGGATCTGAATATCTCTACCGGGGCTATAAACTCCTGGCTGGCAGTAGAGCTATGTTCAGGAGGATCACAGTGATAACCTCGTCAGGGCTATGGATGCCTGACTGGCAACGAGGCTCTATCCAGGTTACTTTTAGAGTATGAATCTTTACGTAGCTTGTTCATACCGAGTCTGGTCCTTGTCGTAATTAAGGGAAGGTAATAAATGCACATGCACACACTTGGACCTTGGTATAAGGAAGTTTGAATGACTAGGAGCCTCTTTGTTTAAACATGGGGGGTGGTGGCTGGATATTTGAAGTTGCAACCATGAGTTATGGGTTCTTTATTCCAGTTTGTCATCAAAATGCTCAGGAGCATTTCCCCAACAGAGTCGCCATTTGTTGTGTAGTTTTTGCACACACGCCCCACTTAGAGTAGGGACAGAATGCAATATTCTATCTCTCTTGAAAGGTAATCCTCAACAATAAATTATTGAAAATCACCCCAAGGTCTCTCGGGTGTCAGGTCATGACAATGCATAAACAACTCAAATAATAATGTGAAATGCCGGTAATCACAATCAGACCTTACTACAAGCAAACTGTATCCTTTACTTTATCAGATCTTGCAATATGATGATCTTAAATCCTAAATCTAACCAAATAACAAAGAAATGGAAAAAGATGAGGGTGCAAAGATGTGATGAAACCTAAATTATTCCTAAGATAAACAATGCAAATAATAGATGTTTGGAATGGACCAATCTCAAATAATCAATCCTTGATCAACCCACAGTGCAATATCACAAGAACGGTGCAATCTTCTAAGGTATATAGATTTTCAAATCATAGACATTCATCTACAATCGAACTTACGCACATATGAATATATGGTCCAGGTTGACTTTGCCAGCCTATTACAATCAGATAGTTACTGGGAGTATAGACCAGAGATTGCTACAAACATTCCAAATACGAAATCAATAAACATCATTCATCAAACTAAAACTATTAATTCTGAACACTAAACCCTAAATCTTCAAGCAATTTAAAAGATAGAACAACAAGAACCATGCGAGATAAAGTAACACAAAAGATTTCACCAGAGAAACCACAATGCCATCAATTGCATTAAATCATCAATATGCTGCAACAATTCAATTGTTCTATAACAATACTTGCTTCAAGGAAAAGACTACTACTATTATTAAATACTCTAACTATTGCTCTTGCTTATCTCTATTATTGTCTAGCTAACCCCTTACAATGAGGCAAGAATGCCTATTTATAACAAATCCCAAGGTATGTCGGCCCAGCCAGACATTTACAAAATAAGAAAAACCGCCAAAACGGGTCGGCCAAGGAAGAATCAAACTAAGACACACATTGAATGCCATCCATCACCAAGGTCGGCCTTGACACAGTCCCCAATGAAGCTCGGTCCAATGCATGCCCTATGATAATAGGGAAGCACAAATCTCAAAATTTGGCATTAACTGCCACTTCCCTTATCCTTTCTTTGAACCGATGACCCTTGGACCCTCAAGAATGCTCCGTCCAGCTTGGTGACAGGTGGCAAAGGTAATATCCTAAGCCGACATTTAATGGAGTCAATTTCTTCTTTGGACTGATCAACAATCTTATTCCAATCTTCCTTGTTGGCCAAATACTTATCCATCACCACCAAGTAGGTGGCTGCATCATCAAGTTGGTGGGTAGTTACAACACTTTTAGCATCCAGAGCATAAACTTCATGCCACCATTCCCTGAGTTGCTCCAGGCTGAGGTATTTTGGGGCTGTCTTTCTCCTTCCAGTCATTACCTCAAAGAAGACAATGCATCCATCATACACTGCAGTGAGATCCCCATCAATCTGTTTCTTCTATTTCAGGATCTTCATGGCCTTCTGCCTAATCTGCAGAGCCTTGAACCAATCCCAGGGTTCATCCAATCTGGAGGAAGGAAGAATCCCATCTGCAGCTAGCTGTTCCTTACCATGTCCTATGATGACCCTGGATTTCTGTAGCAAGAGATCCATGTCCTCATTGTCCTGAGACAGCACATGCTCCAGCAACTCCTTGGCCCAGACTGCATCCTTTCCAACTGATAGGATTTCCTTGATTGTATCATCTCCCTTTACTTGCACATTCTTGAGCCAATCCATTGTAGTTTGAGCAGAGGTCTTCATTTTCTCAATCTCAGAGATTGTTTCCTTGGGCAGAAAACCAGGAGTAATTGAAGAAGAAGGGTGGAAAGACTGCAGGGGTTTCATCACCACCTCCAAGCATTTCCTTAATCTTTCATTTTCTTTCCTCAACTCATGCTTGGTTTGGGTCTCCTTCCTCAATCTGCCAACAATCACTGTATTGGACCCTTCGAACTCCTCAATATCTTGTTCCATGGATGCCGACCCAAGGTTGATGGTTTGCAAATTATAGTCCTGACCGGTGACCTCTTCTCTTGTTTTGTCTGAGGCAGGGGTGGCAATGTGGATGACCCTGTTGTTTGTTTCATCCCTTTCCACCTTGGACACCACCTTGGCTGCCTTCTTTTTCTTCCCTTTTCCAATTTTAGACAACATCTCATCCCAATCCAAGGGAGTGTCCTCAACTACCACTTGCTTTTTCCTTGCAAGTTCCTTTTCTAGCCAGTCTGGGGCTGCAGGGTCTATCTGGATTTCTTCTATTCTAGCTTCCTCCGGTTGCTCTGTTGCTTTCTCTTCTTCCTCTGTAGCTGCTTTATCCTCCTCTTTCTCCAGAAGCTGCTCACCTTGATCAATTTCTTCGAGCTCCACCTCTTGCTGCACCGGTGATGGGGTTTTAGCAGGGATATTTTCTTCTGGCTCAAGCGATCTGCGGCCTCTGTCACTCTCCGAGGAATCTTCATACTGCACCAAAGGAGAAGTATGTCTTTCCTCCTTTTCAACTTCTAGTTCTGCTGCTTCACTAAAAAGTATCCCTTCCTTGAAGGGCTCTGCCTCTCCGCTAGTTTCATATTCCTCCAGAATTTTTGGCTCAGGTGCGCTTGGTGGAGGAGAAACAGCCTTGGATGGTTCTGCGGTTGGTGATTTTGGCAGAGGATCCATTTTTTGCACATTGTCCCTCGGAGAGAGAGTCCTAGATCTTCTCATATAAAATTTTTTTCTCTCTCCTCCTAAACTCTCCACATCAACAATCGGAGGCTCATCCTTTGATATATCTTGAACCTTCTTCTTGGAGACCCGAGTTGTTCGAGTTTTCTTTGGTGTTGGAGGAACATCTTCCTCCTCTACCTTTTCTGACCCTTCCTCATCAGAGGACTTACTAATCGTTAAAGTCTTCCATCTCCTCTTTCCTTTTGGCTTCCTCTTTGTTTCAGGCCCACTTTCCTTGGGTCCTCTGATTTTTATCTTAAATGGTGAGGTCTTGGCAGCTTTCCCTTTGGGGTCATCTTCCCCGGATTCCTCTAAAGTTGACATGGGATTGAGATCTCCCATAAAATTGAAGGTACAATCTACCTTCTCGCTCTCCAACTCCTAGATTTTTTGTTTCAACCAAGAAGAGGTAAACTTCATGATTGGGGCCATTAGATCCTCCAACTCTGTAACCTCATCCTCATTCCAATCGATATCCTCGACTGACCTGTCCTTCACAGCATCATAGGCATGATCCTGCACTAGGTTTCCATCATCCTCCAATTGGTCTGGGATCAACTTGACATTGTACTGTCTGACTGCATCCACAGGGAGCCTAGAGTACCCCTTCTTTCTGGCCTCAAGATCATCTTTGATGTTGACCCAATAATCTTCCAGGTCATCCTTATGGCGGTATTCCCTAGTGGCCTTCTTCTGTACCTCCCCTATGATGTCCAAGTTCATTCTTTTGGAGTGGAAGGAGAAACCATATGCTGCCAACTCTTCTCCTGCAGTGTGGGCCGATTGGATGGAAGGGCACATTTCTGCCACACCAATTCCAAGGGGAAAATCCCCACCAAAGCCCGTCTTATGCTTTTCTCTCTTTACAACAACATCAAATTCACAAATCTGTCTCACAACCTCCAACAAAACAACATGATCAGTGGGGTATCTTAGCAACCTGTATGGAGCGACTGGGCATCCATCAATCGAAATGTAGGTGATAGTGGGAAATTGGATAAACCAAGCCCCATAGTTCTTAATTAGCCCTTTGGCTCCATCTGATAATCTCATGTGCTCAGCATTCTGCAACATCTGAGTAATATGCATTGTGAATGCATCATTGGCTCTCCGGTAGTCCCTGTGTCTTAGATGCAACTCCGGGTAAACCTCGTAGACTATATCTTGCCCTAGCATCCCTCGTGGATTCAGACCCTTCTAAGGATAGAATCGGGCTAATACATACATGACATAAGAGGACATAGTGAACTTCTTAGCCTCCAAGACATTCCTTAGTTGTTTATCAATTTCAGCACTGATGAGCCCTTCCCAGTGATAATTAGTTCCTTGTTCAATCTTGGTGATCACGTGGACCATCTAGCTTTCTAGCACCCCGGCAGTCTTCAAACCAGCTACCCTACTCAAGAATGTAATTGCATCATAGATGTCTGACCTGAACTTAACTTTGTGCAACTGCTTAGGCAATTTTGAATGGT
Source organism: Sequoia sempervirens (assembly GCA_007258455.2). Lineage (NCBI taxonomy): Eukaryota > Viridiplantae > Streptophyta > Pinopsida > Cupressales > Cupressaceae > Sequoia > Sequoia sempervirens. The sequence continues at coordinate 358,789,219 of VDFB02271358.1, read as the reverse complement.
GGGACTTTGGTTTCTGTAGCCATGAATTGATTATCTGTTGAGCCTTGAGTGGTTCATTCTCATAGTATGTTCTAGCCATTTCTATGTTCAGAGCACATACTGAAGGTAGATCAGGCATGCCAAAGGCTTGTGCAATAGAGGCAGGACTGAAGTTGGCCAAGACCCTTCCTTCGGTGCTGACCACCCTTTGTGCATCAAAATTGTACTGTCAGGCACATTCAAGTATCAGTTCATAACACTGGATTGCTGGAGGAAACCCAGCCACATGCACAAGTCCGGAGTTCATCATTCCATTTCTCAAGGCTGATAGATCTTTCTCAGTCGTCCGCTGCTTGAACTCTTCATACCTCCATGCCCCCTCATTAGTATTAGACACTTCAGACCATACAAAGGATATCTTGCTCTCAGGGAGCTAACTTTTGATGTCTAATCTCAGTCGTTCTGTCTCAGAAATGGATGACCCCCCTGTGCCACCTTTAGATTTTTTGACTGCAGCCTTACTTGATTCGGCCTGCACTCACAAAAGACATCATTAGTACTCAATTATTATTCATACTCCAACCAAAAGATCAGCATAAAATCATATAAAACGATTGAAATCTATTGCAAACTACTAATCCTTGAAAGTCCAGAAAAATAAAGCAGTCCGGAAAAATATCATCAATCGGGAAAATCCCGTCGGGGCAGAATTTCGAAGAAATTTGACCCAGACGAATTCCTACTGCCAAAACATCGTTAGCCACATAAATCATTGATTCAACCAAAAGACCATTAGATTATCATGAAATTCATTCATTGGCAGCAAGAAATAAACATTCAGCATAAATTCCCTCAATCCTACCTTCAAAAAATCAAAAAGGATAAGACCAGACAAGAAAACTGGAAAAATCCGGATGGAACGAATTTTTGTGGACAGTGCGAAATGTTTCGGAAACTACTCCGGTCTGCGGAATTGGCCTAAACCGGGAAAATCCGGGTGTGCGGAAATTCCGCGGACACCACAGGAACCCGACGAAGAACAACCCGCAAACTGGTGATTAAATGGTCATGTAATCTTTTCTACTCAAATCCTAATAGTCCAGAAATCGATGATAATAAATAAAATTCAGAATGCAAAGGATTTCAACGTTTCTTATGCCCTGAAATGATGAATTCTTATGCCGAATCAACGATGCCCTAATTTTGATAAAAAACCCTCCCGCCATCGAAACCAGAGTAAGCTCGAGGTTTAACATATCATGGATGAAGATCAATCTAAGGTACTTCGAATCCTCACCAGACGAGGGTCAGCGTAATACAAGGGTGAGATTGGCAGATCACAACTTAATCCATTATTCAGGGTCAAGCACTATGAAAACCCGAACTTTGCACAACATGGTGGATTTCGTACTAAGAGGGTAAGTAATCTAACCCAGAACCCTTCAAATGGACACACCCGTTGTCTTAATAGGAAAATACAAGCTCACTGGGGCACAGGTGATGTGGTTTCACAAAGAAAGCAGGTCAAACCCTAACTCTATAAATACGGGATCATAATCAAGCAAGGGCCGACCCGAAATTATCATCATTCAGTGCAAAAAAACTCAATCATTATGCAAACAAATGATAGGGCCAACGACAACCTACCATGGATCAATGCAGATGAAATTCGAGCTCGAGGAAGAAACCATGAAACAAGCGCGTCCAAGCAACGAAAACTTTAACTAGCAGTGCTCCAATCAATCCACACACTAGCAATCCAAATCAAACTTCAAAGCTCAGATGAAACTCTTAATCGCCAGAGCAATCAGCAACTAAACAATGAAGTCAAAATGATGTTCAAAATGCCCTAAATCCGCCCATATACTCATCTGAGCAAAGGTACTTAAGCATTAATGAGTGACAAGACACTTCTGACAAATCCAAAAACTCAAGCCTAGGATAGAATTTCGGAGAATCCCAAGATACGCGGAAACGCAGATTTCGTGGAAATGGAGAAACCGGGGAAATGACGAAATTTAGGACTTTAGCATAGACCGGGAAAATCTGTCAGAACCGAAAAAATCCCGGGATCAAGCAAAAACACGGATTCAGAGAATCCAGCCAGAAATGGACAAAGAACCAGGGCCTGGGAAAATCCGCTGGAGCTAGAAAATCCCGGAGTCAGGTGAAAACCCAGATTTTGCTTAAAACTCAATTTCTATCAATTCAAGCCTCAGGGCAAGGTTAAGGCTAGCAAGACCAACATGTCATGACCTCAAAATGATAATTCCAATAAAACAAAAGGTCGAAAGACACCAGAAAAGAGGGTCCCTACTCTAAGTGGGGCGTGTGTGCAAAAACTGCACAACACATCCAAACTTTGGCATTTAAGGTATGGGCACTTAAGCTTTTCTAGTTAAAGTTTATTGTCTAGAAAAAGGAATGGTTAGGGTTTTACCATCCATTGTAGAACCTGATGGCAAGTGTGAGGCTTGAATCTTAGGAAAAAAACATAGGAAGCCATTTCAATCTGGGTATTCTAGGAGATCAAGAGAACCTCTTGAATTAGTGCATTGAGACCCGTGTGGACCCATGAAAACCATCGCTTTAGCTAGAAATATGTATTTCATTACCTTCATAGATGATTATAGTAGAAAAATATGGGTCTATTTTTTAAAAAACAAATTAGAAGCCTTTGAGAAATTTAAGTGGTTTAAGCTAGAATTTGAAAAGGAGAGTGGTCACTATATCAAATCCATTAGAACAGATAGAGGGGAGAGTACATCTCTAAAGAATTCCTAAATTTTTATAGGAATGAGGGTATTCACAAACAATTCACAACTAGGTATACTCCACAACAAAATGGAGTAGTTGAGAGGAAAAATATGACCATTCAAGATATGATAAAAAGTATGCTAAAAGCAAAAGGGTTGTCACACATTTATTGGGGAGAAGTTGTAGCAACAACATTCTATATACTATATGTGCGCCCCACAAAGGCTGCCCATGATAGGATTCCACAAGAGGTGTGAAAAAACAACAAATGGAGTGTTGAACACTTAAGGATATTTGGGTGTATGGCATATAAATTCGTACCAAAAGAGAAGAGGCAAAAATTTGATTATAAGAGTGAAAAATGCGTCTTTATAGGCTATAATGAGGAGTCAAAATCCTACAAGTTGTACAATCACATCACCAAGAAGGTAGTGATTAGCAAGGATGTTGTTTTCATTGAAAATGAAGCATGGGATGGAATGGTGGATGACACCATGAGTATTTTAGTCACAATACCCTTTGACGATGAAGAAGCTCCAGAAGATAACAACTTAGGGGGGCTCAAGAGAGAAGTAGCTTGGAAAGAAAGTACCTTAGAGCATTAGAAAATAATAGCTCCGATGATGTGCTACAAAATAGTAACTCTGCAAGTGTTCAATAGAATAGCAACTCTAGATAGAGACAACAGAGTAGCATCTCTAGGATTTAGTAGAGCAGTAGCTTCGACAATTAGTAGTATAGCAACTCTAGAGGTCAGAGTAGCAGCAGCCCAAAATCCAATTTAGACGCTACACTCACATCATTGATTCCATGAAAGACAAAGGGTGTGAGGGAGATTTATGATAGCATAAGGCATGCTGATTTTGATGAGAATTTGGATTTTTCTCTATTTTCCTATAGTGATCCAACATACTTTGAGGAAGCGGTGAAAGAAGAGAAGTGGTGTAAGGCCATGGATGAATATTTGGATGCTATAGAGAGGAACCAAACATGGGAGCTAACCAATCTACCCAAAGGTAAACAAGTGATTGGAGTGAAGTGGAGCTGTAAGACCAAGTGTACAGCTGACGGGAAGATTGAAAGGCACAAAGCAAGGCTAGTTGTGAAAGGGTACAAAAGCAGCCTTGAGTAGACTATGATGAGACATATGCACTAGTTGCAAGGTTGGAAATAGCATGAACAATCATAGCTATTGCAACACAACATTAGTGGAAAGTGTTTCAGATGGATGTAAAGGAATCCTTCTTGAATAGAGTGTTGAAGGAGGAAGTGTATGTGGAGTAGTTGCCTAGCTATGAAATTCTAGGGAAAGAGGATAAGGTATATAGGCTCCAAAAATATCTTTATGGGCTGAAACAAGCTCCAAGGGCATGGTACAATAGAATAGACTCTTATTTGTTGAGCAATGCATTTAGCAAAAGCAGTAGTGAGCCCACACTCTACATCAAAGTAGTTCAAGGTGACATTTTAATTGCCATTTTGTATGTAGATGATCTGAATTTTACTGGCAACAGTGACAACAAAATTCTTGAATTTAAAGAGGTGATTGTTTCCCAATTTTCACCTACGTGCTAGGTCGTTTGGGAAAATTGTGTTTTAGAAGTTCTAAAGGGGACAGGTGGGTCATTTGCATCAAGATTTAAATCATGCATCCGGTGCTAGGTCGTGAGGAACACAGTTGGATGGCCTGCCTAGGTCAAGCTCGGTATGAAATCCCTCAAAAGAGGAGTCACCAAGACCATCAGGATATCTCACCGACCAAAGGGATCCTACCAGTGAAGGCATTATCACCATGAGATCCATCATTGGTCAAAGGTCTTACCAATCAGGTTGAGTCTCGTCGAAGAAGGTAGTTTTTGCCAAAGGATGCAAGTATCAGTGAAAGGTCTTGTTGAGGTGGTGTTGTCTCCCTGACAAAAGAAAAAGAAGACTCATCGCCAAAAGATGGGAGCTTCACCGCAAGGTCTCGCCAAAAGTAGAGGGTTACCCTGACGGGATTCTAGTTCGCCAAAAGGAGGAGAGTCACCAAGATGTCTCAATGACTGGCCAAGGCATCATCGAGAGAAAGTAATATTAGCACAGTGTTTTGCCGAAGACCTAAAGTCTCATTGAAGAGGTGTTTGGGCTTCACCATAGGTCCTACCAAATGTGGGGAGGTCTCCTCGACATTTCATATTGGTATAGTCTCAGCGATGAAAGTGGATATCGATGTGACAAATGATCCTTGCTATGAAGTCTCCCCAACTTGATGATGTCTCCAAAAAGGGAGTGCGGAGCTCAGTACAGTGGAGTGCACTTGGGGAAACATTAATAGACTCTTGCCGACAGATGAAGAGGCCTCGACAAGAGATGATGTTTTCGGCAAAGGATGGAGGAATCGCCATAATGTCTCAGCGAACGGAGGTGCTCTCGCCGAGGGATAAAGGGGTTGGTGTAAGGTCTTACTGACACACAAATATCTCACCAAAAGCAAGCTGAGCTCGCCAAGAGTTGAAGGCTTCGCCCTAAGGTCCTACCGACTGATAGAGTCTCACTGAAAGAATCACACACCTGGTACAAGATTATGCCTTCGACGAAGGATCTGAGCTTGCGGGGATATGTCTTGTCGATATGAAAGGGTCTTGGAAACATAAGATGAGTCATCGGTGGAGGTCTCATCGACTGGTAGGGAGTGTCATCGAGGAATGCTCCAAGCTCGCCAAGAGATTAAGGCTTTCACCATGAGGTCTTAGCAACTTTTTGAGGTCTTTCCAAAGTGGATTGACTTTAGTATAATGTTGTGTATTCGCTAAGAGGTCTCACCGACTAGCAGAAGGTCTCCCCGACATAAATGACATCGGTGTAGTGCTCGACTGTTGGTATGATGTCCTATCGACATGGTGTAGTCTCAACGATGGAAAGCAATATCAACATGACTAATGAAGCTGCTATGACCTCTTGCCGATGAATGGTTCTCTTGCGGAAGCAAAATGAAATGAGCTCTCACCGATACCTAGAGACCTCGCTGAGTCTTGCTGACCCGATAAGGTCTTAATGAAGGACTGGAGCTCGGGTAGAGAAAAATGTGTTGGGGTGACATCAATATACTTTCACTAATAGAATATGAGAAGAGTTTGCCATGTTTTTTGGCTGAACACGATTGCCTTGGTGACCACAGATGTGATTGGTATGACTTTTGGGCTCGACAAGCACTCTCATCGATGGTTTCAAGTTATGCCAATAACCACAGAAAGATTTAATCACATCGGGGAGACACGATTAGTGTCTCACCGACATGCGATTCTACAGAAGGAGCTTTTGATCACCCAAAGAATCTGCATGGAGTATACTCTACCAATCAGAGAGATTTGAAAGCTAGCCATGGTAGTCTGACTAGGATGAAGAACATCAATGAAATGGAAACAAAGACAATGTGATCCTACTCTGAAGTCAGAAGCATTAAAGGCAGCTTGACAAAGGAGGTTCAAGGCAGACACGATACCAGGGAGTAAATGTGGTGGTTGCAGAAATATCGAAGGAGGATCACTCCTAGAGGCGATTCTTTGTACCAACACAGACAACAAGACTCTTCACCGACATGGACATGCAGGGTGTAGCATTAAATTCAATCAAAAGATCTAAGGGTAGATCTTTTGAGACCGATATTTTTGTAAGCCCTAAGAGGCCGACACACTCTTGATATATAAGGCATTTTTTTCTTTTTTTAAATGGTTCAGATTATACACTCGGAAGAGTTAGTGATTTTTATCAATCCTTCCTCGACTAAATGTATGTTTTGTAACTCAACTGAAATCTAAAATACAATACAAATTTTACCTTGGAAGCTAGTGTTCATGTGTCTAATACTCTATTTTATGTATTTTTCTTTTGATTATGTATGTCTTTAACTATGCTTTAAAAGTCTACACTCATACCTTAAGGATGTGACCTTTATCTCTCCTTCCTAAGATGTGTATGTAGATCGAGCCTGTTAAAAATGATGCACAAGTCTAAAAGAAGTTGTGTTGAGTACGTGAAATGCTTGCAAGTAAGTTTCCCAGTGTATTTTCTTCTTGTTTTATTTCAAGATTTCTTATCATGCGGTGTATCACCATAGTTTAGTTTTATTTTATGTATTCCTTCTCCCTTTCCCCTCAAAGAATTAGTAGTATAGGTGATAGCACAAAGGAAGCTGACCTTCTCCAGAGGTTCATTTCAATCTCAGGTGACCCACAGCCTTAAAATAATCCAATGTTTCACTAGAAAGCTCAGTTTTTCGTAAAGTTTGCATATGGTGCATTTCTAGGTGACAACAGTTTCTGGCACGCTCGGGGGGACAAGTTCCACATTATGCTGTTGGTTTAGTATGCAGCCAGTTAGTTTCGAGCTTTATAGAAGTCATTTGTGCATACTTGGTGACTTTTTTAGAGAGAAAGAGCTTCAGAATCAGCACCTCCTAGAGTCTATGAGAAGAGTTCAGACAAGGAGCAACTTAGTTCCTTTCAAGTATTTGTAGTGATCACCACCAAGAAGACAAAGCAGAGTCACAAAAAGGCCAGGGACAACATTTTCTTATACTAGGAGAGCCAGGTCTACTCCTCCATCCATGGGATCACACATTATTGTCTCATCTTTGGTTTCATTTAGAGTACCAGTAAATCCACCTCAGCCACCTTCAATGGCCACTCCAAGAAACCAACCCTTTATTGCTTTTAATGGAGGGATCCCCTTGAATTTGGCAGAACATAATGAAATTCCAATGGCATCCTTGAAGAGTCTGCCAACTTTCATGGGAGAAGATCAAACTACCCCAATTGAACATATGAGAGATGTGGCTTCGTTATGTAGAGTACATCACATAACTCAAGAGGATGTTGTAGTAAAGTTTACTAGCTGCTTCACTGAAAGGAAGAGTTGTACAATGGTATAGGAGCCTACCAGTCAGTTCAATTGTGACTTGGGATGAATTCAGAGACAAGTTGCATAAACAATTTCAAGAAAAGTCTGATAACTTGTCTCTATTAGAACAATTAACCACAATTAAGAGGGCTCCACAAGAATAGATGAATGATTTCAATTTCAGATTTCAAAGAACATGGGATATAATCCCTGCAACAGTGAGGCCACCTCTAGAGTATGCATTTTTTTACTTCTTGAGGGCTCTTAATAGTGATATAGCTGTTATGATACAATCAATGGGAGGGTTTTCTCTACCAGATGCCTTTGAAAAAGCCATCAAAGCTGAAAAAAGCTTAATACAAGCTGGTAAACTTGCTCCCAGGCCACCAATGCCTATATTCTTAGAGATTCATGCAAATATTCCCTTGCAGATACCTCCTTTTGCACCTTTTCCATCTGTTTCAGCTGCTGTAACACAAGAAGGTACTATTTAAAGCTCTCCAAATGAGTTACAAGAGATCAAAAGTTTATTACAGACTTTTGGAAATAAACTTGTCAGCTTGGAAAAACACCAATCATATAGTAGGCCTTATCAACAACAGAATCTAGGTCAGCAACAAGCATATCAAGGTAGCAGACAAGCTTACCAGGGCAATTACTAGGGCCCAAGATAGAATGTGAACACAAGACCTTTTTAGGCCTATGCTCCAACACCTATTAGTGTAGTCAAGGACCTGGTTCCTACTCAAAAAAAATTAGTAGCCGATTATGAGTGGTGCTACCCTTGCAACCAGCCCCACAATCAAGCCACTTGTTCAAATTGACTCATTAATCAGGCATTGATGGTACAAAATGCATCAAGCTCACAACAACATGCACTTATTGAGTCATCTCCACAACACCAAGATCAATTTGCAAATGGTGCTAGCCTACTTAACTGGCAAGGTGAAGAATTTTGTGGATTAAATGTAGATAATTCCTCAGTCGCAGCTAACACTAGGGCAAAGAAAAGAGCTTTCGAGCTTGATCAAGCAGTCGACAGAGGAAAGAAATCAGCTGTTGAACCATCTACATCTCAAGTGACTAGTGGTTCACAAGGAAATCAACAACTCCCATTGAAGGAGCAGCCACACTTGCAAGCTGATCATGCTAGTATAAAGGTACATTCTAAAGTAAACCCAACTATACCCTATAAAATTATTGATAGTATGAAAAAGACAAATGTAATGATGTCTATGTGGGATTCATTAATTATCCCGGGTCAAAAAGATATGCTACAGTCATCCTTGTCAAGTTTAAAATTGTCTGATGAATCTGAGTCTCCAATAGGTCAAGTTAGAACTATGGTAACAAATAATCCTCAAGAAAATAATAAACAACCCAGTAAAGAGGCAGGAAAAGAAGTCAAACCACCTCCCTTTTACATGTCAGTGATCATTGGTGATAAGTTGGTCCATAACTATATGGTAGACAGTGGAGATAGTAGCTATGTGATGCCAAAACAGATTACTAACAAGCTTGGGCTAAAGTATTAACCTTTAGAGAAAGGAGTAATCCAATTGGATGGCTCTTCTATTAATACATTGGACATTATTAAAGATTTGAGTCTTAACCTTCATGCTTGTCCTAATTTTTTAGTTCCCCAAGACATATGTGTCATAGACCTTCCACCTTTCTTTTCCTTGTGCTTATCAAGAGACTTTACAACCAAGATAGGTGGTTACGTATCAACTGATTGGTCACATATGTTGTTTAGAACAAGATATGGAACCAAGGTTACCATTAAATCTAAAATATTGGCTAAAGATCACATTAAGCCATATAACTTGAGTCCTATTAATGCTGTTCCTACTACTGCAGACACAAATTATGTCATTCTTTCTAACAGTGAACTAGCTGCTGCTCAAGAACTCCAATCAGAAGTTGTCCCTGATGTGTTGTTACATGAATGGGTAATTGAAAATGTGTTGGAAGTCCTGAAGACCTCATTCAAGATGTCGGTATGGGTAACTATGTCATGCTTGAGCCTGATGCAGAGATTCCAAACCTAGAGAAATATGCAGATCAGTTGTTGCATCAACGAAATGGACTCTAGGAAATGTTCTTCGATGGTTCTAGGAGAAAGAATGGAGTAGGACGAGGTGCAATGTTGATTTCTCCACAGGGTGATAGGTATTACTCTGTGTTCCATTTTTCTTTTGCATGCTCCAATAACACAGCTGAATATGAAGGCCTTGTTCAAGGTCTTGAGTGGGCAAGGAGGAGAGGAATAACCTGCTTGAAAGTTCATGGGGATAGTGAATTAATTGTCAATCAAATAAGAGGCCTAAATGTAGCTAAGAATGACACACTAAAGTCTTATAGAAACAGAGTGGATTATGATTGAGGATTTTGATGCCTTTAACCTAGTGTATATTCCAAGGAATCAGAACAAGCATGCAGATAGGCTTGCAACAATTGGGGCATAGTTTGATATTCCAGGTGACATTAGAAAAGAGAAAATATAACAGTATGTGAAGGTTGTAGTTAGACCATCAATTCTTGATAACAACATCCACTGGCAAGTTTTTGACAGCGATGAGAAAATTCTGTCTTTTTTGCTCGAAGAGGATCAGTTCTCCATGATGAATCAAGCAAAACTTAAGTAGTAGTATGATGATCAATTCATACAGCTGAAGATAGATAAGTTGCCCAAGGGTCTTGTTACCTTAGAGTCAATTTTTAGTACTGGTGATTAGCTTAAAAAGGGTAAAGCTGGCTTGAAAATTAGACAAGAGCATTATGAAGAACTGGAGATTTTCAAAGGTAAACTCCTTAAGATAGGAAAAATTTGTTCACATGAAGATAAACAATCTTTTGTTTCCTTATGTCAAGAATTTCATGATGTCTTTGCTTGGGAATACTCAGATTTGAAAGGCTTTGATCCCCATATTTCTCAGCACACAATTGAGTTAGAACCTAATGCTAAGCCAATAAGGCAAAAACAAAGGCCCTTGAATCCTAAGCTTGAGCCCTTAATGATCAAAGAGCTGACCAAACTAGTTGAGGGGGGTATCATCTTTCCAATAAAACACACATCCTGGGTTTCTAATCTTGTGCCGGTTAGGAAGAAAAATGGTGAAATAAGACTTTGTGTAGACTTTAGGGATCTTAACCAATCATCTTTGAAAGACCACTACCCACTACCCTTAGAGGGACATGGAAATGGCGTTCCAAAGTTTGATCAACAAGATTATGCTGATTTATTTAGATGGCATTATAGTTTATTCGAAGAGAGTTGATGAAAATTTGTCACACCTCAAGCAAGTTTCTGGAAAGTGTAGAGAGTATAGGATATCCCTCAATCCTATAAAAATTATTTTTGCAGTTCATGAAGGTAAATTTTTTGGCCATATAGTATCAAAAGATGGAGTTTCCATTGATTCTAAAAGAGTTAAGGCTATATTGGAGCTACCATTGCTTAATCATAAGAAGGGATTGCTAAGCTTTTTAGGGAGAATTAATTTTCTGAGAATATTTATTCCTGATGTTGCAAATTTGCTATAGCCTTTGACTGCCATGCTAAAAAAGAACGCAATTTTTAGTTGGACAAAGGAGGAAAGGTGTAGTTTTGGAGAAATCAAGGAGGCTTTAGCATTTACTCCAACATTGGTAAATCCAAATTTCTCTAAAGACTTCTTTTTATATGCTTTTGGTAGTATTAGTTCAATCTCTGCTATGTTGGTTCTGAATAATAGGGATAATTTAGAACAACCCATAGCCTTCTTTAGTCAAATACTTGCCTATTACGAAGAGAGGTATACATTTGTTAAGAAGCATGTTCTCTCCATGATCAGGCCTAAAAAAGTTTAAGCCTCTAGTTTCAAACAATAAGATTCATATTCTAGTTGCAAACTCAAGTGTGAAGGAATTTTTGTTGAATAAAGATCTAAATGAAAAAAGAGCAGGGTGGATCACTAAGGTCATGGAGTATGATGTAGATATTAAGATTACCAAATTGGTTAGGGGTAAGGGTCTCTGTGAACAACTTGCTACAGGGTCAAGCAGTGGAAGTGAACTAGAAAAGGATGTTGTTCTTTCCAACACAAATGAGTCTCAAGATGCTCAAGACAATGTGCCTATGGGGACAACTAATTGGGTTCAAGATATGACCCAATTTTTACAAATTGGCGAGTTCCTGTTAGGATTGAACAGAGCTAAAAGAAGATACTTCAAACTGCAATCTATACCGTATGTGATGGTAAACAACGTTCTTTTCAAAAAGGATCTGAATGGTGTTCTATTAAGATGTATTCACAGTGATCAAATTGAGAGGGTACTTCATGAATTTCATGATGGAGCTGCGGGAGGTCACTTTTCCCCAAGAAATACTGCTTGGAAAATTATGAGAGCTGGCTACTACTGGCCCAGCTTGTTCAAAGATGCATATGCTTGGTCAAGAAAGTGTACCAAATGTGCCCTATTTTCAAGAAAGGAGAAGCTTCCTTCTATTCCTTTGCATCCAATTCAAGTGGAACAACCCTTCATGAGATGGGGGATTGATTTCATTGGGCCAATAAATCCACCTTCTAGTACTAGTCACAAGTGGGTGCTCACCGCTACATACTATTTCACACGGTGGATAGAAGCAATAGATTTGAAGGAAGCAAATGAATCTTCAGTTCTAAGCTTTTATGAGGACATAGTCACCAGGTTTGGAGTTCCTAAATCCATCATTTCAGATAACACTCTTGCATTTCTTGGGTTGAGAGTCATAGATTGGGCCGTTAAACATGGCATTCATTTGAATGCATCCTCAAATTACTACCCTCAGGGTAATGGCTTAGCTGAAAGAAAAAATAAGAATCTCATCAGGATTATCAAAAGAACCATGGAGGATAATCAAAGGACATAGCACATCAAATTAAAGTATGCATTGTGGGAAGACAAAGCGACTCCCAAGAGATCCATTGCTAATTCTCCATACTTGTTAGTTTACAGTAAAGAGGCTAGATTTCCTCTATCCATGAAGCTTCCAGCTCTTGACATTATACATTAGTTGGAGATGTTTGAGGAGCAGGACCCCATGTCCGTTAGATATGCAGAGCTCATGGAGCTCAAAGAATCAAGGGACAAAGCAATGAAGGTTTTGGAGTATCATTAGCTCCAAACAAAGAAGACATTTGACAAAAGGGCTACAGTAAAATATTTCAAGGCAGGAGACCTCGTGCTCAAATGGGATGTTCTAAAAAGCAGGCTCGGCAATCATTCTAAGTTTGAAAACATGTGGATGGGTCCATTTATTATCACAGACTATAAGGAACACAATGCTTATCAACTAGCTACAATAGAGGGGGGAGTACTTTCTATCCCAGTCAATGGGATACACCTTAAACCCTACTTTCAAGTCTGATGAGTGCCTTTCTTGTACATATCTAGTTAGGTTTTATGTTTTCAATAGGTTCTTTTGCACTGTGGTTCATTTGTTTTCTATTTTTCTCCATTCCCTAAGTGTTGTGATGGCAAAGTAAATATTCTCTTTTGTTTTCCCTTGTTTTGTTTTTCTTTTGGTGACCTGTTGTGTCCTATGGGTCTCAAGCGAGTTGTAGACATGTGCAAAGCCAATGTTTTATTTGTTTCCTAAACTTCCTAAAGACTCCATGCCCAATGGATAAGCCTAGGCTACTAGTTTCTATGTTTAGCAGGAAAACATCTAGTTGAGGTTGCCAGAAATGTTGTCCAATTTTCACCTACATGCTAGGTCAGTTGGGAAAATTGTGTTTCAAAAGTTCTAAAGGGGCCAAGTGGATCATTTGCATCAAGGATTAAATCATGCATCTGGTGCTAGGTCGTGAGGAACACAGTTGGATGGCCTACCTAGGTCAAGCTCGATATGAAAACCCTTAAAAGAGGAGAGTCACCAAGACCATCAGGATATCTTGTCGACCAAAGGGCTCCCACCAGTGAAGGCATTATCACCATGAGATCTGTCATTGGTCAAAGGTCTTACTGATCGGGTCGAGTCTCATGAAAGAAGGCAGTTTCGGCCAAAGGATGCAAGTATCGGTGAAAGGTCTTGCCGAGGTGGCGTTGTCTCCTCGACAAAAGAAAAAGAAAACTCATCACCAAAAGATGGGAGCTTCACCACAAGGTCTCACTGAAAGTAGAGGGTTACCCCGACGGGATTCCAATTTGCTAAAAGGAGGAGAGTCACTAAGATGTCTCAATGACCAACAAAGGCCTCACTGAGAGAAAGTAATATCGGCATAGTGTTTCGCCGAAGACCTAAGGTCTCATTGAAGAGGTGTTTGAGCTTTGCCATAGGTCCTACCAAATGCGGGGAGGTCTCCCTGACATTTCATATTGGTGTAGTCTCAGCGACGGAAGTGGATATTGATGTGACAAATGATCCTCTCTATGAAGTATCCCTGACTTGATGATGTCTTGGTGAAGGGAATGCGGAACTCGGTAAAGTGGAGTGCGTTTGGGGAGACATTAATAGACTCTTGTCGACAGATAAAGAGGCCTTGGTAGGAGATGATGTTTTTGGTGGAGGATGGAGGAATCACCATAATGTCTTGGAAAATAGAGGTGCTCTCGCCGAGGGATAAAGAGGTTAGCATAAGGTTTTTCTAACACACAAATGTTTCACTAAAAGCAAGCTAAGCTCGCCAAGAGTTGTAGACATCACCCTAAGGTCCTGCTGATAGACAAAGTCTCATAGAAAGAATCATGCACTCGGTACAAGATTATGCCTTCGATGAAGGATCTGAACTTGTGGGGAGATGTCCTGTCGATACGAGAGGGTCTTGGCAACATAGGAGGAGTTATCAGCGAAGGTCTCACCGACCGGTGGGGAGTCTCATTAAGGAATGGTCTGAGCTCGCCGGGAGATTAAGGCTTTCGCCATGAGGTCCTAGCAACTTTTTGAAGTCTTGTCGAGGTGGATTGACTTCGGTATAATGTTGTGTATTCGCTAAGAGGTCTCACCGACTAGCGGAAGGTCTCCCCAACATAAATGACATCGGTGTAGCGATCGACCGTCAGTATGATGTCCTACCAACATGGTGTAGTCTCAGTGATGGAAATCGATATCGGCATGACTAATGAAGCCGCTATGACCTCTTGTCGATGAATGGTTCTCTTGTCGAAGCAAAACAAAATGATCTCTCGCTCGAGCTTGGAGACCTTGCTGAGAGTCTTGCTGACCTGATAAGGTCTTAACAAAGGATTGGAGCTCAGGTAGAGAAAAATGCGTTGAGGTGACATCAATATACTTTCATTGATAGAAGATGAGAAGATTTTGCCATGTTGTCTGGCCAAATGTGATTTCCTTGGCAACCACAGAGGTGATCGGTATGACTTTTGGGCTTGACAAGAGCTCTCATTGACAGTTTCAAGCTATGATGATAACCACATAAAGATTTAATCGCATCAGGGAGACATGATTAGTGTCTCACCAACATGCAATTCTATAGAAGGAGCTTTTGACTGCCCCAAGAATATTCATTGAGTATACTCAACCAATAAGAGAGATTTGAAAGGGAGCCATGGTAGTCTGACCAAGATGAAGAACATCAATGGAATGGAAACAAAGACAATGTGATCCTACTCTGAAGTCAGAAGCATTGAAGGTAGCTCGGGAAAGGAGGTTCAAGGTGGACACAATACCAAGGAGTAAATGCAATGGTTGTAGAAATATCTGAGGAGGATCACTCCTAGAGGTGATTCTTCGCACCAACATAGAAAATAGGACTCTTCACTGAAATGGACACGTAGGGTACATCATTAAATTCAATCAAAATATCTAAGGGTAGATCTTTTGAGACCAATATTTTTGTAAGCCCGAAGGGGCTGACACACTCCTGATATATAAGGCATTTTTGCCTTTTTTTAAACGGTTCAGATTATACACTCGGAAGAGTTAGTGATTTTTATCAATCCTTCCTCGACTAAATGTATGTTTTGGAACTCAACTGGAATTTGGAATACAATACAAATTTTACCTTGCAAGCTAGTGTTCATGTGTGTAATACTCTCTCTTTTGTATTTTTCTTTTGATTATGCATGTCTTTAACTGTGTTTTACAAGTCTACACTCATACCTTAAGGCTGTGACATTTATCTCTCCTTCCTAAGATGTGTATGTAGATCAAGCCTATTAAGAATGATGCACAAGTCTAAAAGAAGTTGTGCTGAGTATGTGAAATGCTTGCAATTAAGTTTCCCAGTGTATTTTCTTCTTGTTTTATTTCAAGATTTCTTATCATGCAGTGTATCACCATAGTTTAGTTTTATTTTATGTATTCCTTCTCCCTTTCCCCTCAAAGAATTAGTAGTATAGGTGATAGCACAAAGGAAGCCGGCCTTCTCCAGAGGTTCATTTCAATCTCAGGTGACCCACAGCCTTGAAATGATCCAATGTTTCACTAGAAAGCTCAATTTTTTGTAAACTTTGCATAGGGTGCATTTCTAGGTGACAACAGTGATGAAAAATGAACTTGAGATGATGGATCTAGGTTTGTTGAAGTATTTTATTAGGATATAAGTTTAGAAAACACAACACAGAATCTCTATTTCACAAACTAATTATTCCAAATAGATTTTAAGAATATTTGAAATGCATAATAGAAAACCTACCCCCACACCAACAACAAAAGTTCTGAAAATGTGCAAGGTTGATAGAAATAAAGAAGTGAACCCAACCCTTTATGAAAGCATGGTTGGAAGTTTGATGTATTTGACATCAACTAGGCCTGATTTGATGTATGTAGTAACTTTGATATCTAGGTTCATGCAAAAACCAAGGACACACATTGACAAGTAGGAAAAAGTATTTTGAGGTATGTTAATGGAACAACAGGTTATGGTATCATGTATGGTGCATATAATGAATTTAAGTTGGATAGATTCATGGATATTGATTACATAGGAAATTTGGATGATAGAAAAAGCACATCTAGATATGTTTTCAACATGGGATCGGGTGCAATCTCATGGGAATCCAAGAAGTAGTCCATTGTCTCTCTTAGCACAACAAAAACTAAATACATTGCAAAAAATACAACTTGTCAGGCTATTTGGTTGAGAAGAATTCTTGTACATTTACAACAACAGTAATAAGATAACATAATCATTCATTGTGAAAATGTGTCCTCAATAGCTCTGACAAATAATCTAATATTTCATGGATGAAGCAAGCACATTAAGATCATATATAATTTCATAAGGGAGCTTGTAGAACATGGTTAGATTAAATTGCAGTAGTGTAGATCCAAGCAACAACTCACTGACATCTTCACCAAAGCATTGCCAAAGGAAAATTTTGAATGCCTAAGAGATAGGCTTGACATTATGGATAGCTTCAAAGATCAACTCTAAAAGGAAATTTCACAATGAAATCCGACTTCAAATTAAGGGGGAGTGTTGGAAACATTTAATCCTTGTCAAAGGATCTATAACAATATTCATTTCTCCCTAGCATCCAACGTAAACATGTAGCAACTTATACCTACAGTTTCACTGCCAATGTAAACTTGCAACATTTATTTTTGGTAGGTGAGTTTGAATTTTGAATTTGAGTACTCATTCTCATGAGAAATTTCAAACAAGGAAAATTGAATGTATTCATTGTTTTTAGTAGTTAGTCAGTTCTTTGCATTAGGTTGAACCTACAACAGTAGAAGAATATTTAGAAGAAGGGAATGTTACAACAGTAGTGCACAGAAGTTCAGCAGACGCAACACAATGACAGTCACAGCTACAGGATTGTGGCCAGTTGTAGTTTTTGAGGTGTGAGTGTAGCACCCTTGTATTGGGTATCTGTCCAAATAGTTTAATTTTATTTTGTATTGTTGAACATAGCATGTCCTCTGCAGTTTTTTTATTTTGAAAAGGAATATATGCAAATATAATATTTTGTCTATCTAATTTTTTTTCATGTTGTCATTGTGTGTCCTTTGTATTATTTTTGTCTATTTTGTTTTGTCCATTCTATCACTTTGTAACAGCAGTGATTATGTGGCTGGACGGTTGCTTGCCAATAGGTCTTACTATTCCCTACATAATTATCGTGGTATAAATGGAAATCAACATAAATTAATTCAATTATCAACATAAAAGAATATTTATTCTACCACATGGAAATTATTAAGTGAAAATTTACACATTATAGATGTTTGTGGGGAACTTTTAGTTATTTAATCATTCTTACACCAAGAAGCAATGCTAGAATATCATATCCAATGTAACACATCACAACAAAGTCACTTAGTGAATTTAAAACACAAAGCAAGAATTTGACAATCCAACACATCATAACTTATTAACTACACAACCATGTTGGTTATAGCACTGGAAAGTTTATGTTATGAGCAAACCACAATGGGAGAGATTCCAGACCTAACACCTAACATTTAAAATTATCCATTATAGATACTATCATGCAAGTTCATATGGGGTGACAATATGGAAAAGTGTATTTTCTCAATTGATATAAGCAAGGTTTCTAATCTAGAATAAGGAAAACCAGTGGACAAAGTTATCCATCTTTTATAAAAAGGGTGAGATTTAATTTATTGCTACATTTTTTGTTTTCTTCAATATAGGAAATACATCTTTGGGTATGCATTCAAACCATTGCAATATTCCATCAACAGTGTCTCAGTGGTGTAAAGGACTTGATAACTAGGTTTTGTAGGTTACAAGATTCTAGCGAACAATATGATCTCAATCTTTCAAACACAATATAATTAAGGAAGCAACAAATAAATGTTTGAACAACATGCAAGCTACTTTACTCACAAGAAAGAGATTTGGATATTGTTGGGGTTTCAATAGTTTATTCTGCTAACAATGCACAAGAAACAACTCATGACAACTTCATGGATCAACATTTTTTTTTTTTTATTCAAGGGGTAAACGCTTTTGACTGGAGCTATGAACCAGAATACAACCATTCAACAATACCACCCCAACGGGGTTTGAACCTTGGTGGCAAGAACAACAATGCCACCTATAAACCATCACACCATGCCAATACCAACGATCAATATTTTTTTTAATTTCCATATAATTAAATACATATTTGGTTCTTCAGGAAATATTTATAGGAAAATTCCTGCCTACCCAACAGTCGGTGGAAGGAGAAGATAAAAGTATGAACTTATGATTTTACTAGAGATACGAAAAGGCCATGAATCTTCAATTAATAATTCTAACAAAAGTACGTATTCAAGGAATCATAAATATAGATTATCATAATCTTTTTCTCATATGATAAAAAAAATGATGTTTAATTTGTACAAGAATTTATAATAGAGAAAAATAATTCTTTCCTTTCTTTGTGGAAACATAATGCATTGTTGGAACAACATTACAAATCTTAGGTAAAGAGATTTACATGAAGTTAAAATCAACGCATGGATAAATTTTCTTGTTATTCTACAAGACATCTTTACAGTCTATCATTAACCAATTCAATACATCATATTAATTCAATAGTACTAAAAAGAGATTTTCATACCAATCAATATTCTTTGACATTTCTAGAAAAATTCCTAGAATTGCAACACAAAATAGAATAGTGCAGGCTAGACTTGCTCATGACCCATTTTTAGGACAAATGTGTCCACCCTCAAGTTGGAGGAAAAGTCCATAAGAACACAAATAGATGACAAGATAGAAAACAATAAATATAGCACATTCACAAAGAACCCACACATGGGATTCTTAATAGGGGAGAAGAAGGATTCTCTTCCCTCTTAGGGAACAATAATATCACACCTCCATAAAATTTCATCTCCAATTACACATTCACAACTAGCACTTCAACACCTCATTCATCTCTACAAAACTCCCATCTACCCCACTTTCACCACCCACCTTTCCATACACCAATGGTCACCTCCAATCCAACCATCACCACATACATATATTCACAATTTACCTCAAGTCCCCAAGAGAGGCTTTGTGCCCTCCTCAACCCCAAATTAAGGACACTCTTAGCTTGGAGGTGAGATCAACTCCTTATTTTCAACCATAAACCCCCAAATGATAATAAAAAATCATCTTAAAATAGAAAAAAAATATCAACACAATTTCCCAACAAAACCAAAAATCTATCCAAGCTTTAGCAACTTCATTCAATATTAAAAAACAAAAAAACATAACCTTACCTTGGCTATCCAAGTTAGGATCAGTGCAATTCAAGAAAATTTCCAATTTCTTCTTCCAATCTTGTTTTTTCAGACAATTCCAAGAAGAAAGCACAATATTTTTCACACCTACTTTTCCCAAAAAGAACCCCAACATTTTTTTTGAAAAGAATGAAGAGATCCCCCAAGATACCCAAACCACTCTCTAAAATAGAATCCCCCATAATTCTTCAAATTCCTTTCAAAATGAAAATACCATACAAATGAAAACATAATTCTCTCCATAAATAATAAAATAAAATCAAACTACACTCAACATAAAAACCTTTCTCCTCTTTAAAATAAAAAATCAAATATATTTCTAAACATATGGACTTTGCCTCCAAATCTTAAGGACATGGGCTTCCCACCTATAACATCTCAACAAAACAATTAGTACACTTTTGAAGATTATAATCAAAACATGAAATATAAACATGGAAATTTTTGAACATTAAATACTTATAATATGCATCACATTAATTTAAAGCCATTTATTCTTGTATAACTTAAACATTTATCCAAACAGTTTATGATCAATTTCATGTTAATTAAATGAACATATCACATCATCTATGAGAAATAAATGTCTAAACATGAAAATTTAATGTTATTATCTATAAATAAAAATGAAAATATCCATGAACCAAAATCTCCACATAACCATGAGAAAGACACCACACTACATAAACATGAAATCATATCAAAGTCTCTATAGCAACACTAGCTATTCCCTACAAAGGATTTATGTAGGTCACCTTCATTCCTATCCACTGCAGGAATGTTTAGGTCCCAACCTATTTTTGAATTTTTATGTATAATGGCTAGTTGCCAACATTGGAGAAAGTTTTAAGGTTGAGGTTGATATAAATAATTATGGTGTTGTTGTGAGGTGAGGGTATGAAAGAAGTAAGAAGCAAGATAAATGTGAGACTGATGAGAGTGATGTGAGTGATGCAAATTTGAGTAGAGAATTGTGAATTTTAATGTTGGGGTTCTTGAAGGTAGTGAGCTAAAGGAATCAAAAATCATTCATGAAAGACTGTGAAAGTGTGAGAGAAATTGTGGTGGATTCCATGTTGCATTGAGAAGTGTTCTTTGTGTAACATTCTTCTTCTACCTTTTATTTCTTTGTATGGTAGTAAGCCTTGGATTTGAGCCTTTTTGGATAGTGTGTCCTATTCTGGGAGTGAGCCCTTTTGTACCAATTTTTCTATCATATATATTGTGGGCTAATCCTCACCATGTTTTTTCCCTCATTGGGATTTCCATGTAAATCTGGTGTTCTATTTTGTATGGTGTTGTGATTTTAGTTTTTGTTATGTGTATCTCATGTTTAATCATACTAATAGAATAAGGGTTTAATGAATTCTTATGGATCTAATTATTGTTGAGGGTTTTGAAGGTTTAATTTGCTACAAATGATTCACCCCTCTCTTAGTTGTCTTGTTCAATTTCACCAATGTGATAGCTTGTATTGTGTTTCTTTGTGTGTCCTTATTTTTGTCAATTTTCTTTGGATGACCCTTGTTGCTCCATTGGCACAAGGATGCAAAGGGAATAAATCTATCATAACACTCTTCTATTTGTATCTCCATTCTTCTATATGTCGTAAACTTTCCTTTTGTCTTGTATTTTCCTTTTTGGGATGATACAAGGCATTGAGACATTTAAGGACCTCTTCCATGTTGACCCAAAAGTTTGTTTGGTTTATTTATCTTTCTCTTTGTGCCATTCCTCCATTGTTTTCATTGTTACACAAGTATTTTGGGAATGATGATATATCCAAGCTCTATTATATAAATTTAGAAAACACATATGTTGACCTCAAATCCATGCATTTCTTCTACAATCTCTCTTATTGTGATTATTGCATTTCATTTGGGGGGAACCCCTTGTCATGAGGTAGATTTATTTGGAAATGTATGATTAGTATAGGGCCTTCCAAATAAGTTCTTGTGATATTTTATGACTTGACATTTATCATTCTCTACTTTAAAGTAATTGATGACAACATGGTGTTTTGCAATTTCTTTAAAGTGGGGGGCATACATTGGCATTATTACATTTGGAATTTTCATTCCACTTTTTTAACATGCATTGAACTTATTATAGTGCTAGCATAGATTATTGATAATTTTATGGAAATTACCAAACTTATCAAGGAGTATAACTCTTGGTATGGTTGACAAATGGGTACACACTTGTAGACGTGGTGCATCCTTCTCACCTTTTATGAGTACACACCTTGCAGACCTAGTGTGTGTTTCTCATCTTTTCCTTGGGGGATCACCTCATGAATATCAAAATTCACTAGCCCTTGTGATTATTTTATGGAAAATAAGCATAATACAACTTGCTATTCAATCTTTTCCTTTTTCTTTTATTAATTTTGACATTGTATGTTTGTGCATTTGTTATTGTTACATAACATTACAAGTGTGTTCCATTGCACTTATGTTGGTTTTCCATGGGATCTTAGATACTAGGGGCTTGTCCTTATTCATTCTATCTCTCCAAAATTGGTACATTGGACCCTCCTTGACATATGTTTTTGTACTTTAGTTTGAGTCTCAATGTAAGTTCATAATCTCACTAATATGGGGGCTAAATGTACTATAGAAAATTGTATACCTTTATAGTTTCACACTATTTTTTGCCCCCCCTTTAATTATTGGACCTAATTAAGCATCTAACTTTGTAAATTATGCATTCCACAACCTATTTTCAAACATTTTTTGGTAAGTTGAAAGTGTAAAAAATACTCATTTAATAATTAGTCCCTTACTTTTGAACTCCCCAAAATAGAACTAGGAAATTGCTTCCTAGGGTACCTATGTCCCCCTATTTTGGCTCCAAATTCAAACATGTCAATTGTGACACTTTATTATTTTAAATTAAAATAATCAAAGTCAGCAATCGAGATCTAATTTCTAGGAAATTGTGTAAATTCCTATAAATAATTTTTTATTGCATCATTTGAAAGCTAAAACTCATGATCTAGAAAATTTATTGGAGAAATTATTGTCAAGTGAATTCAAGAGCAACATTACCGATAATTTGTAACAGCAATCAAGATATTATCATATCAAATTTTATCTATGTTCATGTTTCTTTATGAAGGATAACATTGTCATAGGTCTCTAAATCATTCAAGCATTCAAGAAAGATCCAATTCCCTTAAAGAGATGTGTATTTCTTTAGTCCTTCAAGGAATCCATTCAAGGGTGGTGAGTTACAACAAGTTGTTCATTCATCATTTCATTCCTTGACATTTTTCCATAGTGAAAGTGGGAACACTATTCATGGGTTTTGATTGAGGAAAAGCCCTATATGGCACAACATTTTCCCTCTCTATGAATGTGTAGGTTTTAGGTTCTTTGAATATTGATAAAAGATCCAAGAGCCCATTTCTATTTTTTGTCATTGTTTGCATATGCCTTAACAACTCATAAAAAATTAGTTGCAAAAATATTTGAAAGTGATTCAGATAGTGTGCAAGCGAAAGATGGAAGTATAGACACGACATCAAACGACTACAAAAATATATCCAAAAATTTCCTAGCAAGATAGTGGCTCCCTAGGTACCTATGTCACATTTTTAGGCTCAAATTCATTTGAAAAGTCCATAGTGTCTTTATCTTTCTATTCCTATAATTAAATTTTCTCTGTGGTACTTAAGATCTATTATTTATGCATATGTTTGCATAGTTGCATCATTAGGTCATTTACATTATTACATTTTATCGTATTCCAAATCACCCTTGGGATCATTCCAAATTTGGTGAAGGGCTAGTTGACTCACCTACAAGGTTGCAAGTAAATAATATACCTTACCCAAATCTATTTGATCCCCTTTTGACACAAAATTAATGAAATATTAGGGAAAGGTGTGTGTTATTCCATTTAATCTTAGGATCCCATCTTGTTTAGGTGGAAACCTCTTTTTCCCCTCATTTCACTAGTATGCTATAAATTTATGATGGGTGATGGATTTGGAAATATGATGTTTGAGTTAAAAAAACTATAGGGATTCCTAGTATGAATACCCAATGTTGAAGCAATGTTGTTTTTTATTATATAGTTGTGGTACCAATTGATTTGGTAAATGTGGAAAGAGAGGCTATAGTTGTATGGAGAGAAACTTGGTTTCCTCGACTTTGAGGATATCCTAAAGTTTGAGAATATCTTGCCATTGTAGGGACATGATAATCAATGACATGGGCTAGGCTACACATAAACTCTAATCATTGAGCATCATAACAAATTTCAATCATGTTATTTATGACAAGGACCATAATGTCAGCAATATATTATGTACTCACATACTCTTGAAGCTTTTCTAAACCTTTTTTCAATTATTGGAGTTTCTCTTGAGGGACTTGGGAAACTAATGGATTTGGAGATATGATGTTTGAGTTAAAAAAATTATAGGGATTCCTAGTACGAATACACAATGTTGAAGAAATGTTGTTTTTTGTTATATAGTTGTGGTAAAAATTGATTTGGTAAATGTGGAAAGAGAGGCTATAATTGTATGGAGAGAAACTTGGTTTCCTCCTTGACTTTGAGGATATACTAAAGTTTGAGAATATATTGCCATTGTAGGGACATGATAATCAATGATATGGGCTAGGCTACACATAATATCTAATCCTTGAGCATCATAACAAATTTCCCTTATGTTATTTATGACAAGGACCATAATGTTAGCAATATATTTTGTACTCATGTACTCTTGAAGCTTTTCTAAACCTTTTTTCAATTATTGGAGTTTCTCTTGAGGGACTTGGGAAACTAATGGATTTGGAGATATGATGTTTGAGTTAAAAAACTATAGGGATTCCTAGTACGAATACCCAATGTTGAAGAAATGTTGTTTTTGTTATATAGTTGTGGTAACAATTGATTTGGTAAATGTGGAAAGAGAGGCTATAGTTGTATGGAGAGAATCTTGGTTTCCTCCTTGACTTTGAGGATATCCTAAAGTTTGAGAATGTCTTGCCATTGTAGGGACATGATAATCAATGATATGGGCTAGGCTACACATAAACTCTAATCCTTGAGCATCATAAAAAATTTCCCTCATGTTATTTATGACAAGGACCATAATGTTAGCAATATATTATGTACTCACGTACTCTTGAAGCTTTTCTAAACCTTTTTTCAATTATGGAGTTTATCTTGAGGGACTTGGGAAACCATGGTTTCAACATCAGTGAAAGTGATTGATTGTAAGGTGGTCATTGGAATTATGGTATTAGTGATAGGTTCCAAAATGGGTTGAGTATTGTCAACAATTTCTATGAAAGAGTTGGTAAACTCAAGATGCACAAGGGATTTACCAATAGAGTTGAATTTCATGAGTCTTGAACTATGTCTCACTAAATTATTGGCAGTAGGACACCAGGTTGTGAAACTCATACAAGTTTCAAAACACCCAAAGTGCATATAAAATTAACTCCAAACAACTAAATAAGGACAATAAATAATCAGAAATGGAAAGAAAAAATCAAAAGAAAGAAGGAAACACAAAAATAGAGGTGTTAAAAAATGTGTTTTGATACACTTGTACAACGACTGGGTCACCCAAAGGTGAATGGGTCTTTGTACATGGTTCTTAAAGTTTAGATTTTGACTATAGACTACACTTCTTAAGGATGCTAATTCTACTTGGAAACAGTTTTGATAGTAAATAAAGTCAAAGAATTTTCTTTAATGTTTCCCAATTTGATGAAAAATGTAAGTATTCAAGAATGTTAATGTTATGTAAACAAATTTTCATGCAACTTTTAGATCTAAAATATGACAAGTGACTAATTTAATCATAAAAAGACTTGAAAATGATGAAGTTTGAATGAAAATTTTGACCTTAACAATGCAATTTATTTTAACTTTATGAACTAGAAACAAAAATTCTCAAAAACATGAAATTATTGGCTCCAAAATAAGGATATGCAAGTATCATGAAACTAAGAAAATAGAGATAGAAGAGTGTTGAAAATTTTATTGGTGCACGTGTACAAGGATGGGGTCACCCAAGGGTGAATGGGTCTTTGTACAAGGCTATGAAAAATAAAAATTTGAATGTCTAAGTTTTTGTTTAAGGCTACTAATCTTATTTGCAAATAGATCTGATAGTGATTAATTTTTCCAAAAAAATTAACTAAATGCAAACACAGATGTATGATAGTGTGCAAACAAAAGTGACAATTTTTTTAGATGAAAGATAGGAAGCCTATAATATTATTAGTAATTTATAAAGTTTGAAATTTATAATAAATAGCCATAGATATGTTTCTAACAAGAATGGGAGGCCTAGAAACCAAGAGCCTTTATTATTTTATAACATATATGACCAAAAAAGGAACAAAATTTTCCTAAAAGGGATGTTGAGTTTGTAGAGGAGGCATCTACAACCGAATGCTACTATAGCAGATTTGTTTTTTCCTAGAGTGATTGTTTACACTATAGAGAGGGAAAGTAAAAAACTTGAAAATTTTAACATACTAAACAAAGAAGTCAAAATTGAGAACTAAAAATTTAACCATAGGTCCCAAAAACATGTGAAGAATTAGGAAGATGACTAGGAAGAATCCTCCTTCACCATTGGGGTTGAAGGACACAAATCAAGATGTGGGTCATGGGTGAGGAGAGTGATAAATAGTCTTGAGACCTCAAGGACCCGCATGCAAAAGGATAGCCCTATCTTGGCTTAGTGCACTCAAAATTCTTCATCCAAATTTGCTTCAAATCTCTTGTGTAGTGCATGTTTGACAGTGCCATAATGCAAAGGTAGCTTGATATTTTTTGCAACTTTTTATGCTTGAACAATCCTCCTACTAAGGATTTACCATAATGGAGGTCATATTCATGGATTGTTGAGTTAATGGCTTGACTTGTAAGGTACTTCTCATGGATGTTGTAGACACTTAAAATTGTCCTGAATGGTATTACACACCTGAATCCAATACACTAACATCGTTTAATCCTAAATTTCATCCTCTTTTCACCATTTTGATTAAATTAACCTAGTTATTTAATCAAAAGCATCATTTTCATTTATTAATCTAATTAGGTTAATTCCTACCCTCACAGGAACATTTCATCTAGTTTAATTGAATAATGAAAATTATTTAATTTAAACCCCTCTCTTTATCTCTCATTTAATTAAATATCACTACCCCTTTTCATTAAATAAGTTAACTATTTAATTTATATCCTCACATTCTCATCTTGCACAATTCAAATTTAGTTTTAATTACTAAAATGACTAATTTTCCTCACCCATCCACTTGCATATGGAATATTCCAAAGGAATAATCTCCTACTTGGCTCCAAAAAGGGAATGATCATTTTCAAACAAACTTTGTAACAAAATTTCAAAGTTGTTACAAAGTGTGTTTGTTTGAATCATTCTCATACATTGATGCTTTCTTTGATCCATGTGATCTTTGATTCTCATCCATTGATGAGAATCCTTGATCCATGCCTTCAAACTTCATTCCATATCGACCATTGATTGATCAAATTGATCTCAAACCCTTGATTCTTCATTTTCTCTCCTCTAAATACATCACCATTTGGAGAGAAATGGATTCATCTTTTGATAGAAAAGTAATGTTGTTGAAATTCATACTCATTCCCATCCACATTTAGCACTTGTTAACATTTTAGCTTAATCTTCATCCATATTAGCTTAAGCATCCATTAGTGGCTTCCATTTTAGCTTACTTTGTATCCATGGCTTGTATCTTTGAAATTTGTTTCCATTTAGCATACATTACATCAATCTCCATCAATTATTTTAGCATTTAGCACTCATATTCATCATGTTAAACTAGTTTTGCATCCACGTTTCATTCATATTTCATCAATTTTGTTGGTTTTCATCAATAAAATCAATTGGAATAGCTCATATTATCTAAGGGATTTGGAAAGGGTCACCATTCCACATCAATGCAATAACACTTCCCCAATGGGATAAAATTTAAAGTCTTAGAATAGGTTTCCTTTATGTTTTTGTGTGTATTTCATGACTATTTTAATGGGTTCTTTGTCTTTGAAGTTTTGAATATCTCATTGGGATCATGGAATAGGGGATTAAATATGGTTTAAATTGATTTGGATCTAGCATATTCAATTCATACTATGACTTTGGTCACATAAGTAATCCATGGCTAAATGGGAAACCAATCCATAATGTTGTAATAGATACATGGCATTAAAAAGAAAAATGGAGACAACCTAGGATGGGTATAGAAGGCATGGCTGACCCAAGAGAATTTTATTGGTGATGAAAACCCTCAGAACTGATTCCATGCGCAAGTTCAATCAATTTTAAAAACATTTTTTAGAATCTTCAATGTGAATGCTTTGGACTCAAGGTATTCCCATTTCAAAATGGGAATATTTATACACTTCTTTATGGGCTCCAACTCAATAGAAGCCATTACTTGTAGGAAAATCCTCTTTCAACACCAACTATTTGTAAAGAAAATGAAAATGAAAAACTCACCACATAGAATGGGGTGTTATGGTGGTGGCTAGAATGATTTTAAAGAACTTTGTATGATTCATGTGGAGTCTACCATAATTACAAGGGATGATTGTTTTCCAACACATCAACTAATCATGGTAGGCTTTGGAAAATGATAGATTTAATGCAAATTAAGTTTGAAGTGATTGCCACTAGCTACCAAAGAACAAACTCAAGCATGTGTGGTTAATGAATTTTTACTTGTTCTTATGGAAGGTGATGGAGGTGGATTATACAATGAGCATGAGGCAAGATGATTTGAAATGGATTCTAGGTGTACAAAGGGATGTGTGATGTTGAATGTGATTGTAGAAGAGGGGGATTCACTACTCATGAGTTCTCTTCACTCAGAGAGCCTCATGGAGTGAAATTCCATAATCTACCTCAAGAATAACAATAGCGAAAGTTTCAAAATGTGAAAGAGAAGGTCATAGAGATTTTTTGGACAAACTAACAAGCTCTCGGCCAGAGGACATCAACATATAATATAGATGACAATGCAACACGCTAGCATCCTAGAGATGTGTTCTCGTCTCATATGGACAGAAAGCGAGAATGTCACAAAAAATACTTAAATGACTACTTCTACTCTGATTGTTGAGAACTTGCAAAATATGGGGAAATAACAAAGATAAGGAGAATAAAAGAGATACTTACAACTACGCAAGTGATGAAGCTTCCAGCTCATGAATGTCTTCAATACCTGCACACAAGAGGGATAGAGAAATTGTTGGGCTATATAGGGTCTTGTCTCAGTCAGACCCCCGTTTTGGTGTTCCCACCTCCACGAACAACCAGATAGATAGAGAGAAAAGTAGAAATGAAGTAAAGAGAACTAAAGCACTACAAAAAAATGTTATGCTACTCAACCAAGTAATAGAGGAGAGGAATGAAAGCTTACCACCTCCACCAAGAGCACTTAAAGTTGCTTGGGGGATAAAATGAGAGGAACTCAAGCATTTGCTGTAATAGTGTTTTGTTCCACACTTGCTCTACTGAAGTGGTGAATTTTTGATGTTGTTGTTGTGAAGTGTAAAGTGTCTTGGAGATTGAAGAGAGGGTGAAGAAGCTACTTAGAGCTTGTGAAGAGATTGTAGGAGAGATTGTGAAGAGCTAAGAGAGGGCTCTGAGAAAGCTAGAGTCCAAAATGGATCAAGAAGAGGTGAATTTGAAGGAGATGAAGGAAATGACCATATTCAGGTCAGTCGATTGAAGAGGGCATTACAAATTGACTCCCAATGGGAAGTGTAACACCTTTGTAGGCCCAAGCCTCAGGAATCTATCAGAGACGTAAGTGTGCCAAATGGACATCTATGCATCATGCAGGTGTCCCCAACATAAACACCTCCATCGACACTCAAAATAGGCTCCAAGTGGGATGCAAGTAGTAGGCTTAGGTGGAATTAAGCCTCAAAATTTGGTTTTCTAAGGTGGGTAAAGGAAAAAAGGGGATTTGCACATGGGGAAAAAAATTTCTCTTATACATTTTTCCCCCACTTTAGCGAGCACGACTACTAATGAGTGCTTGGTAAAATAGATCAAGAAAGAGTAGGGCTAGAAATGTATGCCTGAACTGTTGAGGAAGAAAACCATGATCTGGTGAACCCAAAAGTGTAGGGTCCAAAGAGGACTTCATAGTTTCATAACACTATGAAGCTAACGAAAGAGCATATACTCAGGATGAAGAGGATGTTGATCTTCGATCTGATATATACAATTGAGAAGAGAAAGATAGGAATGAAAAAAGTGCGTGGTCAAAGAAAAACCCACTCAGGAGTAGAAACCGCACCATAAAGTAAGAGTGATAAAAACAATCCCTGCTCAAGGAGGAAAACCCATATCAAAAAGATAGGTGACAAAAGAAAACCCTGTATCGCCAAGTGAGGATGTAAAGGAGATCTACAGGTTCTCAGTCCTATAGAGGAAGAAAAATTAGAGAACCTTGTGGCTACTACAAGCTATGTTACAAGACACTCAAATAAAATATAGGTTTAGTTAGGCTTCCCCCAAGCTAGATGCAATTGTATGAAATAGGTCTAGTTAGGTTTCCCCCAAGCTAGATGCGACTATATGAAATAGGTCTAGTTAGGCTACCCCCAAGCTATACAAAAAGATATGAAATAGGTCTATTCAAGATACCCTAAGCTAGATGAGAAGATGTGAAATAGGTTTAGTCAAGCTTCCCCTGAGCTAGACATGCATATATGAAATAGGTCTAGTCAGGTTGCCCTCAAGCTAGATGCCATAGAATTCATTCAAGAGAAAATATTTAAAAGAGGTCCCTTGGTAACCCTTCAAAAGAAAGAGGGGTCCACTCAAGGGATGCTTCATTTGAAAGATAAAGAGAAGAGAGGGGGTCCTTAAAAGGACACACATCTCCTGAATAAGTTATCACTACCCCCAACATATAGGGAAGGAGAACCATGCAAGACACTTTGAGCATGCATGATAAAGGTAGACCTTGATATCACTTGTCATGCAAAGTAAAGGTAGGTGGGTCAATCAAATGGGAGTTTGATGGCACCTAAATCAAGAATCTGTTGTATTTTATCCTTCAAGGCCTTACATTCACAAGTGGAATGGCCGAGCACTCAATGGTATGCACAGAAAGAATGTTTTTCTTTATGTTCATGAGACTTCTTGTGCATAGGAGAAGGAAGAGTGATTAAGTGGGATTTTAGAAGCCACAAAAAAAATACTCTCTTGCTTAGATAAAGAATGAGGATTAGGAAGCAACCCTTTCTCTTGTGGAGAAAGGTTTGACTTCTCACAAGAAGAAGATACAGAGGTAGCAGATAAAGGAGGGGGATCTCCATGGAGAGTATTATTCTGACAAAAGGGTTCATACTCCTCTATGAGATCACCATCATCCTTCCTAATATGATCACCAACATTAACCTCTTCAATAGAAGTGTGATAATCTTCCTTAGAAGGAGGATCAACACTAATAACATTACAATTTTCATTCACCTTATCCTGCAATATAGAAGAATGACCATATTAGATAGTGGGTTTGGATGATGTTATTGGAAGGTCTAAGTGGATCAGGTCAAATTTATATTCCTAAATGAAGGAATCAGTAAAGTCTAAGGAACCCCAATCATCACCAAGACATGCATTCCTTTTAGAAGAGGTAGAAGGACCAACCTTAATATTTCTAGCTTCAAAAGGATCTTCCTTAGGGATATTTATCTCAAGAGTATCCTTTATAGTAGGTATTGCTTGAGAAAACATCGACACATTGGACACTGAAGGAATAAGAGTAGGCACAACTAAAGCCTGACCAGTAGCTACCATCTCACATAAGTGCATAGCATCAGGGCCAACCTTAACTGTGACTGCTTTATTGTTGGTAATGAGCTTAATAGATTTATGCAAGGTAGACAAGATTGCACCCATAGCATGAATCCATGGTCTACCAAGAAGAAGGTTATATGGTAACTTTTCTGACATGACATATACAAGGATGGGTATGGTAACAATTTCCAATCTCAAAGGAAAGACTATTGTGCCTAGGGCTTGTTGATCGATATTATCAAACCCACGAATGATGACAAAAGAACTATTAAGAGAAGATGAATCAATATTAATCTTAGGAAATATATCAATGTTACATACATTGAGTGTTGAACCAACATCAACGAGAGTATGCCTAATGCCAATTTTATTAATATTAACTATGATCATTAGAGAATCCACTTGCTTCTGTACTTCTGGAGGTGGGGGTTCCTACAGATATAATGTAATATCCGGCAAATCTGCATGAATATAAGGTATCAATGCATCAACATCTATCGGCCTAGCAGAAGAAGGTAGGAGGATATTTTGCAAGGCTTCCTGAAGCAAACCTTGATGAACCAGAGAAAAATGGAGCAAGTCCCATAGTGAGATCTTATTCGGAGTAACACGAAGTTGCTTGACAAGATTATTATCACTAGGTGCTTTAGTTGCAGGTTTAGGAGCTTGAAGAAGGCTTGGTTGTTTATTAATTTCATTCTCATAAGTATGGGCTACCAATCTAAAAGAGGGATCCATAGAAAGGTTGGGAGGACCACCATCAATAAAACAAATCCTTTTAGGAGAAGGACTAGCTGGAGTCACATAAATGACTGATCACTTAGGCCTTTGCGGGGCTGTAGAAACATATACTACGTTTATGGAATCATCATAGCTAGTAGAATAATTATTCAAAGAAACATTCTCAACATTGATCCAAGGAGAATCAGATGTGGAAGGGGGTTCATCATTTTTTAATGCATCATCTCTAGAAGAGAGTTCATTAGAACAAAGGGGTATGTGCAGGATCATCATGGAAAAAATAGGCCCTTGAGTGGTGAAAAATTTAGAAAAATTAGAGTTAGGAAACTTGACATAAAAATTTGAATAATTTATCTATATTATTTCAAAAATATGTAAGAATAGAATCTATAGCAAATTGAATGTAGTTTCTAAACTACTAGGTTTATTTAAATATATATATATATATATATATATGCTGAAAATTTGAAATTTCAATGTAGTAGTACTTAAATTTCAGGGGAAAAATAAGAAGTAGGTGTCTATCTGACCATCCTAACCATAATAAAATGATAATATTTTGTATAGTATTTTAGATATAAGTAGAGGAATCATGTCTCAATGTGATGCATATTTTTTGTAATTTTTTTCCAAGTAAATAATTAATTATGATTTTTTTATTAAAAATTTTAGAAAATATAAAAAATCATATGTTTGACCACCTTAACTTGGTCAAAACTTCATGAAACTCATTTTTTTTAATCCTATGGTATGTGAAGCATAGAATGTGATGCATGTTTCATATTCAAAAAATATGATACCATTTGAAAGCTATAGATGTTTTCCAATCAACCTATCAATCAAGACTTTAGTCATAATTAAAATAGAAAATGAATAATAATTATTTATTAAATTCAAAGTAAATCATAATTTATATTGGTGGAAAGCTGAGAATCTCCTTTAAAAACTCTTTTCGTTTCATCAATTTTGGGTAAAAAAAAAGTTGCCAGCCACATGGGCCATCATATCACTTACATATTGCCACTTTTTGGCCCATCATGATCTTACACATACCCAAAGATGAGATTCATCATTCACCAGTGCAACATCTCTATGAGAGAGTGCAATGGAAGGAAAAGATTCATCATTCACAAATGCATCCTCTCTACAAGAGTGCATTGGAATGAAAAGAAGGTAGAGTAACATTAAGAAAGGTATCAATGATTACACCTTCTTACAACAAAATATCCTCTGAAACCAGAGGAGTTTCATGAGAAGGATCAAAGATACCAAGTGACATGGGAAAAGCCAAGTCACTATCACATGCATGAAATGGAATATCATTAACATTTTGAACAAAATTAGATAATGAACTAATAAAAGAAGATATTAAATTCATTACAATTTTTTTAGTATTTTCTATGTTCTAGTAATTTGAGTTTTCACAGGCCTTCAAAGTAGAATTTGATGTTGAAACTTGCATTGGTCCATAATTCAAGCACTATTATTTTAGGGATTGAACTAGTTCTCTAGAATACCTTTCCAATGGTGCAAACAAGTCTGAATTTTGAGCACCGAGTCAAAATTTATGACCCTACCAAGTAGGGGTAAATAAATTCCTAGTTTTTTGGAAGATTTTTTCTTCACCTTGGGTTCACCAAAAATATAGAAGAGGGGGATTCGCTACTCACAAGTTATCTTCACTTAGAGAGCCTCACGGGGTGAAATTCCCTAATCTACCTCAGGAACAACAACAACGAAAGTTTCAGAATCTGAAAGAGCAGGTCATAGAGATTTTCTAGAAAAACTGACAATCTCATGGCCAGAGGACATCAATGCAAAATACGGATGACAGTGCAGCACAATAGCATCCTAGAGGCGTGTTGTCATCTCGTACAGATAGAAAGCAAGAATGTCATAGAAAATACTTAAATGACTACTTCTACTCTGATTGCTAACAACTTGTAAAATATGGGGAAATAACAAATATAAGGAGAAGAAAAGAGATACTTATAGGGGCCTGACTTAGTCAGATCCCTGTTTTGGTGTTCCCACCTCCATGGATAGCTAGATAGATAGAGAGAAAAGTAGAAATGAAGTAAAGAGCACTAAATCACTACAAAATAGTGTTATGCTACTCAACCAATTGATAGAGGAGAGGAGTGAAAGCTTACTACCTCCACCAAGAGCACTCAAGGCTGCTTGGGGCAAAAAATGAGAGGAACTCAAGCCTCTGTTGCAATGGTGTTTTGTTCCACACTTTCTCTACTAAAGTGGAGTGTTGATGTTGTTTTTGTAAAGTGTAAAGTGTCTTGGAGATTGAAGAGAGGGTGAAGAAGTTGCTTAGAGCTTGTGAAGAGATTTTGAAGATCTAAGAGAGGGCTCCAAGAGAGCTAGAGAGTCCAAAATGGATCAAGAAGAGGTGAATTTGAAGAAGGAGATGAAGGAAACAACCATATTTAGGTTGGTCAACTAAAGAGGGCATAAAAACTTGACTCCCAATGGGAAGTGTAATGCCTCTACAGGATCCATCCACCGGAATTTGTGAGAGATGTAAGCACACCGCACAAACATCTACATGCTGCACGGGCATCCTTGACAGAAACACCTCCATCGATGCTTAAAACAGGCACCAAGTGGGATGCAAGTAGCGGGCTTAGGTAGAATTAAGCCTTCAAATTTTATTTTCTAAGGTGGGTAAAGGAAAAAAGGGGATTTGCACATGGGGTGCAAATTCACTCTTATAAAGTGATTAATGAATGGAAGTGATCAAGTAAAGTGAAAATGCCTATTAAAATACACACAAAACATAAAGATGTTAGATTTAGCTTCTATAATAGGGATGACATTCCTGTGATGGAATTTTATGGAGGATTTGATTTTGGGAAATTTCCTCATTTTTTAATATTTTTAACTAGTTATTTGAAATGCATGCTAAATTTACAAGCCCATCTACTAGAAGATTTCCCTCTCTATAACAAATGTGATAATTATGAGGGAAATTTTTAATGAAAAACTAATCTAAATGACTGAATCACACCTTAATGAAATCTATAATGCAATGTGTATGCAATTTTTTTATATTTTTCTATGAATTTTTATGATGCAAATATGCAATATGCATCATCAAATAATAAATGTAAGACAAAATTATGTAAAACCTAGTTCTAGGGTTTAGAACACTACCAAATCAAAAATTTATGATGTCAAATGTTGAGTTGACCAAAATGAAACATGGAGAAATATGGGGTGTTGAATCTAAATGCATAGACCTAGGATCAATTCCACTTTTCTGAAGGGTTTCATTTGGATGCAAATCAACAAGGCCAAAATATTGACTTTCAACCACAATGGTGAGTCAACCATACTTGGATTTGATCTTTTTGAGTCTTAGGAATGATTTAAAAATGATTTGAAATGATTAGATTAATTGAACTAAATGACCTATATAATGATAAATGAAATTTTCCAAAAGTAAACAGACTAAAATAGTGATTTGCAAGTGGATCTAGAAGATTTTTGATGGTATGTACTTGTCACCAAAAGTAGGATCTAGCATGTATAGAGGGAATGGGTTTCCTAGTGGCAAATGGGTCCTTGTTTAAGGGTCCTCTGGACCTAGATCTAAGCTTCATTTATCCATCTACAAATTTGTTCGAATGTTGTTAGTGAATTCTAAAAATGAGTTTATGTGTCTTGACAAGGTTGATGACAACAAACAAAAAAATTCAAATTGTACCTTCAAACTTTCTTCAATCCTCTTCAAACATATAACCTACACATTCATGAGGGAACACGTTGTTCCATATAGGGGTTTTCCTTAGTTGAACCTCATTTAAGTGTTCCCACTTTCATAATTTCAATTTCAAAGATGAAACCTTAATAGAAAGGAAGGAAATGATGAATGGAAAAAATGTCACAACTCGCGACCCTTCAATGGCTTCCTTGAAGGATTGAAGTCATGCACATCACTCCAAGGATTTGGATCTTCATCCATAGATTTTATTGAATGTTTAAATGCTTGAAGACCTACAATAATGTTATCCTTCACAAGACAATATTAACACACATAAATATTGGCATGATGTTGGATCTTGAAATGTTTCTCTTGACCTGCTCAATTATGCTATTGACAATGAATTTTTCTCATGAATTTTGGTCACTAATTGTTAGCTTTCAAATGACGAAAGGACTAGGTATTTGTAGGTGTTTATCCAATTTCCCAAAAATAGATTCCAAATGTCAACACTTCAAATTTGAATTTTGGATGTGAAAATTACACCAAAAACATATTTGAATTTGGGTTCTAGCTAAGAAGGGGAACCCATTCACCCATAGGTGAATTGGTATTTTCCAAAATTTATAGGATATTCAAAGTTAGGGGAAATTAATGATTGGATGCATTTTTTTAATGATTTTCCCCCTCCAAAAAATGGTAAAAATTAGGCTTTCAAATGCATAACTTCGAAAATTAGAAGCTTAATTAATTCCAATGAATTAGGGTTCCAAAACATAATGTGAAATTCCTAAGGTATGCAATTTTCTACACTACATTCTTATTTCTCAATATTTTTCTCAAAGTGCACTTTCTTCATTTCTTTATTATCTAATTATCCTAAATTATAAAACAAAGTTCCCTAAAAACCACATCCTTGAAGATATAAATTTTTTATTTTATAGGATTCTAATGATTATACAATTTTAAGAATTAAAATTTAACTTAGATAATTTATATTTTAACACATGAATAAAATCTTCACAACTAAAAAAATTTAGATTTGAAACAAAGGATTTCTTACCTATTTGCACCTAATATATAGTGTCTCATAACCCATATTTGAGCAAGGAAGACTATTATCAATTAGAAAATTATATACTCATATCCTAGGTCCAAAAATACTAGTCTAATTGTGCACTAATCAACATATGCATGGATTTATCAATTAACATTTGGCTCATTAATTCTATAGGTCCATTTTTTATTATGCATATAGCTATTTTCTATTACACAATACATACATGTACATGAAAATCATAAAATTTTGTAGATCATTTTTTACCTCCATTATCAAATATCAATACATTTATCTTCATCTCTAACTATTTCTTAACAAAAACTTTAAATATCTTAAAATTAGAGAAAAAAATTAATTACCTCAAACAATATATCTATATATACCTTGAGTAATCAATAATAAATATCAAATAATAACATTTTTTCTAATACAATGATCATCCACTTAACAAAAAAATACAAATAAATATGAGGAAAGCTAATTCTAAATTATTTTTTTTCAAAAATTACTAACAAAAATAAAATTCAATAGAATAATAAAAAAAAATATCAACCATATTTTTATTAATAATGGTTCAAAGAACCTTTCAACAAAGTGGATCAATTTTTGGTTCCATAAAATACATAAATGTTTAAAATTGTTAGTTACGAAAATGGTAGAGTTACAAAGGCAATAGCTTCAAGATTTTAAATTAAATCCCACAGTAAAATCCCTTCACTAGTACCAAATTCCCTCTTACCATATTTTAGTTTCATTATTACAAAATTTAAGGTACACTCTAAAATCAACCACCTTAAACATAGAAAGTGTATTTTTCATATGACCTAGAACATGCAAAATATTGGTGATAGATCTTTTCATATCTCATCACTAAAACATAGTTTTACCTTACCTCTACCAAAAATATTATGAACTATTGAAACCAAAGAACACCTTGCAACTATTATATTCTATATAAAATGAGAACCACTCTTTATGGAGATTCATGTGGTATAAGCCATTTGAATAAAAACTCCAAGAATCATCACTAGTCAAGTTAGTAGAAACAAATAAACCATCACTAGCATCATCATCACATGATTCCTTTGTGAAATAATCATCAAAGTTATTATTTTTGCATTCCTTCATCATATATCCCTACTTTCTATAGTTCGAACACTTCACTCTATTGTTCTTTGGGTTTTCAGACCATCCTTTTATATTTATTTTGTTTCCCTATTGAATTGCATTTATCCTTAGGCCATTACATATTTTTATCCCTTATCATTAGATTTTATTCTAAAATATCCTTTAAGAAAAGAAGCAACAATATAACATATATTTAGATCTATATTATAACCACTTAGAGAAAAATAGATTTTACCAAGATTTAGGCACAAGAAACTATGTTTTTCAACCCTTCTAGTAATATAATCAAGTTTTAAAGTTATTAAATTTATCTATTGACTATTTTAAAATTATAAACATAATTTTATTTACCAAATCTTTCTCTAATCTAGGTTGAACACCTAAAGCAATAGATCTACCTATTGTATACAGTTTTCTTCTTGAAAAGAAAATAAAATATAACCTTTTAAAAAAATTCCAATGTCCATTATTAGTACAAAAGAAATATATTCTAAGACATTTCAATGAAAGAATCCTACCTCAAAATTGTAGCAATTTCAAAAACATATAAAAATTAGCCAAAATAATTCCAATCCACAACAACCATTAAATTCTTCACCAAAATCCAACATATATTTTATTCAACCCTTGAGCTTTATAACACTAGAAATAAGAATAACTATTAGATTGTGCTTTTTCTTATTAGAGGAATAAGAAAAAGAGAATTCCACATAAAGACGTTAATAGTAATCTTATCCAAATTCAACACTATACTATTTAATAGATGAGTATGAACTTGAACCAAGTGGTTTAACTAACTAAAAGATATTTCAAGATAAGGGATAATGCTTTTCCAATTTTATGTATGAAATTTGGAATAGTAGGTTATAAAATAAAAACCTCCTCCCATTGGATACTAGTAGAAACCCTAATACAATATAAATAAAAATATAAAATTGTATGAATATCCAAAAAAAAAAGGAATTAGAACATCTTTAATATTAAATTCTCATATGAAAATGAATATTAAATCATGGCTCTATAATTAGTCTAGATATGATAACCACATAAAACATATTAGTAGGACATGTCAATTATTTATTTGAAGTAAATTTATAGAAATGATTATAAATAGATTCTTGTGTTTATCTATACAGACTTGAAAACCCTAAAAGAAACATCAATAAAATCTAAAATATAATATATGTAAAAAAAAATCTATCTAATATGTATCTTGTTATAAACCCCACAATTAAAATGGCACATGTTAAAAAAATTTCTATAAATAAAATACAAATAGATGTTTTAGAAATTCTTGATTCATCTATATCAACAATAAAAAAGAGTGCTTACATGAAATGAAAATGTGTGTAGATTTATCTATGAAACCAATTTACTATGCTATATTTAACAACAACCGAACTCCTCATATGCAATTGCCAATGCCACAAAACTAACATGTTCCTTCCCACTAACCTACAAAACTAAACACCTATACACAACATACCAAGTAGTATTTCATCTAAATTTACCACCAAGAAAAACCTTGAAATCACAAACATTAGTAAGATTTGAATTTACAAATAAGAATGTTTATTAACATTAACACTTATTTACTTTCATTTTATTTTTTCCTTTAGTTTTAGGGATTAAAAACTAGATTTTTAAAGTATTAAAATATATATTGAAGAATTTATAACTAATTTTGCTTTTTTTCTTACAATATTTATTTCACATTATAGTAACAGAAAGTTTATCCTCTTTTTCTTAGTTTTGGAATGAATAATTAATAACATTTGAACCTAATGTTGCCTTGATTTAGTGTTGTAATGTGTTTTACACATTCACATTAGGTTTAGGGCCATTTTTTAATAAAATGGACTTAATGGTGCTTTATTTAGGGTGTTTTAAAGTGTATTTTTACACTTTTACATTATTCTAGGGCTTTATTAATTAATTGAGGTTAATTGGCCCCTTTAGTTCAAAGCCTAATTAATTACAAATTCTAAGGGATAGATCTTGACATTCATAAATGGTATTACACAACACTTATTTTTTAAAGGTGCATGTCCTAGGTTAGTGACCTAAGACCCATTCGCCACTTGGCAAATAAGTCCTCACTAGGTCCTAGGACCCTAATTTTACATGATCTTTCACATCATCTGAAGTGTGTCCTAGCTAAGTGAGCTAGGATCCATTCACCACATGGCGAATGGGTCCTCACTTAGACCTAGGACCCCCCCCTTAGGATATGTTTTTGGTGGTATTTTAATGATTTCAAATTCTAGATCTGATGTTGGCTTGTGTTATTTGAATTTTGCAAATTAAGGATAAGTATAAATATAGGGTTATTTTACTATGTTTCATCCTAAAACTTTCAAGCAATCAAAAAAATTTCACAAGAGCATTATAGGAGCATTCAAGAGAATTCCTAAGGAATTCAAGGGTAGATTATTGAAGATTATTGCAACAATCAAGATCCATTTCATCATGTCAAATATCAATGCATCATGCATGTTGTTGAGCTAATATGTTGTGATATAGCATAGAAGATCAATTCAAGCATATTCAAAGCATTATTTATAATCAAGTATTGTGATCAAGATCTACATTCGTTGAGGCCACTTCATGCTAGATTGCAAATTTATCTAAAGTTCAATTGAGGTATGTTGAGTTGTTACATATTGTTGTTCATTCATCATTCCTTTATGTACTATTTCATTTCAAGGTTTAATTACCAAAATGAGGTTTTGACTAAGGAAAACTCCTATTCCCTAACAAAAGAATATTTTTTCTCTCCTTTGATATGTGATTGGGGGTTTTAGGTTGAAGATTATTTGGAGAGAAAAAGTTGCAAAGTTTTCAAAGTTGTCAAAGTTGTCACCTTTCTTGCAAAATCATGGAAACTGGGCTACAAAATTTATTTCCAATTTTTCAATAGCCTCCAACTAGTATTTGGGAGTGTAGACATTGAAGAACAAAACCCATAAATTGATTTTCTAGAAACCTACCCAAGACCCATTCACCACAGGGTGAATTAGTCCATAGTGAGGCTTGAAAAAGCACTTTTTGCAATAGGTACACAACATTTGAACTTGTAGACACATAAAAATGACCTAACCCTACAAGCTCTATTGTCGTCATATTTCTTCCTAGCATAATTAAAATGTTTAATTATGTCCTTTGTCCACTTTCAACTATTAATTAAATAATTCATAATTATTTAATTAATTCATGTCTTTAATTCGTCTTGATTATTTAAAAAAATAAATTGTATTCATTTATTTAAATGCGTCACTAATTGTCTAAATTTCTCTCCATAATTAAAGAAATTTCTTAATGTATTTAATTATCTTTATCCACTAATTTCTTCCTGATTATTTAAATAGATAAATTTTATTTATTTATTTAAATACGTCATTAATTCTTAAAATTTCTTCTTATAATTAAATTAATTATTTAATTATTTAATTATCCACCTTGGCATTTTCCCTCATTTTAAATAAAATTATTTATTTAAAATGGCCCCCTCTTTCCAATTTCCCTCTTTTAGTAAATAATTTAAATTAATTATTTACTATCATGTGACCCCATCTTTTGAATTAAATTAATTTTTAATTCAAAATAATCTTTTTCCTTCAAAAATCAAGTAATTTCTAATATTATTTGATTTTCCAGCCACCTCTTTTTCTGTGTGATTCTTATCTCCTTGTCACATGCATTGCCAACCCTTTATTTGATTTTCTCAAATTGAATCTTGTCCACTCATCTCAAACTTGACCTGATGTTTCCCTAACCCTCATTATGGGTTGTTATATTGAATCTTTTCCATTGATTCTAGGGAACTTGTCAATCTTCAATCTTGGCCATTAATCCAAAATTGCATTTTCTATCAAATGGAAATTCTGATCTCATTTGCACATCTCTTAATCTCATGTAATTTTGTTTTAGGCAATCTCACGTCATCTTGCAATCTTGTCATTTTAGCTCTTGTCATAGGCATACTTCACATCTCTCTTGGTATTTTGGGCATACTTTAGTCATAGTTTAGATTTGCTTACTAGTTGCTAGTTGCATAATACTGCATTTTGTCATTCAAATCCTTCAACATTTGCTTTGGTCTTGGCATTGTCACATATTTCTCACTCCAGATATGAGGGAAAACTACATATTGCAACAATTTGAGAGGGTGTAATGGAGGTTGATCATGGAGGTTGAAGACTTAAGGTGATATCTTTCTTGTTTTCATGTTATTTCCTCCTTTGTGCTTCATTATTGCTTTGGGTTTTGATTTATTTAGCTACTAATCTGCTAACCTAAGAAATTTTCCTTAGTTACAGAACTTAAAAATTTCCTTTTTACTAGTATTTGGGTTAAGATTGATTTATGTAACTCATTTGCACATTATAACCCTCATAATTGAGTGAAACTAGGAAGATAGGTGCATTGTTCATCACTCCACTTCTATTTTCCTTTATTTAATTTTGGTGAACCTAGCCTTTTGAGCATTATGGTTTTTTTAATTTTGGAGTCCTCATCCTAGATTTAGATATTGCATTCATTTTCATTCATTTGCATTCATTTACATTGGATTAGATCTCATTTAGGGTGTCTAATTTGCATTCAACTTTGCATTGCATCTAGGGTCTTAGGATTGCATTATTTGCATTCTTGAAATCTA
The DNA here is from genome assembly GCA_007258455.2 of Sequoia sempervirens. NCBI lineage: Eukaryota > Viridiplantae > Streptophyta > Pinopsida > Cupressales > Cupressaceae > Sequoia > Sequoia sempervirens. Next base: position 358,746,293 of record VDFB02271358.1, on the reverse strand, counting down.
AAAAAAATAAAAAAGTCAATCACTTTACATATCATTTACATCACATTAAATTGCATTTAAACATTAAAACAAAAATTGCATATCAAACTATGTGTTTTAGATTATCATTTTATCACATTTTGCACTTGCATTTCACATTACATTCTATAGAAATTCAACTTGAAACTTATCGTTACAAATTGAATTTGAAAATCACTAGAAAACACATGAAAATCTATAAAAATTAGTTTCAAAAACCTCATCCAAGACCCATTCGCTATAGGGCGAATGAGTCCCTGATCAGGCCTTAATCTACATTTTTGGAAATTAAAATCTCTAGTTTTATTCTTCTATTTGTTGCTTTCAAATTTCTATTTCAGTTTTTTGAGTTTCTATTTCATTAATTTCATCATATCTATCATAATTTGGTACATTTAGTACATTGCATGATATGAAAATTGCATTTACAAGATTTCATTTTTAGATTGTTGCATAGCATAATAAGAAATTATCTTGTTTATAATTTGAAAATTACATTTACACATTACATTTTAGGTCTTTCCATTGCATTCTAAGCCTCTTTCGCATTTTGGGTTTGTACACTAAGCTTGTGAAACTTGCATGATATTTACAACTTGGTTTCCTATTAGCAATACTATTGTGAGACATAGTTTGAGACTCATGTCATCCCATGATACATCATTCACTATGGATCTTTGGTTTTCTAAATCTCTTTCTAATAGTGTTGATAATCAACCCCTTATGGATCATAGCATACATACCTCATTTCCCATGACTTACCTACCTACAACCAATGTGCATAATGTTAACAACACCATCCCTACCATGACTAGTTGTAATCAAGCTTTGGGATATACCCAAAGCCAAGGTGGAACTTCAATTCCTCCAAAAATTCTCATTTCCATCCCTACATACATTTGTACTCAAGTTATCACAACCATTCAACCATTCAACCTACTAGCAATGTCAACACTTCCTTAGGTATTTCCACAAGGAATCCTTCTAGCTTTGTGCATTCAAATGCATTATCTCCTCAACTATCCTCCCTCACAAATTTATAATTCACTTGACCTCCACATACATACACCACTCCACCTTACAATAAAAACAATGATGTCATCCTTAACACACTTTTGCAAAACATGCTAGCCCTTCAAAAAAAAATCACAACCATAAATCAAAACAAAAACGGTCAACCTTCACAATACATCAAAACCAACCCACTATCCTTGGAGATATTGAGAACGCAAATGACACAAGGTATAGAAGTTCTTAGATTTGAGAAATATGGTGGTAAGGGATATCTTGTTAGCCATGTTTCCACTTATACCACCCTATGTGGTGATTTCATATTTGAAGATAAACTCTTGGATAAACTATTCCTTGGTTCATTGAAGGATACTACTTTAGAGTGGTTTTTATCCTTACCAAATAATTCAATTGGTTCATTCAATGAGCTTATTGATGGCTTTTACAACCACCTCCACATTCATATGGGTCCCAAGATGACCCTAGCTGATTTAATGACATGCAAGTAAAAGGATGATGAGAAAGAGATTGATTTCATAGCAAGATACCAAACACTTTATTCACAAATAAACATTAAGATTCCTGATGTCAACCTTCAATGAATGTTTATAACCAATTTATGAAACAAAATCCAAACCAAGCTTGAGATGTTGAAATTCCCATCCTTCACACAATTATGTACATCCCTTCATGATTACTAGAATTCAGCTTATGGTCATGATGTGAAAAATCCCCCTACCCATCCCAAAAAGTTCAAATCCATACCTCAAAATAGCTACCAACCTTTCAAGAAACAAAATAGGGTCTTTTTACAACTTAAATCCCCTCAACCAAGTCAACAAGTTGATAACCAAGTGGTTTCTATAAATACAAAAAAAATATATTCCTTTGCGGATAGGAATAGAAAATTTACTCTACCTGATACCCTTTATGATATAATGTTGCACCTTGTAGAAAAGAATATGCTTTCTCTACCTCCTTTCTGAGCTCCTAATCCCAAGAAATGATTACCCGTAGGATTTAAACCAAATTGTTATTGCCATTATCAATGAAAAATGGACATGATACAAAATATTGTAAGCATCTTAAACATCTTGTGCAAGTTCTCATTAATAATAATCAACTTATAATTGGAGGTGTGAATGATCAAGGGAATAAGTTTGTAGCTCCCTCTAACCAAAATTTACAAATATTTACAAATACCATGTTGAAACATACTATTTCATTTGTCAAAGCTAGTGAAACAAAGAATAATGTGATGAATGTTGACATGGATGATGAAAACACAAAAGATGAAGATGTGGATGAACTAGCTAAAGTGGTATCATTTATTGAAGCTAAACCTAATAAGGGCTCAACCAAAATGCCTCTTGATATTTTTTCTCACAAAAAAACATACTTAAACATGAACCCAATGGTCCTCTTTACATAGATAGAAGTTCAAGGTTAGTGCAAGATCATGGGGATCCAAACTAGGCCCTTAAGTGGCAATGAAAATTTAGAAAAACGGAGTTAGGTAACTTGACATAAAAATTTGAATAAGTTATTAACATATTTTGAAAAATATGTAGGAATATGATTTCTAGAAAATTTAATTTAGTTTCTAAGATACTATTCCTTTTTTAGAAAATGGTAAATCTATTTTGTGAAAATTTGAAATTTCAATGTAGTAGTGCTAAATTTTCAAGAAAGAATAAAAAGGTGGTGTCTGTCTAACCAAGCTAAGTACAAGAAAAATATAATGTATATTTGAAAATTTCAATATAAGTAGAGGACACATGCCCGGATGTGCCACATATTTTCTACTATTTTTTTGCATGTAAATAATTAGTTATGATTTTTTTATTAAAATGTTTTAAAAATATTAAAACTTGTTTTTCTGACCACCATAACTTAGTCAAAAATTTATGAAATTCAATTTTCTTTTTTTATCCTAATGGAAGCATAAAATGTGTTGCATCTTTCAGATTCAAAAAATGTGAAATTGTAAGAATTATAGATATTTTTCAATCATCTTATCACTTAGGAATTTATTTAGAATGTGTAAAATCATTAATAATTATCCATTTAATTCAAAATGATAATTTTCTCAATTAACCCTTTTCATTTCATCAAACTTGGATAAAAAAAGTCATTAGCCACTCTTTTGTCATATTGCCACTTTTTGGACACCCATGATCCTACACTCACCCATCAATGACAAGCCTACTAATCAGATATTAATTGATCATGTCTGTGTAGAGAACACAATTACTAAAGAATTCCTATTTGTGCATCAAATATATCAAGATACATATGATAATTTTAAAGCATGGTGTGTTGCTAAAAAATGTATAGTTGACAATTTTATGCTCACTTGAGTCTCTCTTATGGACTTTGGCTCAATTTTTCCTAGGTCTAATGTTGTAATGTGGTCAACACATTCACATTAGGTCTTGGACCGTTGTAAATCATTAGAACTTCTAGGATGTCTTGTAAAGGTGTTGTGAAGTGTTGTAGCTCACTTTCACACTTTTCTAAGACCCTTTCATGATAATTCACCTAAACAACACCTTTTTATCACTTACCAAGTCTTATTTCAAAGTGTTGTAAAGTGTTGTAATTCATTTTCATGCTTTTCTAGACTTTTCTTCACTAATTCAAACATTTCTCATGTATAAATGACCCTTTAATGCACTTTTTGACCTTTTTTAAGTGTTATTTTGAGGATACTCTCATTGGAAAACATTTAAGGCCCCATAATTCATGACACCCACTTAATTTTATTAAGTGGGAATAAGTTGCTAGTAGGGGTGACTTAGTCCTTTTTGGCACAAAACTCAAAATAATTTCAAATTTCTAGCAAGATTTCATTCTCTAACCCTTGAGGTCGGCCTATGATGAGTTTTTTTTGGGAAATTTCAGTAAAATCATGTATAAATAAGGATTTTTCACCTCATTTTACATCTACAATTTCATAATCTCTTCCACTCATTAAGCATTCAATCTTACAAGCAATCAAGAAATCAATCATTATCAAGTAAACCATTGGAGCACTTAATTGCATATCTTCAAATCTACACATCAAGGGTTTGGTAAGTTAATGACATTGCATGTTATTTATTTATCATTCTCCTTTCATTTCATTTCATTTCATAGGGTTTGATTACCAAAGTTGGTTTTGACCAAAGAAAACCCCTATACTCTAACCCTTAACCATTTTTCCCCTTTTACATGTTTGTTTGCAGACTTTATATGTAGATTTGTCAAGAAAATGGGTGTTGAAAAGTGGTCAAGTAGCCTTCAAATTCAATCAATTAATTACAACCCTAATTCAAGCTTGAAGAGACTTTCTACCCCATTTTTTGTAGATTCAAGTGCAAACACTTGTCAAGAAAGCAAGTGTAGACTTGTGGCTACCAGATTCTGTCTTGAAATTCCTAAGATTTGTAGAAGGAATAAGTCGCCACTACTAGTGAATTAGTCTTTCTTCCGAGCTTGAAAAGTGATTTTGAAATATTTGGCAAATTCCCATTTCAATTTTTTTTTTGGAAACTAGGACTAATTCGCCCAGTCTGGCATAACTATGCCAGTCAACATTTTCAATCAAATTTTAAGGATCCTAAAATCTCCCAGCATCAAGTTTCAGATTCTAGGTGCACCTCTTTCATTATGTTCTGTTATTTCATCATTTTCTTGCATTTTTAGGCATTTCTACATATTGCATTGTGTTTTCAAACAAGTTGCCTTTCTTAGGTTTTGCATCATTAGATCATTTCATTTTTAAATCAGTACATTAGTACATCTTAATTAGACATAGTACATCTTATTAACTTTGAGTGTAGACATTAGCATTTTGACCCATCTCTTTCTCCTTTTAGGTGAAAATCCTAGAAGTGGAAGAAAGCATTTGGTTTGTTGGATATTGTGGTTGTGTTGCTGATATGTGGTTGTCATTGATGTCAACACTATTAGCATTCATATGTATTTAAGGATTTATATGTTGAGGATATTGAGAAAATTGTAAAGAAATTAGTTGCAGCTTGTCAATGGTGAAGTGAAGTTTAGTCTGTTGACAAGTTCAGTATGTTGATGATTAGAGGTTGTGGACTAAAGGGTTTATTGTCAAGGCTATCTAGTTTATCTATGTCAAGTTTCAGAGAACTATGTGAAGATTTTGTCAAGTTATGAAGATTTGTATTCTGACAGTTTTTCAGTTGCTTTAGTTGGTGTTCCTAATTGAATATAATGTGATTTCAATACGTTCAGTTGTTGTGGATTCTTCTATGGTGTATCATGATGTTTGCAGATGTTTCTAGATTGTGCTCTATTTATGTTGCATGTCTGTGTTGATCATTGTACTCGCGATTTGAGATTTTCTCTTGCATGTTCATGCTTTTCATGTTCATGGCCGACAAGGTGATGGTAGTGTGTTGTGGATCTTTAAGGAATAATTTTTGAAGTTGGTTCATGTTCGAAGATGTTGATTTGGGTCCTCACTAATTTTTGTTGATTTGGGCCAATAGTTTATATTCATTTTATTATTTTGTTGAAGCCGACTTGTAGCGATGAAATTTCTTGTTGCAGATATATATATATCTATATATATATATAAGTGATTGTTTATTTGGTTTGAAGGTGTGCTTGTGGGTGCCAAATGTGTGTGTGTGTGAATAATGTTCTAAATCATTTGAAGGAAAAGCAAAGTGTGAAGAAGAGTGAAGATGTGTTCATGTGCTTAACTAGAACTATGATCAAGCATAAGCAGATGCTATTTTATTAGTTCAAACCCCTGCGGATGTAATCTAAATGTTTCTATAAGATAGTGTGTCTTCCTTTGGGTAGTGAGACTTGTTGCAATTGAGCAGTGAGCTCTAGGAAGTGTGCTTGAATGCATGTTCATTCCCCATTTCATTCTTTATACTTTTAATAGGGTATAATCTTGTGGACTGACCTCCACCATGGTTTTTCCCCTGACAAGGTTTCCACATAAAAAATCTTAGTGTTATGTGTTTTTTCTATGTGTTGATGATTTATGCTTTCATGGTTATTAATCAGATATGAGAATAAGGATAATAAGTTGAATAAAATTTTGAATTTTTGTGACAACTAATTCACCCCCCCTCTCAATTGTCTACCCTTGTGTTGCCAACAATTGGTATCAAAGCATGTTCCTTTGAATAAGTTTAATAGCTTAAGGTGATCGGGATGGGAACTTATAAGAAGGATAGTCTAAGATTCGATGGAACAAATTACTCTCTATGGAAGACTCAAATGGAGTGTCATTTGAGATGCATTGGTAAACCCTTCTAGAACATTACATGTAATAAGTATATTATTCCTCAAAATGATCCTACTACTACTACTGAGATTAGAGATGCTGAGTATAATATAAGGGCTAAGGAAGCATTATTGAGCACTTTGACTAATATTGAGATAACAAATGTTATGGATTTGAAGACTGCTTATGAGATCTGGAAAAATTTGGAAACTTTGTATGAAGGTGATGCTAATGTGAAGATTGCTAAGTTGCAGAGTCTAAAAGGGAAGTATGAAATGTTGAGAATGGGTGATGATGAGAACATTACTACTTTCATGTAGATAGTGAATGAGCTCATGTGTGGTATCAGATGTTTTGGTGGATAGTTGGATGAATCAGAGATTGTTGCTAAGGTGCTTAGATCCTTTCCTACTTCTTACAAAGTCAAAGCTAGTTATTGAAGATCTTCAAACTGTAACACATGTTACTAGAAATATGTTGATTGGTAAGCTTACTACTTTTGAGTTGAGTGAATTTTCTGATTCCCTTCCTAAGGTAGAATCTACATTCAAGGCTGCTACTTTTGGTCTAGATAAACAAAGATATGATCTAGGTGAAAGTTTATCTAGAAATAAATTCAAGTATGAGGATGAAATAAGACAAATTGAAGAAGAAAGAGAGTTGGAAGAGCTAGAAGAACTTGTTGTTAAAAGAGTACCAAGAGGAAAAGGTAAGTATGAAAGAAAATTTCCTCTTAAATGTTTTTCTTGCAATAAGACAGGTCATTTTGCATCAAGGTGTTCATAAAGAGCTTCTAAACCAAGACATAACAAGCCTAAATTTCAAAAGAAGTGTTACTATGCTACTGATGAAGGTGTGGCAGATGATGAATCTGATAAAGGGAATGTAAGTGATGATGAATGGGTATTTATTGCTATCAAGGAAAATAATTCTATGTCTACTAAATCTGCTAGGTGTACAAATGTGGAGAAAGCCCTAGTTGTTCAAGTTGAAGACAAAGATGAATGGGTGATTGATAGTGGATGTTCACATCATATGATAGGAGATAAGAGTAAGTTTGTGAGCTTAGAAAAGTATGATGGTGGTGTTGTGAGATTTGGTGATAATATAGCTAGTGTGATCTATGGAAGAGGATGCATTTCATTTGATGGAAAGCATAATACTGATGATGTCCTATATGTAGAAGGATTGAAGCATAATATTTTAAGTGTTGGATAGATGGTTGACAAGGGATATAATCTACAATTCAAGGATGTAAAGTGAAAAATATTGGGGAGTTCTAGAAATGTGATTGCTTGAGGTACAAAAACCAAAGGTAATATCTTTCACTTGAGTGTTGCAAGTAAAAGTTGTTTGATTGCTCAAGTTGATGAAAGTTGGTTGTGGCATAGGAAAATGTGTCATGTAATCTTTGACAATATTATCAAGATAAGTTCTAGTAAGGCTGTGAGAGATCTACCTAAGTTGGTGAAACCTACTAATGTTATATGCAAAGAAACTATAATTTCATTTTAGAGCAAGAAGCATTGTTCAAATGAATTGTTGGAGCTTGTGCATACTAACTTGTGTGGTCCTTCTAGAGTGAGAAGTCTACAAGGTTACAGGTATTTCATGTTACTCATTGATGATTATTCTAGAATGATGTGGGTTACTTTCTTAAGGGAGAAATATGAAGCTCTAGAAAAGTTCAAGATCTTTAAAGCTATGGTTGAGATAGAGATAGGTCTGAAGATTAAATGCCTAATATTGGATAGAGGCAGTGAATTCACATCTAGTGAGTTTAATTCTTTGTGTGAAGAACATGGAGTAAAGAGACAATTATTTGCATCGCGGACCCCTCAACAAAATGGAGTTGTGGAAAGGAAGAATAGAACAATTGAAGAGGCTGCTAGAACTATGATGCTGGAAGGAAATGTCCCTCATATCTACTAGAGGGAAGTTGTGAGTACTACTGTGTACACTCTCAATTGGGTACAAATCAAAGGTGATACTGGTAAGACTCCTTATGAGCTTCAGTATGGTCATAAACCTACTGTTAGGTATTTAAAAATCTATGGAAGCAGATTCTTTATCAAAAGAGATGAAGATATAGGAAATTTTGATGGTAGGAGTGATGAAGGAATCTTTCTTGGTTATTCTACTAAAAGAAAGGCCTACCGATGCTACAATAAGAGGTTGAGGAAAATGGTTGAAAGTGAAAATGTTAAGGTTGATGAAGAAATAGCCACTGTCCAAAACCTATGGTATGATTCTAATGATCAAAATGACAATAAAAATAAAGGAAAGAAATTTCAAACTACAAATCAAATTCAGATTGTTCCAGTGAATCAAGAAAATCAAGAAGGAGGAGAAACTAGTGAAAGTATAGAAGAGAGAACACAAGAGCCTGAAGTTGAAGAAAATTCTAAGAAGACTCAGAGGCATGTAAGGTTGAATCATTCAGAAGATTAGATCATAGGTGATAAAAGCAAAGGTGTCCAGACTAGGAGATAGATTGTAGAAGAGTATAGTTTAATTTCAAAGACTGGGCCTACTAGTGTATACGAAGCATGTAAAGATGAGCATTGGGTTGAAGAAATGAAAGAGGAACTAAAGCAGATTGAAAAGAATGATACATGGATTCTTGTTCCTAGACCTAAGGATAAAAATGTAATTGGAAGTAAATGGGTCTTTTAGAATAAACTGAATGAGCAAGATGAAGTGGTTAGAAACAAAGCAAGACTGGTATGCAAAGGATATTGTCAGATGGAAGGTATTGATTTTGAAGATTCCTTTTCCCCTGTTGCTAGAATAGAAGCTATGAGATTGTTTCTTGCTTATGCTACTTACAAGAACTACAAGGTTTATCAAATGGATGTGAAGTCAGCATTTTTAAATGGCTAATTGGAAGAAGAGGTGTATGTTGAACAACCTAATGGATTTCAATTGATTGATAAGGGAGACATGGTCTATCAGTTGAAGAAAGCGTTGTATGGAATTAAGCAAGCCCCTAGAGCTTGGTATGCCAGATTAGATAAGTACTTGTTGAAGCTTGCATTTAACAAAGGTAGTATTGATAGTAAATTGTATTTCAAGATTGATGATGATAAAGAGTTGATTGTGGAAGTCTTTGTTGATGATATCATTTTTGGAGGAGATGATGGTTTGTGCATGAATTTTGCTAATGAGATGCAAAGAGAATTTGAGATGTCAATGCTTGGTGAGATGAAATTCTTTTTGGGATTGCAAATTACTCAGTTAAACAAAGGGATCTTTATATCTCAGTCCAATTATGTGAAGGAATTGTTGAAGAAGTTTGGAATGGAAGATTCAAAACTAGTTGGTACACCCATGCTGACTAGATGTAAGTTGACAATAGATGATGATTCTCTGAAGGAAAATCAGACTAGATAAAGATCAATGATTGGTGGATTGCTCTACCTAACTCAAACTAGACCTGATATCATGAATGTTGTATGTATTGTTTCAATATTTCAAGCTGATCCAAAGGAATCTCATGTGACTGCTATGAAAAAAAATTTAGATACTTGAAGGGAACAATTGATTTTGGCCTATGGTATCCTAAGGATGATAATATTTCTTTGAGTGCCTTTACTGATGTTGATTGGGAAGGAAATGTGAATGATAGGAAAATTACTAGTGGTGGTGCATTTTTCTTGGGAAAGAAGTTGATTTCATGGTTATGTAAAAAGCATAATGCCATTTCTTTATCTACTGTAGAGGTTGAATACATTGTTGTTGCTAACAATTGTACTCAAATATTATGGATGAAGTAGATGCTAAAAGATATCAAAGTTGTGTATGATGAGTCTATTGCTATATTTTTTGATAACTCAAGTTCTATTAACATTTCTAAGAATCTAGTGGCTACATTCAAATACAAAGCATATATCTATCAAGTTTCACTTTTTGAGAGAGAAAGTGAGTGAAAGGAAAGTTAGATTGGAGTATGTGCCCACTAAGGAGTAGATTGCAAACATCTTTAGCAAGCCATTTCCTAAGGATACTTTTGAGTATCTTAGAGGGAAGTTAGGGGTGATTACCCCTCCTAATCAAAACTAAGATGCATTGATTTGCATTAGTCCATGCATTTCATAGTCATATCTTGATTTAGATTGATGTTGTGGTGGCTACTACTCAGGGGGAGTAGTCAAATGTTCAGATATGTGGTTTAGAGCTTGCATAGAAGAGATATTTGTCATTTATGTCAAAGGGGGAGAAGAGTAATGTGAAAAAATTTTGGGAGGAGAAGAACCTTTTGGGGAGAAGATCATGCAAAAAAGTTAAAGAGTCAGAACCTAAGGGGGAGTAAGTGCTAATAGATAGTTGTGTTGATGGTGTGTTTCACATCATGTGTTGCCATAATTCCAAAATGGGAAATTTTTGGATATTGTGGTTGTCATTGATGTCAACACTATTAGCATTGATATGTATTTAAGGCTTTATATGTCAATGATTTTGAGAAAATTGTAAAGAAATAAGTTGCAAGTTGTCAGTGGTGAAGTGAATTTCAATTTGTTAGTGAGTTCAGTACATTGATGATCAGAGGTTTTGGAATAAAGTATTTATTTTCAAGGCTATCTAGTTTATCCACATCAAGTTTTAGAGATCCACATGAAGATTTCATCAAGTTATGAAGATTTGTATTCTGATAGTTTTTATGTTGCTTCAAGTGGTGTTCCTTATTGAAGATAATGTGATTTCAGTACATTCAGTTGTTGTGGATGCTTCTCTAGTGTTTCATGATTTTTGTGGATGTTTCTAGATCATGCTCTATCTAGTTGCACGTTTGTGTTGATCGTTGTGCTCGCAATTGGATATTTTCTCTTATGTGTTCATGTTTTTCATGTTCATGGCTGACAAGGTGATGGTAGCATGTTGTGGATCTTTGAGGTATAATTTTTGAAGGTGGTTCATGCTTGAAGATGTTGATTTGGGTCTTCACTAAGTTGTGGCTGACCTTGGTTGATTCACATTAATAATTGTTGTTGATATGGGCTGATAGTTTATATTCCTTTTATTATTTTGTTGAAGTTGACTTGTAGCGATGAAATTTCTTGTTGCAAATATATATAAGTGATTTTTTATTCAATTTGAAGGTGTGCTTGTGGGTGCCAAATGTGTGTGTGCATGAATAATTTTCTAAATCATTTGAAGGCAGAGCAGAGTGAGAAGAAGAGTGAACCCAACTTTTGAAAATATTTTCTTTTGATTTTAAGTGCAGCCTAATTTTCATTTGCATTGCATTAGGTATTGCATTGTTTAAATTGTATCTTAGGATTTTCAAAATTGCATTGTTGAAAGGCTTCAATAGTTTGGATTTTTGCATAATTTTTGCATTTAAAAACACTAAATTTTTTTGCATTTCATACTGTACATACATTTGTGCATCTAAAAACCATAAAAATGCATTCAAAAGTTCTAAAAAATCTCAAAAAAAATAATGAGTGGGACTAAATTGCCACATTGGGTGACTTAGTCCTCTTGCATATTTTGCATTGCATTTTTTGATAATTTCTTGGTATTCTCTGCATTTTTGTCTTCCATTATTGCATATTTTCATAATTTCTAGATTTTTTTTTTACTCTCTTTTTAGCATATTAGTTTACTTTCATTCCTTGTCATTATGGATTTTTGCTTAAATAAGTTTTGGAATTCATTGAAATCCCTTGTAGACATGTCCAATTGTGCCTTTGGATGTGATCCTAATGACCTTGAGATTCCTCATGCTCCTTCAACTCCTAATGAATTTCCACCTCATGTTGTTGACATCATTGGAGATGATGATGAAAGGATGAATAAGTTCTTAAATACATGTCTTGAAAAACTTGAAAAAAATGTATCCTTTTACCCATCCATAAAGTCACAAGATCCTTCTACTATCCCACCTCTTGATACATTTGGCTACCTCCATCCTAAAACAAATGAAGATCCTAAGTTCCCTCTGACCAGTGGACCTAGCTCTTCTACACAACCACCTTCTCAACCATTTTATGATCACAAAGTTACAAACACACAAATCAATCTTGAAGAGACATATGGAAAAGGTTTTACTATCTTAAGTAAACAAGTTTGCAACACAACAAAAAAACATGGCATTCACCAAATTTTAGAACAAAGACCAATAGATGACAACATAACAGGGCTAAGATATCAAGATCCTCATACTGACCAGCCTCCTTTTGAATATTGGAGACTTTGAGATGATGGTCCAATGATCTTTGATTCCCCTCCTGACTTGAATTTCCTCCTCCCATGTGAACAACCATTACCTAATTCTAATGATAAGGATGCTAGGATTCCCATGGGTCCTCTCCCTCCTTCCATTCATAAAAAAGGAGAATCTAGTAAATGTAAACGACCTTACAAATTGAAAAAACTCAAGTTTCCTCTCCATCCACCACCTAAATGTGAAAGGAAACTCCAAATTCTCTTAAATAAAGGTTTCATTCTATTACCACCTATGAATAGGTTGGTCATCTATCCTAAAGATTCTAACGTACCATTTTTCAAATATCATCATGTTCTTGGCCACCAAACTGATGAATGTTAGACATTGAAGGACATATTGAATAAGTATCACTTCACTGATACCAATTGTTATCCCTTCGTTCCATAATTCCTTAAACCAACTCCTCTCATCATGCAATAGTTGTAGAATTTTCCATTCTCATTATTGCATGATCCTTCCCATCACACACCTTGGATCCTTCTTGTATTACACTTTGTGGGGGAAAGAAGTTGTTAGCCTTGTCCTAGTAATACATTTGTCCTTGTCTATTAACTATGTTATTTCCCTTTTGCTTATACTAATTGAGATTGCAAAGCCAATAACTTGATTAATGGTTGGATTACATTTGCATTACTAGCCCATTTTACATTTTCATTTTTCTATTTGTGTATCTATTCCCCCATAATGTGCGTTTGATGTTATTTCTCTCTTGGTGCACTTCTTCTATTTGTACCTCTCTTCTTCTCTATGTCGTACAATTATCCTTTTTCACTTTTGTTTTGTGTTTTCCTTTCAGGGCATGATGCAAAGCTTTGAGATGACCTATGTCTCTTCCATGTTGACCCAATAGGTCCCTTTTCCTTTTACTTTTTTTTTCTTGTTTTTTCCTTTTGGGGATGATGCAAAGCATTGAGACGACCTATGTCTCTTCCATGTTGACCCAATCAATCCCTTTTCTTTTTACTTTTTAGTTTTCTTGTGTTTTCCTTTTGGGGATGATGCAAGGCATTAAGACCAAAATGTCTCCTTCATGCTGACCCAAAAGAATTTTTATTTCCTTTAACCTTTTTGTTTTATTTTTGCTTGTGTTTCTCCTTTTGGGGACAATGTAAAGCATTGAGACTGCAATGTCTCTTCCATGTTGAACCAAAATGGACTTTTTTTTTCTTTTTTTTTTTCGCTCTCTTTGTGTCATTCTTCCAGTTCTATGTATTTGGGGAAAGATGACAGTTCTGAGCTCTTTAATAAAAACATTGCACCAATGAACATACTAACCCAAAATCCATAGATCCCTTATGTGTTTAGTGTGTTCCTTTTGGGGGAAACCCATCTTTCTTTTGTTCCTTTTCATTAACATGATGCAACCTTACTCAGAAATACATGACTTGGCATAGGGGCTTTCCAAGTTGGATCTCATGTCTTGTTTCTTTTGGAATTTTCATTTGCTACTTTAAAGTAATTGCTCATGGAATGGTGTGTAGCAATTCCTTTAAAGTGGGGGCATACATTGGCATTATTCATTTTGTATTTTTCTTTTTCTTAGTTCTTAGTGCATCCTTGTTACTTCATACAATGTGTTTGTCACTTTGTGGAAGACATTGGGTGTGATGTCCTTCATAAGCATGACCTATCTTAGCATATTACATTCCTCTTGGTGGCCTAATGCAACACACCACATCCCATAAGTTGTGAATATTCTATTATTTGATTGGTCCTCTCTTGGAGGCATTAGAAATAGTGTTCCCTAAGTGACAGACCTTGCATGATCCTAACAAGACTCATTTGAACTTTCTTTTACATTTTTCATTTTTTCATTTTGCATTTACATGGCCACCTTGCATAACACAACTTGCATGCCTGTGGTGCTATCATGTTTTTTCATGAGTTCAAAGCATACAAATATTTTCTTGTCTCATGAAGCACAAACCAAAATTGTCTTTGTGGAACCTTATTAAAGTTATTAGGAGGCATAAATTTAATATGGTTGAGTGGGAAAGCCTATCCAGTGGAATGAATTTTCCCCATAGCCACTTGCTTGTGTGAGTGCATACCAAACGAGTGTATGTTTCTCACCTTTTGGGCCTTCTCACCCCATAGAAAATTGACAGTTCCATGGCCCCAGAGTGAGTATACTTGGGATTTCTCACCCAATGGACAACCATAAGTCTTGTCGCCCCAGAGTGAGTACACATTTTATTTTTCAAAACAAACAACCTAGATCTAATCCACAATGAGTTGGAAATATGATCAATGTTTTCATTCGTTTTCCTCATCTTCTTGTGTGTTCCTTTGCACTTATGCTTGGTTTGTCATGAGATCTTGATCCTGGGGGCTTGATCATCCCTCTTGATTGTTGTTTCATCTTACCAACATGTGTGCATTAGGATCCCTCTCAATGTGTGTGTTGAGCTACTTTAGCAAGAGTTTGAAGCAAGTTCATCCTCTCACTAAAGTGGGGGCTTAATGTGTCACCAAAAAATGTATAGTTGACATTTTTATGCTCACTTGAGTCTCTCTTATGGAATTTGGCTTGATTTTTCCTAGGTCTAATGTTGTAATGTGGTCAACAAGTTCACATTAGGTCTTGGATCCTTGTGAATCATTAAGACTTATAAGACATCTTGTAAAGGGGTTGTGAAGTGTTCTAACTCACTTTCACACTTTTCTAAGACCATTTCATCATAATTCACCTAAAAAACACCTTTTATGACTTAACAAGTCTTATTTCAAAGTATTGTAAAGTGTTGTAATTCACTTTCACACTTTTCTAGACTTGTCTTCACTAATTCAACCCTTTCTCGTGTATAAATGACCCTTTAATGCACTTTTCAACTGTTTTAAAGTTTTTTTTTTAGGATACTCCCGTTGGACAACATTTAAGGCCCCATAATTCCTGACACACACTTAATTTTCTTAACTGGGACTAAGTCGGTAGTAGGGGTGACTTAGTCATTTTTGGAACAAAACTCAAAATAATTTCAAATTTCTAGTGGGATTTTTTCCTCTAACCCTTCAGGTCGACCTATGATGAGTTATTTTTAGGAAATTTTAGTAAAATCATGCATAAATAATGTTTTTTCACCTCATTTTACATCTCCTACAATTTCATAATCTCTTGCACTCATTAAGCATTATATCTTACAAGCAATCAAGCATTATCAAGTCAACCATTGGAGCACTTCATTACATATCTTCAGATTTACACATCAAGAGTTTGGTAAGTTTATGACATTGCATGTTGTTTATTTATCATTCTCCTTTCATTTCATAGGATTTGATTACCAAAGTGGGGTTTGACTGAGGAAAACCCCTATACTCTAACCCTTAACCATATTTCCCCTTTTGAATGTGTGTTTGCAAACTTTATATGCAGAATTTTCAAACAAATAGGTGTTGAAAAGTGGTCAATTAGCCTTCAAAGTCAATCAAGTCATCACAATCCTAATTCAAGCTTGGAGAGACTTTCTACCTTGTTTTCTGCATATTCAAGTGCAAACACCTATCAAGAAAGCAAGTGTAGACCTGTCGCTACCATATTTTGTCCTTAAATTCCCGAGATTTGTAGGAAGACTAAGTTGCCACTATTGGTAGATTTGTCTCTCTTTTGGGCTTGAAAAGTGATTTTGACATTTTTGGACACCCATTTGTGATGAGGGCGCAGCCCGAGACACAAAAATAACCTACAAACAAGAGAATAATTTTATTATTCAGAAAATGGAGCTTCTTACATGCAGAGGATCTCAAATCCCCAAGTTCTACAACACATGCAAGCTACAGAAAGCTACAGAATAACCCTTTCACAATGTGCGAACTTGTCCCCAAAAAGTTACCCAAAAATATTAGAAACCCGCCCATAAATAGAGCTCCTCTTTAGTTTGGAGCCAAAACAATATTAAAATTTGAGTTTAGGTGGTTTGGCACCGAAAATTACAACTTGAAGTTCAAATTTCAAAAGAACATTTGCAATTGTATCTTCTAGAAAGTGCGCCAACTTCCCAGGGCCATAACTTTTGATTCGGGGCTCTGATTCGTGAACCGTTTGAACCATTTGAAAGGTCTCGGGGCCATTCCGAAAGATCTAAGTGCCTCAAATCCAACTCAAAAGATTTTTAGGTGCAAATCTGGGAAACTAAAACTGCAATATCTTTCAACCCAGGAATAAAAAATAAAAACCGTAAATTAGGAATTTCATTATGACAAAAAGGGTATCCAAAAATGTAAAAACATCTAAAAACTGAGAAACTTGAAATTTAACTATTTTTGGGTGATGCAAGATTGCCCTTACACCAATCGGATGCCCTACATTAGACACCCAAGATAATTTGAGAAGTGACCCCACGCCTCGTGGTTGAGGAAAACCCCAACCAAATAAATGCTTCCTTAGATAGCTAGGATGAATCTTCCAATGTGCCTTCCTCTCCATTTCACTAGATATTCTTCATAATGCATTTCTCGTAATTCTTCCCACACGATTATCCAAGATTTCCTCAATCTCATTTTTGAAGTAGATGCTAGAATCCCACACTGTTCCATCATTGGTACTTCCTCTGCACCACCTTCATGATACTCTGTCAAATCTGAAATGTTGAACACAGGGGAAATGTTGAATCCATCTGGCAACTCTACCTCATATGCATTCCCTGAATCATGCCTCTTCAAAATTTTACAGGGACCGAACTTCTTCATCTTCAATTTGTTATATGTTCCCACTGGAAACCTTTCTTTCCTCAAGTGGACCATCACTTCATCACCAATCTGAAACTCCTTATACCTCCTCTTCTGATCTGCCTTAGCCTTATACTGCATATTCATCTTGTTAATATGTTCTCTTACCTTCTCATGTATATACTTGATGTGTTCAACAAAATCTTCAGCTTCAACACTTATTTTCTTCTCTTGGTCCATCTTCCTCAATTCTAGATTTGTTCTGGGGCTACCTCCATACACAATTTGGAATGGTGATCTACCAAGAGCTTCATTGATGTAATTGTTGTAAGAGAATTCTGGCCTCGTAAGATCAAGTCTCATGCCTTGGGTTTATCTCCTACCAAACATCTCAATAGGTTACCCAAACTCCTAATAACCTCTGCCACCCATCTGTTTGTGGATGGTGTGTAGAACTGAACTTCGGCTCATCTTTTAGCTTTCCATAAGGTCCTCCAAAAGTAACCCACAAATTTGGTGTCATGATCTGAAACAATACTCTTTGGTAGACCATATAGCCTCACCACCTCTTTGAAGAACAAGTCAGCAATGTGGACATCATCTTTGAATGTGAATCCATCCATACTTATATCCTCCCATGGCCTCTTTGGTATAGGTAAGGGATGATATAAGCCTTTATTCTGGCTCACTCCTTTAGCCATTTGACATACCCTACAGCTTTGTACAAACTTCTTCACATCCTGTGACAACTGAGGCCAATAATAATGCTCACTAATAATGGCAATGGTCTTATCTCGACCAAAATGTCCTGCCATTCCTCCACTATGCTTCTCCTTTATCAGGTTCTCCCTCATGGAACTCCTTGGGATACACAATTGACTTCCCTTGAATAACATGCCATCCTGGATTATGAAATCCAGCCACCTGGTCCTGTCCACTATAACAAGTTCCTTGCAAGCTTTTCAAGCCTCTGCAAAATCAGGATCTTTTGCATATAGTGTCTTGAGTTCATTGAACCCAACCACTTCAATTTGCATCTTTGTCATCAATGTATGCCTCCTACTTAAGGCATCTGCAACCCTATTTGACTTCCCACTCCTATGTTTCAAAACAAAGGTATAACTCTACAAAAACTCTACCCAATTCATATGCCTCTGATTTAATTTTCCCTAACTATTTAAGTATTGCAAGGCCTAATGATTAGTATATAGAACAAATTCCTTTGGCAACAAATAATGTCTCCATTTCTTTAATCCTTGAACTATTGCATAAAACTCCTGATCATATACAGAATACTTTCTCTTGGCATCATTTAACTTTTCACTTAAATAGGCAATGGGCTTACCTTCTTGGCTCAATACTACTCCAATGGCACATCCACTAGCATCACAATCCACCTGAAACACCTTGTTGAAATCTGGGAGGGCTAGAATAGGTTGCTCTGTCACCTTCTACTTCAACAATTCAAAACTTTTTGCCGCTCCAGTGCTCCACTTGAATTCTTTTCTATCCCCTCTCATTGTTTCAGTCAGGGGTCCACAAATACTACTAAAGTTTCTAATGAACTTTCTATAAAAACTAGCCAAACCATGGAAAGATCTCACCTCGGGTGGCAGTTCTGGGTAGGCCATTCCATAGCCTTCACCTTCTCTGGTCCATCTTGAGACCTTCTACTGAGACAACAAACCCCAAGTACACTAACTCCCTCTTCACAAAACTACACTTCTTCAGATTAATCAATAGTTTCTCTTCTCTTAACTTCTCAAAGACTCTCCAAATATGCATCAGATGCTCATCCAAAGTCTTACTAAAAATCAAAATATCATCTAAATACACAATAACAAAACTTTCCAAAAATTATTTTAGTACCTCGTTCATGAGCTGCATGAATGTGCTCGATGCATTGGTTAGTCCAAAAGGCATGACTAACCACTCATACAGGCCCTCTTTGGTCTTGAAGGCAGTCTTCCATTTGTCTCCCTCTCGAATCCGGATCTAGTGATATCCACTTTTCAGATCAATCTTTGTGAAGTACTAAGCTCCACTCAAACAATCCATCAAGTCATCCATCCTTGGTAGGGGAAATCTGTACTTGATTGTTATCTTGTTTATGGCTTGGGAATCTATACACATCCTCCACTCCCCATCCTTCTTTGGTGCTAGTACTGCAGGTACTGCACATGGACTCAAACTCTCCTTTATCAAACCCTTTCTCAACAACTCTTGAACTTGTTTGTTCAACTCCTCATTTTCTATTGGAGTCATTCTATGAGCTGCCTTATTTGGCAAACTGGCTCCAGGAATCAAGTCAATTTGATGACTAATTTTCCTTATTGGCGGTAAACCCTTAGGTACATTATCAGAAACAATATCTTGAAACTCATCCAACATCCTAGAAAATTCTTTTGGAACCTTCTCACTATCCTCCTTACTCACTCTATGAATCAATGCATAACACACATGCTCGTGCTTCATACCTTCTAAAAAATTTCTTCCATCTACATAACAAATTCTAGCACTACTGCATACCTTTTCTTCGGTGTCCTTCAGGGGTTTCAACTTGTGACGAACCCCATCCTTTGTCAAGGAATAAGAATTTGCATGGCCATCATGTATAGCTTTTCTATCAAACTGCCATGGCCTCCCCAACAACATGTGACATGCATCTATGGGGATGATATCACAGAGTACCTCATCATGGTAGCTCCCAATCTTGAACTTTACTAGGCACTGCTCATTGACCAAAACTTTGTGGTCTTTCTGCAACTAGGAAATCTGATACGGATGTGGGTGCCTTTCCATCTTTAGCTTCAACTTTGTGACCATCTCCTCTGACACCATATTGTCAGTGCTCCCACTGTCAATAATGACATCACAACATTTTCCTTCACACTTGCACCTTGTACGACACAAATTCTTCCTCTGTTCTGGTTCCTTTTCTTCAATTACTAGGGCTCTCCTAATCACTAGGGTTTCTCCCCTTTTAGCATCATATGAATGTTCAGATTGGGCCTCCTTATCTGCATGCGCAACCCTTCCATGACCTTCTAGCCTTTTTTCTGCCCTTCCTTGGTGTTGTGGACATTCATAGGCTCGATGCCCTTCTTCACCACACTGGAAACACGTTCCTCTGAAACCACCTCTTCCAGATCCTTGTCCATATCTCCCTCGTCCTCTACCTCTTTGATCACCACTATTTTGATCATGAGGGTGGTAGAAGTTGTCATTCTTTTGGCTTCGGCTAGTACCCACATCTTCACTTTTCTTTTCATCATCATTTCGACTTCCTGAAGGTCTTCCATTGCCCTTCTACTTTGACCTCCTCATCCTTTTTGCTAGCCATCAAATATTTTGTTCAACTTCTCTTCCACCTTCAAAGCAAACTAATACACATCCTCAATGGTGGTCATTCTGACTAGACTTAACTCCTCCTGATCGCTCGATCGTAACCCATTAAGATATTAGGCTACCTTCTCCTTATTGGCCTCTATGTGACCCGTTCTAATGATTATCTTGTGAAAATATTCAGTATATTCTTTCACAGATCTACTTCCTTGCTTCAACCCTTGCAATTTCTTCAACAGATCTAACTTGTAGTCCACTAGTATGAACTGCTTCTTCAATTTCTCTACCATGCAATCACATCTGGTGATCTTGACTTTTCCTCTTCGATTTCTTTCCAACTGGACCTCTTTCCACCAAATACTGGCATGGCCCTTCAACTTCATTTTTGCAAACTTAACCTAATTTGGGTCCTCTATTTCCTCATACTCAAAATATTCTTCTAGCTCGTTGATCCAATTGATCAACTCTTCCAGGTTCAAACTTCCAGAATAACTAGGGACTTCTACTCTGGGTCTTTTCCCGATCTTCAAAATGGCCCTTATTAGCCACATTTGGTCTTGATCAATTGATTATTCTTCCTCTTCTACCTCTGAACCTTCTTCCTCTCCTTCATCCTCACTTTCCTCCCTCAGTTTTAACCCTCTTCTCAACTACTCTTGTAACGCATCAATCTATCTCTGGAGGGCTGCCAGTGCATCTCTTCCACCAACATTTCTACTGCTTCGACCACCTCTGGCACCACCACGCCTACCAGACATCACTCTTGGAGGCATTTTTCTTGACCTTGAACCACAACCACGGTCCTGGTGTGAACTGCCTCACGATCGACGATCTGTCCACATGCTCAAGAAAACCTCACTCTGATACCACTTGATGAAGGCGTAGCTCGAGACACATAAAATAACCCACAAACAAGAGACTA
Source organism: Sequoia sempervirens (assembly GCA_007258455.2). Classification (NCBI taxonomy): domain Eukaryota; kingdom Viridiplantae; phylum Streptophyta; class Pinopsida; order Cupressales; family Cupressaceae; genus Sequoia; species Sequoia sempervirens. The sequence goes on along the minus strand of VDFB02271358.1, from coordinate 358,724,840 downwards.
ATTTTATTATTTAGAAAATGGAGCTTCTTACATGTAGAGGATCTCAAATCTCCAAGTTCTACAACACATGCAGGCTACAGAAAGCTACAAAATAACCCTTTCACAATGTGCGAACTTGTCCCCAAAAATTTATCCAAAAATATTAGAAACCTGCCCATAAATAGAGCTCCTCTTTAGTTTGGAGCCAAAACAACATTAAAATTTGAGTTTAGGAAGTTTGGCACCGAAAATTACAACTTGAAGTTCAAATTTCAAAAGAACATTTGCAATTGTATCTTCTAGAAAGTGTGCCAACTTCCCGAGGCCATAACTTTTGATCCGGGGCTCCGATTCGCAAACTGTTTGAACCGTTGGAAAGGTCTTAAAGTCAAGAACTCGCTTAAAATCCACTACACAAATTTTGGAAAGTTTTGGGGCCATTACGAAAGCTCTAAGTGCCTCAAATCCAACTTAGAATATTTTCAGGTGCAAATCTAAGAAACTAAAACTGCAATATCTTTCAACCTAGGAATAGAAAATAAAAACTGTAAAATGGGAATTTCATTATGACGAAAAGGGTATCCAAAAATGTAAAAACATCTGAAAACTGAGAAACTTGAAATTGAACTATTTTTGGGTGATGCAAGATTGCCCTTACACCACTGGATGCTTCTGCATCAATTTGGCAGATTCCCATTCCGAAAAAGTTTCCCAAAACTAGGACTAAGTCACCCAACCTAGTGTAATTGTCCCAATCAAAATTTTCAGTCAAATTTTTAGGATTCCAGAATCTCCCAATATCAAGTTTCAGATTCCAGGTGCACCTCTTTCATTTTGTTCTGTTATTTCATCATTTGCTTGCATTTTTAGGCATTTATGCATATCACATTGTGTTTTCAAACAAGTTGCATTTCTTAGGTTTTGCATCATTAGATCATTTCATTTTTAAATCAATGCATTACTACATCTTAATTAGACATATTACATCTCATTAACTTTGAGTGTAGACATTAGCATTTTGACCCATCTCTTTCTCCTTTTAGGTGAAAACCTTAGAAGTGCAAGAAAGCACTTGGTTTGCCAAAATCATTGTCCACACATGGATTAAAATGAATAATGGTTTTGTTTTTCCTACAATGGGATCGATAAATATCCCTTTAAAATTTGAACCAGAAACATTAAATGTCTCATTCACTATCATCCCATTGTTAAACCAATTTTGTTGTAAGTTAGGCTATCCATGGCTTCGCTCCATGAATGACATCTTGTTGGTTTTGCATAAATGTTTAAAGTTTCCCTTTGGAAATGAAATATTTACTATGCATCATAGTGGCTTTAATCTCATGTCTTTTTCCCAAGCCTATCAAACCTATTTGAACTCATGAGGACTAGATTTTTAAAGCATATGAAAAGTTCAAGGAAAAACACATAGAATAATTATCCCTTAGAAACATGCCTCAACCCATGATTGAACCACCTATCCTAGATGAAACTATGATTAAACCAATAGCCCTTCCAAATATCTAAGAGAAACCTATGATAAATCCTCCTATAGTTTACTATAAGAGACCACGAGACAATCAAAACCATCCTGTTGTGCCTCCTAAAATAATAAAAGTGTACAAAGCCAAAGAGAAAGTGGTTGAACAACATCCTATGGTTCCTTATGTTCCTCCCCTTAGGGAAGAAAAGAAGCCTATGGTTGATAAACGCACTCCTACATAAACAAAAAATGGCAATAGGTTAAAATGAAATTGAAATGCTAGAGAGCATAGGCATAGACATTGTGCTATTGCTCGTCTATTACAAATAAAAAAAGAAAAGAGAAACAAAAAAATCAAAATCCAAACTTACCTAAAGCAATGCATGATGATTCTATACCTTCACCGCAAGAAAAAAAAGAACCTTCTTGAGACATTATCATTTGACCTCCTATTGTGATTAATCTAGATGATGAAATTGATATTGTAAAGATTAATGAACAAGTGCATAATGAGTTGAATTCATTGTTTTCCTCTTCTATGAGCTTAAATGAAAATTCTAATAATAAGAGTGTTGAACTTGGTGCTTCTCCTAGTTTGAAACTTTTTGTTGTCCCTTTGGTTGTTTGTCTACCTTTTGTATATAATGATGAAGATTGGGATGTGGATGACCTACTATAGGTTGAATCACATGTTCCTTACTAGTATTTTGCATTGTTTTTGTTTTCATGTTTCTTCATGTGATTGCATGTGTGTAATATGATTCCCCATGTTGTTTCATTTGATGTATTTCTCTTTATTTTTGTGCATTCCTCTATATGTATCTACATTCTTCTCTATGTCATAAAAAAATTATCTTTTCACTTGTCTTGTTTTCTCCTTTTGGGGATGATGCAAGTCGTCAAGACATTTAGGTCTCTTCCATGTTGACCTAAAGGCTCTTTATTTTTTTTTATCTTTATTTTTCATTCTTCATTTCTATGAGTATTTGGGGAATGATGACATTTCTGAGCTCTATGACAACACTATAGAAAAGACATATTGACCTTGAATCCATATATCCCTTATGTTTTTTTAGGGGCAACCCCTCCATCCTTTTTCATGACGTAGCTCTATTTTAGAAACATATGACTTGGCATAGGGTTTTTTGAGGAAATCCCTCATGTCTTAGGAGTAAACATTGGCTACTTTATAGAAATTTCTCACAACAATGGTGTTAGCAATTGCTTTAAAGTGGGGGTATACATTAATGATATCTTTTGATATTTTTCATATTTCAAGGTGTGATTTTATTTTTTCTTGTGACACTTCCTTTTCTTGGTGGTGTCATTGGGTTTGATGTCCACCAAGAGTGTGATATTTCTTAGCACACGATTTTCCTCTTAGTGGTAATGTGACGCACTGCATTCCCTGAGCTGTGAAACTTTTACTCTTGACTTGTCCTCTCTTGGATACATTAGGAACGATGATCCCTAAGAAGAAGACCTTACATAGATGAAGTGAAATCCCTTTGAATATATATATATATATATATATATATATATATATATATATATAATGTTCATAAGTTTTTGGAATAATACAACTTTTTGACCTTGTGAAGCTCAAACACAACCCTAATTCAAGGCCACATAGCATAGCATGCCTTTATTTTCTATTGATCCTTGCCATGTGCATAGGTTCTTAGCATAATGTAGCTTGTTAAGTATGAAATAAGAATGTGAGTGATGCCCTATAAGAGTTATTAGAGGGATAACTTTGGTATGGTAATTATAGTAAGAGTTGACACAGAAGCATGAATTTCTCACTAAGCCACCTTCTTGTAGGGATACTCACCTAGTGAATGGGTTGAGGTTCCACTACCCCAGAGTGAGCACAAAACTGATAGTCTAGATGTGTTCCACATCGCATTAGACAACCTAGGCTTGATCTTCTTGGTCTTTGATAGCACGTCATATGATTATGTATCTTTTTCATTGTTGCATTTATAAGTGTCTTGAATGTCTACTTTAGTGTGAGTTTGACATGGGGTCATACTCTCACTAAAGTGGGAGAAAAATGTAGTAACAAAAAATTATCCCTTTTTCCTTAGTTTGGGAATGAATAATTAATAATAAATAAACTTAATCTTGCCTTTATTTAGTGTTGTAATGTGTTTTACACATTCACATTAGGTTTAGGGCCCTTTTTTAATAAAATGGACTTAATGGTACCTTATTTAGGGTGTTGTAAAGTGTATCTTTACACTTTCACATTAATCTATGGATTTATTAATTAATTGAGGTTAATTTGTCCCTTTAATTCAAATCCAAGTGTAATATATTATAGATTCTAAGGGATAAAGCCTGACATTCATAAATGTTATTACACAATACTTAATTTTTGAAGGTGTTTGTCCTAGTTTGGTGACCTAGGACCCATTTTCCACTTGGTGAATGGGTCCTCACTAGGTCCTAGGACCCTATTTTTACATGATCTTTCACATTGTATGAAGTGTATCCTAGCTAAGTGCGCTAGGACCTATTCACCACATAGTGAATGGGTCCTCACATAGACCTAGGACCCCCCCTTGGGATATTTTTTGGTGGTATTTTAATGATTTCAAAGTCTAGATTTGATATCGGCTTGTGTTATTTGAATTTTGGGAATTAAGGATAAGATAAGAATCAATATAGGTTTATTTCACTAAGTTTCATCCTAAGAATTTCAAGCGATCAAGAAATTTTCACAAGAGAATTATAGGAGAATTCAAGAGAATTTATAAGGCATTCAAGGGAAGATTATTGAAGATTATTGCAACAATCAAGACCCATTTCATCATTTCAAATATTTAATGCATCATGCATGTTGTTGAGCTAATGTGTTGTGATGTTGCATTGAAGATCAATTCAAGCATATTCAAAGCATTATTTCTAATCAAGTGTTGTGATCAAGATCTACATTCATTGAGGATAATACATGCTAGATTGTAGATTTATCCAAGGTTCAATTGAGGTTTGGTGATTTGTTACATATTTTTGTTCATTCATCATTCCTTTATGCATTGTTTCATTTCAAGGTTTAATTACCAAAATGGGGTTTGACCAAGGAAAACCCATATTCCCTAATAGAACAACATTTTTTCTCTCCTTTGATGTGTGATTTTAGGTTTTAGGTTCAAGATCATTTGGAGAGAAAAAGTTGTAAAGTTGTGAAGGTTTTGAAAGTTTTCACCTTTCTTGCAAAATCACAAAAATTGATCTACAAAATTTATTTCTTGGTTTTCGATAGTCTCTTAGTAGAGTCTGGGAGTGTAGACATTGAAGAACAAAACATAGAAATTGATTTTCTAGAACCCTAGCTAGGACTTATTCACCATAGGGTGAACATGAGTCCTTGGTGAGGCTTGAAAAAGTAATTTTTGCAATAGGTACATAGAATTTTACCTTCTTAAAACTTTTCTTTTTACTAGTATTTGGGTTAAGGTTGATTTTTGTAACTCATTTGCACATTATAACCCTCATAATTGAGTGAAACTAGGAATATAGGTGCATTTTTCATCATTTGACTTTAACACCCCTATTTTCCTTTATTTCACACATGTCTACAAATATAGATGGATTTAAGAGGAAATAAACTTTAGAATCTTCTTCTAAATCCATATCCATAACATGAACTAAATTAGTTAATTTTTAAAAGTATTAAAATAGAAAAATTATAACATGAATTATAATAATTGGTCATTGCTCATTAATTTAATTTTGAATAGTATTTTGTACCTCTTTGTAAACAATCTAATTTTTTTCCATATAGACATATTTATGTACATGTCTTGGTTCATATTTGACCCATATTTTATTAATTTTAAAATAACACATAAATTATCTATATTTATTAAATTATAATTAATTAGACATTGTATATTCATAAAATTGCACCCCTTGCAATTTCACATACAATCTTGCATTCATTTTAGTGTCCACTCCCTTAGCATCTTGTGTAGGCTCATTTTAGCCCCTGCATCAACCTTTTCTCTTCTCAAGATGCTCCAACACCCTTTTCAGCAGCTATCCTCGCTTGTTAGCTTTTCATCAGACTTTGTGCTTTTCCAGTTCCCATTGTTTTGTAGAGTGATGTGTCCAGACAATAGTGCGCTACTATGATGTCTGTGCACAGTGCTAGCATCCTATGATGTTTCAAAACTCAAATAGCTATCTCCATGCATGTTTGCCACTTGTCCTCACCTTTTGTTAGTGTTAATGACTCTAGATTCCTTGTAACAACTAAAGAAGCTGCTTTTCCCTCATTAAAAGCTATCCTTTCAGTTCATTTTTCTCTCTAACTTCCTCTAGCTTCATTCTTTCAAGTTATTCTAGCTTTAGTTTAACTCTTGCTTGCACAACTCCATATAGCTTGCCATAGTAGCTTCAAGCACTTTCAAGTTCTCTTAGCTTCACTCTTGTAGCTTCATCTCCCTCATCTCATGCTTGTGAGAATCTTGGGATTCCATATCCCCTACCATTTGCATCCTTAATTCGCGATACAAGTTCTCCTCCTTGAGTATGGGTTGCTTTTATCACCTCATTTATGATACGCATTCTCCTCCTTGAGCATAGTTTTCTTTTATCACTCATACTTGGTGGTGTGGGTTCTACTCCTGAGCAGTTTTTTCTTTCACCACACACTTTTTCCATTCCTCTCTATCTTCTGGGTTGTCCATGGAGGTGGGAACACCAAAATGGGGGTTTGACTGAGGCAAACCCCTATACAACCCCAACACTTTCTCTAGATCTTACAGACGTAGGTATTGAAGAAATTCACACACTAGAGGCTTCATCACTTTTGTGGTTGTGAGTATCTTATTTCCTTTCTTCTCCTTATCTCTATCATTTCTACTTCTCTTTATTTTAGTTCTATCACATTTTGTTATTTTCCTTTGCTTTAGAAGTTCTCAACAATCAGAGTAGATGTGATCACTTAGTTAATTTATGTGATAAACTTGTTCTCTAGTCTATATGAGATGACATCATGCCTTTGGGATGCCAATGCACTGCGTTGTCATCCTTTGGCTGAGAGCTTGTCAGTTTGTCCAAAAAATATCTTTGACTTTCTCTTTTAGATTTTGAAACTCTCACCACTATTCCTTGAGGTAGTTTAGGGAGGTTCACCCCATGAGGCTCTTTGAATGAAGAGAACTCATCAGTAGTGAATCCCCCTTCTCTATATTTTGGTGAACTCGACATGAAGAGAGTATCTTCCAAAAAAATAGGAATTTATTTACCCCTAGTTGGCGGGGTCATAACTTTTGACTCGGTGCTCAGAATTCAAAACTGTTTGCACCATTGGAAAGGTCTCCTAGAGAACTAGCTTAGTACCTAAAATAAAAGTGCATTCAAAAATTAAATTTTAGGGATTGATGCAAGTTCCGACCTCAAATTTTGCTCCAAAGACCTCCAAAAATGCAAATTACTAGAACATAGAAAATGCCGAGAAAATTGTAATGAATTTAATATCCTCTTTTATTAGTTCAGTATCTAATTTTATTCAAAATGTTAATGATGTTCCATTTCATGCATGTGATGGTGAATTGGCTTTGGCTATGTCACTTGATATCTTTGATCCTTCTCACAAAAGTCCTCTTTCTTCAAAGAATATTTTTTTGCAAGAAGATGAAACCATTGATACCTTTCTTAATGTTACTCTACCTTCTATTCATTCCAATGTACTCTCTTTTGGAGATGATGCATTTGTAAATGATGAATATCCTCTCTATTCCAATGCACTCTCTTCTAGAGACGTTGCATTGGTGAATGATGAATCTCATCTTTTTTCTGATGCACTCTCTTGTAGAGATGATGCATTAGTGAATGGTGAACCTCCTTCCACATCTAATCCTCCTTGGATCAATGTTGAGAATGTTTCTTCAAATAATTATTCCACATTTGATCCTATTTGGATCGATGTTGAGAAAATGTCTTCAAATAATTATTCTACTATTTGTGATGATTATGTAAATGTAATTTATGTCTCTATTTCCCCTCAAAGGCCTAAGAGACTGGTCATTTATGTGACTCTAGCTAGTCCTCCTAAAAGGGTTTGTTCTATTAATGGTATTCCATTTTATAGCAACTCCTAATCTTTGTAAGGCTCCCTCTTTTAGAGTGATAGCCCATACTTATGAGAACGGAATGAATTAACAACCAAGTCTTCCTTTAGCTCCTAAACCTATAGCTAAGGACCTGGTGATGGTGACCTTGTTGAGAAACCTCGGGTTACTCTAGCTAATATCTCTCTATGATACTTGCTTTAGTCTACTCTAGTTTATCAAGGTATGCTATAGGAAGCTTTATAAAAGATCATATTTCCTTGTTTCGCTAGGCTAATGGATGCTAATGTGTTGATGACATATATTCATGCAGATTCACCAAATATTACATTCTATCCATAGGAACTCCCACCTTCGAAAGTACAAAAGCAAGAAGACCCTTTAATGACCATAGTTAACATTAATAAAATTGGTATTAGACATACTCTTGTTGATGTTGGTTTGGTACTCAATTTATGTAGCATCGATCTATTACCTAATATTAATATTGACTCATCTTCTCTTAATACTTCATATGTTGTCATTCATGGGTTTGATAATTTCAGTCAAAAATCCCTAGGTGCGATATTCTTTCCTTTGAGGTTTGGATCCATTACTATACCTACCCTTGTATATGTTATGTCAAAAAAGTTACCATATAAACATCTTCTTGGTAGACCATGGATTCATGCCATGGGTGCAGTCCTGTCTACCTTGCATAAATCAATTAAGTTCATTGCTAACAATAAAGTAGCCATAGTCAAGGTTGACCCTGATGCTATGCACTTATGTGAGATGAAAGTTGTTGGTCAAGCTTCGGTTGTGCCTACTCTTATCCATTTAGTGTCTTCCAATGTGTCAATGTTTACTCCAACAATACCTACAATAAAGGGTACTCTTGCGATATATGTCCCTAAAGAAGATCCTTCTGAACTAAGAAATATTAAGTCTACTCTTTCTACTTCTCAAGAAAATGCATCTCTTGGTGATGATTGGGGTTCTTTAGAATTTGCAAATTCCTTCATTCAAGAATATAAAGTTGACCCAATCCACTCAAAACTTCCAATAACATCACCCAATCCTGTTGTCCAAGATGGTTATTATTTTGCATTGTGGGGTAGCGTGAGAAATAATTGTAATGTCCTTGATACTGATCCTCCTCCTTTGTCTTCCATCCTCGTATCTTCTTCTTACGAGCAATCAAAATCTTCTCCACAAGAGAAAGGGTTGCTTCGTACTCCTCATTCTTTATCTAAACAAGAGCATATCTTGTTGAGGCTTCTCAAAGCCCACTTGATCACTCTTCCTTCTCCTACACATAAGAAAATTCATAAACATGGTAAAGAAAAGCATTATTTTTGTGCATACCATCGAGTGGCTGGCCATTCCAATAGTGAATGTAAGGCCTTGAAGGACAAAATACAACAACTTCTTGATTTAGGTGCCATCAAACTCACATTCGATTGATGCACCTACCTTTTCTTTGCCTGACAAGTGATGTAGAGGTTTACCTCTATCCTACATGTCCTAAGTATCATGCATGGTTCTCCTCCCCTATATGTATGTTCGGGGCAGTGATAACTTGTTCTGGATATGTGTGTCCTTAAGGAAACCTTATTTCCTCTATCTCTTTCAAATGAAGCATCACTTGAGTGGACCCCTCTTCTTTTGAAGGGTTCCCAAGGGACCCCTTTGAAAGCCTTCCAATTTGTTGATGGTCTATGTGAATGTCTGCTTACTTTCCTGTGTGGTCGCTTTCTGACATGTTCTATCTGCAGGTAAACATATAGCTTTATAGGTGCACTTGTGAAGTAGCTTTTTTACTCTGTGGATTCCACTTTCTTGGGTTTCCTCCATGTGAGAGATCTTGGAGGATACCTCCCTGTAGGTTTGAGGGTTTGCAGGGCACTTCTTTTGAGCTTCCTCCATGCAAGAGATCTTAGGGGTGGCTCCCCTACAGGTCTGTAGATCTATAGGGCACTTTCTTTGGGTTTCCTCCATGTGAGAGATCTTGGGGGATACCTTCCCTACAGGTATGCGGGTATGTAGGGAGCTTTCTTGGGGTTTCCTTCATGTAAGAGATCTTGAAGGACACCTTCCCTATAGGTCTATAAGTCTATAGGGTGCTTTCCCATCTTCCTCCATGTGAGAGACCGTGGGGGAAACCTTCCTTGTAGGTCTATGGGTCTGTGAGGCACTTTTCTAGGTATCCTTCATGTGAGAGATCTTGGAGCATACCTTCCTTGCAAGTTTGTAGGCCTGTGAGGTACTTGCATTCTCAAATTATTTCTTCTCAACTTGTATATACCAGATCAAAGATCTACATCTTCTTAATCCTGAGTATATGCCCCTCCTCTCTTCATCTTAGAATTCTTCTATGTGTTAGTGTTTTTAATTTGGGGACAACACATAGTACTGAGACAACCTATTAAATCAAGGTCTCTTTACTTTGCTGACTCAAATCCTTTAGTTTTTTGTGCTCTAACATTGTTGTTTGGTGCAGGTTCTACTTGTCTAATGCATTTTTTTTCTAGGTCTTCAACCTAGGGTCATGCTTTTGTGGTTTGAAGAGTTTTCTACTTCCTCTACAATATCCTTTTGGCATATGATGTTATTTATGTTTAGTAGATTTCCTTTAGCGTGCATATTAATGTAGATTCATATGCCTGCTAAAGTGGGGGAAAATGTATAGTTATAAAATTGCACCCCTTGCAATTTCACATACATTCTTGCATCTGCTTTAGTGTCCACTCCCTTAGCATCTTGTGTAGGCTCATTTTAGCCTCTACATTTAGCCTTTTCCCTTCTCAGGATGCTCCAACACCCTTTAGTAGCTACCCTTGTGTGTTAGCTTTTCATTGGAATTTTTTCTTTTCCCATTCTCATTTTTTTGTAACGTGATGTGTCTGGACATTAGCATGCCAAATAGACATATGTGTGTCATGCTAGCATCCTGTGACATTTCAATGATAAAAAAACTATCTCCATGCATATTCACCACTTGTCCTCACCTTTTTTTGATGGTAATAGCCTGGGATGCCTTGTAATGGTTGGGAAAGCTTCTTTTCCCTCATTAAAATCTATCCTTTTAGTTCATTTTTCTCTCTAACTTCCTCTAGCTCCATTCTTCCAAGTTCTTCTAGCTTCACTCCAGCTCTTGCTTGCACAACTCCATATAGCTTGCTATAGAAGCTTCAAGCACTATCAAGTTCTCTTAGCTTCACTCTTTCAGCTTCATCTCCCTCATCTCATGCTTGTGAGCATCTTGGGATTCCATATCCCCTACCATTTGCATCCCTACTTTGTGATACAGGTTCTCCTTGAGCGGGGATTGCTTTTATCACCTCTTTTGTGATACAGGTTCTCCTCCTCCAGCGGGGTTTGATTTTATCACTCATACTTGGTGGTGCAGGTTCTACTCTTGAGTGGGTTTTGCTTTCACCACACATTTTTTCTATTTCTCTTTATCTTCTTGGTTGTCCATGGAGGTGGGAACACCAAAATAGGGGTTTGACTGAGGCAAACCCCTATACAACCCCAACACTTTCTCCAAATCTTACAAAAGTAGGTATTGAAGACATTCACATGTTGGAGGCTTCATCACTTGCATGGTTGTGAGCATCTTCTTTCCTTTCTTCTCCTTATCTCTATCATTTCTACTTATGTTTATTTTAGTTCTATCACATTATGTTATTTTACTATGCTTTAGAAGTTCTCAGAAATCGGAGTAGAAGTGATCACTTAGCTATTTTCTGTGATAAAATCATTCTCTGGTCCATACGAGATGCCAATGTGCCTCTAGGATGCCAGTGTACTACATTGTCGTTTGTATTCTGCATGGTCGTCCTTTGGCTAAGACCTTGTCAGTTTGTCCAGAAAATCTCTATGACCTATTCTTTCAAATTTTGAAACTCTTACCGTTGTTCCTTGAGGTATTTTAGGGAAATTCACCCCGTGAGGCTCTCTGAATGAAGAGAACTCGTGAGTAATGAATCCCACTTCTCTACAGACATATAACAATAACATGATAATCTACATTGTGAAAAGAAATTATAGAAAAATATCAATTCAATATTTTACTATCCCAATCTCCATAACCTCACATACCAAAACATAATAACCACATTGGGATTACTTCATCTCATTTTATTCAAAAATTCCCCAACCTTCTTGGAGCATATGCATCACCCATGAGAATTTAAAGGTGCACTCTTTCACAATTTTTAAGCACTCCAATCTAGCTAGAACTTTCCTCAAATTAGGATGGGTATTTACAAAGAGTTTTGCAAGGCACAACATTACCCCTTACTCAATTTTTGACAAATTTTCTAATTGGTCAAAGAATAAAATTATGAAATAAGCAACTAGGGAAATTTTCTTGGATTCCATTTTCCCTTCTAGAAATGCCTTGCAATTCTTATTTAATTCCAACTCCAAACTTATTAAGTTGGGAATTATTTCTATGGCTGGATGTCCAACATAATGGTTTCCTTATAAATATAATTTCATCAGGTTTCATAAGACAAATATCCAATTTGGAGTTGTGAAGCTATCTAAGTAAAGGAATTCAAGATCCTTCATAGCTATCATCTTCTCTAATAGAGGTGGACGTTTAAATTTTTACAAAAAATTAAGAAGTAGACAAAAAATGCCTCTAAAATTTCCACTTGAGGGAACCTAACCAAAACCCACATAATAAAATAGCCAACACAAGGATACACATTAATCAAAAAAAAATTACTTATACACATTTACATAAGAAATCCTTAACCCTCTCATAGGGTAGGTGTAGGTATACTAAGAAAATCATAATATTAAGTTATTGAGACATCCACCAAATTTCATTGGTCATGGACTATTAACCTTCACACTTGCACACAAGAATTAATATATCCAAAGAATATAGTTGAAGCAATATTTACTATTAAATAATATGCATAAGGTAGACATTGCATATTCAATCATAATGTTAGGATATATAAGATAATAATGATGAAAAATTTAATCATCTAAAACACATTAAAACAATCATATAATACACAAAATATAACCATATCCATAATGCTTCATCATTGTATATTAGTTTCATAATAAAATCCATTCATAATGGTATCACATGCAAATAGTAAAATCCAATTCTAGTAAGTAAAAATTGTTCATCAACATTAATTAACATAGTCATTATAAATCTCTAATTGAACTATTATTATAATATAGCATTAAATGGCATAGTCTATAATCATAAATAGCATAATCATGAGGGTCATAGGGAAATGAATCTATCAAAATAAAATTTGAATATGAATAAAATGGTTGGGCCTCATAATCTCATTTAAATTAACCCCCTTATTTCAAGGAGTATTTTTTTCATAAATAACATGTTTCAACACCCACTTCCAACCAATGGGATTTCTTCCCTTGAGAAAGTACACAAGATTCCAAGTGTAACATATGTCCAATTCCATTTGATCCTCCTACATCATGTTCTTCATCTGAGGCTCATTCTCTTCTTAAGAAATATATTCTTAGATAGATCTAGGTTTATCACTAGTTACATAAGATAAAATAGATAAATAAGAAAATATAATGGGTCATAATTGTCTATTGTATTTTTTTGTATTGTGGATATCCTCAAGAATGGGGTAAGAGAACACTACTTTATTCCTCTAAATGTTCATCTACATGAAAAATATCTCTCAAATATTTGTCTTCCTCTTTATCCTTAGATAAAACCTATTATTATTTTACACATGTGTACTTTCTTATTTCTTAGTCTTTGTCTCAAAGTGTAATCTCTTCCTTTCTTTCTCCTCTAGCTTTCCTAGATTAGAAAATAAAACAAGTTACATAAAAATTGCATCCTTAAAAATAACAAAATTTTAAGGAAGTCACATAAATCCTTTGTGATTGAAGCCATAAAAGTTACACAAAGCCTTTGTGATTGAATCTGAGAAATGGAAAAATTGTCTCAATAACTATGCTACTTGCTCAGGACAATGTATTAATTGTAATAAAAGCATGATTTATTTCTTCACTGGAACTCCTACACTTCAAGCTCAGGTGACCGATGTTCTTGGTTGTATGAGTTGCTCTCTCCCTTTAGTGTATTGTGGATTACCCCTTACTATTAAGGAAGTCAACCTTGAATTTTGGATTCGGTCCTTGAAAGGATCCAAAGGAAGTTGGTGGGATGGAAAGGTTCCATCCTCATTCATGCTAGCAAAATGTAGTTCCTTTCCATAGCTCTTCAAGGGATCCTTGTTTACTTCCTCTCCATTTTCAAGATCCCCAAATATATTGTTGAGAAGTTTGAGAAAATTCAGAGGAATTTCCTATGGTTGGGGATTGAGGAAAAGAAAAAGTTTGCTCTGGTTAAATGGGACAAAGTCTATAAACCTAAATCCTGTGGTGGGATTAGGATAAGGAATATCCTTTGCACCAATAAGGCTTTGATCGCCAAGATGGGTTGGGACCAACTAAGAAATAAAAAAATATTGGTGCAAGATTATGAACACTAAGTATCTTCACAATAGAATTTTGATTAATTTCCTCTCAAAGGATCATCCTTTGGGTTCCTTGGCTTGGAAGAAAATTTGCAGTTTGTAGGGGTTGCTTAAGATAGGGATGAAATGAAAGATTGGAAATGGTAATAGTATCAGATTCTGGGAAGACCCTTGGTTATTTGAAACCCCTCTACCACACTCTGAATTTAGGAACTTGATGAGGTTGGATCAACTTTTCTTTGGATTTAACATTAGAGATTACCTCCTTGGCCTACAAGGGGCCAGGAGGTATAATGAATTGGTCCTTTGCTACCCTTTGTCTCCTAAGTTGGGTCTCCTAGAAAATTCCTTGTATGACCTGCTTTCCCTTACTAGATTACCATTAACCAACATGGAGGATTATTTCTTCTAGACTCATGATAAGCAGGGTGATCTTTCTGTCAAAACAACTTACAATTTGTTGTAGGACCAAGGTGTGGTCCTCAAACCCTAGAAACAGGTTTGGAATAGACACATGATCCCAAAAATAAAATTTTTCTGGTGGATAGCCTACCATAACAAAAATTTTACTTAGGATAATATGAGGAAAATGGGATTCCAAATCCCAAATAGGTGCTTGTTATGCAAGTGTAATGAAGAATCTATGGACCACTTACTTTTGCACTACCTATTTGTTGTTAGTGTGTGGGAGCTAGCTTTGGAGAGATTGGGCACCCAGTGGACTATGTGAAAGGAAATTAAATCCTTTATCTTGGCATGGTCTAGGCCTTTCCTTTGCCCCTTACCTCGTGAGATCTGGAACCAGGTTCCCCCATTATCTATTCGTGCTTATGGAAAGAGAGGAACAACAAGATATTCAAGAATATTGGGATGAACCCAAAGGAATTTTTTGGTATAGGCTCAAGGATAATCTTAGAAAACATTTCACTTTTCAAAGGGAATATCATGGACAAAGCCCTAGCTGAGTGGGAAATTAAAATGGCTAAAGCTTGGCATCAAAATCTTGATGCCAATTCCTTTGATAACTCCAGATCCCAAGCTTGAAGGGACACTGTTTGGAAACCTCCTGACTGTGGTTGGCATAAACTCAATTTTGATGGTGCTGCCAAAGGAAACCCAAGCATGGAAAGCACATGAGGTATAATTAGAGACTGCACGGGTAATTTTTTGGCTGGTTACTTGGGAAGATTGGGATTCAATCCTCTATGATTGCAAAAGAAAGAGCACTGATAAAGGGCATTCAATTAGTTGTCACTATGGGGATTGAGAATCTACATATTGAAGGTGATACTAAGTCTATAATTGATGCTATTAATCTGGGAAGATTATTGGGATGGAGTACTAAAGACATTTTAATAGACATAAAACATTTTCTATCAAAGATGAATTTAAAGATTGCTACCCACATTTACCGCCAGGAGGGTAATCAAGTGGCTGATTCTTTGGCTAATCTTGGCACCCATTGGAAAATTTCTAAGTGCTAAAAAAATTTGGGGAACCTACCGTCAGGTATTCAAGGTTTAATCCTTAAGGAGCAAGGAATATGTATGATCCATGATGATAACTAACTATGCAATTACTTTGGCCATATGGGGGGTCCACATTCTTGTCTTTTGGGCTATGTGGATGGGGTTGAATGCTAAGGTGTCATACAAGTGGAAAATTTTGAATAATAAGGTGGAGATCATTTTTAAAAAGGAAATTATGAGGATTTATGGGGAGTACTTTAAGATTATAGCTAAGTTGGGTCTGGCCTTGCATAATCTCTTTTTGGGGTTTGATCCCTACACTTGTATCTACTTATAGATATTTGAATTCAAATTTGATGTGACAAATAATTACGAGGTGAAGCTTTTGATTGGTCCTATCTTTTCTACTAAAATGCTTCTTTTGCTAAAAGTCAAGACTTTAGTTTTATCTAAATTTTTCCCTGGGCCAACTTTCATAGGCACTTGTGAAAAAGCAATGTGGAAGGAAAACCTTCTATTTCTATCATTTCATGCTTACCTGGCCGCAAGTGTTTGAAAATTTTCATTAATGAGATCCCTAAGAGTTCCTTTTGGGATTTAAATCTTCAAGCATGTGTCCTGTACATGATCTTGATTGCCCAAGGTAGCCTTGCCTGGCTTAAAAATGTAAGTGTGTTGGAAACCTCTCACTTTATTGAAATCTATAACCTTCTGCTCTCACAGGTTTACTAGTTTTTCAGTGTACAAAGAAGTGACATGGGTGGTGATAGGGTGAGAATGGAGCCTGATAGTTGTGGAGAATTTCCAAGGACCCACTAGTTTGGCACAAATGTGTTGAAGGTGGGTTGGTTCCTTCGATGGAAAATTTGGTGGGTCATGATCCAAAGTTATCTATGTAGTTTGTGAATTCCTAGAAAGAAATAAGGGTTACCATGAGTGGTATATCCTTCGAAGTGAATGAGAAGGTGATTGCTCATGCAACGAGGCTATTGTGCACTAGAAAGAAGTACCCTAAGCAAAATAAGGCTCAAGAAAACGAAAACCTGAGTGCCTTCTTTGTGGGTATTGAAAAACCTATTCACAACCAGTCTAGGTTTGAAAGAGAAGCTCTCATGTGGCCTTGGGACCAGGTCTGTCTTGCTCTCATGAAGTATGTCACCTTAGAAGGTAGATATAAAACCCACTACTTCTATCATTTTCCTCTTTTGAATCATATCCACCACAAAATTCTATTAAGCTTCTCATTTTTCTTACTTACTGATTGGAAAAGCTCTGTTGAGAAGTGCATTGAGTCTTCTACCCAAAACCTAGAGGATCCTCCTCCCCTGCCGCTCCACCAAGGCCTCATTTTGAGGTTTTAGCATTTCCATCTCATACTCTACCCACCCCAACTCATCTCTACTATCCATAATGAGAAAATTGAACCCCCTATTCATACCAATATTGTTGGGAATAGGATGCCATTTAATTGCAATCCTAAAAATATTTCATGTATCTCCTAAGTCCTTGGAAAGTGTTCCCCAACACTAGGATTAGAAAGAGATTAAATTTGAATGAAATGAACATGTAAATTGGAATTTTTGATTATTCCTAAATGATAGGAATATGTGGGGATGCCCAAGAAGAGCTCCTATGGAGCACATGGGGCACCCACATGGAAGGTGGAACCCATCATGCTTCAATTAACTATTTGGAGGATTTATAACACTTTAGTAATGCATGTTTAGATCCTACAATTTAGGGATTGATATTTACATGAGTTGAGTTTAGTTTAGTTCAGTTTGGTTCAGTTCAATATCAATTTAGTTCAGTTTAGTATCAGTTCACTTCACTTCACTTCAATTCAATTAAGTTTAGTTATGGTTCAGTTATCTTTACTTGCATGTAGTTAGTTTGAGTTGAATTCTAGTTGACTTGAGTTGACTTGAGTTGAATGAATAATAACTTTAGTTGCATGACAGATAACAGGTGAATACTTTCAGTTAAGTGGGGATGATCAATCATGCATAATGTTTGCATGAATTGGTGGAGAGACATGTTTTAGTTAACTAAGATTGACTTGGACCCACCTTGGGTGCCCAAGTTGACATCTTGGAGTTAACACATTTTGCATGAGAAGATATTTAC
Organism: Sequoia sempervirens; assembly: GCA_007258455.2. NCBI lineage: Eukaryota > Viridiplantae > Streptophyta > Pinopsida > Cupressales > Cupressaceae > Sequoia > Sequoia sempervirens. The sequence goes on along the minus strand of VDFB02271358.1, from coordinate 358,707,217 downwards.
AAGGCTCAATTAAGTGAGCCCATTCTTGGGTGCCAACTTTGAGGTAATGCTTGCAAGATATTTTATTGACTGAAGATCAATTAAGTGTTCATTTTGGGGCTCCTAAATTGAGGAAGACTTTGGTTTGAACTTAGATTACACATTGGAACTCTACTTGCCAAATCTAGGCATAGATTTTTTAGAGGAGCTTCAACCTCTTGTATTTGACAACTCTTATGAGTTAATATGCACAATTATTGCCTATTAATTGCAGCAAGTGCATTAATCTTGGTTGCAAGTTAGGAAGTTGAGCTTGTGCATGTGTGAGGGTTTGAAGCATGGAATGGGATGTGTGGATTGATGCTTGGTTACATGGAATGCAAGGATAGCTTGTGTTGCAAAAGGTGTATGAGAGTTTATTGTAGGTTGTAAAGAAGGATTGTTGAAGGAAAGGAAGCATATCAATCAACGATTGATACAATATTATTGTAATCTTGTTCTAACATTAAATGATACAAGCACTATTGATTCTAGTGGAGTTTTTTCCCAAAATAGCTTCTCCTTGTATATGTTGTGTCACTTCTATCTTCTTGTCTCATTCTTTTACAATATTTTGTCTCTTTCTACAATTGGTAAAATTAATCTAAACAGATTAATCATACACAAAGAATTGTGACAAAGAACACTTAATTAAATCTACAGTATAATAGTTTTACAAGTTTGAAGCTACAATTTCACCTTCATTTTAAAATTTTGGTATCAAAGCTACTGGCTGTGTAGAGTTTGGGACACCTTTCTCTTAAAAGTTTGAAGGTTTTTTGGCTACAGTGGGAGCTTTTACTATTGTGTTATTGCAGATTTATAAAAGAAGTGTACTTTATCTTCTAGGTTTAAAGATTATGGTTTTCTTGACCTTTTGGGAGCTTTATCATTTACAACAGATTCTTTAATTGTGTTGAGGCTATGGATGATCTTAATTTTGAAGATGGTTATCATGATGTCATTGATAGTTGTGTTACATGTTTGAGTGGGAGATTTTCATAGACATGGTTTCATGTTTATCTTGTTGCCATGTATATCTCGGTATCACAATTCAATGGGAGCTTTGGTAGGATATGGTTATCTTCATGTGATTTGAAGAGTTTTTAACATCTTGTTTCATGGAGGACCCTTAGAGTCTTTGGTAAAGGTTTTATTGTTCTTCCTTTGGAGAGGATGTAGTTTCTTTTTGGTTTTGAGTATTAATCATTTGCTTGGAGCTTCATGATTATGCAGGTTGCATTTGAAGTTGGCATGGATTGATTGGTGGGTTCTCATGTATACTAGAGAGACTTGGGTTAGGCTGGATATTTCTTATGTTAAGAGATATGTGTTGGAATGGTTACTTGTTATAAAAAAATTTCAATAGTAAAGACTAAGGAGTCTATACCTGGAAATGGATGTGAGTCCATCATAGACATGATGAGAAGGTTGTCTTTATTGAAAGCCTATATTGGTTGGTGTTGTATGCATAGGACAATCTTGTATCCCACTCTTGGCCTACTCGGTAGGTAAATGATCTAAGAGGTGTTGCCCACCTAATTATTAGATGCATTATTTATGTGTATCTTGTCTTCTCTTATGCATTAGTCTTGAAAATTGAGTTCTGAGAGATTATTGAGAAGTAGATGCATGATTTTATGTATTTCCATTATTCTCCTTGCAATATTGAACTTGATTTAGTTCTAAGGATTTGGGTAGGAGAGGTACGTGAGATAATTAGTGGTTTTGGGAATATTTCCTTTTATTATGGGAATGTTTGGCTAAGTTTGATCTACTTTCTGTGAGAGGTTTACATCTAAGTTTTTCCATGTTTCATTATAAGTTTAATGGTTAGATGTTGATATCCTTTCAGTTTGGGAGTGTTGAAGGAGATGTTACTTTACACAGTTTGGCACATGTTAATGTGGTATAAGAACATGGTTTGATTTGTAGGTTCTCTCTTTGTGGGAATATTTTCTTCTTCTTCAAGGTTCTTATGTTATGAGAGATGTATTTTGCATATCATTCTATAATTCTTTGACACTATGATAGAGGAGTTAGCCACATCCTCTATGTGAAGTGCTATAGGAGGACTTGTTAATGTTGCGATCTTGTTTTCAGATTTGACATTACCTATGCAGTGGGAGTTCCAGAAGGTATATGTGTTCTATATGAGAGGGGCACCTCTCTTAGAATGGTTGCAGTTTACTACAATGAGTTCCTTCAAAGGTTTTTTATCGCATGTCTATGTGTGTTATTATCTTGAAGTCTTATTTTATAGGATGGTGGATATACATGGACCTGTTTGTATATTTGGGTTCTTATATTGATAGCATGAAGTTCTACCTATGATAGTTTGGTTAGAGAGACTTGGTAAAGGTATTGATTGAGAAAGTTGACACTTTGATCAATGTTGCAGATAAGTTCTCTTGGTGTAGGAAGGCCATTGGCCTTGAGTCCTATACTTGATTTATAATAATGATTCATTGTTTAGAATAATTGCAATGTATAATGTCAAGTGGGAGAATTTTGGGAATAGGATGCCATTTAATTGCATTCCTAAAAATATTTCATGTATCTCCTAAGTCCTTGGAAAGTGTTCTCCAACACTAGGATTAGAAAGAGATTAAATTCAAATGAAATGAACATGTGAATTGACATTTATGATTATTCCTAAATGATAGGAACATGTGGGGATGCCCAAGAAGAGCTCATAAAAGATAGGAGCACAAGGGGAACCCACATGGAAGGTGGAACCCACCTTGCTTCAATTAATTGTTTGGAGGATTGGTAACACTTTAGTAATGCATGTTTAGATCCTACAAGTTAGGGATTGATATTTACATGAGTGGAGTCTAGTTCAATTCAATTAAGTTTAGTATCAGTTCAGTTCAATTCACTTTAGTTATGGTTCAATTATCTTTAGTTGCATGTAGTTAGTTTGAGTTGAATGCTAGTTGACTTGAGTTGAATTGAGTTGCATGATAGATAGCAGCTGAATACTTTCAGTTAAGTAGAGATGATCAATCATGCATAATGTTTGCATGAATTGGTGGAGAGATGTGTTTCAGTTAACTCAAATTGACTTGGACCCACCTTGGGTGCCCAAGTTGACATCTTGGAGTTAACACCTTTTCCATGAGAAGATATTTACAAGGCTTAGTTAAGTGGGCCCATTCTTGGGCGCCAACTTTGAGGTGATGCTTGCAAGATATTTTCTTGACCGATGATCAGTTAATTGTTCAGTTTGGGGTGTCTAAACAAGAGGAAGAATTTGGTTTGAACTTAGATTACACATTGGAACTCTACTTTCCAAATCTAGGCATAGATTTTTGAGAGGATCTTCAAACTCTTGTATTTGACAACTCTTATGAGTTAATATGCACAATTATTGTCTACTAATTGTAGCAAGTGCATAAATCTTGGTTGCAGGTTAGTAGGTTAAGCTTGTGCATGTGTGAGGGTTTGAAGCATGGTATGTGATGTGTGGATTCATGCTTGGTCACATGGAATACATGGATAGCTTGTGTTGTAGAGAGTGTATGAGAGTTTATTGCAGGTTGTGAAAAAGGATTTTTGAAGGAAAGGAAGCATATCAATCAAGCATTGATACAATATTATTGTAATCTTGTTCTAAGGTTAAATGATACAAGAACTATTGATTCTAGTGGAGTTTTTTCGTGAAAGGGTTTCTCCATGTATATGTTGTGTCACTTCTATCTTCTTGTCTCATTCTTCTACAATATTTTGTCTCTTTCTATAATTGGTAAAATTGATCTAAATAGATTAATCATACAAAAAGAATTGTGATAAAGAACACTTAATTAAATCTATGGTATAATATTTTTACAAGTTTTAAGCTACAATTTCACCTTCATTTTCAACAAATATCTCCCCGACCAAGTCTAAGGGTCCAAAACTAAAAACCCCTTTGGTGACTGTCGAAACCCCTAAGCCTAAACTGCTCACCAAAAAGAATAAGGGAAGTGCAGGGATTTCCCAGTCTAGTGTTGTGGCTAGTCTCTATGAGCTTAAGTCTGCCCTTGCCAAGACTGTCATCAAACCTACCACTATGAAGAAAGTGAAGGATGAGGGGAAGGGTTTGATGGAGCTTCCAGCCACAGATAGTAGAGGAAATAATTTGGTGGGAAGGGATTGTAAGGGGGATATTGTGGTCACTGCTACGGTGGAGACTAGGATTGAAAATACCAACATCAGGAGATATGGTAAGCTGGAAAAAAATAACAAGAAAGTGCAAATTATTGAAATTGATTCTGATGAGGAGTTTTCTGACAACAAATGTATTAGGGATGTGGGGGATTTTGAGGAAGTTGACGAGGAGTTTTCTCAAGGGCCTCACAACCTTTCAAACTTCAACAAAATGCATAATGAGAACTTGACCTCCCAGTCCTTTGACCCTTTCGATGTGGAGCATGCTAATATTGTGAGGACTGTGGATAAAGGGGAGCATCTTCATGTGTTGCAGGAGTGGATGGGGAGGATGGAAAAGAAGTTCAATGGCTTGACCCGTTTCACTGTCAAGCTGGTCCACTATGTTACTAGCACCCTCTCTATTGTGATGACAAACAAGATGGATAAGAATACTCCTGAAGAAGGCCCTAAATGGGTAAGGGATGATGTTGTAAATCTCCTCTCTCAGAATTGGGAGAATTCCAGTTAGTCTGTTGTTGCTACGTGGTGTTATGGTCTATTATTGGTCTATTATGTCTATTTTTTTTAGCTAGTTATTTATGTTTTTTAGACTTGATCTTTTTTGGCCCTTGTGGTTCATTGTGTAAAGGGTACAACACCCTGTAAATGTTTCTTATTGTATCAATTTTTTTTTTTTGAGATTAGATTATTCCAAATATATTATAACCCTTAACATGCTTGTAATATCTAATGAGTATACACCTCTAAGCATTCAAATACAACTTAGATCATTTTCCTTTTAACACATGAATAAAATCTTCACAACTAAAAAATATTAGATGTGAAACAAAGGGTTTCTTACCTATCTACACCTCCTATGGTGTCTCATCAACCATAGTTGAACATAGAAAATTATTCATCGAGTAGGAAATAGTACTCATAGCCTAGTCCCAAACACACTAGTCCAATAGTGCACTAATAATATATGTATGACTTTTCCAATTAAAATTTGGTTCAATAATTCTATAGGACCATTTTTTTCTCATATATAGCTAGCTTTTTATTACACAATACATGCATATACATGAAAATCATAAAAAATTAAGATAATTGTTCACCCCCATTATCATATCTTAATACATTTATCTTCCTATCTAAATATTTATCAACTAAAGCTTTAAATCCCTTAAACTTAAAGAAACAAATATATATATCTTGAGTAATCATAAGCAAATATGACATAATAATATGTTTTTCTAATAAATTTATGATCTCCTAGACTAAAAAAATCAAATAAATAATTATAAACATATCATTGTTTTAGTTCTTATAGAAGGAAAACTAACTCTAATTTGATTTCCAAATACATAGTGTTAACAAAAAACTCAATAGAATAATAAAAAATATCAACCATATGTTTATTATAGTCATGGTTCAAAGACCCTTCCCCCAATGGGAAACAATATTTGGTGGCACAGAATACATATATTTTTAGAAAATTTAGTTATGTTGGTAGAGATACAAAGGGAAATGGCTTTATTCTTAAATAAAATCCCATTATAAGATACCTTCACTAGCATCAAATTCCTTCTTATGATCTCTTAGTCTCATTCTTATCAAATGTTAGATATATTTTAAAATCATTCATCTTAAATATAGAAAGTATATTTTTCATGACTCAGAACATGTAAAACATTGGTGAGAGATCTTTTAGTCTCCCATGACTAAAACATAGGTTTACTTTGTACCTTTACCAACAATCTAATATGAGCTATTGTCAACAAAGAACTCCTTGCCATTATTATAAGCTATATAAGATGAGAACCACTCCTTATGGAGATTCATACGGTATAATGCACTTGAATAAAAACTCCAAGAATCATTACTAATCAAGTAGAAACAAATAAAGAATTACTAGCATCATCATCACATGACTTATTTGTGGAAGAATAATGAAATTTCTTATTTTTCCATGAACCTTCATCTTTTATTCCCACTTTCTATAGTTCCAACACTTCACTCTACCATTCTTTGGGGTTTTGGACCATCTTTTAGGTTTCTTTCTTTCCCTTTTGAACTAGATTATCCTTAGGACCTCCCTAAACATTTAATGCATCTTTGAGCTCTTATCAATAAATTTTATTCCCATATCTCCTCTAAGAAAAGAAACAATAATAGAAATAATATTTGGATCTATATTAGAACCACTAAGAGAAATGATATATTTTATCAAGATTTAGTCACAAGAAACTATGTTTTTCAACCCTTCTAATAATATAATCAACTTTTCAAAATTATTAAATTTTGATCAATTATTTTTTAAGAACTTTGAAAAATTATTTTAATTTACCAAATATTTCTCCAATCTTGTTTGAACACCTAAAACAATAGATCTACCTATTCTCCATAGTTTTCTTCTTGAACAAGCAATGATAATATAAATTTTTTCACAAACAAATCATATGCCCATTATTAATCTAAAAGAAATTTTTTCTAAAAAATTTCAAGAAAAGAATCCTACCTTGAAAATTTATAGCGATATTCAAAGCAAATTCAAATTAACCAAAATAATTCCAATCCATAACAACCATCTAATTCTTCACAAAAAGCAATCATATATTTTATTCAACCCTTGAGCTTTATAACTCTAAAAATAAAATTACTCGTTAAAGTGTGCTTGTGCTCATTAGAGGAATAAGAACAAGAGAATGCCACAAAAAAATTAATAATACTCTTATCCAAATTCAATAATACAAAATTTAACACATGAGGTTGAACTTGAACTGAGTAGTCCAACTGATGAAAGGACATTTCAAGATAAGTGATAATGTTTGTCCTATTATATGTATGTAATTTGGGATAGTAGTTTATAGAATGGAAGCATCCTCCCATTGGATGCTAGTAGAAACCCTAATACAATATAAATAATAGTATGAAAATGCACAAACATCCAAGAAAAGGAATTAGAACATCTTTATTATTAAATTCTCATATGCAAATGGATTTTCATGGCATACAAAATTTTCTCTAATTTCGTGAATAATATTTAGAATTCCTAGCTCTATAATTTATCTAGATATGATAAACCACACAAAACAAATTAGTGGGACATGTCAACTCTCCATTCAAAGTAAATTTCTAACAATGATTATAAATATATCCTTGTGTTTAACTATATACAAACTTGGAAATCCTCAAAGAAACATCAATACAATCTAAAAGACAATATACATACAAAAAGTAAGCTATCTAATGCATCTCAAGTTATAGACAACACAATTTAGATGTTGCATGTTGATTTTTTTCAAATAAAAAACCAATAGATGTTTTAGGAATCCTTGATTCATCTACATCAACAATAAAAAGAGTGAGCTTGAAAGAAAAATTTGTGCAGATTCACATATGGAACCACTTGATAATGTTATTTAACAATAATTAGACTCAAATATAATTACCAATACCATGAAACTAATACGTTGCTTCTCGCTGGCCTACAAAACTTAAAACTTCTACACAACATACAAAGTAATATTTAATCTAATTTATCACCAATAAAAACTTTGAAATCACAAATATTAGCTAACATGTTGCTTCTTGGTGGCCTACAAAACTAAAAACTTATACACAACATACAAAGTGATATTTCATCCAATTTATCACCAATAAAAATTTGCAATCACAAATATTAGTTAGCTTTCAATTTACGTATAAGAATTTTTATTAACACTTTTTTCCTTTAATTTCAATGATTAAAAAATGATCTATAACTCTTATAAAAATATATATTGAAGCAATTTTAACTAGTTCTTTTGCAATGTTTGCTTAAGATCTTTATTTCACATGTCTACAAACATAGATGGATTTAAGGCGAAAAAGAATTATGGTCCTATTCAAAAGCCACAACCATAACATGAATTAGGCATTAGTTAATTTTTTTAAGTATCAACATAGGAAAAAAGATTGTGGATGATGGTATTGGTTGGCAAGTTAGAAATGGTCATCATACTAGATTCTGGGAGGACAAATGGCTTTTAAAGGAACCCATTATAAAAATAAACTCCTTCAGTGAATGGGTAGAGACATGCAAGGAATGGTTTGGAAATTATGTGAAAGATTACAAAGTGAATGGTAAGTGGGTGGACTTGTGCATTGTTAGTCAGGATTTGGCTCCTATCCAATCTTCTCTAATGGCTATTAGACTTGCTTCTGAGCAGCTGGATGATCGCATGGTTTGGTTTGATGATCCCTTTGGCAATTTTTCCGTGTCCTCTGCTTTTGCCAGGATTACTTCTTCTCTAGATCATCCTCCCTTCTGGTCTAAAGCTTGGTTTAAACTTTTGATACCAAAAATCAATATATTTTTCTTGATCCTTCTCCAAAAAAAAGTTCTAGCGATCGATAACCTGTGTAAACATGGATTTCAAATTCCTAATAGATGCTTTCTTTGTAAGATGGAGGCTGAATCTGTGTGTCACTTATTCCTTCATTGTTCTTTTGCTACTTCTATCTGGAGAAAAATCATCAGGTTATGACACATCCTATGGGTCTTCCCTTTGTCCATTGAAGACTTCTTCTCTCAATGGAAAGCCCTGACAAGAAATCCTATGCTTAGATCTTTTTGGGATCTAATATTCCCTCATGTTCCTTGGGGCCTCTGGAAAGAACACAACAATAGAATTTATAGAGGTGAAGAAGCCCCTGAGGATATTGTATTTGATAAAATTGTCAGATTTCTAAAGGAAAATTTTAATGCTTTGGTTTAGAAGGACAACATGTCCTTGAAAGTGAAGCACTCGCTATATGACCTAACTGTTGCTAAGGAGTGGAACATAAATCTTGTCCCATCTAGAACCTCTATGACAGCCAAGAAGGACAGAGAGGGTGTTTTCTGGTCTTTTCCACCAAACGGTTGGATCAAAGCTAACTTCAATGGTACGGCTAAAGGTAATCCAGGGGCGGCGGGTTGTGGTGGAGTCATAAGGGATTGCTTTGGAAATTTCATAGGAGCGACGGCTTCTCCTCTTGGCTCCCAAACCAATCATTTGGCGGAGGCTGGTGGAGCTTTTCACATCATAAATTTAGCTCAAAGTAACATTAAATATCTATGGCTTGAAGGAGACTCCAAAAACATAATTGAATGCCTTAAGGACAAGTCTCCCCCCTCGTGGACCATAAAGTCATGGATTGAGGAAGCCAAGTTGACTTTGGCTAAATCTGATAAAGTTAAAATATCATATGCTTACAGAGCATCCAATGCTGTAGCGGATTTTTTCGCTAACGAAGGGGTTAAGAGTAAAGATGTGCGTACCTAGCTTAATACAAATGATCTAAACTCTAATGCTTGCGCCCTAATAAATTATGATAAATCACATGGAAAAGCGACGTGTTATCCCTTTAATGAAGACAAATAAGACCTTTCACATCACAATCATTAGATTGTATGGGACCAATCCCAGCAGCATAATTTGCAAGAAAGGCCCACACGCTTTGTGGGTGCTAAGTTGTGGCAGGGCCATTTTTAGTAAAGCTTTCATTTAGGTCTACCCCACTGTGTCGGCTGAGATGGGAGGAGATAGAAAGTGAATTGAACCGGACAGCTATGAAACACACATGAAAAATTCCAAGGCCTGGGAAAAAGTTAAAAGTGGTGGGCTGCTTCCTTTCCTGGAGAAGCTCCATGGCTCTAGCCAGGAGGCTACGAACCTCTTTGTTAAAAATTGGAATAATGACAATTTGACCCTGTTTGGCAAGAATGTTGAACTCAGTGAAAATTTAATCGCTGAAGTTACAGGCTTATCTACTAAAGGGAAGAAGTTTTTCAGGGATAAGGCTTTTTTTTATGAAGCCATGATTAGATTTCCTAAAAAATACAAAGAAAAGTTAAGCCTGGTCAAAATTGCTAGTAGCTACTTCGATGCTAATTCTATAAAAGCCATCTGGAGGAAGGTGATGCAGGTCATCATGGAGTACATTATGGTGGATGAGCATTTTACCAAAGTTTATGGCTACCACTTTGCTCTCCTCAACCACTTCTGCCACAAGGTTAGGATCTCTCTTCCCTATTATCTTTTTTGTTCCCTAAAGAAAAGCTTGGAGGATAATAAGAAAAACTCCAATAGATTTCCTATCTTGCATACGGGGTTAATAAGATTGATTATCGAGCATTTCCAAAACATGCCTGCCCCCACTATCCTGGATACCACTCTCGACTCTAAGAGTGACAACACAGATCCCAATGGTTCGGAGTATCTTCCTAACCCTAGTTCAGCTAGAAAAGCCCTTAGCTTACATGTTGGCCCTTCTAGGAAAAAAAACCCTATTCCCCTTTCTAGTAATGCCCGTGCTAAGCTTGAGCTTGATAGCCCCTCCCTTTTGAATAGCTCCATTCATTAGAAACCCCAGGCTAAAAGTCTTGTTTCCTATTCTGAAGAATCCTCTAATTCAGAGGAGTCTGATGCTAACAAAATTGTGGTTAATGATGAACCTCTGCCGGACGAACATGCTGAAAATGATTCCCCTGTTAATCCTAACTCTGAGAAAACTGTTCCTAATATTGGTGATGAGCCCTCTCTGGATTTTCTGAACCTAGCTAAAGCGAATTCTGAGTCACACTCCAAACTCCTGGATTGGACCTTCACTGAAATCAATGAGCTAAAAATCAAAAACTGGGCCCTTGAAAGCAAAATAGAAGTTTTGATTGCTAAAATTGCTGAGATTGAAAAGAAAGATGTGGAGAGGGGGGGCCATGGTCACAGTAACAGAGACATTGATTCCAAGGTTGATCATATTATGAACACCATCAAGACCGTCGCTGAGCAAAATAACAAAATGGCTAGACACAATACCATTATCATTAACGCAATGGGTGAGAAGCTCGATAAAACCCAGCAGGGTTCTTTGGTGATGGATTTGGAGGAAACAGAGGACAAAAGTCAGGACACGGATGCAGGCATTTCCAAAAGAACCAGAGCCAACTTGAAGCGCAAGGTCCCCCCTAATTCTAGGATGATTCAAACTTTCAAAAAGGGTGCCAATGATATGCAGAAGCTAGAGGAGGAGACAGAGTCTGTCCTCAAGACTCTGAAGTAATGCCTGGGGTTTCTGTGCTTTCTTTGCTTTTCCCCTATTTCGGCCTTTTTGGTTTTGTTTGAATGGTTGTTGCTGATCTTTTCTAGGGTAGCTAGTTTTTGTGGTTGGACTTTTTTGTCCTCTCTTATGTTTTGTAAACTTTGTGGTTTCGGGTCCCTGTAAAACCTGGTTTACCCTTTTATCAAAAACATAGGAAAAAGTATAACATGAACTATATTAAGTGGTCTTTGCTCATTGATTGAATCTTGAATAGTATTGTGTACTTCTTTGTAAACAATCTAATTTGTCTGCTATATAGACATATCTATATATACACCTCTTCATTCACATTGACCTATATTTTACAATCTTTAAAATAACATCTAAAATATTTTTATTTATAAAATAAAATATTTTATACATTTTTTAAAAATAAATTAGACATATAACAACAACTTCAACAACCTTAACTCACCCAAACCTTTAATAGTGACATTGGGGTTATTGGCTTTCATTTTATTTCAGAATTCCTCACCTTCCTCCGCAACAACTTCTTATCCAATCCTCTAATAATGACATTAGGGTTATTGACTTTCATTTTATTCCGAAATTCCCCACCTTCCTGAAGCATATGTTCAACTCCTAATAATTGAAGGGTGCATATTTTCAAACTTTTCAAAAGCTCCAATCCAACTGGAACTTTCTTTAGATTGTGACAATGACCTACATGCAGTTTCTCAAGGCACGACATTGCTCCTTCCTCTATTTCTGAGAGCTCTTCTAACTGGGAAAAGTCTGAAATTGCGAAATAATGCAGTTGGAGAAATCCTTTGGGCTTCCAGAACCCTTTCGACAATGGCTTGCAATTGTGATTGCTCAGTAACTCCAAACATATTAAGGTGGGCATCGTTTCTAGTGCTGGATATTCGACACAATGGTTGTCCATTAAATACAATTTCATCATATTTGAGAAGACACATATCCAATTTGGCACTGCAAAGCTGATCAAGCGAAGGAATTCAAGATCCTTCATAGCTATCATCTTCTCTGATAGAGGTGGAGAATTAAATGCATCATCACCACGTGCAACCTGGTTGTGTATTGTCAGATAACTCATCTTCACCAACATGGCAAGGATCCCATCTTCGATTCTTTTCAATTCAGCCTGATGACGAATATCTAAGCTCACTTCGCGGAGGTTGACCAAATTGACAAAATGTTCTAGCCCTAAGAATTTGTTAATGTCTCCAATTGATAGTTTGCAGCCATCGCTGATAAATACCTGTAAATACACAAGTTATGATATTCCCTTAGGTAACAATCCCTTAAAAGACTCCATTCCCAGATGTTCTAGACAATTCAATTCACTAATCCAGTCAGGCAACCACATTAGACTAGAGCAGTTGGAAATGTCAAGAAAGCGAAGAGTCTTATTACTTCGTACACATTCTGGTACCTGAGTAATATTAGTCCCCCTTAAATTTAAAACTCTGAGGAGCTTCAAATTTGCAACACAAGCAGGCAATGAGGAGATGCTAGTACCACTCAAGTCAAGAATGCGCAGTACTCTGGCACCGCTAAGCAAGTTTGCTGGAATATTTTGAATGTCACTACTATGTGAGAAAGATAAAATGTGAAGACGTGACGCATAATATGCCCTGTTACTTGCGATTGCATCTACATCACCATCGCATATGCTTTTCTTGACCATTAAAACCCTGGTTGGACCTTTCTTGAAAGCTTCCTCCATACTAAATGCACGTTTACTTTCTTTTGATATACTAACAGCCAAATCAAGCACTAAATCATGCAATTTGTACCTGGTATCTAGCTTCCCATGATAGTGTACACTGTCATAATAGTCGCGTCTTCTCTCGAGCAAACATAGACTGTGAAGATCACATATATAGTCGTGTCCTCTCTCTAGCTGGTCCTCTCCTTGAGGAATATATTCTTCTGCTGCCCACAGGTTTATGAGATATCGGGAATCTATTTCCTGATCCTCCGGAAGGAAATAAAGAAATGCAAAACAAGGTTTAAGATGAGTAGAGAGAGAATCATAACTCAACTTGAGGATCTGCATTAGTGGATCGTTGGTAGAAGATGCATCTTTTATATGTTGCAATTTGGATTCCCACTCGCTTGACAATGACTTGCCCTTCAGAGATGCTGCCACTGTTATAACAGCCAAGGGAAATCTCCCACACTCCCTTTCAATTTCGCGTGCAATCCCTTCAAATTTATTTGGCAGTTGATTTTGATGGCGGTCAGAGAACGCATGAGCACAAAAGAGCTCCCAGCTCTCTTTTTCTGACAAAAGTTGTATCTCATAAACACGGGTATTCATGTCGCCGCACACATTTCTGCTTCTTGTTGTGACCACAATTTTGCAGTGGGTGTCATTCCCCCTTGGAAGGTCAAGTAAATATATCAAGTCATCATCTCCAGTTGCCCTCCACACATCATCCAGCACAATAAGACACCTTTTGGTTGCTAGACTTTCATGAATCAACCTTGCTGCATGCTCCTTACTCCAATAATGACCTGGTTCAATCCTATTTTTGAGGCCAAGTCAGCTTGCAACTTTGCAAGGGAGTAAGTCTGAGAAACAGAAAGCCATATTGACTTCTCAAAGTTATCCTTAATTCTATTGAAAACATTCTGCATTAGAAATGTCTTCCCAGCACCGCCCATTCCAATGACGGCAATGACAGGGGAGGCAGGCTCATCCACTAGGCGGAGGACATCTTCAATCTTGGACTCAATACCCACTAGTCGCGAACCGCTCTCTATTAGACTTAATTCCCTCCGCTTCACATTCTGCGATGTACTTGTGGAGGGTTGCTCTGGATGAATCACTTCCCCAACAAGCTTCAGCTCTGCTGCATATTCCATAATAGACCTCATCCTATCTTTCACGTCCCTAATCCGACGTGCCATTTTATAGCGAAAGACTAATTGAGAATAGCTGAAAGAACAGACACAAGAGGATTGGGGGCTTTCATTTTCAGTACCTTCAGATTCAACAGCACATTCGTCCAGTATGTCCTCTGCATCCCAAGCAATCTCTGCAACATCCAGCAGCCAGCTTTTCACGGACTCATTGTGTGCACTTTGGAGATCAGCATCTCTGAGATAGCTTCTTATGCTTGTGAGCTTCTTGTTCAGCCATTCAAAGTCCTTTCTGAATTTAAGAACAAGTGAAGCCTCCTTATTTATCTGGTCTATCATCATCCCGCCAAATTTTCCAAGTACAGCACCAACCAAACCAGATGCCATATTTGATCCTCTTAACAATACTTAAGAAATTCAAGCACTCTTGAACGCCAGATTAAATCAGAAGCACTCTCAAATACAATTATATCCTTACAAATGTAATTAAAAACACTCTCGAATACAACCATGAACTGTGAAAAATTGTTGTCTCTTAACAACTGAGAAACTGAAGCTTAGTACTCAGTTATTAACCACTCTAATTTATTTATTTTTCTTCAGTCTATGGACCGTCCATGTGGCTGTCTAATTTCTCTTTTTTTTCCCTCAGTCTATGCACCACCCTATGTGGCTGTCTATTTTCTTTATTTTTCCTCAGTCTATGCACTTTCTTATATGACTGTCTGATTTCTTTATTTTTCCTCAATCTAGGCACCTTCCCATATGACTGTCTAATTGTTAATTTATGTAGCTTGGACAGGTGTCTCCATTGTCTAGAAGTGTCATTTAATTATTTAATTATTTTCTAGAAACCTCCAAAAAGGGTTGAGTTGTCTAGATAATTATGTAATTAAATAAATTGATTTCCCTAGAGACTTCTAGAATCCAGTTAGTTAGGGTTTTTAGAGTCTATTTAATCTTAGCCATTGATTGAGATTAAATCATGGCCATTGGTTTTCCAATGAGAAAAGTATAAAAGGGGATCAATGGGCAATTGGAGAAAACAACAACAAGTAGACTTGCAGTGATAGCAAGTAGATTTGCAGTGAGAGCAAATAGTCTTGCAGTGTTAGCAAGGGCGCAGTGATAGCGTTGGGGATAGCAGCTGTGGAATTTCAGCAGGAGAAATTGAGGGAAGAATTTTCGGAGAAGATTATTGTGAACTCTGCCCGATAGAGGCAAGCGTTTTTGTATTCCTTAATTTGCTTGAAGTTTAATATAATTCCTCATCTGCAGTAAGTAGGTTTTCCCTTCGGGGTTTTTCCACGGACAATTTGTCCAAAAATATTGTGTTCATTATTGTGAATGTTTTCTTCTCTATTCTTGTGAGTTTTATTGGTGAAGTTGCAGTTGTGTTATTTTTCGATATTTGCTGAGAATTAATTTTTCAAAGTCAAATAATCTATGTATTAGATAGGAGATTAATAATCAATAACGCAATAGAATTTTCACATGGTATCAGCTGATCGAGGCAGACAAAGCTCATAGGAAAGAGGGTTTATAAAACCCAGGTTCTACCTCTTCAGAATTATTATTATTTGTTTTCTTTTATCTTTTGAGATGGCCTCACAGGTTTAAGAGATCAGGACAGATTGGATGGAGCCTCAAATTTTGGTGTCTGGAAAGCCAGAATTTCTTTGTTGCTGGAAGAGAATGGGATCAAGGAATATGTGACCAGTGTTGTACCTGTACCTACAGATCCAGCACAGCTCTTAGCATATAAGAAGGAAGATGCCAAGGCGAGGAGGCTGATTCTTGATGGTGTCAAGGATCATATTGTTCCACATGTCGCAGAGTTAGATACAGCGAAGAAGATGTGGGATGCCATTCTGAATCTGTACCAGAATGCTACCACTAATCGGAAGCTGATTCTCAGAGAAAAGTTGAGGACTACTCGGATGAACAAGGGAGAGGACGTGACAAGTTACCTCACCAGACTCAGACTTGTCAGGGATGAGTTGGTAGCTGTTGGAGATAAACCAGATGATGACGAGCTAGTGCGGATAGCCCTAAATGGGTTTACTAAGCAGTGGGATGTCTTTGTTCAAGTTATTAATGGACGAGACACCTTGCCGAGTTGGGATCGAATTTGGAGTGACTTCACTCAAGAGGAGCTTAGACTAAGTCTTGTCAGTAGGACCAGTAGCAAGAGTCAGCAAAGTGAGGCGGAACAGGAGAACGTTGCCCTTGCAGGAAAAGGGAAAGCAAAGAAGGGGTCTAGTAAAGGATCAAATCCACAAGGTGAGAAGAAGAAGAAGGACTTATCTAAAGTCAAGTGCTATGGGTGTCACGAGTTTGGCCACTATGTCAGCGATTGCCCGCAAAGGAAGAAAGGCAAGAAGCAGACAGCAGCTTCAGCAAGTGCAGATGAGCTCTCTAGTAGAATGGAGGATGAGTTTGCTCTCATAGCTTGTATGGCTAGCTCAACCTCACAAGGTGTTTGGTATATAGATAGTGGGGCGTCATTTCATATGACAGGAGTTAGAGAGTACTTCT
The DNA here is from genome assembly GCA_007258455.2 of Sequoia sempervirens. Classification (NCBI taxonomy): domain Eukaryota; kingdom Viridiplantae; phylum Streptophyta; class Pinopsida; order Cupressales; family Cupressaceae; genus Sequoia; species Sequoia sempervirens. The sequence goes on along the minus strand of VDFB02271358.1, from coordinate 358,690,567 downwards.
CCAGCTATAAGGAGGAGGACATCAGAATGCAGATTTCTATGGGGAACATGTCCAAACTCAATCCAGTTGGGAAAGGGACTGTTCTATTTCAGAGGGAGAATGGTAAGCGGATTCCCATTCATGATGTGTTGCATGTGCCAGGCTTGGGTATGAATTTGATTTCCATATCTGTCCTTCAGGATAAAGGTTACAATGTACTCTTTAGAGGGGCAAGTGTGTTAATCAAGCACAAGGATTGGAAATCACCCATAGCTATTGGAGTTAGGAGCAGCCGGCTTTATAGGTTGCAGTTTGATACTCATAAGGCACTGATGAGCAGCAGTAATTCTAGAGATCAAGGAGAGCTATGGCATAGGAGGATGGGCCATATACATCATGGAGCACTTAAAATTGCTTCGTGAGGCTGTGACAGGTGTTCGAGGTGAGCACAGAGCATGATGATGTATGTAAGGGATGTGTGTTGGGGAAGTTTGCGAGAAAGCAGCACCAGGAGTGACACTAGATCAAAGTGTTCTTGATCTAGTACATTCGGACATATGTGGACGTAATGTGATAGAAGTCTCTCGGAGGATATAAGTACTTTGTTACTTTTATTGATGATTTCTCGGGAAGACACGGATATACTTCTTGAAGACCAAGGATGAGGTTTTGATTCGCTTCCAAGAGTTCAAAGCTCTTGTGGAGAATTCGAAAGGGAGGAAGATAAAGGTTCTTCGGTCAAACAATGGAGGCGAGTACAAAGGGAAAGAGTTCCAGGAGTTCGTACCAGGGAAGGAATCAAGAGAGAGTGGACTATTCCTTACAACCCACAGATGGGGTTGCTGAGAGGAAGAATCGGTCTATATCAGAGGCGGCAAGGGCTATGCTGTATGACCAGGATATGCCACGTTACTTATGGGCAGAGGCATGCAGTACAGCAGTGTACATACAAAACAGGGTTCCACATAAGGTATTGGGCAAGATGACACCAGAGGAGGCGTTCTCAGGGAAGAAGCCAGATGTCAGCCACTTCAGGATATTTGGGAGTTTGGCATATTGTCACATTCCAGGTGCGACACGTTCCAAGTTAGATCAGACTGCAGAGAGAGGGTACTTTGTGGGGTACAGTGAAACCTCAAAGGCATATCAAATATTTATTCCAGGGACCAGGAGGACTATAGTTAGGCGTGATGTCAAGTTCATGGAGGACAAGGCATTCAGGAGGTCCAGAGATTTGCCAGCAGATGATCAGAGTGAGCAGTTAGTGGAAGCTCCAAGGATCGTTCAACCAGAGCAAGGACAGCGAAGCTCGAGTACAGTTACTAGTACATGCACAAGCTCAGGTGCTGAGAATTCACAAAGTATGGAGCAACAGATGCAGCAGATCCAAGAGATGCATCAGGATGATATGGAGGTTGATACTTCATCCTCTACAGTTGGTAGCAAGAACCAACAGTCTCAAAGGGATACTCAAGAGTTTATGGGAGCTCCTAGGATGAGTAGTAGACAGCGGAGACAACCAGCCAGGTATGATGACTATATGGCATTAGTTAGTCAGTTGGTAGATAGTGAACCTTCTAGCTATCAAGAGGCTGCACAGCAGCAAGTGTGGCAAGATGCAATGGTTGAGGAGTATACCTCAATAGTGCAGAACAATGTGTGGGAGGTTGTGCCTAGACCAACAGATAGGGTAGTGGTTGGATCACGCTGGATCTATAAGATCAAGCATGGTGCAGATGGTAGCATCGAGAAATACAAGGCAAGGTTTGTGGCCAAGGGGTTCTCTCAGAAGGAGGGAATTAACTATGAGGAGACATTTGCTCCAGTGGCCAGGTATACTTCTATACGAGTCGTGATCTCTCTTGCAGCACAAATGGGATGGCAGATCCATCAGATGGATGTCAAGACGGCGTTTCTTAATGGTGAATTGAAAGAGGAGGTATACATAGAACAACCAGAGGGCTTTGTGGCACACAGCAGTGAAACCCACGTGTGCAGATTGAAGAGAGCTTTGTACGGACTCAAGCAGGCTCCCAGGGCGTGGTATGAGCGCATTGATAAATACTTGCAGGGAATGGGCTTCGTGAAGAGTGAAGCAATGCTAACCTCTACTACTTGGTGGTTGGGGGTGAGGTTCTCATTCTTGTTCTTTATGTGGACGACTTGTTTTTAACAGGTTCACTAGGGCTCATAGAGGAAAGCAAGAGGGACCTTGCAGCAGAGTTCGAGATGAAGGATTTGGGGCTTATGCACTACTTTCTAGGCATGGAGGTATGGCAGACAGATGGAGAGATTTTCCTTGGACAAGGGAAATACTGCATCGAAATCTTGAGGAGGTTCGAGATGGAGGATTGCAGAGCCATGTCTACTCCTATGATCACGAATTGGAAGAAGGTAGAGACATCCAGAGAGGAGGATGTAGACCCCACCTTATACAGGCAGTTGATTGGATCTCTCATGTATTTGGTCAACACCAGGCCAGATATATCCTTTGCAGTAAACTCTCTTAGTCAGTTCATGGTGGAGCCGAAGAGAGTGCATTGGACGGCAGCAAAGCATGTGTTGCGGTATTTGCGTGGTACAATCGAGTATGGAATCAAATATACTCGAGGTGATGGTATCAGGTTGATAGGCTATACTGACGCAGATTGGGCAGGCAGTACAACGGACAGGAAAAGCACTTCAGGGTGTTGCTTTAGCTTGGGATCAAGAGTTGTCTCTTGGTATAGCAGGAAGCAGAAGTCTGTGGCTTTGAGTTCTGCAGAGGCAGAATACATAGCAGCTAGCATGGCGACGTGTGAGGCGATATGGCTTCGGAAGTTGCTAGTGGCCTTGTTTGGTCAGAGGGTTGAGACTACGGTGATACACTGCGACAATCAGAGTTGCATCAAGTTGACTGAGAATCCGGTGTTTCATGATAGGTCTAAGCATATAGACATCAGATATCATTTCATCAGAGATTGTGTACAGCGCGGGATTGTTCAGCTACAGTATATACCTACAGATCAGCAGGTAGCAGACATTTTGACTAAGGCATTGGGGAAGGCGAAATTCATCTTCTTCAGAGATAAGTTGGGTGTCATGCAGAACACCTTCCTCGCTAAGAGGGAGTGTTAATTTATGTAGCTTGGACAGGTGTCTCCATTGTCTAGAAGTGTCATTTAATTATTTAATTATTTTCTAGAAACCTCCAGAAAAGGGCTGAGTTGTCTAGATAATTATGTAATTAAATAAATTGATTTCCCTAGAGACTTCTAGAATCCAGTTAGTTAGGGTTTTTAGAGTCTATTTAATCTTAGCCATTGATTGAGATTAAATCATGGCCATTGGTTTTCCAATGAGAAAAGTATAAAAGGGGATCAATGGGCAATTGGAGAAAACAACAACAAGTAGACTTGCAGTGATAGCAAGTAAATTGCGGTGAGAGCAAATAGTCTTGCGGTGTTAGCAAGGGCGATGATAAGCGTTGGGATAGCGGTAGGAATTTCAGCGAGGAGAAATTGAGGAAGAATTTTAGAAGATTATTGCGAGCTCTGCCAGTAAGAGGCAAGCAGTTTTGTATTCCTTAATTTGCTGAAGTTTAATATAATTCCTCATCTGCAGTAGTGGTTTTCCCTTCGGGGTTTTTCCACGGACAATTTGTCCAAAAATATTGTGTTCATTATTGTGAATGTTTTCTTCTCTATTCTTGTGAGTTTTTATTGGTGAAGTTGCAGTTGTGTTATTTTTCGATATTTGCTGAGAATTAATTTTTCAAAGTCAAATAATCTATGTATTAGATAGGAGATTAATAATCAGTAACTGCAATAGAATTTTCACACTAATTTCTTTATTTTTTCTAAGGTCCAATGTGGCTGTCTAATTTCTTTCTCTTTCCTCAGTCTATGTACCACCCTATGTGGCTATCTAATTTCTTTCTTTTTCCTCACTGTATGCACCACCCTACGTGGTTGTCTAATTTCTTTTTTTTTTCTCCGTCTATGCACCACCTCATGTGGTTGTCTAATTTCTTTCTTTTTTCTCAGTCTATGCACTGCCCCATGTGACTGTCTAATTTCTTTCTTTTTCCTTATTCTATGCACCATCCCATGTGGCTGTCTAATTTCTTTATTTTTCCTCAGTCTATGTACCACCTTATGTGGCTGTCTAATTTCTTTCTTTTTTCTCAGTCTATGCATCACCCCATGTGGCTGTCTAATTTCTTTATTTTTCCTCAGTCTATGTACCACCCTATATGGGTGTCTAATTTCTTTCTTTTCCCTCGGTCTATGCACCACCCCATGTGGTTGTCTAATTTCTTTCTTTGTCCTCAGACTATTCACCATCCCATATGACTGTCTAATTTCTTTCCTTTTTTTTTTCAATCTATACACCGTCCCATGTACTGTCTAATTTCCTTCTTTTTAGTCAAGAGTATGTTTTGACTATTTGTTGCTTTTGCTAATGTTGAAAACTACACCCATGTGATTGTCTCTTTATGTCAATATCATTATTTAATAATTTTCTTCTTTTTCTCTCACCAACATCTTTTTACTTGTTTTTTTTTTTTTCATATTTATTTTCCTAATAATACAAACTACATAATTATAAAAAAAAGGGATATTTTAAGTTTATTTTGGCAAAAACGTTTTTATGAAATAAGAATTATTTAATTATTATTATATATTTAAAAATTAATATTTGATTTAATTATGTATTAATATAATTAAGTTATAATTAGATTTATTGTTAAATACATAAGATTTGAGATGATTGGAAATAGAGTGTTCATATTTAATAACAATATTTTATTAACTATTTTTTTTTTTTAATTTCATTCATTTTTTTATATAAATAATATTAAAATTGTTTTACTAAAAATTTATTTAAAATATTTTTGTAAGAAAAGTATTAATACATGTAGATAAGAATACCATGCACTCTTTCATGTGATAATCATTTTTTTGAAAGTTTTTATTTATTTTATATCAATATCACTCACTATTAATTTATGTACTTTTTCTTTTGTCTATACTTTATATCAAGTCATATTTGTCATATATTTTGTAGGAAAAATATTAATTCAAATTGACAAGAAAGTTGTTCATTATCCCATGTGATGATCATCTTTTTTAAATTTATTTTTACTTTATATCAATATCACTCATTATGTATTTTCCTCTTTAGATTGTGATTTATGCCAATTCATCTTTGTAGTATGCTTTATTCTTTAATATCATAAGCATCTTGTTTTGGTCATTTTCTCCTTTCCCTATTTTTAAACTTAAAAAAGTTAAACATTCTAATGGTAAGAATTGCATTGCATTTTTTGGGCTACTTTGATTAAAGCATGTTTGATTTAATAAGGGTTATATTGCATTTCAAAATTAGTATTTAATTTACTTGGTTTTAATAATTTGATTAAGATATAAGTAGAGTTGATGTTGAATTTATAAGATTTAGAGTGATTGCTAATATAATTCATATTCGATAACATCACTTATTTTAATGATTATCTACTTTTTAAAAGCTCTTTCATTTATTGCACATGAATGATATTTTAAAAAAAATTATTGGAAGTTTGTATAATATTATTGAGGAAAGAAGAATATAAATACAAGTGAATAAGAACATTGTTGCACAACTATGACTATGATCACTTTTTTAAAAGTAAAAAATGATCCTTAATATTTCATAACCTATTTTATTTCTTTCTCTAATATTGCATAATAATAATGGTGATAAGAACTCTCCAAATCAAACTAGCTCTTTTCTTTTAATTTTGAACCCTTTTCCTTCCAAAACCTAAGTTAAAACCTAAGAAAAATATAATCTTATATTTTGTATAAAAGAACATTATAAAAAAAATTATATTATAATGTGTGTATTCTTCTTCATGCACATTCTTTTGAAAAAATCTAATATCAATATAATATATATTTTTTTAATTCTATATTTTTGTATTATGTATAGAATGAACAAGTTACAAATCCATGAGGAGTAGTACTACTACTTACCAATACATTACTTTTGCTAGTACATGCTTCTTTTCACATATAGTATTTCAATTTTGAGAAGCTATTATAGAACCATAGCAAATATAGGGTAACCACCATAAAGGGACCTTGTTGAGTGTCTTCAAATTCATCTCTATTGCACATTTGCCTTGAGAACACCAAAAAATACCCCAAAATATTATAAAACGGACGATCACCATTATCCCTTGCCAAAGAGGTCATGTTATTAACTGTTCAAGCTATTAACCACACATAACTATTACCCAAACCATCAAGGAAAAAAGGAAATCCATGTCCATAAAACTAGACAATCATCTACTCCACATTAGGTAGTTGATTCCTCAATACCAGCTAAATGTTTCATACCTAGTAGTGCTTTAGCTACCTCTATCTCCTCCTTCGAGAATTCTTTAGTCTTGAGTAGGGATGGAGGGTCCTCCTTCTGAGCATCTTTGGCCACCTTTTAATTGAAGTATTTTTGAAAAATTTCTAACACCTGGAGAAAGATCTTTGTGCACTTGGTTGCCTAGTTTACCACGTCTATCCAAATCTAACTTCCTGTAACCTAATTTGCAAGTTACCATCCTCCAATAGCTTGAGGAAATTGAATTTGGAAACCTTAACTATCATGGTGACTTGCAAATCAATGTTGTGCAAGGTTAGTCTTTTTGTAGACTTAGTAAGTGCCCTTAGTTTCAAATTGAATCTTTCATCATTCTATTCTTTCCAAATGTGCCACAAAATTTCAGTAGATACACAAGACCAAAACAATGATTTCTCTTGCCAAATTTATTACTTTTGAATAAAAGAATTCTATCCAATCTGAGTTTACCATTGGTGTTCCATACATCTAATTTATTATAGAAAATTCTAGATTTCTTTTGCAATTAGATAGTATTTCTAATTCTATATAATAAAAAAAATCACTTCAAATAATTAAAGAAATTAATATTAAAAAAAATATATAATTAACAAACAAGATAAACATCGTAATTTATTTTATAATATCTTTTAAATAAACTTGAAAATATAATAGATAAATTAACAAATTAAAATAATTAAATTTATTAATTTTCTCAACCTTGATAGATACACTATCCAAACATTTAAAATGATATTTAATTTCAATTAGAAAATAACTTATATTCAAGAATTTTTTTGGTTATGCACATTCCTAATATTAAAATATATTAGAAAATCAAATACTTGATATAAGAAATATTTTATTATTATTATTATTTGAATTTAAATGAAATATAATTATATTTATAATTCTAAACTAAGGAATTACACAAAAAAAAAACTATTTTAATTATAATAATTGAATAGTTATAAAATCACATTGATTTTACATATAAAAGATATTAGAAATCATAAATATTTAAATAGATAGTTAAATTAGAATAAATATAAGCATAAAATAAATGAATAGAATTTTCTCTATCCACTCAAATAAATTAATCAAACTATAAACTAATTTATTTTCAATTGATTATTTATTTATTTTATTTATTTAATTATTATTTTTCATAGTCTTTAATCATATTAGGATACTTCAACAAGATCTAGTTTGTCTTCCCGATTACATATATCTATCATGCAACATAATCTTGTTAGAAAATATAATATTATCATGCATACTTAGTAGCACTATTAAGAAATAACATTAATAATATAGTCATCATTAAGATCCAATTAAATATAGAAATGAAATCAAATATTAGACACATATATGTTATTTTTCTATTATTTTTTTCAAATAAAAGTGGCAGGGCCACCAAAAAGATTTTATTAAAATAAAACGAACCAGGATTACATAAGAGTGAAAACAACAAGGACTACTTAAGGAAGTAGTTTACCTCAAAATACAAAAATCCCACCTAGTGGGAGAAAGATAGGATGTAGTTAATAACAAAATACTACAATCTGAGGTGTAAGAAAATACATTCCTAATAACCAAAGAAGCCCTGAGAGAAGTTTGGAAGGGCAATAATTCCAAAATTTTCCAAGATGAGGAGAATGTTAATTTCTATAACCCAACAATAGATTAATTGCACAATAAACTCATAGAAAGAAATCTAATTTATAACAATTAACACAACTGGGTTAATTAATAACTAATAATAGTGGAAACAAAAATAAAATGAAGCCAATGAAAAATAGACAATAACAGAGATATACCCAGGAAACCCCAATGCGGGGAAAAATCTACAAATGTTGGATCTTTTATTTAGCCTAACAACAAACTTTACTTTTGAAAATACACTATGAGTTTGCTACAACAATCTTACATTTATAGAGCCTAGTTGCTTTACTTAGCGTGTAAGGAAAGAATATTTCCTTGCTTTCTTTGGCTTTAATTACACATAAAATCACTCTTGGATTTATCTTATCCTCACAAACTCGGAAACATTCTATTAAAGAATAAGAAAAACTACTGTTGCTGAAAATCCAACTCAAATTGCTTTAAAGCATATCTAACTCGAGTTGCTTTAAAGTGATTTAAAGCATATCCAACTCGAGTTGCTTTAAAACAACTCCACATCCCACCTTTCGAGCTAGAAAATCAACACTCCCTCTTAGCAAGGAAGGTGTTTTGTACCATACCCAACTTGTCCCTGAAGAACTCAAACTTGCTCTTCATCAAGGCCTTCATCAGGATATTTGCTATCTATTCGTCCATAGGAATGTAAATGAGCTTCACTATCCCCTTCTCCACACAATCTCTGATGAAGTGGTACTTGATCTCAATGTGCTTTGACTTGTCATGAAACACTGGATTCTCAAAGAGTTTGATACAACTCTGATTATCATAGTAAATGACTGTAGGATCCAACTCCTAATCAAAGAGCCTAGCTAGAAGTTTCTGAAGCTAGATAGCCTCACATGTAGCCATACTGGCTGCCATATACTCAGGCTCTGCAAAACTCAGCATAAATGACTTCTATTTCTTGCTGTACCAAGAGTATGTTCCTGATCCCAAACTCAAACTGTGCCTTGAAGTGCTCTTCTGATCAGCTATACTGCCTGCCCAATCTGCATCAGTAAACCCCTCGATCTTCACTCTATCCTGCTAAACATACTTCATCGAGCCATAATCAACTATGCCTTAGAGAATCTCAAAACATGCTTTGTAGCTATCCAATGCACACGTTTAGGTTCCACCATAAACTAACTGAGTGAGTTCAATGCAAAACAAATGTCTAGCCTAGTGTTGACCAGATACATAAGAGAGCCTATCAACTGTCTATATAAATTCAAGTCCACTACCTCTGATCTAGAAGCATCAATCTTCTTCCAATTGGTCACAAGTGGCGTTGACATAGGCTTATAGTTTTCCATCCTGAATCGCTTCAAGATATCAATTAAGTACTTCCCTTGTCCAAGGAAGATCTCTCCCTCTTTTTGCCACAACACCAATCCTAGAAATTAATGCATCAACCCCAAGTCCTTCATCTCAGACTCTCCTACAAGATCCTGCTTGAAGTGTGCTATGAGCTCCTATGACCCTGTGAGAAATAGGTCATCAACATATAACACCAATATGAGAAGTTCGCCCTTCACCTGAACATAGTATAGGTTTGAATCTGCCTCACTCTTGATGAAGCCTACACTCTGCAAGTAACTGTCAATACGTGAATACCACACCTTGGGAGCCTACTTGAGTCCATACAGTGCTCTTTTCAACCTACATACATGAGAATCTTTCTCATGTGCTTCAAATCCTTCTGGCTACTCTATGTAAATCTCTTCCTCAATCACTCCATTGAGAAAGGCCATCTTTACATCCATCTGGTGAATCCTCCAACCCATTTGTGCTACTACATAAATGATAGCTCTTATGGATGAGTACCTAGCTACTGGAGTGAAAGTCTCGTCATAGTTGACTCCTTCCTTCTAAGAAAACCACATAGCCACAAACCAGGCTTTGAACTTCTCCACACTACCATCTATAGCATGCTTAATCTTATATAGCCATCTCGAGCCCACCACAAACTTATCTTCTGGTCTTGGTACTACCTCCCACACACTGTTCTTCATGATGGAAGAATACTCTTCCACCATGGCATTCCTCCATACTTGGTGTTTGGATGCCTCTTGAAAGTTGGATGGATCTACTTCAATTAATTCACTCATAAGTGCCACATACTCATAATAACATTTTGGGTCTCTTCTCTTTCTGACTAAATCTTGAGGATCACCTACATATTCTTGAGCCTCTCCTAGTGTTTGCTCAGCTTCCCTGTTTCTCCTTTTCTCTATAATAGGAATCTGAGGCTGAGGAATTATTGATTCCTCCTTCTCATCACCCTGCTCGGCCTGCTTGCTCTGCTCTCTAGCTTGTGTGACTAAAGTTTGAGGAAATTGTGTTGCCTTAATTGTGGGTGATTGCTCCCCCTCATTCATCAAGTTGCTATATTTCTGAAGAGCCCTCTCTTGCTCGAACTTCACATCTCTGCGAACAAATTTTTCCTAAGAGCAGGAATGTAAACTCGATAAGCCTTAGAAGTTTCATTGTACCCAAGGATACCCTTCTCTACAGTAGGTTCCAACTTGGTTCTATTCTCAACAAGAATGTGACAATACACAAGGCATCCAAAGATGCAAATGTGCCCCAAGTTTGGTTTCTTACCAGAGAACGCCTCTTCTAGAGTCAACTTTCCCAACACTTTGTGAGGGCTCCTAATCTGTAAATACACAGTTGTGTTGCAAGCTTCTACCCATAAGAACCAAGGCAGATCCTGATCATGAAGCATGGCCTTGGCTACTCCAACTATAGCTCTATTCTTCCATTTAGCAACCCCATTCTACTAAGGGTTGTACGGAATTGTCAACTCTTTCTTGATACCTTCTTGAGCACAAAAATCTTTGAAGTAATTCGAGGTATACTCACCTCCATTATTAGACCTCAGTATCTTGATCTTCTTCCTAGTTTGGTTCTCCATGAGAGCCTTAAACTCTTGGAACCTACTGAAGACCTCATCTTTATTCTTCATGAAATATATCCATGTCTTCTTGGAGAAATCATCATTGAAGGTAACATAATACTCATATCCATTCAAGGATGTTGTTGACATGGGACCACACACATCTGAATGTACAAGATCCAAAATCCCTTTGGATCTAGTGTTGCTACTTGGAAAACTGGTCTTGGCATATTTCCTAAGAGCACAACTCTTGCACATCTCATGTTCTTCTATCTTCATCTCAGGCAGCCCCATCACTATTTCCTTAAGAATATTAAGTGCTCCATGGTGAAGGTGAGCCATCCTCCTGTGCCACAATTCTCCTATCCCTTTACAGCTACTAACCAACGCATGTGTTGGCTCAAACTGTAACCGAAACAAGCTGCCATGCCTGACTCCAATCAATTTTGCAATCTTGGAATCTTTGGGACAAATATATACTTTTCCCCTCTCAAAGGTCACGATGTAACCCTTGTCTTCCAAAGCAGAAACTGAGATTAAATTCTTTGTCATGCCAGGGACATACAACACATCATCCACCAACAAAGATTTTCCAGACTCCCTTTGAAACTTGATGGTGCCACTACCAGTTGCATGGTACTTGGCATTGTCTCCGAGCTCAATATAGAAATCCAACTTCTTCTCTTCCAACTTGGTGAAACATTCTCTAACTCCCGTCATGTGGTGAGAAGCCCCACTATCAATATACCATACCCTGATGGCAATTGAACTTGAGAGATAGGCAATGAGTGAAAACTCATTCTTAAATCGTGATGTAAACTCGTTCGCCTCTGCTATAGCAGAAAATTGCTTCTTCTGCTTGTCCTTATTTTTCTTATTCAGACATTGACTAGCATAGTGACCCATCTGATGGCAGAGAAAACATTTAATCTTGCTCAGATCTTCTTCTTCCCACTCTTGGAAGAAGAACCCTCTAATTGCTCTTTATTGGACTTCTTCTTACCCTTGCTTGCAAGAGCAAGATTTTCTTCATCTTGACCCTTCTTCATTTGATCTCCCTGATGAGAACCTTCGTGGATCTCCTCCTGAACAAAATCATCCCAAAGTATTTCCCAATCAGGTAGTCGATCTCTGCCGACAACACACTTGACAAACACTTCCCAGTGCTTTGAAAAATCATTCAAGGCTATATGCACCAACTCATCTTAATCATTCATCTCTCCAATAGTAGCAAGCTCATCCCTGACCTGTGTCATCTTGGACAAGTAAGAGGTCACATTCTCACCTTTGGACATCTTGGTATTATTCAATTTTTCCTTGAGCATCATCTTACGACTCTGATAGTCACTCTAATAAAATTTTATGAGTATATCCCACATCTCCTTGGCAGTGTCTTTCCCTGATAAATGAGGAATTAAATAATCTCTTACTCCATCCAGGATAATCCTCTGAGCCTCGGCGTCTTTGACTTCATGCAAATTTAAGGCAACATGATCATTTGTTGGTGGTGTCACTTTTGTACTAGCATAGATCCACAACATGTTCTCTTTAAGAACAGATGTAATCTGAACCTTCCACTGCAAAAATTTAGACGCACCCTCAAGCCTATTGTCATATCAAACACTAGTTGCCATAGTCACAAAAAGAATTGGAGACAAAAATTTGATGATTTTTTTCTTGAAATTTGTGTCACAAATCTTGGCTTCGTATTCAGAGTTTAGAGCTCTGATACCATGTTAATTTCTATAACCTAGCAATAGATTAATTGCACAATAAATTCACAAAAAAAAAATCTGATTTATAACAATTAACACAACTGGGTTAATTAATAACTAATAAAATTGGAAGCAAAAATAACATGAAGCCAATCACTAATAGACAATAATAGAGATATACCCAGGAAACCCCAATGTGAGGAAAAACCTACAAATGTTGGATCTTCTATTTAGCCTAATAACAAAATTTTCTTTCGAAAATACAATATGAGTTTGCTACAACAATCTTACATTTATAGAGCCTAGCTGCTTTACTTAGCATGCAAAGAAAGAATCTTTCCTTGCTTTCTTTGGCTTTAATTACACATAAAATCACTCTTGGATTTATCTTATTCTCACAAACTCAGAAACATTCTATTAAAGAATAAGAAAAACTATTGTTGCTGAAAATCCAACTCAAATTGCTTTAAAGCATATCTAACTCGAGTTGCTTTAAAGTGATTTAAAGCATATCCAACTCGATTTGATTTAAAATAACTCCACATCCCATCTTTCAATCTACAAAAATCAATAGAGAAAACCCTTGAATTGAGCAGTTAGAGTGCAAGGCAGGAAAGATAGAGTCATATATAACCGAAGTCGCAATGAAGGCAAGAACCAATGCAAGGAGAGCCACTTGTGAGACAATCCCAAAAATTAGTTTGAGACACTGGGAGGCCTACATGTATAAACAAAACCAGGAATGCTGCCAAAATCCCAAAGAGTGAGTAAAAATTTTAGGGTGAGAGACCATTTTCATGCGCAGAATATAGCAAAAATAAGCATAGATGAAGGAGGGTGAAAAAGAAAAAAGCCTCGAGATAATTAAAAGCTTAAGAATCACTTTCCTCGGAAGTTGCAATATCCGAAAGTGGCAGAAATAAAGGCTTGACATGAGGCTCAATGAGAGCATGACAAATGAGCAGATGAACAACATTGAAAAGCTCGTAAATTGGGTCACAAACTAAATTTCCAAAGTGAGGCCTGAGATCAAGAAGGAAAAATTTGAATTCACTTGAACAATCGTTTAACAGACCATGGGCCATCGAGCAAACAAGTTTAGAAAGTCACCTATTTGTGAGAAGATTCTCTCTGCAAAGTACACCACCCACAAAATTTGAACCCTGGAGTATATCATAGCTCTCGAGTTTCGGTTGCAAGGAAGAGAGCAGGCAAACGTGCGGGAGAAAATATGTGTCGGATAGAAACATCACCATATCTACACTCCACAGAACATCCATAAGGTTTGATACAAATCTTGACGCAATTTCATAAGGAAGCGCCACACCATTTATCCACAAAAATTAAATAAAGAGTAAGACAAATAGTCTATATCTCAAGCCATTTTTGACAAAAAGCACATTGTCGCCCCCAAATAGAGAATCTAGGCAGATTACCAGATTAGATATTAATGCCAGAGTCACTGCAACCCCAAAATTCCCTCACAAATGTCCGACAAAATGAGACAAGCCTGAAATTATAGACACCTATGAAGGAGGAGGTGACAACAATCAGTACTGTGTGAGCATGAATGGCCAAGAATTGCAATGCAACTGTGCTCAGGGTCTTAAATGCTAGTGTACTAGCAACCCAAATGAATCTCCAATTTTTAATTGTCATAGTCCACTGTCAAAATATCGCCAACCAAAGATTAAAAAATCATGTCGTTAGCAGAGGAGATAAAGAGCTTCATGAATTCTAAATTGAGATCAAGTTCATCAAAAATATTTGAGTAATGTGCAAGGTATAAACAGCGAAATTCAAGAAAAAGGCTATGTTGGAAGGAACAAGAAATGGCAGGTGTCAGTGTATGGAGAGGAGATGGGTAACTTGACAACTAAGCAAAGCATAGATGAAGTGTGAATAATGCAATAATGCCAAATGTCTCGGCCTCAAAGAGGAGCAAAAAATAATATGAAACCCATGAAGATTAGTGAGTCAAGTCTTTTTTAAATAACAATTCTAATTCCTGACCTGTAAATTCTTTGTGTTCAAGAGATTCATCTATTGCCTTGTTGGCAAGCGAACTAGCCACATCATTGATCTCTCTATAACAGTGGGAGATTTGATAGCTTGTGAACCCATCAAGCTAATTTAATATGTAAGCCAAAATATAGTTTAAATGTCAAGACTTTGAGCCTCTATTTTTAAGAGCTAATATTGCCACCATCGAATCCCCTTCTATAGAAATGTGGGAGATCGAAAATTATTTTGCCAATCCCAAGCCTAGACTCAAGGCTTTTAATTATGCAACATTGTTAGTATCAGCAGGGATTAGCTTACAAGCCGCACCAACAAAAACACCTTGATCATCACTTCAAACTACCACAATACTTGATCTACCTGGGTTGCCTCTCGAGACCCCATCAAAATTTAATTTAATAAAGGGTTTAGGTGGGGGGTTCCAAAGTAGATTCTTTCTAACTATGGGGACATTATTTTGAACTGCACCTACTTTGGGAAGATTGAGAGATTGTCAATTCCTTAGTATCAAAGCATCCCAAGAAGAGAAGTGTTTTAAAGAAGACACTTTTTTATAAAGGGTAGATGTAGTTACTTCAGAAATGGAGATTTTGATTTTATGCAGGATGATGGTGGAGAGATTTTTCCTAAAAAATTGTATTGTTTCTTTCAAGCCAAATGTTCCAAATTATGATGGAGGGGTAGATCTCCCATAAGCATGAAAAAAAAGAGGAGGAGAAGAGGAAATGCCATGAAAGGAAATGGAGATAGATGGATTTATTAAGAGGACCTAACCAACCAAGCTTATTCATGACCCAAGATCAATAGCAGTGTGCAAAATCACAATTCAGATGGAGGTGGTCAGTGGATTCATCTTAGATTGCGAGCCATGCAAAGGCATCCGCTTTAGGAATAACATAAGGGCCCGGACAAAGTCTGAAAGGCCAAGGGGTATCATTATTGCTAGAAATCAGAGAAATGTACCAATATTTAACATTATATTGACTAGATTTGGATTTTTCCCAAATAATTTCCTCTTTCTTTTTGCATAGATATATGTGTCTTTTGGAAATCTTGGCTTTTAAAGAATCCTTTTCATGGGGGGAATCTATAGAAAGTCAAAATCTTTCAATTTCACTATTTATGAATCAGATAAATCAATACCCAGATAGTCAAGAACCTTGCTGCCCCAACATAATTTTAGAATAGATTCAATTTCCTTCCAATTACCAAGGGTCCAAAGAGGCTTGTGTGCATTCTAGGCATCATCCCAAAAGAGATCCTTTTCTCCATTTTTTGTAACCCAAAAAAGATGGGGAAGGAGGACTGAATGACAAGAAGAGATAAAATTCCAAATCTTAGAGACTTGAGGAAGATTCTTCTACGTAAATATTCACTCCCTTTCAAGAGAGTCCAAATATTTGTATTTCATGATTTAACACCATTTAAGATCCGGTCTAGAATAGATTTTCAAACCAACTTAGCACCAAGAGCTTTGTTTTGCAAAAAAATATCTCTTAACCTAGCCCCCCCTTTGCATTTTGGTTCACAAACTGAATCCCAAGCAACTAGAGGTAGTTCCTTTTTTGAAGTAACATTTTTAGACCAAAGAAAATCTTTTAGAACCTTTTGAAGAGTACACCCTTTTCCTTTAGGAAGTTTCAATACCAACATTAGATAGATTGGAAGAGAAAAAATAATTGATTTAAGCATTACCAATTTTCCCACGAAGGATAACCATTCTGACTTCCAATGCCAAATTTTGTTAGATATTAATGAGATTAACCTATCCCAAAAAGCATGTTTCTCTTTTCCTAAGAAAAAGGGGATGCCCAGATATTTGCAAGGGAGAGAATCACACTAGAAGCCCCAAAATTTTAATAGTTGAGTTTTTACCATGGGGTTGATGTTCAAGAAGAAGATTTTTGATCTTTCAAAATTAAAATATTTTTTTGAAAAGGAGCAGTAGTTTGGAATAGTCTTTTTCATTACCTTAGCTTCTTCCATTGTAGCTTGTCCTAGAAGGAGTGTATCATTAGAAGATAGGGAGTGTGAGATAGGAATAGGGGATGGATGAATCAGTATTCCTTTCCAAATCTTTGCTTCACGAGCTAAGATAATTGATCTGCTTAAAACTTCTTCCATAAAAATGAACTAGAGGGAGAAAGGGGATCCCCTTGTCTAACACCTTGTGTTGAGGCAAAAAAACCATGTGGGGAACCATTTACCAAAATATAAAATTTGGCACCCGAAAAATAAGAATCTATCCATTTACACCAACTATAACAATTTAAGGAATTTTTTTTTAAAGAAAGCCATAAAAAACTCAGTTTACCCTATCATAGGCTTTTAACATATCGAATTTCAAAACAACTGCTAAAGCCTTTTCTAGTTGGATTGAATGAAGGACTTTGTGTGCCAGAATGACACCTTTTGGAGTATCCATCCTAGGAACAAACCCCCCTTTTTCATCAGAAATGATTGAGAGAAGCAACTTCGTAAATCTAGAGGCGATCTAGCCTTGGTTAAAATTTTATATATTGAATTGCATAAGGCTATCGATCTAAAGTCATCAAAAGAAGTTGTGTCTAGTTTCTTTGGTATGAGGGTAAGGAAGTTTGCATTTAACTCCTTTAAAATATTCTTGTTCCTTCTTGATTCTTCCAAAGCAAGGAAATCCTAACCCACAAAGTCCCAACAGTTTTGAAAGAAGAGTTATAAAACTATCTAGGCCTAGAGCCTTTTCTGCTTCCATAGATAGTAATTTCATCCATTGAAAATTTAGCCATCAACATTTTATTATGATTATCTGAAACTAGGGTTGGGATATTGTCCATGATTACATTATTTTAAGAAGGTTCTTGAACATTTATGTTGGAAGAATGAAGAACAATGGCTATCCATATAGCTTTTGTGTTGTCATTGATATCACCATGATATATGGGTTATGACTACAAGACTAAGTTACTATTTGATCTAGGTATTTTTGGTTCGATATCTAAACTGGTATACTATCTACATCCTCCAGTATCTTGGTCTGTAATCCTCCATGGTTGATAGTTGTTGCTTGCAGTATTGGGAATTAGTTTATGGATATTGAAATCATGTATGTTTGGAATCACTCATGCTTAGGTGCTTGTATGGTGTATTGGCATTATTCTGTTGTTGCAATTTTTCTATTAGGTCTATCTTTGGCCGACCTAATGGATAGATGATGTAATGGTAAATTAATTTTGTTTTGTGGATATATGTGTGACCTATGTTAGGTCCATGCCAACATGATGTAGCATGTTAATTTTTTGAATTATCTTTGGAAGATTATGTAAATTCTTGAAGCTGATAGTTGATAATTTTTTTGATAAACAAGGGTTGCATCTAATTAGGCTAACCTAATTCATGCTTGTGCATAAATCATAAATATATGTCAGACAGTTTTGAAGATTGAAGTATGCAAAGAGAGCGAGGAATGACATTGATGTGAATGTGAAGAAGTGAAAAAATGATGAAGTGTGTTAAGTCAGTCTATTGAGCACCACTAAAACTATTAGCACTTGTTAGGTGCACTCTCATTAGTTCAATTCAGCTGTGAAGCCAAATTTTTTTTTGTAATCCTTTTTTAGGCAGTGAGCCTCCTTGTGTAAGTAGTGAGCTTTTGTATCCAGATAGTGAGTCCTACTCTGGGTAGTGAGCCTTATATATTCAGTTTTGTTACTACTTTATATTGTGAGTTAATCCTCATTGTGGTTTTTCCCTTATTGGGTTTTCCACATAAAATCCGGTGTTCATTGTGTTGATTTTTCTTTTTGTTATCTTCATTTCATGTTCATACTTAATAACAAAATAGTGTGGTTGTAAAGTTGATAAGTGGTTGAAGATTTGTGTTTAAATTTGGTGACAACTGATTCACCCACCCCTCTCAGTTGTCTTGTGCCTTTTAACGATTTATTGGAGCTAAAAGATTTTTAAAATAGGAGACTGCTTCCATACCAATTTCCTTATTTGTGCAAAGAAGTTCACTTGGTGAGGAATGAATTGAGATGATCTTATTTGATTGGTGTCTTAATTTTTCCAAGGCATGAAATAATTTCATATTTTTGTCCCCCTCTTTTAGCCAAGTTTCCCTGGACTTTTGTCTCCAATAGCTTTATTCACGAGCAAGAATTTATTCTAGCTCTGCTTTTAAATTATTTTCCCTTAAATCAACACTGTGCTCGATATAAGTTAATAGAAAAAAATATTTTTAAATACAATTTATAAAAAACATCATAAGTCACCAAGGAACTAGAAATGAGGTATTTTACATATTATTAGTGGTTTTAGACCATCCTTAGATTTCTTTCATTTCTCTTTTGAAATGTATTCATCCTTAGGCCCTCCCTAAATATTGAATGTGTCCTTCAAATCCTTATCTATGGATTTTCTTCTCATATCTTCACTAAGTAAACTAGCAATAAGGAAATCCATACTCAAAGATATTTATAGGAAATACTTAAAGGAATGGCATTTTTTTCTAATATTTAGGTAAAAAATAAAGAAGAAATATGTATTTATCCTCATTTTTTAGCTTAACATCAAGAGAAACTAGTTAACTTAAAATCAAATTAAAATCATAAAGATTCTCTAAGACAAGTCTTTCCTTCAATTTAAATGAGTGAAGTTTTGTAATGAAATAAATTAAATAAAAGATTAAATATTTCACAAATAATTTATTATGTTTTGAGAGTAATAAAATCCCCTTTAGGGGGGAAATCTCCAAAATTATCCAAGAAGAACACACAATTGTAATATGATGTTGATAAACTAATCATTAGCTCATGTATACCATTTTATGCCTTAGATGACACTTAGGTTATCTTAGATGCCTAATTATAACACCTAGACTAACCTAAATTTTATTTAAATAAAAATATAACAATGGTCACATGACTTAAATAAGATTTAAGGTAGCCACAAAACAAATATGCATAACATTATGCAAACTATAGTATTATGGGTATAACATGTTCCCTCTTCAAAGAATAAATATCCTCAATGTTGATTAGTTTTGGATGTGTCTACATGATATATTCATCTTCCCATGTGGAATCTTCAACTATAAAATCATTCTATTGATTGAGATATTTGGTGATTTTCCTAGTCCTCAACTTCTTAATGTGTGAGTACAAAATTAACTTTGGATCCTAGATGATTATTCCTTCTTCATCTAGCTTTGGTAATCATATTTGTGTAGGAATCTATCAACTAAGAAAATTATTTAAATAAGAAATATGGAAAAATAGATGTATTTTTATTGTTGGAGGTAACTCAAGCTTGTAGGCTACACTACCTATCTTTTCCATAATATGGTATGGACCGTAATATTTTGGTGAAAACTTGTTATTTTTATTTGTTGCTTTAGGAATATTTTCTTATAAGTTTTTAATCTCATCAAAACCAAATCACTTGCTTCAAAACTCCTTTCACCATGGTTTTGGTCAACCTATTGTTTCATTTTATTGTATGACATGGTCAAATTCTACTTGAGTCATAAAAGTACCTAATATTAATGAGTTGTGTAATCTCCCACAGCCTGAACTCTTGGTGTCATCTTTAGTGATGATGTGATGGATGGTGGATGGAATCCATATAATACCATAAAAGGGTGCATTTTTAAAGAACTAGGGAAGGAATTTTTATACCACCCTTTTACTAGTGATGGTTAATCTACCATTACAATTGCTTATGTGAAGTAAAATAGCATGCATACATTTATAAGAACTTATTGATGACCTTAGTTTTCCCATTTGACTAAGGATGGTACAAAGATATAAAAACAAATTGAGTATCCAAAAAATAGATTAAATCCTTCCAAAATTTATTGGTAAAGATGGGAGCATGAACACTAACAATAACCCTTGGGTAACCATGTAACTTTTGTACATTCTCCATAAGTTATTTTGTAGCTATGCTTGTTATAAAAGGATGGGATATAGCAAAAAAATAGAAATATTTTTTGATGTGATTGACCACTATCATGATGACACTCTTACCTTTATATCTTGGAAGGAGTGTAATGATATACATGGAGACCTCTTCTCACCACTAGTTAAGAATAACTAAGGGTTACAAAAGACCAAGTTTCTTCACTATTTTCCCTTTATTTATTTGACATACCAAAAAATCTACCAATATTTTTTTTAAATAATTATTAATCCCTTCCCACAAGAAAAAGTATTTTATTCAATGATTTCTTCAAAAATATTGAATGCTCCCCAACTAGCAGACCATGGAGCTCTTCAAGAATATTGTGTTTGAGGGTAGAATTATTACACAAGTACAATATTTCCTTATGCCATAAAGAGTCTCCCTTACAAAAAAATTATTTAAACTACTTGGATTATTTTACAATTATTGAAAGAGGTCCATTGTAGCAACATTATTATGCCACTTATATTTGGTTGTTTCAAGCCAATATACAAGTGTAATATTAAAATAGCACACAACAATGACTCATCATTCTTGAATAGTGCATAAACCATAATATTATCCTTCCATTTCTTATAGATGATCTCAAATTCATACATCAACATATTAGTAGCCCATTCTTGTAACTTCAAAAAATAGTTTATCCTATCATGATTTATCTTACCTTTGAAGTGTCTGTCCATTATATATGGCCTCCATTATTCTATTGCATGAATAAATTATATCATTTCCTTATCATAAATGATTTTTAATTTATTCTAAGTACCCTTTAATTTATTTCTTTCAAAATAAATGGGCCTGCCTTCCTACATGAAAACTACTCCTACATCATTATTTAAAGCATTATACTCTACAATAAAATCCTTGCTGAAGTCTAGATTAGATAAATTGAATGGGTACATATATCATCCTTCAATATTTGAAAATTTATATTAGGTAACTCACTCCATTTAAATAATCCTTCTTAAATAGATTTAAGGGTTGTTTCTACAAATCTACAATTCTTCACAAATATCCTATAATATCCAATGATTCCTAATAAACCCCTCAAGCTCTTACTGGTTTTATGATAGGCCACTCCATGATAGTTTTTATTTTTTTAGGATCTACCTTTACTCATTCATGAGATACTATATGACCCAAGTAATCCACCTCTTTCAAACCAAAAGAACACTTGAAGGTTTAGCATAAAGATGGTGATGCTTGAGAACTTGTAATGCTTGATCCACATGATAAAAATAGTCTTCCCATTTATTTATTTAAAACAATATATCATCAAATAACACTAATAATAAATTTCTCAAATATAGATTAAAGATGGAAATCATCAAATTTTGGAACATAGATGGTGTATTAAAGTAAGATCAAATGATATCACTAGAAATTAATATGACCCTTATGAGTTCTAGATGCTATCTTGATCTTCATACATGCTTCCTTAATTCAAAATTTGTGATAACTTGACCTATGTTCAACTTTTGTAAAATATATAACTCTACTCACTTCAACTAGTAAATAATCAATGACTAAAATATGCAACTTATATTTGATGGTGTACTTGTTGAGCTCTTTATAGTCTAGACAAATGAACCAAGTTTCAATATTCTTAATCATTATCACCATGGGAGAGGAGTAACCATTCTAGCTATGCTTTATGGAACTTGTATTTAGTATCCCCTAAACCATATTTTCAATATCACTTTTAATATATATGAATTCCTTTAAGATCTGATGTTTTGGGCTGGCTCCCTAGTAATAGATGAATTCCATGATCATAACTCCTTTAAGATGTATAGCTTTAGGAATATACCTGAAAACAACTAAGTAAATATCTATAATTACTTACAAATCTTGACAGGTAGGAGCATTATATTGATACACTAATGAAAAAATTGGGCGAATAATTCATAATCTCCTTTATTGAGAATATTTTACATTTGATGAGAGCTTACCATCTATGAGGAATTTTCACACAACCATTTCAATTTGAATATCTTTTCTTCTAAATGAAATCTCATAAATAGCTACTCAAAGTTTATCTCAATTATTCCTTAGATGTATTGAATCACTATAATCCCAACACTATATCTACTATACCTATACTAATATTAAATGTTGGGAAATATTATGCCACTATCAATTCAATGCTATCATACTTTCATGAACAACTAGAAATAACCCTATCTAAAATTTGGACTTAAATTTTGGAGCTAGAAATATTAAATAATTTATACAAGAATTTAGCTTAGTGTTAATTGAGTTGTGAGTGCTTCTTGAATCTATCAATGCTATTTCTCTCTCTTTCTTTAATAAACCCACCACCTTGAGAGTTTACAAGATCCTAAAACAAGAAAGTGTGTGATGATAAATTGTTGAGTGTCTCCTAATTCCTCATATAACTAATTTTCATCATCTAATAATGGTTCCTCATCTTCTTCATATATTAGTCATTCAATATAAAACAATTTATTTTTAACACATTTGTGCCCTTAATTATATTTTCTATCATATTTAAATAATAATCATTTGGCTCTCTTCTCTTCAATTTGTTATAGATTAAATCTAGTAAGCTAAGTGACTATGTAGGAGAGATTTAAAATCTCTTATGTTTACCAAAATTTTCCTTCTATTTTCCATAAATTTTTCCTCTACCTACCTTGTCATAATCATTGCTTGGCACATAAAAGATGGATATAACATGCATAGGGGAGAAGACCTAGTATCCACTAGGGCTAACTTCGTGCAACCGTAGAATTCAAACCGTACGTTGAATTGAAAAAAAAAATTATGGGTTTTTTCGCTCATGAGTTAAGTGCTTGTAACTAAGCTTTTGGCTTGTGGGAAATTCAGTCAAGTGCTGGAGTATTCAATATGTGTGTGGGGGTCAAAAATTCACCTTTTAGAGGTGTCGTCTAATCGTCGCCACCTAATGTCCCAGTATCTGCTTGCTATAACCAACAATTTAAAAAAAAAAAACACCTAATTGTGTCATTATTAACATTTAATTAAAACTATCTTATCATTCAAATCCGCTCAAAATTCAATGGGTCTAATTCACGTTAGCACCTAATAAAATTATTTTGGCACCCATTAAAAATCACTCCTACACATTAATCACCAAAAATTAGTGCCAGACACAAAACACATTACACCCCAATTAAACTTCATTTGGGGTCCGATTAATGCATATGACTAATGTTATCTTTCTAGGTATCCCATTCTTTTCCCTCATTTTACCGCATGCTCTTTGGAAGGTTCTTAGTGATGGAAGCTTCTCCAACTGGCAATGGCTCCCCATGGCTCCTATTGCTCTACACACGTTGAGGTAACAACAAACATCATTCTCCTTTCAATATGCAAAAAATGGTACTGGTTAATCATTTTCTTCTACATCTTTCATGACCCGTGAAGGGTTTATTCGATGATTGAAAAATTATTACTATTTTTTTATCAAATAAATCATTCCTCTTCAATGCCTTTTCTCCATGTGATTTTTGATTTTGTCGGGTCATGGTGTTGGTCTGTTTCCCACGGGTTTTTTTTGGGTTAAATGATTATTTCCTCTCCCTATTTTAGTGCGTTCTCATGACCTGGTGAAGTTGATTGTTTCATGATTTTATCTGCAGAAATAATAGAGGAATTTCATGGGTTTGACCACATGTCTGCAAAAAATGATTTTTTGGTCTACTTCGACCTTTTTATAAAAAACCCATCTATTATATGCCATATATGTTGAAACCTTTTCTTTTTTTTTCCAAATTGTGTGTGCTTAAAGAATTAATCTCATCGTAACCTATCAAATGGAGGATGTGGTAGAGTAGGTAATACTAAATACAGAGATAAAAGTGTAAGGCTAATAATTTTCATAAAGAGGGTGGTCCTTGAATTATAAGAAGTTACTGTTCGTAAGTTCTCTGTCGTTTTCTTTCAAGAGTTTCCATAAACAAACAAGTTGTCCTCTTTGCTTCCTTTCATTCAATTAATATTGCACATTTCAAGAAATTATGCCTTATTTTTTTAGATTTCCCCTCTTTTCTTCTCATTAGGCCATGTGCATTTATAATCAGTTATTACTATGCAATGTAATTTTCCATTTTACTGAATTGGGCTCTGTCATTTTGAATTATTATGAATTGGGTTGAGTAATTTTTACTAGAATTTCCATTTGAGGGAATTGGGCCTTGCTACATGTCTATTCATCATCATCAATTACTGTATTCAACATATAATTTTCCATTTTGGTTGGTTGCACATACCTATTTGTTATTAGTAATTACTATCCATCACATTGTATTCCATTTTGAACAGTCGTGTTATGTGTATACCTAATTGCATTGTTGCAAGGTGATCCCACAATAGTGGTTTACCATTTTTGGCCAAACTAGACATTGAAATTATTATTTTTAACTAAATCTTCACTTTTGGGCACCTATAGCAGCTAAACCATGAGGAATTTGAAGATGATACAAACTAGATTTTCATGACATTTTTTCTATAGATTCTAAATATGTTATTTTCAAAAAATTTGGAATCAAATTGCACTTCTTTTTACATCTCCCTCGAAAAGAATTTTTTTTCAAAAGACAACATTTTTAAAAAGTGACGCTCATCGTATAACGCATAACTTTTTTTCCATGAAGGATAAAATTCTAATTATTTTGAATTTAGATTTGCAACTCTGATATCTAGTGCTTCCACTTGGTTAGATAGTTTTTTATTGAATATTTTTTCTTTAATCAATGTTCATAGTCAAACCAATTACAATTCAAACATAGCACGACCGTATAACATGTAACATTTTTTACATGTATCGAAATTCAATTTTTTTTTGTTGGATCAAGGACTTCAATATTTGGTGCACTCATATTTTTCAATTTTTTTTGATAATCTGCTATTTTTCCACATGTGCAAAATAGAGAGCTTGATTTTTAGTGAAAACCCTATGTTTAAAAAACTAAAAAAAAATACATAAAAAACCAAAACATATTAAGGGTGATCCCATAATAGTGGTTTACAATTTTTGGCCAAATTGGACACTGAAATTAATAATTTTAACTAAATCTTCACATTCGGGCACCTATAGCGGCTAAACTGAGAAATTTGAAGATGGTGCAAACTAGAGTCTCATCAAATTTTGTCTGTAGATTCTAAAAATATTTTTTTCAAAATTTTTGGAATCAAATTGCACTTCTTTTTCCTTCTCCCATGAAAATAGATTTTTTTCAGAAAACAACATTTTTAAAAAGTGACGCACACCGTATAACGTATAACTTTTTTTCCATGAAGGATAAAATTCTAATTCTTTCAAATTTAGATTTGTAACTCTGATATCTAGTTCTTCCACTTAGTTAGATAGTTTTTTATTGAATATTATTTCCTTAATCAAGTTTCAAAGTCAAACGAATTACAATTCAGACACAGCGCAACTGTATAACGCATAACTTTTTTTGTATATGTTAAAATTTAATTTAATTTTTTTTGTTGGATCAAGGACTTCAATATCTAGTGCACTCATATTTTTCAATTTTTTTTTTGATAATATTCTATTTTTCTACATGTAAAGAACAAATAAATTCATTTCTGATGAAAAACCTATGTTTAATTAAACTTAAAAAACAAATACATAACAAAACCAAAACATATTAAAATTATATGCATTAGATAGCTTGTTTTGAGGAATACCATAATCATTTGAAATAAATTTTAAATGAATTCATTTGATCCCCCAAAATCTAAATCAAAAGTGATTTTTATCAGCATTTTGATAGGTGTAAAGGAGACGCATTTATAGGTATGGTTTAAAACTAGCGAGGTTCTATCCAAGGGGTTTGATCTAAGGTGATTTGATCAAACCCTCTTCAATTGGAATCCTTAAAATGGAACTTTTTAAGGCTTAAATCATTAAGGCTTAAATCATTATATTTTCTAAAAATATGTGATTTCAGCTAAAATTCGTTCCTCTCAGGAATTGTAAACCACTATTATGACAACACTCTTAAAATTATAGTCATTGGATAGCTCATTTCGAGGACTACCTAATTCTAGTTGGGTTTTGAAGTCTCCTCCATTTTCATCCTCAACTCGAGCTTCGCAGCGTAAAAGTATGGACTTTCAAAGTGCCTAAGGGGGAGAATGAGGGCAAAGGGGGGTTCGAGCGAACCCATAGGGGTTTGCTCAAACCCCTAAGGGTTTGCTTGAACCCCAAGTTCGAGCGAACCCCCTTCCCAAAAGGGGTTTTCATTTGAATTTTGTTCATGCATGCATTAATTGGTTTCATTCGAACCCTAGTTCAAGTGAACCCTTTTTTGGTTCGTTCAAACCCCCAAAATCAAAAAATTTTCCATGGGGTCATTTTTTACAAGTTTTCCTTCGTCATTCGAATCGTAAACCAACTTTTGTGGGTTTACCCTACGCATACCTATTGATGAGAGGGAATTTTATCATTTTCTATGCTAGCTTTAGATTTTGAATCCTTCCTAGTCTACAAGTTATTGCCAATTATTTCTTTATGATAAAAATAAGCATATGGTGGTTAAAGATAGAAGTAGGCATATAGTGGTACCCCTGTATTCAATTCACATAAACATAAAATCCATGTTGTAAATATTTTCTAACTTATGATGTTAGGATATTTTATAGTTTCATCTAGAACTAAAATGGATGGGAACAATTTTATGGTCTCAGTTGTAGAACATGGAGAAGTGCACTCAACCCTATAAACTCACTTTGTAGTCATAATTAGAAACTCTTGCACACAATATAAGGTCACTCAGTTTGAAATTTGATATGATTAGCCTGGCACCATACATATAGTGTAATTTGGCTTCCACTTTGTGTCATAATGTCATTTACAATCATCTCAACCATGCCTGGGTCTGTCATAGTTTTTTTCCTTTATGATTTTGAAAAGCTAATCCCTACATTGTTAGTGATGTTGCTCCTAAATCTAAAGGAAAAGTCTCAACATATTGCTCATTTTTTAATTAGAATAGTAGACCCTGTGAGGTTGATTCAGAGAAGAAATATTTGAGGGATGTTTAACATGAAGTTTAGGCATATTTACTGGTTTGATAGAAAGTCAAAGTTTTGAATTTTGTATTTTGTATTGCAAACATATTTTAGTTCCAAATCTAATACTCACAAACCTGTACAATTTAACTTTTCAAACTTTCCAGGTTGTCTATAATATTTAATAAAAACAACTTGAAATCCTTTTGCTGGAAGTTGAATTGGGTGAATTGGGGCATGCATATTCCTAAATAGATGAGCATATTTCTCATCAATAATTTTTGTTATGCTAATTCTATTTATCCTTAATAGTTACTGTAGTCAGTGTATATCAAATTACTTCCCATCAAGGACAGGTGAGTTTACTAAATATTAATCATCAATAGCTACTATATATACCACAAGATTTTCCATCCTGGTAATTGTGTCCTAGATATTCTTCATCAACAACCACTCTAGATATGTACATATAATTTCATTCTCCCCAAATGGGGTTCTCTATATTCTTCATGTCTGTATGTCGTTATATTCCTTTCTAGTCAATTTGTTGATGGGCATTTCTCATCAATAATTACTAACAATTACACAATTTTCCATTTTGTTAATTTGAATATGCATTTTCCCTATGTATTATTTTTTTCCCCTTTTAATAAACTAGATCATGTATCACTAAGTGTAATGTATATTAAAGTTTACTATTGTTGCAGTCACCTTGCTCATGCATTTTCCCCTCTAGTTAGTTAGTGTATCCATAATTTTCATTTTGGTCTTCTAGGTCATGCATATTCCTTGCCATTAATTTCTATTACTTGATTTTCCATTTTGGTTAATTGGGTTTAAGAATATCCATTAATCATATAAGCCACCTTATATTTTTAAAATTCTATCCAGCTTTTGCTCATTTGGGTCATTGGGATACCTGTGGTCCTGTAGTTAGGCTCCCTTTAAAGTTGTTGTGTTGGTAAAATTTTTTCACTATTAAAATTTATATCCTATCTTTGTTGAAAGCACACCTTCTTTGATTTACTATAAATGAATGTGTACATTCTACTTATAGTTATTTTCATGAGTTTTGCATTTAACATTTATATTTATGTAGTGTCTTTTTAGTTTTCTTTATAAGTAAATGAAAGGTCTTTTTTGGTGACGCATTTTTCCTTACAAACCCCATTTACAAATTCAATAATGTGTGTGTTCATTTTCTATTTTTGGTTATATCTTAGCTTGCATTTTCATTATATATGTATATACGTCTATATATGATTGTGTCTATCTATGTATATATATACACACATAGACACACTCATATATATATATGTGTGTGTGTGTGTGTGTGTGTGTGTATTTTGTACATATATGTGTCTATATATATGTGTGTGTGTGTTCACGTATTTGTATGTATGTATATATAAACACACAACTTATTCAATTTGTAAATGAATGTGTACAATGTTAGTTATATATATCTGTATGACTATGAAAGACATTCTCACACTTCTTAAGTGTTACACCTGAAAATGGTGGATAATATATTAGGAAAAAGCCTTTATCTTGAGCTTGTACATAGTAAACACTTGCCCATTTTGTACAAAAAAGGGTAATTTACAAACATATATATTAAACTTTCTATAAGATCTACAAATCAAATTCTCCTAAGTTTTGCAACAATTCTTTCAGCATCCTCCCTGTAAATTGAAAATCTCATCATTGTATGCAATTTGTAGTTCTTTAATTATTAAACACACAGATTATTGAATTTGTATGTAACGCCCGTCGTGCAAACCCCAAAGAACACACACATAATGCGAATAATTTTTTTTTTTTAAATAATAAAAGTAAACATGCAATAACATGAAACCATAACCACATAGCATATCACACAGCATTAATACACTTGGTTCTCTGGGGCACGCGAGGTTACATTGTAATCACAAAACAGAATAAAGATAACGTAAACAACATAACCATTTAATTTAAGAAAAACATATACAATGATAAAACTGATAGCCATGATGCGAGTATGACAACATCGCACAATTACATCCGAGATAAATCTTTTAACAAATCCAAATCAAACCTAACTATTACATCATTGAAATAATATTACATTACAATTTTCTTTGATACATGAATTACATTGAATTTCCCAACATGGGGATTGGTACAAGATTAATGAACATGAAGTACAACTGATCACTGGAACATTTGCACTACGGAAAGCTGGGATGACAAGACGCTGATGGGGAACCCAACGGGTGCGGAGCACGTTCCACCCAACCATGTGAATTACGAAGTAACTCACCCCCCGTGCTCAGAGGTGACGAGGAAGTGAACCCGACCATGAATGTCAACCGACTCAACCACAATATGATATATAACAAGTACAACTCAAAGCTTACAAAGAACAACCATCAAATTTACAAATCACAAGACAAGATTAAGCCAAGAACTCATCACGATAACATGAAGTACTATCACTTAACAATCAAGAATCAATTCACAAGAATTCAAAGAAACATCATAAAGAGATAACATCCAGAGGCAACGACAAACAAAGCACAAGGGTGTCAAGTGGAGAGTGTCATCGCATAGCCCTCATGGGATTCTCCTGGCCCTTCCTCCAACTAAGGCGCCGGCACCCATCTATGGATCTCCTGGCCCTTCCTCCTAACTGAGGCGCCGGCACCATAGGGTAGCTGATGCGGAGCCAATAGCCTCTCGTGAAGACAAGACTATGACTATGCCGACCACGGCCTTCTCAGTCTATCACTAGTCTAAGGTAGCCCTAATGCATAGCCGAGGAATCCCAATGTTTTATTATCTTGTGTTTTTAAAACTACCCAACCCCCTAAATCTATTATTTAGGTTATCACTTGTTTACTACTCTTTCGTGGGTTATCCTGGCCCTTCCTCATCTGAGGTGCCGGCGCCCACGAAGAGCCACTCTCCCTCCTATGACCCCTAACATATCTCAAAACAGGTAAGGGTTGGACCAAATCATAAAACATAATACTCGAATCCACACATGCGAGGCATTACTCCTCTCGCGACAATCCATAACAAAACTATCATAAGAACCGCCCAACCCTTCCAAGCTCAAATTTCAAAGCTTCGAAACCAAAGGTATAATCAAGATGAAGACAACTCCAACAATAAACATGCCTCTGGACTAAGGTTAAATACGATAGGGTCCCCACGGGTCAACACAAATGAAAAAGAAGAATATAGTATAACGGGACAACTTACATCCAAATAACAAGATTACACCAGCAAGGTTAAAACCATCCTCAAGGAATAACCCAAAACGATTATCACAATCAAAACCCACAATCACAACAAAAAGGATCACGCTTGTCTAACATATTTATTTCAAATCAAATAATAGTCAACATAAACGGTGCCTATATAAAATACAAAGCAATTACTTATCTATTAACACAATACCAACTACATTATTCCAATATAATGAATTTACATTTAAAAAAATAAATGAATCAATAATTACAATTCAACTTGAATAAATACATTACCTAAATTGATTAAAATTTCATTTATAAAATCCGTTACCATTATATTTTGAAAATTATCAAATACATATAAAAATAAAATAAAATAAAATAAAATATAAAAACCTAAATATGAATATATATATATATATATTAATATTAAATAAACCAAACTCTAAAAACAAAACATATTAAATAACCTAAATATAAAAAAAAAACGAAATTAAAAATACATTGGCCGCGGCTGTACACTGGCCGTGGATGTAAGCAGCCCTTACGGCTGTTGTACACAGCGGCCCTTACGGGCTGCTGTACAGCAGCATTTGCTGCGGTAGGGGCCGGGGGGTATGGCCCAGCCGTTGCCCCCCACTCCCCATACAAACAAAAATTTGAAACATAAAAAAAAACTCCGCCGACAAACTAAAGTTTTTTCCTCTTCATTTTTTTTTTAATATATTTTGTATTTCAAATATAACATGTTTCAAAGAACACGAACCCCAAAAGAATATTAAATCCCTGCGCACATAAAAGAATGGATTTCGAAAACTTCAATTTTCGTCTTCTGTAAAAAGAATAAAAATATTTTACAAAAGGTTCAAAGGTGATATATGTAAATATATATATATGTATATATTTGTATATATATATATACATATATATATATATATCAATCAGAATAGAAAAATATATATATATAACACACATATATTTTAACATGCTGGTAGAAATACAGAAGTAGATTTAAATTAGAGAACAAAAGAACAGAATGGAGCAATGAATATTTTACCCATACCCATATATTTTCAAACTCTCAAATGCATTGTTTTTAATAGGGAAATCATTTTTTTCTCTAAATGCTATTATTGATAATTTGTATGTTTCAGAAGATTGGGTTTCTTTTTGATTTGACAAATTTTGAATAGTATAATTTGTATAATTTTCTTTGTTTTCTAATCTAATAATTTGCTCTAGTTTCAGTTTTCAACAGAAGTTCTCTATGTTCACAAAAATTATTTTTAATAGAAATCTATTTTTCTTTCAGAAACAACAGAGAATAGAAAAGGTATGAGAAGAAAAACTATGAGAGGAACCTGGAGTCCAATGCAAATTTGAAGATTCCCTCGAATCCGATTCCAATCCATAGTCCAGAACGAACTCAACAATCCCTGGAGCACTTCAGCTTTTTGTTCTTCTGTGTGTGTGTGTGTTCTCAAAAATTCATGATTAAATAAAATATATTCCTCCTCTCCCCAAAGCTCTCCAAAAATCTCAGAATAAAAGAAAAATCAATTCTTTAAAACAAGCTTTTTTTTCAACTCTCAAACCTTATTGGCTCACACTAACTTTTTAATTCTTTTATTTATTTTATTGTTTTAATTCCTGTTTTTCAACTTTTCTTGCACCTCACATTACATATTTATTTTAAATAAATTATTCACATAATTATCCACCACCAAATTAATTAATTCAAATAATTAAGCATATTTAATATTTAATTATTATTTTAATTTGCAATGTATAATTTTTCCAAAATGATTAAATTATTTAAATATTTAAATACCATTTAATCCAATATTAAAATAAATAATTTATTTCAATCATAAAGACAAGTCATGACAGTAAATGCCCTCATAACCAAACTAAGACAAAACCCATAACACAACAGACAATGACGACAATTTCACAAAATCGACTATACCAAACAGATGAGACGACCTGACATCATGGAACGGGAGGACTTCATCGTCACCTCTGTATCAACATTTATCCATTGGGTTATTTGGTGCTCACCCTGTCCTGCCGAAGCAGGTGGAATCGAGACTTATACCTGCAATCCTGCATACGAACGAAGTTGTGTACATGTGCATATATACATATATATCAAAGCATTAAATCAAGCTACTGTATTGTGAGAAGGAATCGCAACATAACAGGGCACTCGCGAATGAGTGATGCTATATTGTCCTTCGTCACACCTATTCTAACAATTATAACATAATCCATGAATCACATTTCTAACTAATAATCATCTCATAACATATTAAATTAAATCACTGCATCATATCATAATTCAGAACATCAACTGATATAATCAACCATCACGTCATATAAGGTAATCATGTCCAAAATGAAATAACAGCATCAACTAGCATCTAACTAACCATATCAACAATAACAGTATCATCATAGTATCTGACTAACCACATCAAACAAAACATAACACCACTGAGTCCAACTAGCAACCAGGAGGGTTATTACATTGTAAATGAATGTGTACAATGTTTGTTATATATATATATATAAATTATAAATTGTTGCTCCTTACCATACAAATTTTTTTCTTCTTATTCATTTTCTGCTCTTCATATAGTCATTAGTGATATGTTTATCTCTTGTAATACTATTCACAAAATTGATTTAATTACTATCACACATGAATTCCTTTTAGATTTGTACATACTCCTTATTTTTCTCTCTCTTAAACATTCATTTAACAAATTATGTGTCTCGTCTCTTGTTCATTCAAAAAATTGATATATATGTGTGTATCCATTGCCTATCCTTTCAAAATGCAAACAATGGTACTAGTTAATCATTTTCTTCTGCATCTTATTGAATTTGTAAATGAATGTACATGTGTGTGTGTGTGTGTATATTATAACACAACTTATTGAATTTGCAAATGAATGTGTACAATGTTAGTGTTATATATATATGTATATATATAAAACATTGTACACATTCATTTACAAATTTTGTCTCTCAGATTGTCTCTTGTTAATTAAGCAAATCAATATATATGTGTGTATCCTTTACCTATCCTTTCAAAATGCAAACAATGGTACTGGTTAATCATTTTCTTATGCATCTTTCAGTACCCGTGAAGGGTTCATTCGCTGATTGAAAAAATTTTATTGCTTGTTTATGAAATAAATCATTCTTCTTCAATGCCTTTTCGCCATGTATTGTTTTATTTTGTTGGGTTATGGTGCTGGTTTTTTTCCCACATTGTACACACTCATTTACAAATTCAATAAGTTGTGTGTCCACGGTATGAGGTAACAAAAAACATCGTTCTCCTTTCAAAATGCAAACAATGTTACTCCTGATTCTTATTATGTCATCAAAATGTAGGTGTGGTTTATAATGCAATTAAATTATATATGTATGTATACACACGTGTTTATATATATATATATATATATATGTATGTATGTATGTATGTATGTATGTATGTATGTATGTATGTACATGTATGTATGTATGTATGTATGTATGTATGTATGTATGCATGCATGCATGCATGTATGTATGTATGTATGTATGTATGTATGTATGTATGTACCTTCCATCGCCGTGAGAACCTTCCAGAGAGAGCATGTGGTAAAATGATGGAAAAGAATGGGATACCCAAAAAAATAACATTAGTCATATGCATTAATCAGACCCCAAATGAAGTTTAATTGGGGTGTAATGTGTTTGGTGTCCGGTGCTAATGTTTGGCAATTAATGTGTAGGAGTGATTTTTAAAGGGCACCAAAATAATTTTATTAGGTGCTAACGTGAATTAGACCCATTGAATTTTGAGCAGATTTGAATGAAAAAATAGTTTTAATTAAATGTTCATAGTGACACAATTAGGACCCTTTTACGTTTTGCAATGTATATCAGTGATTTTATGCAATGTATATGTATGTATATGTTTATATGAATACATGCATGTATGCTCATGTTTCTATGAATGTATGCATGTATGCTTATGTTTCTATGACTATATGCATGCATACAAACATGCAAAAAAACACTGATATATAGGGCTCCCCAAATAAACATCAAATCCAAATATAATGCAAAATTCAGTCATATCATCTCCAAAAACCTATGTAACTGGCAACTACAAATTCAAATGCTCTAACAAACTCAAATTTGAAACACAACAACCAAATTCAATGCATTCAATTGTCATATTCGAATCACTAAATAAGAAGGATAACATCTAGCGGCATTCATAATTATTCTCCTTTGGTAATATCCTTTCCATACTACAGAGCATTGATTGGCATCCTTTGCACATTCCTCATATATCCAAGGGTGATTCAAGAAACAATTAATATAATTTGAATAAATCTTGGTATACAATTCTATTAACATTTATATGTTTTTACATATATTTATGTTTTCCATATAAAACTTTTAATATGTTGAACTTGATTAATTATATGTTGTTGTACATCAATTATTGCAAAGTTCGTATGATTTTTGTATGTTACTAGCCTTGGTTGTTACTACGTGTGGTTGTAAATATTTTCTTGTAAACACAAGAGAACAAGGAGAGGTGGTGCAACAATGTTCATGGTGGGCAATTCGGTAAATGTGTTTGTCAACACACCAAATAATTAAGGATTTTTTGTTCATATGGCTCTAAGTTTCAATTAATTATTCTTTATTGTTCACTAACTAGTATGTCCTTTTATTTATTTCTATAACTATTGTCCATTTTTGTTTGTTCTATTATATTTGTTTGTTGTGGTAGGCATGCCAAATGGCTAGGAGGTTGTAAAGAGAATGTCAAATTGCAAGATGACATTTTAGGTAAATTCTTTCAAGATTTTACTTTGGTTGTGACCCGATAGACATTGTGTTCATGTATAATGTTCATTTTTCTTATTCATTGTAAACTTACACTTACAATTTACACCCCAATTAAACTTCATTTCGGTTTTGATTATTGCATATGACTAATGTTCTTTTATTGGGTATCCCATTCTTTTTCATCATTTTATTTGGGTTTACACACACACACACACACACACATATATGTGTGTGTGTGTACATATAGATGTATGTATATGTATTTGTATAGATATATGTATGCATGTATCTGTGTATACATATAATTACATAGTTACATGTATACATATATCTGTACATATACATACATATATATATATATATCTATATATACGTAGATATGTGTACATGTATATATATCAATATATATATGTACAATTTTTTTAAAATGTATACATATATCTATGTAATTATATGTATAGACACATATGTATCCATGAACATATAATCTACACATATGTATAGTAAATGAAAGAAGTTGTCTTGTATTCAAGAGCGATAGGATATAAATTTCAACAAAGGTAGAATGATTACAGACTTGGGTTTTCAAAAATATTCACAAAAAAGTAACCAAGGGTTTCATGACAATAATTCCTTACTCAGAGGAATAAAAAAGTGTGTTTTCAGATAGATGCTAAATAAACCAGGCAAGGGTTTCATGAGATTAATTCCTTAAGCACATGTATTAGGAAAAAACCAAGCAAGGTTTTTAACATATATGGCATATAATAAATGGAGAGCAAGAAATATTCATGTAACTCCAAAAAAATCATGGTAAAAACCAAGGACCATGTGTACAATGTTATATATATAACATTATTCACATTCATTTGCAAATTCAATAAGTTGTGTTATATATATATATAACTAACATTGTAAAAATTCATTTACAAATTCAATAAGATGCAAAAGAAAATGATTAACTAGTACCATTGTTTGCATTTTGAAAAGATAGGCAAAGGATACACACATATATATCAATTTTTTGAATGATAAAGAGACATAGAATATAAAATGACAAATATATGTATGTTGGCATGTTGTATGTGCAATGGAAAGTAGAAAAAAATAGTAACACATTTTACAATAAACAAATGCTAGTCTGTTGTATTGGATAGCTAAACGATACATATTTAAATAGAGGTCAAATGAAAATAGAGTTATATACATATATATATGTGTGTTTGTGTATGTATATACGTATATATATACATGTATATATGTATTTATATGTATGTATGTATATGTATGTATATGTATGTATATGTATATATATGTGTTATATATGTTTTCAAATACATAATACACATATAAACACATATATTAAATGCATATATATAGACACATATATATATATATATATATATATATATGCATGTATATATGCACAAATATATATATATACATATATATACATATAAATAAACCTTGAGAAATGACCAAAAATAAAAAATGTTCACAAAAATTATTGAATTTGTAAATGGGGTTTGTAAGGAAAAACCCGTCACTAAAAAAGACTTTTCATTTACTTATAAAGCAAAGTAAAAAGACACTGCATAAGTATAAATGTTAATTGCACAGTTCATGAAAACAACTATAAGTAGAATGCATAAATTACCAACCTAAAACTTGGGATATTAGAGGAATGTGCAGAGGATGCCTGTCAAATCTAATAATTGAATGCAATTTGGTTGTTGAGTTTCAAATTTGAATTTGTTTGAGCATTTGAATTTGTAACTGCCAGTTACATAGGTTTTTAAAGATGATATGACTAGATTTTGCATTATATTTGGATTTGATGTTTATTTGGGGAGTCTTACACCAATATTTAATTGTGCAGTTACCTACAGGAAATTAAGTAAATACATGTATCTACCAAGGAGTGTGTGGAAGACTGTGCATTTCAAGTCAGGCCATAGAGTTAAAATAGGAGATTATGATCATGTCATGCAAAGCATCATTAAGTGTGCATGTGTAGTTGTTAAGATAATATGTAATGAGGGATAAACATTTGCAAGTGGGGGTATTTGTAACAATAAAAGTTTTAATTTAAATTGTAAATGAGCCTTTTTATGTGCAAGTTGACTTTTTTTATAAATGCAAATGCATGTTTAGCTGTCTATTATGATTGGTCACTTACGCATTGTGTTATGAGTAGCCATTGGTGTTGTTACAAATTTTTATTTGATAAAATATAGTTTTTTAATGGATCAAAGTGAATTTGTTTTTGGGAGGTGGAGTGAGCATGGAGGTGGTGATAATTCAATGGGTGGCGATAACTGGGTCTTCTCCCCTACTTCACATTTGATGTGGTCCATTAACCCCTTAAAATAATTCCTTTAGAATTTCCTTTATAATGTTCTCCACTCATGAAGAGAAAGTTTGGAATTGATTAATATAATACTTGACCATATTTTTTTGTTATAATTTTGTAAATTGGCTAAAATAGCTATCTATAATTATATTATATTGTCAACACAATAGTTAATGAATTTCTCTTGAAAAATAAACCATGTGAAACCACATGGACCTTACTTTTCTTCTCTTTGTCTATCCAATGACACCGATTGAATTGGTCATATTCCAAGTATAAAGATTCTATTGTAACTTTTATTGACTTGAAACTTGATGAAAATTAAAGAACTTGAATATTTGAAAAATTTAATTGGTTGGATCCTTACTAATATGAACTTTATAATTCTTCCCAATTCTTGTTGTGTTGCTCCATATTCTTGGAATCTCTAAATTCTTGGGTAGAATATATTTTTGGAAGAATGGATAGAGAAGGTTGGTTGGGAAGACATTCATTTGGCCAACTTTGTAATAAAATTACTCTTATATGTCGATGATCTCATATTAATTGCTAAAACTACACTTGATTTTAGAAAACATTTGAAGGATCTTGAAATGTTTTATCAAGAGGTCGGGATGCAAGTGAACACTAGCAAAAAAAAAATAATGATCTTCTCACAATGAAGAAAAAACAACAGATTGAATTTCTCTTTGAAGGCAGGCCACTGAAAATAGTGGACAAGTACAAGTACCTTGGGCTTGATTTTCACAACAAACTCAGCTAAGAAACATGTAAAGCAAAAAGAATTCAGGGAGGTTGGAAAGTGCTATACTCTTTGCAAAATAGATGTAGAAATGTAGAATTATGGGATTGGAAAACTAAAAGAATGATTTTTGGTCTACTTGTCACTCGAGTGATTCTCTATGGGTGTGAAATTTGGGGCAGTAGCATGTCGGATTAGAAATGGAGACAAGTGGAAAGAATACAAAAATATTTAATTATAAGCAGCCTCAAGCTTAAGACTGTAGTGCCTTATGAGATTTTATTGGCTAAGACCGATACTTTTCCCTTGGAGGCCTCAACGATGATCTGGTTATTAGACTACCTAAAGAAGGTCCAGAATATGCAGAATCATCGTTGGCCTAAGCTAATTGTGAAGGAAGAGCTAATTAGAAGAAAGAACACCTGGAGGAAACTTAATATCAAATGGATGAAAAAGTGGGATGTTGAGATGCATGAGTGCCCAAACACAAATGAAGAAATAAAAAAAATATGTGAGAGAAAAATTTAAATATGCTATATGGACAAAAAAAAATAGGGCATAAAAAGGATTATTATATCAAAGAATTCAATTCCACGAGAGACCATGAAGAAAAGACCTATATAGGAGTGAATATCAAATGGAAATAAAAAATGTTGATAGCTCAATTGCGAACTGGTTCACATCATCTTAGGTGTGAAATGGGTAGGTGGGTGGTTCCTAAAGAGGAGTGGGAAAATAGAATATGTCGATTTTGTAACAAGGGTATGGTGGAGACAGAATGACACTTCATCATGGAATGCTCAACATATAAAGACATTCAGGCCAGCTATGGGGATACTGTGTAGGTTGATAATTTAAATATCGTGTTTAAAGAGTCAAGACTGGACAAAACTGCAAACTTCATCATCAAAATTCACTACAGAAGGGTTGATCTCAAACGGAGTCTGCAAACTCTCTAGGACCTTTTTGTGGGAGGTTCTTGTGTTGTTCTTGGATCCCATAGACTTCTTTGGCCTCGTGGACGTCATTAAAATATTTCATTTCATTTCATTTCAAACCTTATTCTACCTTCCTTAAACTATGAGGTTCTGCACCCCTCTTTTCCTTCCTTTTTGCTAGAGTATTTGGGTTTGTGCCTCCATAGGCGAAGGCCCCCTAGAAGTTTTCAGGCCTATAGAGATTTTTCTCTATAGA
Source organism: Sequoia sempervirens (assembly GCA_007258455.2). Taxonomy (NCBI): domain Eukaryota; kingdom Viridiplantae; phylum Streptophyta; class Pinopsida; order Cupressales; family Cupressaceae; genus Sequoia; species Sequoia sempervirens. The sequence continues at coordinate 358,650,588 of VDFB02271358.1, read as the reverse complement.
TCAAGATCAAATTATTTATTTCAATCTCTTTACTTTAAGTCTATTTCTTGAGTTTTGCTCTGCTACCTTTTCTTTCTTCTATGATGTTTTCCTATGCATATCGGTGTTAGGGAAACCATGTGTTAGTATGACACACATTTTTAAGAGACTATGGCCTTATTATTTTGCATAGGTGCTCGATGGTGCCACGTGGTGGCCACACGGTCGCTGCTTAAAGTGCTCTTTCTTTTTGAAAAAAATATAACAGAAAGTGCCACATGTTGGCACTGCGGAAAATTTTTAGTGGCAGCTTAATCTAGAAGACCCAGTAGTTCTCACCTGCGTACCATGTATACCAAACATGGATATTCCTAAGGAGAAAAGAATATGCCATGGGAGGAGTGGCAAAGATCATCACTTGTCAACTAGAAAAGAGCCCTAGTAAATTCTAAGCTCGGGAAGGGATTAAAGGGCACCCCAGTGGTAATTGCGAGGAGTAGAGAAGCATATCAAGGGATGCCAAAATTGTTGGTGCCTTTAATGTTCAAGGAAATCATTCATCGATCCTCTTTGTTCTAGATAATTTGTCAAAGCACATGCATTACCAGAGGTGGCCAAGATTGAGCACAGCAGGCTTTGCACAGAAGAAGTATTGAAAGGAGCAAGATCACTGAATTTGAGTTTCATTTCAATCGTTGCTCACGAACTCAAAATTTACTACGGTATGGGCTAGTTAGACAAAAATCTTATCTTCGAATGGGATCTTTGGCTGATGGTTTAAGGCCACTATTTTGTTTTTGTCTTTTGTGCTTTGGCGATGGGAGATTATTTTTTCTTGTTTTCTTCCCTTATTCTATAAAAGGGAATTTTGAGCCTCCATTTTAACCAATAGATAGGAAGATTAAAGGACTAGATACTAGGTTTCCAAGAGTGATTATTCACCATTTTTATATAAGAATATGTAAAATATCAATTTTAAGGAAGTGTCCACTGTAATGCCCTGTCTTATAACCTAAGGAATGTTGCATTGTCTACGTAAGTGAAATAATTTTTTTTAAAGTGTTAATATTAAATTAATTAGTTGCATACATTCACTAAGTTATGCGACATCACACTACTTGAGAATCCCATAGACGAATTTAGTATTTAGCATTGCATGTATTTAATTAACATAAACTTAAAAGTAAACATTGCATAACATTTGAATTTCATTCATGAAAGTAAAAAGTACAAATAAGATTTTTACATTGCATTTGAAATAGTATTACAATACTCATTCTCTGAATGAGGTAGATCAAATAATAATTTACATTTACATATTAGAAATGCTCACCTCATAAACAATTGAGGAAGGTTAAAAATACAAAATTTCTAATGATACAATTAAGGAAGTACACATATATCCAAATACGAGCTCTCCATCCATGAAGCTCTCATTGCCATGATCATAAACTGTGGACCCAACGGAGTAAGGTGCACGTTTCACCCAACCATGTGGTACCCATAGGTCCACCCCCCATGCTAGGAGATAGTAATAAGGTTCCCTAGACATAACCTACAAACCCTAGACACAAGTACATACTTAACTTATTGGTTACATTGCTTCTAGATTTAGGATAATCAAACATACTAAGTTCACAAGGTAAACTTTTATTTTAGGTGGAGTGTCATCACAATGTTGCATAGGTTACCCTGGTGTTTCTTCCTAGGTTTTGACCCCCAACTTGGGTTACCCTAGTAACCTCTTACGAAACCCGACCCCACATGCAAACTGTTGCGGAATCGAATATCTTTTAAAGTAACAAGATATTGATTTTCCATTCCAGGCCTTCTCAATCTATTCTCAAGATTGAACTAGCTCTTGAGTCTATAAGCGAGGCATATTAATCTAAATTAAATATTTTAAGCTAACTAATGTTTTGTTTTAATTTCCACTAACTTACTAACTCTACATGAGTTACCCAGGCACCACTTTGTGTGCCAGCCCTCACACAGAGCCACTCCCCTAAAAATAACATAAGGAATCTAAGTTCCCTAACTAAGGTAAACAAGGTGCACAAGAACTCAACATATAATTCTACACATTTCATAACGAACATTGAATCTATGTTCATAAAACTAGGTGTCTAAACACCATGCAAAAACCATGTACACAATCTTAGTCAACACAAGAATTCTATTTAAACAATAACAACTCCCACATTATACAACTTATCTAGAAGACTTATACATCTAAAACATTCCCAATTTTTCCAATTAAAAGAAACACAATTTAAAGCAAATCAAAAAATATATGGAGTCTACATTAGGATCTACTAAATCCAATCAATCAAAATATGATGTACAAAATTAATCATCTAGGATTTAATTTATCTTCCATTCAATATGAAAATCAAATCTATAATTTGCTCAATTTTCATAACCACATATTATAATGAGATCAATATAAACTCAAGAATATCAGTTTAATTTAAGCATAAATAACTTATCATAAAAAAATTAATTATTAAATATCTCATTAATGACACAAATCTATTTCCAAATTTTCTTAACATTAAATAAATATATAATTATAAGTATTATATATATTATATATAAAAATATATATATAATAATTATACAAAATATAAATTTTAATGCTAAGTATTATAAAATAAAAACATGTATTTAAAATTCAAAAAAAAACTTTTATTATACATGTTAGGGCTTAAAGCCCCTGGCCGCCCATAGGTTGCACTATGGGTAGGGCCGCCATTTCAGCCCACCCCACAGAGCACTATGGCTTGGTCATGGGATGCAAAGCCAAGCGTTGCCCGTGAGGGCGGCACTAGGCTCGGCCCTCACTGCCGTCCCCCTGCAGGGTCGGCGGTGGATAGCCCCGCCCAGAACACTACAATTTTTATATTTTTTTTTTTTAAACTAAAAATTTATATAATGAAAATATACGAAAAATTTTTATTTAGTTTTTTTTTAATACAAATCACAAATCCGCCTATACGGTGATTTCTCTATTTTTTTTTTAAATATAAAATTTCCTCAATCCAATTTATATGTGAATATATAAATTCACAACTAAATGAATAAAAGATTACTAAAATAATGCATATATTTTCAACAGGGTTTGTAATGGGGAAATTGAGAAATTTCAACAGGGTTTTACAATGGAATAGATTTTCAACAAGGTTCTTCAATGGGAAATCTGTACAAAATTTTTCCAAATAAATTCTAATTTATTCCCAGAGGTTTCAATTGTCATTTTCCCAAACAAATGATTTCCTTCACAAATTTAATTCAAACTATTTCCTACAGGAAGCTTTTAACAAGGAAATAAAAAATTCTCAAGAGATTAAATTGCCAAGAAGAACAGAGATTAAAACACAAACAATTTCCTCAAGCAGGCATGATTTTAAAACAATTTTAACAAAACTTCTCAATACTAACTCTTATTCACAGACAAACTTTTCAAAAGGATAAATTAAATAAATAAACAGTGAAAAACCTATTTCCTGTAGCTTGAAAATTGTCTGTAGAGGAGAATCATTGCTGCCTATTGTGTGCAATCCTCCAAAGCTCCTCCAAAAAACCAAAACCCAGAAGAAAACAAATACCAATCCAAAAAGCTTCTTCCAAAAAATTTAAGCAAATCCCAGAGGAAATCACAAATTACAAAGATCAATCTTATTTTAACAATCCCTCTTCTTTCTTTCTTTTTTCCGTGAAGTAATTTTCTATTTTCTCCAAATCCATAAAAATCTTCCGAGAGAATCCTCAACAAGAAACAATAAATTTAACTACCACAAATGTCGAGAAGAAAATATCTTCTAACAAACTTACGGGTAAATCTTTCTTTCTTATTTTTCAAAAATTGCATGCATTTCAAGAATTAAAGAATTCAAATTTTAAAATACAATTTCCCTTTTTCCTTTTTTAATTTTATCTATTTAACAATTAAAATACCATTTCCCACAAAACAATTTAATTTAAATTAAATCTATTCACACAATTAAAGTAACTTTAATTTTATTAATTAATTTATTTAATTAAATAATTTTAACCTTAAAGATTAAATTACTTAACCAAGTAAACTAATTAATTAATTAAATAAAATGTAAAACTTTATTTGCAACATTTAAAATTAATTTAAATAAACAATAAATTAAAGAATATTAATGTATCGTTAAATTAACGAAATTTTCCTTTCAAAACAATTAATCCAATCAGACACAAACAAAACCACCAAAGACTCTAGACTAAAACTGATGATATACTGTGACTGGGTTTAAGACTAGACTAGGATAAACCTTGTTACTACCTCCCAATCAACATTTCCGTTGAGTCTTGACATACATAGACCTGAGTAACTAGGTGGACTCGGTGTCATGTACCTGCAATCCTACAATCAAACAAATAACATACATATATATATAATCCATTGTACAAACACACCATGTGGAGAAAATCATGGAAATCATAGGGCACTCGCAAGTGAGTGATGCAACTCCGTTCTCCACACCAATACACATCACATCAAACTGAAAAATAAAATAACAGTTAATCTACCATAAACATAAATATAGCAATAACATCTAAAGGAAACATCTACGCTAATACAAAGCATGTCAGAAATTAATTATCACCTTACAATGTTTCATTATATCACAAAACAAATCCATTGTCGCTCTAATGTCTGCGATCTAAATATCCAAAACAAAGTACCAAAGTCTATCAATGTGAAAACATGCTAACAAAAAGCATAAGCAAAATGGAGGGGTCCTACATCCTCCCCCCTAGCATCAGGCTTACTCCTGGAAGCCTACTAATAGAAAACAAATAACACACACATCTAAAATAGGTCCTCCCAAGAAATAGAAGACTAGCCACTAGGATCCCTCTGGATCAGTACTCAGTCAACATCTTGACCCCTGAGGATCAACTCCTGATGTAGAAGGACGTGCATGGTTTCCAAATAATGATGTTGGTCCTCCACCAGGAACCTCTCCAACTGCACCCTGGTGCTCAACCTGGTGGTTATCCACCATGGTAAACACCCTATGCGACCTGCCTGCATCTCCTACGGTCGACTCTGAAGCTGTCGGTCTCTGACTAAACCCAAAAGTGCCATTTCGAGGACACTGACGAGCAATGTGACCCTGTTGGCCACAAGTAAAACATTCTATACTCCTTCTGAATCCTCTATCACCTGGAGGTACACTAGATTGTGGAAAACTACCTCCACTAATTGCAGATTGAAAACTCTATGCAAGTTGATCAGAATGATCACGCTACACTTGTTGTCCACTCTGATCTCTCTCATTCTGAAACCATCCACCACCATGTTGATACTGAAAACTGTTACCCTGTTGGGGCTGAGTATTCCTATTCTTTTGAGGAGTACACTCTTGTAGTTGATGTCCACCCTTGGTGGGTGTCTGTTGGTTCCTAGAGGAACCTCCTGACTGTACCTGACCACCTCGTGGACCAAAACCTGTTTTAGGTGCACTACCTATTTGGACACTTGTATGTCCACCCAATGCTAAAACTATATTTTCTTCCACAATGCGTGCTTTCTCAACTACAACTTCCATGGTCTTCAGTTAGAAGACTCTAACACCTCCACTAATGCGGGCATTTAGACCCCTGATAAAATGTTGCACCAGCATTGCCTCATGATCTTCAACTCCTGCATATTGTTTGAGTTCATAAAATCTACGTTCATACTGCTCCACAGATAGAGCCATCTGACGTAAATCATGAAACTTGTTAGCTTGTCGTTGCCTCCAATGTTCATATAAGAACCGTGCTCCAAACCTCTCTAGGAACATCTCCCAAGAAACTGACCCAATCTCTAAATGGAGCTTCTACTCCTCCAAGCACCACCAAGTAGAGGCAAATCCTCTCAAATGTATGATAGCGCATCTAGCTTGGGTAATGCTACCGTATGGGTGCATTGCAAAACATCTACCCAAGTCCAATAACCAGGTCTCTACCTCTAAACCACCTCCTGTGCCATCAAAAGTAGGGGGACGTGCCCTCAACAAATCCCTCATATCATCTGCCACTATGGCATCCTGCTCTGCAGAACTAACAATCCTCCTAGGGGATCTATCTCGCTCCCTAACCACCTCCTGCTCAACTTCCTACCTCAGACCAAGTCTGGCAAGAACCTCTTCTAATAGGGGATGCAACTGAGCTCTGCAAAACTAACAATCCTCCTAGGGGATCTATCTCACTCCCTAACCACCTCCTGCTCAACTTCCTGCCTCAGACCAAGTCTGGCAAGAACCTCTTCTAATAGGGGATGCAATTGAGCTCTGCAGAACTAACAATCCTCCTAGGGGATCTATCTCACTCCCTAACCACCTCCTGCTCAACTTCCTGCCTCAGACCAAGTCTGGCAAGAACCTCTTCTAATAGGGGATGCAACTGAGCTCTACAGAACTAACAATCCTCCTAGGGGATCTATCTCGCTCCCTAACCACCTCCTGCTCAACTTCCTACCTTAGACCAAGTCTGGCAAGAACCTCTTCTAATAGGGGATGCAACTGAGCTCCCTCAACATCTGGCTGTATCGGAATCTGCTCCTCACCTGACTGTTCCAACCGAGGAGTCAACTGTTCCACATGTTCGCTCTCGTGGGAGCTCTGAGGGGGAGTAACCTAAGGGATTGGCCCACGACCTCCTCCTCAACCTCTACCATGACCTCTACCATGTCGCCTAGGCATGATCCTACACATAAAACAATAACGAGTCTTAGATACTAATCAATCAAGGCTAACAAATAACGATACTATGTACTAGGTCAACCTAATGGGCTCGCAATTACCTAGAGCATCTAGTGTTAGAACCTTGGATCTAATACCAATATGTAATGCCTCGTCTTATAACCTAAGGAATCTTGCATTGTCTACATAAGTGAATAATTTTTTTTAAAGTGTTAATATTAACTTAATTAGTTGCATACATTCACTAAGCTACGCAATGTCACACTACTTGAGAATCCCATAGACAACTTTAGTATTTAGCATTACATGTATTTAATTAACATAAACTTAAAAGTAAACATTGCATAACATTTGAATTTCATTCATGAAAGTAAAAAGTACAAATAAGATTTTTACATTGCATTTGAAATAGTATTACAATACTTATTCTCCGAATGAGGTAGATCAAATAATAATTTATATTTAAATATTAGAAATGTTCACCTCATAAACAATTGAGGAAGGTTACAAATAAAAGATTTCCAATGATACAATTAAGGAAGTACACATATATCCAAATACGAGCTCTCCATCCATGAAGCTCTCATTGCCACGATCATAAACTGCAGACCCAATGGAGTAAGGTGCACGTTCCACCCAACCATGTGGTACCCGTAGGTCCACCCCCATGCTAGGAGATAGTAATAAGGTTCCCTAGACATAACCTACAAACCCTAGACACAAGTACATACTTAACTTATTGGTTACATTGCTTCCAGATTTAGGATAATCAAACATACTAAGTTCACAAGGTAAACTGTTATTTTAGGTGCAGTGTCATCACAATGTTGCATAGGTTACCCTAGTGTTTCTTCCTAGGTTCTGGCCCCCAACTTGGGTTACCCTGGTAACCTCTTACGAAACCCAGCCCCACATGCAAACTATTGCGGAATCGAATATCTTTTAAAATAACAATATATCAATTTTCCATTCCAAGCCTTCTCAACCTATTCTCAAGACTGAACTAGCTCTTGAGTCTATAAGCGAGGCATATTAATCTAAATTAAAGATTTTACGCTAACTAATGTTTTGTTTTAATTTCCACTAACTTACTAACTCTACATGAGTTACCCAGGCACCACTTTGTGTGTCGGCCCTCACACAGAGCCACTCCCCTAAAAATAACATAAGGAATCTAAGTTCCCTAACTAAGGTAAACAAGGTGCACAAGAATTCAACATATAATTCTACACATTTCATAACGAACATCAAGTCTATGTTCATAAAACTAGGTATCTAAACACCATGCAAAAACCATGTACACAACCTTAGTCAACACAAGAACTCTATTTAAACAATAACAACTCCCACATTATACAACTTATCTGGAAGACTTATCCATCTAAAACATTCCCAATTTGCCCAATTAAAAGAAACACAATTCAAAGCAAATCAAAAAATATATGGAGTCTACATTAGGATCTACTAAATCCAGTCAATCAAAATATGATGTACAGAATTAATCATCTAGGATTTAATTTATCTTCCATTCAATATGAAAATCAAACCTATAATTTGCTCAATTTTCACAACCACATATTATAATGAGATCAATATAAACTCAAGAATATCAGTTTAATTTAAGCATAAATAACTTATTATAAAAAAATTAATTATTAAAAATCTCATTAATGACACAAATATATTTCCAAATTTTCTTAACATTAAATAAATATATAATTATAAGTATTATATATATTATATATATAATATATATTATATATAAAAATATATATATAATAATTATACAAAATATAAATTTTAATGCTGAGTATTATAAAATAAAAACATGTATTTAAAATTCAAAAAAAAACTTTTATTATACATGTTAGGGCTTAAAGCCCCTGGCCACCTACAGGCTACATTGTAGGTAGGGCCGCCATTTCAGTCTGCGCCACAGAGCTCGGCTATGGGTGGGGCTGCCACCGTGGCCCTCCCCACAGGGCTTGGCCATGGGAGGCAGAGCCAAGCGCTGCCCGTGAGGGTGGCACTGGGCTCGGCCCTCACTGTCGTCCCCCTACAGGGTTGGCCGTGGATAGCCCCGCCCAGAACACTACAATTTTTACAATTTTTTTTTAAACTAAAAATTTATATAATGAAAATATGCAGCGAATTTTTATTTAGTTTTTTTTTTTTAAATACAAATCACAAATCTGCCTGTACGGTGATTTCTCTATTTTTTTTAAAAAATATATATATAATTTCCTCAATCCAATTTATATATGAATATATAAATTCACAACTAAATGAATAAAAGATTACTAAAATAATGCATATATTTTCAATAGGGTTTGTAATGGGGAAATTGAAAAATTTCAATAGGGTTTTACAATGGAATAGATTTTTAACAGGGTTCTTCAATGGGAAATCCGCACAAAATTTTTCCAAATAAATTCTAATTTATTCCTAGAGGTTTCAATTGTCATTTTCCCAAACAAATGATTTCCTTCACAAATTTAATTCAAACTATTTCCTACAAGAAGATTTTAACAAGGAAATAACAAATTCTCAACAGATTAAATTGCCGAGAAGAACAGAGATTAAAACACAAACAATTTCCTCAAGCAGGCATGATTTTAAAACAATTTTAACAAAACTTCTCAATACTAACTCTTATTCACAGACAAACTTTTCAAAAGGATAAATTAAATAAATAAATAGTGAAAAAACTATTTCCTATAGCTTGAAAATTGTCTGTAGAGGAGAATCTTTGCTGCCTGTTGCGTGCAATCCTCCAAAGCTCCTCCAAAAAACCAAAACCCAGAAGAAAACAAATACCAATCCAAAAAGCTTCTTCCAAAAAATTTAAGCAAATCCCACAAGAAATCACAAATTACAGAGATCAATCTTATTTTAACAATCCCTCTTCTTTCTTTCTTTTTTCCATGAAGTAATTTTCTGTTTTCCCCAAATCCATAAAAATCTTCCGAGAGAATCTTCAGCAAGAAACAATAAATTTAACTACCACACATGTCGAGAAGAAAATATCTTCGAACAAACTTACAGGTAAATCTTTCTTCCTTTTGTTTCAAAAATTTCATGCATTTCAAGAATTAAAGAATTCAAATTTTAAAATACAATTTCCCTTTTTCCTTTTTTAATTTTATCTATTTAACAATTAAAATATCATTTCCCACAAAATAGTTTAATTTAAATTAAATTTGTTCACACAATTAAAGTAACTTTAATTTTATTAATTAATTTATTTAATTAAATAATTTTAGCCTTAAAGATTAAATTACTTAACAAAATAAACTAATTAATTATTTAAATAAAATGTAAAACTTTATTTTCAACATTTAAAATTAATTTAAATAAACAGTAAATTAAAGAATATTAATCTATCATTAAATTAACGAAATTTTCCTTTCAAAACAATTAAATCAATCAGGCACAAACAAAACCACCAAAGACTCCAGACTAAAACTGACGATATACTATGACTGGGTTTAAGACTAGACTAGGATAAACCTTGTTACTACCTCCCAATCAACATTTCCATTGAGTCTTGACACGCTCAGACCTGAGTAACCAGGTGGAGTCAATGTCATGTACCTGCAATCCTGCAATCAAACAAATAACATACATATATATATAATCCATTGTACAAACACACCGTGCGAAGAAAATCATAGAAATCACAGGTTACTCACAAGCGAGTGATGCAACTCTATTCTCCACACCAATACACATCACATCAAACTGACAAATAAAATAACAGTTAATCTACCATAAACATAAATATAGCAATAACATCTGAAGGAAACATCTACACTAATACAAAGCATGTCAGAAATTAATTATCACCATACAATGTTTCATCATATCACAAAATGAATCCATTGTCGCTCTAATGTCAGTGATCTAAATATCCAAAACAAAGTACCAAAGTCTATCAATATGAAAACATGCTAATAGAAAACATAAGCAAAATGGAGGGGTACTACATCCACTAAACACTCAACCTTACATTTTGTATTATTTTGAATCAACTAATAGAAAACTGAAACACATCAAATTGTGCAAAGTTTTTCTTTTGTTGTGTGTTTTACTATCTATTTATATTAGTTTTATACTTTGTCATTTATATGCAGATGTGATCTTAACAATTGATCATTTAAGTTTTTGCTTTGATGGTGTTTTGATATAATTTCACAATTAACTGAATCATGTCACATACTCTTTCATGCTACAATAATTTATGTTAAGTATCATACTATGCTTGTAGGTGAATAGTCTCTACAAAGATTTAAGTTACCCGTAAGATATTATAGGGGTGCATTTCCTGCCAAACTTTAGTGGATGCTTCCCACAAAAAGATCTGAATGTTAAACTATGTGCTTAGCAAATCCTTAGGTATTTTTTTCTCTTCTCAACAATGAAGGGTCTGCGGAACTTCATGTTCATTTGCTAGGAATTGTACTTCTAATTATTCAAATAAATATTTGAAATGTCTTAAAAGCTTTAACACATAACCTTATACTTTTTCCATATGGTTGTTCCCTAGAGGCATAAGCTTTTAGGATAAATAATTCCTTTTCTAGGATGCTCGATGGGACCTGATTTTTAATTCACCATGTTGAGAGAGGGTGCTTATCTAGATAATTCAACCTTGAAGATGCACTTGAATCAAATTATTGGTGACACTACTAGTGGCTCAACTGTTATAAAGAAAACCTAAGCATTTATGCCCATAATCCAAACCAGGACATCCTCTAGAGATAGTTTTTAGTATACCAAATTACCATTTGTTGCTCCTAGGAAAAGAAATAGTACACATTGTTTATCACTTGTTAGGAGAAATAGAGATAGAAGAACAAGTCCTTCTCCTAGGGATATATGCACACTACCATTGGGTAGATTATTTCAAATTAGAATACCTACTTTCCAAGAACAAAGAAATATTTTCCCTATGGACCTTCAGGCCCCAAGAAATTTTTTTATCTTGGAACAATGGTAGCTAACTCATTCATCCTACCCCTCAAGATATATGAGACTCTATCCCTTCCAATGCTCTGAAAGTAGTTTCAATGTTCATTGGGGAAGACTAAAAGATTCCATCAAAAAATCTTTAGGATTTCACTAATGTATGCATAGTCCATAACATCACCGTGTAGAAGGTTGACATTAGATTGTTGATAACTTCTTTGAAGTGCAAGGCCAAATATTGGTATAGATCTCTGGCTTTTAACTCCATTCACACCTAGGATGAAATTAGAGATTGCTTGTTCAAATTATTTTTAGAGAAGGGAGATCACTTATCCCTATTTTAGAAATTCATAATTGTAAAGAGGGCATTGCAAGAGGCGATTATAGATTTCAACACCAGGTTTCACAAAACTTGGCTAGGGATTCTTATTACAACCAAGTCCCCATCAGCCATGACATTTGTATTCTACTTAAAATATTTCAATTTAGGCATCATGGTCATGATATAGTCACTCGGGGGTAGCACTCTACCAGACACATGACTTAGTGGTAAGAGTCAAGAATAACTTGATAGATGTTGGGAAGCTCCCACCTCAACTACCTATATAAATGTTTTTGAAAATATCAACACATCCTATAGAGGTCACCACTCCTAGCACATCTATCACACCTCCAAATGTGATGCATATATACCCTAGTTCACAAGAAAGCACATTTGGTTCTTCTTCACTAGCCATAGAGATGAATGAAATAAAGAAATTATTGTGGACTTTCTCAAATAAAAATATTAGTATAAGGTGAGAATAAGAAATTTCCCAAAAAAATCCTTCTCAATGCTATCAAGGAGGTAAACCACCATTCCAATATAATCAATATCAAGGAGGTGCAAAAGGGAACAACCAGTCACAAACCTCAGGCTAGATGGTTCCAGTCCCCACTCTATTGCAAACCTCAACATCTAATCCCAAGATAGGCCTTGTTGCAGGCCAAAATAATCGTAGATGATACAAATTATTGGTGTTTTCCCTAAAACTCTGCACACATGCCTCAAAAATATTCGAGAGGCAACCTTGAATAGAAGGTAGCAAAGTAGAAAAGTCAGGGTGTATTTCTAGATGCAAGAGTATATGCATACTAGTCTCCTAGAGTGGAAAGTGTTATGCTTAATGCTCAGATGCAAGGCATGCTACTATAGAAAGAATCAAAGATTGTCTTAGATCACATGCTCTTTTCCTAGATGGAAGGAGAGGATGGAATATTTGGAAATGAAATCTCAACAACAACAACGACATAGGTCCACTTTAACTACAACACCCACTCTAAGCAGAGATTCACTAGAGATCCTACACCTCAAGTACAACAATTGAAAGCATAGCAACCTCAAGTACAACAAAAGGATGTAGAGAAGATCCCTAGTTCCCCCACCACACTTTAGCCCTTCAAGAAACTAAAATAAATAATCCATTTCAATTTGAAGATACCGTTGCTTTAATCACTCAATGTGGTTGAACAACTAAAGAAGTCCCCTAGGCATCAATGTGTCCTTATGGGACATTTTGGCTATCCTAGAGAATAAGTCTTTGTTACAAGAAGATTTGGGAAAAGATAAGCCAACGCCATGATTGGATGTAGCACTAATGCATGACTAAGAGAAGGGAATGAATTTAGTTCAAGAGCCTTGGACTTCAGCTGCTACAATATTTGTGAATACAAAAGAAAACTAGCCAATAATGAGTTATGTAAACCAAAGCCCACCACTTTCTTATTGACCCTCATAGTAGGGATAAATTTTTGCACAATGTCATGATTGAATCTAGGGCTAGCACCATGATCATGCCAAATTTGGTTGTGGATTCCCTTAAACTAGGGTATGAATCCCTTAATAGGGGAATTGTGTAGTTGGACAAGAAAAAAAATACATGCCATAGACCTAATCAAGAGCCTCCTGCTAACCCTATTTTGTGTTCCAGCCTCATGATCACCCAAGAGGTGGTCATAGTTTACATTCTGCCTATATTTGGGATGTGTTTATTTAGGGACTTCACTACAAAAATCAAAGGGTACCATCTCTCAATTGATCCAATTTAATCCTAAGGACTAAACATGGTGCAAAGATGAAAATATTATTGGAACCCCTGCATATCGAACACATTGTAGGGGGTGATGTAATGATTTTTGAGGTTGCACATACCTATATTTATAGGAACAAAATGTATTATGTGGAAATTTTGGAGGATGAGGAGGATATTGATGATCAAAGTCCGGAAAAAGAGGCTATGTTGAATCAACTCATGGAAGTTAATCCTTTTGGAAATTTTTGTGTTATTGGTTTGGGAACCTATGTGATCTATGATGAGGATTAAGTCATCCCATAGGTGACTAAGATCAAGGAGTCTCACCATGAAAGTTCACATGAGGAGCAAGGCCTATGGATGCTACAATTTGATAGTGCAAGATGTAAGGTTGGCTAAGCAAGAGTGGGTACTCGCCTTGTATCCCTTATCAAAATAGAGACTCTAAGATCTTTGTGGTTCTGATTTTCCAACACAAACAATGAAGATAAGTATGAAGGCTTAGTCTATGGATTGACTCTAGCAAAGTGCATGGACATCTAAAGGCTTAAAGTTTTCAAAGATGGTAATCAAGCAAGTTCAGGGAACCTTAGCCACTAAAATGTGTGAATGCAGTCCCACCATCAAAAAGTATGTAACCTGATGAAAGGATTTGAAGCCTTCAACATCCAAGTGGTTCCAAGATCACAAAATACTATGGTGGATAGAATGGCTATGGTTGACTCTCAGTTTGACCTGGTGACAAACCTTATGGTCAGTGAACACATAGCAAGGGTGATGGTGTGACCTGCTATCTCCAATAATGAGAATAACTAGAAGGTTTTCAAGGATGGTGCTCAAATCACCGCATTCATTCAATAATCAAGCAAATTTTGTGGAACAATTGTAGCCCAATATTGAAGAGGCCTATGAGGGTCATACCATTCAGTTAAAAAGAATAAGCTTTCAAAGAAGCTAATCACCATGGAAAATATTTTTGATTATGATTATGTGAGAAATGACAATTGGAGGTTCACTATAAACAAAGGGTATTATTTAAACCTTGATTTTAGAGGTGACCAAAAGCTAAAGGTGGGAAATGATGTTCTACAAAGGAACAAGAAATGGCTAAAATATTTCTATGTTGAATATGACAGGGTCATCATATGGACCTACGATGACTTGCGAGGTTATGACCCCAATGTGATCCAACACACCATTAATCTGGTCAAAGGAGCAAAGCCTATTCGATAAAAGCATAGGCCAATTAATCCAAAGGTGGAATCCCTTATGGCACAAGAGTTAAAAAACTTATTGAATCCAAAATTATATGTTTGATCAAGAATTCCACTTGGATGTCTAATTTAGTCCCCATATAAAAGAAGAATGGTGACATTTGACTTCGCATGGACTTTCAAGACTTAAACAAAGCTTCTCTAAAGGATTATTATCATCTTCCCTCTATAGAAAAATTTCTACAGATTATGGTAGGATCATAGATGTTTTCTTTACTTTATGGTTTCTTTGAATACAATCAAGTAAATGTTAAGGATGAAGATCATCACAAAACTATGTTTACCACTAAGTGGGGGATGTTTTCCTATGCCAAAATTTCATTCAGCCTATCCAATTTGTAAGAGCCACTTTCTAGTGTGAAATGGATATCACCTTTAAGGATTTGATCAACTTTATCATCCTCATTTATCTAGATGACCTAATTGTATTTTCAAAATATAAAGGTGATCATTTTGATCACTAGGAGAAGATCTTCTAGAGATGCCAAGATTTCAAGATCTCTTTAAATCCCAAAAAATGTGTTTTTAGAGTCTCACAAGGCAAGTTACTTGGCTATGTGATCTCCAAGGAGGGGATATCCATTGAACCTGAGATGGTAAAAGCTATAAAACAATTTCCCTTACTAGTGAACATGAAAGGAAACCAATATTTCATAGGAAAGATCAATTTTTTTAGTAGATTCATTTTTTACTTTGCTTAGCTAGCAAGGCCCATTATGCTCATGCTAAAGAAATATCAAGAGTTCAAGTTTACTCTAGAGGGTGAAGTTTCTTTTGATAACATCAAGCAGGACATTTCCCCAACTCTAGAATTAGTTAAACTAGATTTTTCTAAGAGATTCATTATGTACATCTATGGGAGTGAGGACAAGAATATCATGGTGCTTAAACAAAAGGACAATGAATTGAAAGGTGAGCACTCTATAACTTTACATACTTAGACAAATCAATCTTTGACTATCTAACCTCCAAATGTCTAACACCCAAAACATGTCGTATAGCACAAGTACCCCATCAAACATGATAGGTCACAATCTCATCATGGATGGGCATGCAAAGAATCCTCCACACATCCTCAAGTGTAATAGTAGCCTCTCTAGTGGGTAGATGAAACAAGGATGTCTCTGAATGCCACTACTCCACAAGTGCGGTCATCATCACTATATGAGTCTAGAGGGGATGAATGTAACAGATATGATGTAGTCCAACTGCATCTAAAAAGTCTTGCTCCAGAACACCAAAATGGGCAATCAGATCAAACAGATCTCGTGGTCATCTCTCCCTCGACTACAATGGTTTAAGGAACAACTGCAATAATTTTAACCCATGGAGCTATGGTTTCTCTTTGAACACATAAATCAACACAAAGCAACCAAAAAACGATGAAGAACAAGACTTAGGATGACAAATAGGAAGATGCTAACAAGATTTAGCAAATGCTAGTTCAACATTTATTAAATGCTAACAACATTTAGCAAATGCTAACAAGATTTAGAAAATGCTAACAACATTTAACAAATGCAAAGATTTAGAACAAGCGCAAAGGTTCAGAGAAAATGCTACTTGCAAATGCAAGGTTTTAAGTCAAATGCAATGATTCAAAGCAAGTGCAAAGGTTAAGAGAAAATGCTACTTTTAGATGCAAGATTTTAAGTCAAAAGTGGGGGTTTATGTCAAGGGTGAAGTTTTAGAGCAAGGGTGAGCAAATCAAATGCAAGGATTTAAAGCAAGGGCAAGGATCTTTATCAAGTGCAAGGAAACAATCAAATTTCAACAAACACATGCAAGGTTTTAGAGAAAAAGTGAGGTTTTAGAGAAACTACATGAAACAAGGGAAAATTTTTAGGTCAAAGGTGAGGATCTTGAGCAAAGGTGAGGGTTTTGATGTCAAGGGCGAGGTTCCTAACCTAGTAAATGTGAGGAAAATGATGGAGATGTTGTGAAATCATCAAAACTATGCTATTGACTCAAGGAACTTTGTACATGCAATACAAGAACATAATAAGATGAAAATGAGAATCAAAAAGGTATAAACTGAGTCACCGATGCCTGCGAGCTATCCAAACTCTCGAACCAAGTCTAACAATGTGGAGCTCCCTGAATCCTCAACATTTCTCCTCAAAATTGATAGAATGGGAAATCTAGAGACAAGAATTAGCTATAGGATCAAAGCACAAATGAGCCAATTAGAAGCATAATTTCCTATATTAACTCTCACAAAACCCTAATTTTTACTTAGGGAACATTCCACATTCAAATTAGGACATGCTAGGAACAACGAAATAAACAGTGAGAGATCTATAGACTTAATTATTCATCCTAAACAAATTTGAATTGAAGAAGAATAGTGTTGTGAGCCTAACCTCCAAATTGAAATTTTTGGCCAATCTCTCAAGGGGGCAACACAGAGTCCTACCATCATTCCACTGAATGTCAGGGCATAGTGGGGCAATATAAAATTGACCTAACACCTATCACACACTGTAAACAACATCAAACAACATTGAACAATGTCAAGCAACATCCAAAACCCTAATTTACTCTATTAATTGAATAAAAAAACATTATTTAATTAATTCACAACATCAAGCAACATCCAAAACCCTAATTTCCTCTATTAATTGAATAAAAATCATTATTTAATTAATTCACTATTTCAACATTCTTGACAAATTAAAAAAAAAAAATTAATAGTCCTAAAAACCCTATTTCTAGTATTAATTGAATAATATGACATTATTTAATTAATTCATGTTTCATCATTTCAACCAATTAAATAAAGTATATTTATTTAATGAATTCCTAATCTCACTTTATTTCATCTCGATTAGTTAAATAACACTAAATATTTAATTACATTGCTAAATCAACTTATTCCCCTATGTTACTTGAATTTTTAAATCATAATAATTTAATTATGACACTTTCCTTCCAAAATTTGAATAATTATTAAATCAATCTATTCAAATCATTCATCATTCATCAAATCAAACTAATGCAACTTTGTTTGTAAAAGTCAAACTTGATTTGCACATTCAACTCCAAAAAGGGATTAATTAATTAAATCAATTAATCAATTTCCTCACCCACTTTCTAATTGAGCAAATTACAATTGTTGACTGAGCCATCTAATTTGTTGACTAATCAATCAATTTCCTAACTAAACCATCTAAATCCTGACTGTCCAATCTAAATCTTGACTGATCAATCTATTCTTCAATTCTATTGATCATTCAATCTATTTCTCAATCAAATAAATTGTGTGATCTAATTTGCACAATCTATTCATGTCTAAATCCTCTCAACACCTTTTGACTGTCGATCTTGACTCTGAAACAATGTTTAATCTTGATCATTCATTTCAAATATCATTTTCTATATAACAAACCTCTTTCCTCACAAAAAAGGGATCAAAGAGCCAACATCATTTGTACAACAAAGTACTACTAGCATTCAAAACTACCATTAGAGCTTAAACATTTCTTCGATCAACCAACATCAACATCGTTCTTCAATATTTTGCACATGAACTATGGAGGCTTCACAGTTATACGAGCAATCCAACATCAGATGAACACACTCCGATATGAGATGGGTAACGATTTCATTGTTGAATTAATTTGTTTATGTATTGTATTCACATGTTCTTGAATTTAGTAATCTAAATTGTTCATTTTGTAAGTGTAGGATTAAATCTAGATTAGTGTTCTTGATCTTAGATTAGATTCTGATTTCATTTACATTTATCTTATTTTCATCTATGATTTTCCCCCTCACACAAGATTAACCAACTAACTATACTAAAGACTCAATTGACCATCAACTATACATAGGCATGAGGGAGTTTATTCTAAACACAACTCTTAACTATAATCATTAACTACAAGTCCTAGAAATCAAAGAATGTAATTAAGATTGATTTATTCAAACTACAACTAAAATGAAACAAGACTTCAAATAGGATTAAAACTCTACAAAATAAATATGCAACGTGGAACACATAATCTGTTATCCATAATCCTATCAATACAAGAATTCTTCCTATTTAGTGCCTTATTAACTATCATAATGATGCATGACTAACTCCATCAGCTATCTCCACACAATATTTATTACACTCATCTTGTTTTGGCACTTCCCCTATTTTGTTGTCCAAGACCTCCTTCGATTGCTAGCTACAACTTTTATTTGTTGCAGGTTACAAAGTCTTCATGGGTTGCAAGAGATTAATCCATAAATCACATACACAAAGCTAACTACCATGATTAAACATAGAATTATAATCACATTCCATACATATTCACATATAAATCATGCAATGCTACTACATCATATGTAACTATAATTTCCGTTACTCTAATTGAGGTCCAAGGTTGTATAATAAGCATAAAAAGATAGCATATCATAGGAATATGTCTGAAAGGATTGTCTGATAATGTTTGAAGACATGCATAAAAACATTAGGAAATGGACTAATAAATAGACTCATCAAGAATGTAGTTTGTTGAGGAATATTAATGGCTCCATGCCTACATGTGAGAGTTATGGATTTGATAACCTAAAAATTTAATATATTATTAATGTATATTATTTATAGAACTTAAGCACAATCTAATTGGATAGAGATCACAATATGATATAACATGAATTACAATATATTTTAATATTAAAATGTGATATGTGGAAAGTGTAGGTCATTCTAGGGGTGTATGTGTAAACAAAAAAGTTAGTTGATTAGACATTAATTTAGTTCAATGAGTTTGAGGGTGAGCATGTAGTAGGAGTAGGAAACCTAAGTCAAGTCTTCAACATTGATGTTATGCATGTTTGTTTCAAAAATGTGTCATATGTCATGGTTTTTGGTAAACATTTACGCCACTAGGTTGTTTAACAATGTGTTAAGTAATGTGGAGCTAGATAACTTGGTGATATAAATTATTAACATGTAACACATTATCTTGTGGATGGGGATGGTGGTATATGGGTAGAATTCTAGTGTCAACTCCCCCTCTACCTCATCATTCACCTCGTGTCATAGCTAGACCCACATCTCCTCCTCTTTCTTGTGTAGGTTTCCCATTCTCTATGAAAATAGATTACTTACACCATTTAACTAAGCTTTTTCAACATCATATTAGTCATAAAGATTGATACTTGTAACCTCCTCAATAATTTGTAGGCTTGAGTCCCCATGACATCTCAATCTTATAATGTTTTGAGGATCTTGAAGATGATTCAATGCTTGGCATCTTATTGATGGGTGCTAAAGGTGTTATTATTCCAAAAGATGAGAATTTTGTATTATTAGATACATGCCTTGAAAAGCTCTTAGACATTTATTTTATTATCCCAAGTATAAAATTCTTGTTGAATTGGGTGGAAAGGTAATATAACTAGGTAAAGTGTGTCAAAGAATCCAATAGATAATAAGTATCTAGGTCTTCAAGAGTAACATTTGTCATGTAATTACATAATCATATGTGCATTAAGACAATGATAATCTCATTAATTATTTCTTAAACAAATTCATAGATGAAATACTAGTGATTATAACTATAAAAATCAAATCCCCAAAAAAAACTACATTATTTCCTTGTGAAAAATTGTACAAAACTATATATATACACTATGTACTATATATCTCAAACCATATATTTATTATGTCGAGAGGTATTTTCAGTCATAGAATGGGGTACACAAAATCAAAAATCATCATAGAGGATAAGAATCTATAAACCTACTAGTCAATGCCAACTGAAGCTCCTTATCACTTCAATGACGCTTATCACATGCATTGGAAAGGTTTTTCTTTTCTTTTCTTTAAAGGTTCATGATTTGGCACCATTATATTTTGGATTGTAATTATTTTTTGTAACAATTGTTGATGGAGGCGGTGACAAAAACATAATCTAGAGGAAATGAAAACATAACACAAATATAGAACTAGCTGCAAAACTGAGCACACAGCTCTCTGTGTTCATACTCAATTTATAGAAAAATATACATAACACATTATAGGCTACATTTCATAGCAATTAGTAGAGAATTAATTGTGAATTAATGAGGAGCAGTTGTAAGCAATGTGAGGTGGTGTGAGGCAGTTGTAGTCAGCAATGTAGGCAGTTGTAGGTCCCATTGATGGTTTACGTTGAAAAAATTAATTGTAATTAATTTACTCTAACATCCCCCCATAAATTAATTATACTAATTACTTCAAATATCCCCCCACAATCTAGAAAGTATGGGTCTTGACCTAAATCCTTGTTAGGTACCCATTTACAATCATGTATTCACTAATATGATGGTAGACATTCACATCAATCCCCCTAAATGACAACCATCAATTATTCATGTGACTTCTCACAAGCCTAAGAGAATTCTAGGATATGCAAAATTAGTTTCATAAAGCCTTGGTAAATAGATCATCTATCTAATCCTATACCTCACAATACTGAAGATGAATCACTTATTGTTGGATGAGATGATTGATATAATGGTGATAGACTT